>CM057480.1:56404398-57029398 GCA_030035585.1 Dugong dugon
CTCAATTGGCATAGTATAGTACATGAAGTTTATGTTCTGCATTCTAGCTTGGTGAGTATTGTCTGGGGTCTTAAAACCTTGCAAATGGCCATCTAAGATATGTCTATTGGATTCTGCGTATCCAGAGTAAAAGAGAAGGAAGGAAACCAAAGACTCAAACCAAAAACTAGTCCATGGGACTAATAGTCTACATGAACTGTGATCTCATCTGCCCTGAGCCCAGAAGAACTAAATGGTGTCCGGCTACCACTACTGACCATTCTGATCAGGAACACACTAGATGGATCCTGATCAAACAGGAACAAAATGTGAAACAGAACTCAAAATCTTCTTTTTAAAAAAAAAACCCATTGCTGTTGAGTCGATTCTTAAACTCATGGCAACCCTATGTATGTCAGAGTGGAGCTGGGCTTTGTAGGGTTTCAATGGCTGATTTTTTTTTATTGTGCTTCAGATGAAGATTTACAGAGAAAATTAGTTTTTCATTAAACAATTAATACACATATTATTTTGTGACACTGGTTGCCAACCATGTGATGTGTCAACACTCTCCCCTTGTCAACCTTGGGTTCCCCATTACCAGCTTTCCTGTCCCCTACTGCCTTCATGTCCTTGCCCCTGGGCTGGTGTGCCCCTTTAGTCTTGTTTTGTTTTATGGGCCTGTCTAATCTTTGGCTGAAGGATGAACCTCAGGAGTAACTTTAGTACTGAGTTAAAAGGGTGTCTGCAGGGGCCATATTCTTGGGGTTTCTCCAATCTCTGTCAGACCAATAAGTCTGGTTGGTTTTTTTTTTTTTTTTTTTTTTTTTGGTGAGGTAGAATTTTGTTCTGCATTTTCCTGAAGCTCTGTCTGGGACCCTCTGTTGTGATCCCTTGTCAGAGCAGTTGGTGGTAGTAGCCAGGCACCATCTAGTTGTGCTGGACTCAGTCTGGTGGAGGCTATGGTAGTTGTGTGTCCATTAGTCCTTTGGACTAATCTTTCCCTTGTGTCTTTGGTTTTCTTCATTCTCCCTTGCTCCAGATGGAGTGGGACCAGTGTAGTATCTTAGATGGCCGCTCACAAGCTTTTTAGACCGCAGATGCTACTCACCAAAGTAGAATGTAGAACTTAGTTTTAATAAACAAAGTTGTGCCAGTTGAGGTAGATCTTCCCCGAGACCATGGTCCCCAGCCTTCAGCCCAGTAATTTGGTCCCTCAGGGAGTTTGGATGTGTCTATGAAGCTTCTGTGACCTTGCCTTGGTCAAGTTGTGCTGGCTTCCCCAATAAGAACTCAAATTCTTAAGGAGTCCATACTTACTGGACCAGTTGAGCCTGGAGAATCCCTGAGACTATTGCCTTGAGATACTCTTTAAACCTTGAACCAAAACCATTCCGTGATGTCATCTTTTAGCTAATTAACAGATTGGCTCATAAAATAAACAACATCATCCATGAGTACTGTGTTCTTTTAAAAAAAAATATCTATACGAGACCAAGCAGTCATCATTTACTCAGAAGCAAAGACGCGAAGGCAAGGGGACAGGGAAACTAGATTACTGGAAATGGAATAACCAGAATGTAAATAATGAGAAAGTTGACAGACTGTGAAAAATTTAACCAATGTCACTAAACAAATTGTATAGAAATTGTTAAATGGGAACCTAATTTGATGTGTAAACTTTCACTGAGAGCACAATAAAATATTTTAATTAAAAAAAAAAAAAGTAAACGATGCTCATGTGGAAAATTGCCACAAAACAGAAAGTAAATGAGATTATCATAGCTTTGTAATAGTGGAAAAATTAGAAAAAACCTAAAAGTACATCAGCAAGCAATTGATAAATGAATTGTAGTATATTCATATAATGAACTATTACTTTGCAGCAATTAAGATGAATGAATTAGAGCTATATGTAGCAAAGAGAGAAATCTCAAATAACACTGAGTGAGGGTGCTACATACAGTGAGATCATTTATGGAAATTTTTGCACTGTGTAAAACAATTCTTTATTAATGGATACACACACATATAGTAATAGTGCAAAATCTTGAGAAAAAATGAAAGTCGAATTCAAGAAAGTGGTTACGTCTGTGAAGAGGGGAGAGGAGTGGGATCTGGGAATGCATTATGGGAGCTCTAACCAAATTTATAATACCTCATTCCTTTAAAAATATGAACCTAACATGACAGAATATTAAAATCAGGTAGATCTGGGTGGTGGACCCAAGGGTCTTCAGATTATTCTCTGTGATTTTCTCTTGAACTTTTTTCATAATACAAAGGAAAAAAAATTGTTTTAGCCCACGTTAGACAAGCACTGTTTCATAAAGTCTTCCACCAGGGAAGTCACACAGCGTATTGGTGGCCGGGCATTTGTACTCCAGAGCCCAGCACCTAACCATTAGATGATTGGATAAAGACACTTGATGTACATCATTGGGGAAGAGCCCATCAGCAGAGCAGGAGAGAGAAGAGTCAGGAGTAGAAATGAACATGTTGATGGAACCACTGCGTTAGAAGTTACAGACATGTTACCTGGATTGTGGATTATTTAATAGATGTTGTACTTTTCAGATTTGGTCTGCATTTTGTTCCTTGTTTTTCCTCATTGCCAAGGGCCATATGTTTTCTTTTTCCTTGAAGCCAGCATTAGGGGCACCTAGGAGGTACACCTGGTGTCTTTTTCAATTTTTGTTTTTTTAAAGAAAAAAACAAAAAACGCCACTAGTCTCACCCTTTTGGTAGCAAGAGAGAATGAAGAAAACTAAAGCTACAAGGGAAAGATTAGTCCAAAGGACTAATGGACCACAACTACCACAGCCTCCACCAGACTGAGTCCAGCACAACTATATGGTGCCCGGCTACCACCACTGACTGCTCTGACCAGGATCACAACAGAGTATCCCAGAGAGAGCTGGAGAAAAATGCAGAACAAAATCCTAACTCACAAAAAAAAACCAGACTTACTGGCCTGACAGAGATTGGAGAAACCTTGAGAGTATGGCCCCCAGACACCCTTTCAGCTCAGTAATGAAGTCACTCCTGAGGCTCACCCTTTAGCCAAAGATTAGACAGGCCCATAAAACAAAACAAGACTAAAGGGGCACACCGGCCCAGGGGCAAAGACTAGAAGGCAGAAGGGGACAGGAAAGACAGGAAAGCTGGTAATAGGGAACCCAAGGTTCCCAAGGGAGCGTGTTGTCATGTCGTGGGGTTGTTAACCAGTGTCATAAAACAGTATGTGTATTAACTGTTTAATGAGAAACTAGTTTGTTCTGTAAACTTTCATCTAAAGTACAATAAAATAAATGAAGTTCTTTCAGTAATTTAAAAAAAAAGAAAAAAAAATCCTCTAAATACAGATTAAGGCTACAATCAAGATACCACTTTACACCCACCAGACTGGTTAAAGTGTAAAAGACTGACAGTGTCAAGCATTGGTGAAGATGTGGGGCATCCAGCACTCTCACACCCTGCTGGTGAGGGTGTAAGTTGGTACAGCTACTTTGGAAAACTGTTTGCTATCATCCAACACATACATCTCTTAAATTTCATTTCTCAATATATGCCTAGCCGAAGTACGTGTGGCACCTGTGCACCAAAGGGTATGTACAGAGATGGCATTAGTGGCACTATGTGTAGAGCCCCAAACTGGAAACAACTTAAATGCCCCTCAACAACAGAGTGGTTAAATACCCTGGGGTGGGAGTGAGGGGTGGGGAATCATCTAAAGGAATGCAACAGTGCAAGGAAGATGAATGAACACAGCTACAGCTAACAACATGGATGAATCTCCAAAACATGAGAAGCTGTTCATAAAACAAGTACGTTTTGTGAATCTCATTGTTTGAAGTTCAAACACGAGTAAAACCAGTCTACCACGTTAGAATCCTGGAAGGTGGTTCCCTTTGGGGAAGAAGGAGGAAACAGGGACTGGGAGGGACTGAGAGGCGTCTTCTGGAGTGCTGCTCACATTCTGTTTTGACCTGGATGGTGGTGACATTAGTGCATTCATCTGACCATAATTAAATAGCTGTACGTTTTGCAGCTTTCTATATGTATGTTATATTCTAATTAAAATGTTTAGAAAATCTTTTCTTCAGCTAGCTAGTTTAAAATACATGCAGCAAGCCTTAACCTTCATTTTATGCTTCATGTCCTGAAGTAAAGGTTTTTTATATATAGGAAGACCTTCTAAATCATTAAATGAAAACGAGTATTATGGTAATTGTTTTGTTTTTAATGGGATTTTAGCAGAAATCTATTATCTGTTGAGTCCTGATAGAAAGGGGTTGTTACAGTTAATGATACCTCATTTCAAGGAAAAAAATGTCCCTGGGATTGCACAATTTGGGCTGAAAAAGTGGTCAGAACTTGCTTTGCATAATAGTCAAACTCTGCAGCTGATCCACCTTTTCATGTTCTGAGCAGAGTTGACTACTGAATTTACTCCATGGTGTTTTATAATAGATTTTCCTCTTCCATCTTTATGCCCAAATAGGCTGCTTTTTAAAATTTTATTATAATGATCTGTATATGGTTAATTGGCTTGTCAGTTATTGAATCTTATATAAAATACTTTTAATTTGATATTTGATTCTCAAGCACCCAAGAACTTGTTTTGACTTTTCTTTTACAATTTTTCATTTACTACCCAAATGTGGTTTTTTTTTTTTTTTTTAACATGCACATGTGACAGAGGCTTAATTTTTCCTCCTTGTTTTTGTGGTTTCTTTAGTGCCGTGGGGACATTTGCCAGAGCCCTTGATTGCAGCAGTTCCGTGAGGCAGCCTAGTCTGCATATGAGTGCTGCCGCAGCTTCCCGGGACATCACCCTGGTAAGATGCATTTTGAAATTTGTGGTAGTTTTTCCTTCCACTACTTGTGTAAATATAAAGACAATATAGCGACATTACAGGTAGACATAAGGGTTTTCTAGCTCTTAGCCTGCTGACTGCTCGGTGGATTTGGCTTGGCTGGTTGGTTAATTGGGTTGTCTCATTCCTAAGTGACCTCTTGTGTTTGTGAGTTGAGACAAGTAATAATGACTTTTGCATGGACAGGTATGAAATAGTAAAAAAATACACTTTTGGGGAAACGATTCACCATTCTGATGCACCTGTTTTCACTTTTGTGCATCTTTTTCTGTCTTCCTTCTATGTATGACATAGTGATTGTTGTTGGCTGTGGTTCAGTTGACCCTTGATTCATGGTGACCCCAAGCACCGTGTTATGAAACACTGCCCGGCCCCGTGCCATCCCCATGACTGGTTGCAGATTGGACCCTTGTGATCCATAGGGTTTTCATTGGTTCATTTTTCAAAGTAGATCACCCAGGCCTTTTTTCCTAGTCTGTCGTAGTCTGGAAGCTCCACTGAAACCTGTCCTGCATCATAGCAACATGAAAACCCCCACTGACGGACGGGTGGTGGCTGCACATGAGGTACATTGACTGGGAGTCAAACCCTGATCTCCTGCATGGAAGGCGAGAATTCTGTGACTGAACCACAATTGTCTAGATCATACATAATGTTTTAAACTTTTTTTTTTAGGTGAAATTGTTGCTATAGGACTTATTCTATTGCCATGATGTTATTCAGTTTCAATACAGGGAAACCTGTGAAAACCAAAACTCGACTGGACTGCCTTGTTTTTCCTGGTCTCGCAAGTTTTCCACCTTTGACAGGGTGCAGTCTAAGCACTTTCCTGTCACTC
The DNA here is from genome assembly GCA_030035585.1 of Dugong dugon. Classification (NCBI taxonomy): domain Eukaryota; kingdom Metazoa; phylum Chordata; class Mammalia; order Sirenia; family Dugongidae; genus Dugong; species Dugong dugon. The sequence goes on from CM057480.1 coordinate 56,410,096, forward strand.
TGTGGGTGGAAAATTGTTGTTTCTGCCTCTGACAGGTTTCCTCCTTACAGGTTCCAGCTTTCACAGGTTTTACTGTACTTAAAGTTCTGGTGCCTGTCCATTAGAAGGGGGTTCTGTTTTCTTATGTGATTTCATTACATTGTGATGGCTATCTTCTAAAACAATTTCCTTTTTCCCTTGGTGATCAAATGAAACTTCCCATATGCAGTTTAATTATACCACTAGTGCCAGACACAGCCTGGCACTGGCCTCAGTAAAGTAGACCCACAGGTTTCTTCCTGATTGAAGTTACTGTATTTGATTCCCACGGCCCTTTGAGGTGTACTTGGTAGGATGCTCATTTTACAGATGAGAAAACTGAGACTTGGTAAGGTAATTATTTGACCAGTATTTATTATATGTAATAAAACTTCCAATTTTGCTTTCTGTTGGAATGGAATACGGTGACAGGTTTTATTAATTTCTCATTTTATACCAGTTTGAAATGCTTTCCATAGTCTTTTTTGCGGTAATTTGAAAACTAATACTGGATTGCTTATCAGATTTGTTTCTTATCTTGCATCCTGTGTAGTTTTGCATAATTATAGATTATAATGAAACCAATAGTAGTTCATAGCCATTTTGGAACCCTTTCTTTATCATTTCTCCAGGACTAGAATGTTGTTTATAGAAGCACGTTGTGCTCTCTAGATTGGTACATAAATATTTTATGCAAGAGTTTAGGAATTCCAAAGTTGGTTTGCATTTTGGCTGTTTAGAACTTGGAGAATATTTTACTGCAGAAGCAAGAGTACAGATGCCATGTTTGTAAGCACCTTCAATATCCTGTCATTAGATAGTTATGTGAACCAGAACTACATGGAATCTAATCACCACCTGTATATTTTTTTTCCTGTTGAGAAGGGTTTTTTCCCCCCAAGTCTAAAATTAACGTATGCTTATTATGGAAAATTGAAAAATAGAGTACCCCCACCCAAAAAAAAAGCTTTGTTCTCATTACCAAGAGTTTGAAGAATATTCTTACCATTTTGTCACGTTTCCTTCCAGACTCTTTTTGTGTGTTATAAACTAATATAATTATAAACAATAATAAATTACAGAATACTACAAAGGATAATGTAATAAAGCCCCACATAATGCCACCTAGAGCAAACGTTAATATTTTATATTTTTCAGATTAAAAAGAAAATCTAACCATTTTAATTGTTGAAATTGATAATATTCTGTCCGTAACCCTATTCCCATTCCTTCATCTGTACTCCCCACCTCCAACACCCTGTCTCAAATCAGTGAATCTGATACGTATTTATTCTGGTGTTTTTATATTTTTACTGTGTATTTATGTATATATAAACAACAAAAGCATTGTTTTACATGTGTTTAAATTTACTGTATAACACCTTGCCATTTGCTCATTATTGAGATCTAGCCATGTTAGAAGTACATACCTACTTTACTTATTTTAATTGTTTTTTGTAGTATTTGTGGTATTCTTTCATAGGAAAACATCATTCTTTATGCAGTCTCTTACTGGTGAACATCTGGATTGTTTTCAAAACATTTTTCTTTTGCTATTACCCATAGGGCTGTATTGAAAATTCCAATACATGTCTGTGTGAGCATGAGTGAGAGCTTTCTAGGCTATAACTAGAATTTGTATGCTGATACATAGAGTACTTACTGCTCATTTTGAATTTCACCAACCAAAAACTCAATGCTGTCGATTCGATTCCATCTCACAGTGACCCTGTAAGGTTTCCAAGGCTGTAAATCTTTATGAAAGCAGACTCCCACATCGTTCTCCCTTGGAGCAGCTGGTCAGTTCCAACTGCTGACCTAATTGTTAGAAGCCGAGCGCTTTAACTGCTGCGCCATCAGGGCTCCTTGTTTTTCACCAGATGTAGCCAAATTATTCTGCACACCATGGTAGTAATTTATAATCCCACAAGCAGTTGTAAGTGTTCCCTTTTCTTCATCCATCTCCTTACAGTATCCTCTACACTTGGGGTTTTCAGACTTTTAAATTTTTGCCAGCTTGATGCTCTCTCATTTTAGTTTGCATTTAACTTTACAAGGTTAAGCACATTTTCGTGTTTATTTGCTGCTCATTTTTTTTTAATTGTACTTTGCTGCTCAGTTTTAGATTCATATCCTTTGCCCATTTTCTTCTAAGAGTTTTAAAGTTTTATTCACATTTAGGTCTGCAATCTGTGTGGAATTTATTTTTATGAGTGGAGTGAGGTAGGGATCTAATTTTATTTTTTTCCATATGAAAAATTACTTGTCCCAACACCTGTTATTAAATTTGTCATTTCTCCATGATTTGTAATTCTCCTTCTATGTTATTTCGAAGTCATAGATCTGCTGAAAGCAGCCCTGGTGGTGCAGTGAGTAAAGTGCTCGGCTGCTAACTGAAAGAACGATTGGCAGTTGGAACCCACCAGCCACTCTGTGGGAGAAGGATGTGGTAGTCTGCTTCTAGAAAGATTACAACCTTGGAAACCCTACGGGGCAGTTTCTACTCTGCCCTATAGGGTCGCTATGAGTTGGAAATGACTTGACGGCAGTGGGTTGGGTGGGTGGTTGGTAGATATGCTGAAATCTGCTTCTGAACTCTTTTAAGCTGTTGTGCTGTTGGTTCATCTGTTTGTCTCTTCACCAGCAGCACATGATGGCTTTATAATGCAAGTCCTGTATTAGCTTCCTTTTTAACACACAGTTGAAGAAATTTAAAACCTGCAGTTTTGTATTTGCCTTTTTATCCCATGTTTTTCCCCTAACAATGTAACAGATATTTTTGTCTATCATTATAAGAGCTTCGGATTTTTTTTTCTCATGTTGCATGATACTGCCTTATATAGATTTACCGTATATTTATATAACCAGTGTCTTGTGGTTTAACATTCTTATTATTCTTATTAGATAATGCTCCCCAGACTATAACTGAGGATGCTGTCCTTGTTATAGTCCTGTATATTCTCTCTACCCTGTCTGAGGAGGGAGAGTAGACAAATCTGTTACTAAAGTGGCTGTTGGGGCCCATCCATCAGGGTAATGGGTCTGACAGGGCAAAGAGTACTGGTTGGCAGCTGCAGCAACTCTCTGCCTCCTCCTGCTGCTGATTTTGTGAAACAGCAAATGAATTTCTTTTGGAAGAGGGGCAGAGTTGAAGATTCAGTATTTGTTTCTATCAGTGAAGGCTATTAATAAAAGAAGCATTTTAAAGGAAACATTGCCTATGTATCTTAATTAGCTTAAATATTATTTTGGGTGTATTTTCATGAAATACTTGCCTAATATGCTCCTTTCAAGAAGGTGCTTTCACACCCTCCAGGGTTTTCATCTCTTCTGTTTTGCTTCCTTTAGAGTTTTGTAATTTGGAGGTCCCTGGTATATTATATTATATTATATATGTAATCATGTTGTTGTTGTTAGGTTCCTTCAAATCAGTTCTGACTCATAGTGAACCTTTGTACAGCAGAACGAAACACTGCCTGGTCCTGCTCCATCCTCACAGTTACTGCTGCGTTTGGGCCCATTGTTGTAGCCACTGTGTCGGTCCATGTCGTTGAGGGTCTTCCTCTTTTTTGCTGACCATCTACTTTACCAGGTATGATGTCCTTCTCCAGAGACTGGTTCTTCCTGACAACATGTCCAAAGTACTCAAGACAAAGTCTTGCCATCCTCACTTCCAAGGAGCACTCTTGCTATACTTCTTCCAAGACAGACTTATTCTTTCTTGTGGCAGTCCATGGTATATTCAGTATTCTTTACCAGCACCATAATGCAAGGCATCAGTTCTTCTTCGGTATTCCTTATTCATTGTCCGGCTTTCACATGCATATGAGGTGATGGAAGATATCATGGCTTGGGTCAGGTGCACCTTAGTCTTCAAAATGACATCTTTGCTTTTCAGCACTGTTAATTTTTTTATTGTACTTTAGATGCAGGTTTACAGAGCAAACTAGTTTCTCATTAAACAATTCATACGTTTACTGTTTTGCGGCATTGGTTCCCAACCTCACCACATGTCCATGCTCTCCCCTTCTTGACCTTGGGTTCCCCATTACCAGCTTTCCTATCCCCTCCTGCCTACTTGTCCTTGCCCCTGGCCAGGAGTGCCCATGTAGTCTCATCTTGTTTTATGGGCCTGTCTCATCTTTGGCTGAAGGGTGAACCTCAGGAGTGACCTCTGTACTGAGCTAAAAGAGTGTCTGCAGGTCATACTGTCGAGTTTTCTCCAGTCTCTGTCAGGCCAGTAAGTCTGGTCTTTTTTGTGTGTGTGTGTGTGAGTTAGAATTTTGTTCTGCATTTTTCTCCAGCTGTCTCTGGGATCCTGTGTTGTGATCCCTGTCAGAGCAGTCAGAGGTAGTAGCTGGGCACCATCTAGTTGTGCTGGAATCAGTCTGGTAGAGGCTATGGTAGCTGTGGTCCATTAGTCCTTTGGACTCATCTTTGCCTTATGTCTTTGGTTTTCTTCATTCTCCCTTGCTCTAGATGGGGTGAGACCAGTGGGGTATTTTATTTTAGATGGCTGCTCACAGCTTTTAAGACCCCAGATGCTACTCACCAAAGTAGAATGTACAACCTTTCTTTTATATATGTTATGCCAGATGTTCCCTGTGCTTTTTGACACTTTTAAAGAGGTCTTTTGTAGCAGATTTGCCCAATGCAGTACGCCATTTGATTTCCTGACTCCTGCTTCCATGGGTGTTGGTTGTGGAGCCAAATAAAATGACATTTTTGACAACTTCAGTATTTTCTCCATTTATCATGATGTTGCTTATTGGTCAAGTTGTGAGAATTTTGTTTTATGTTGAGGTGTAATCCATACGTAAGGCTGTAGTCTTTGATCTTCATCAGTAAGTGCTTCAAGTCCTCTGTGCTTTCAGCAAGCAAGGCTGTGTCATCTCCATGTTGCAGGCTGTTAATGGGTCTTCCTCTAAGCGTCGTGCCACGTTCTTCATATAGTCCAGATTCTAAGATTATTTGCTCAGCATACAGATTGAATATGTATGGTGAAAGGATACAACCCAGATGCACACCTTTCCTCATTTTAAACTACACAGTATCCCCTTGTTTTGTTTAAACAACTGCTTCTTGGCCTATGTGCAGGTTCTATATGAGCACAATTGAGTGTTCGGGAATTCCCATTCTTCACAGTGTTATGCGTAATTTGTTATGATCCACACGATTGAATGCCTTTGCATAGTCAATAAAACACAGGTAAACATCTTTCTGGTATTCTCTGCTTTTAGCCAAGATCCACCTGACATCAGCAATGATATCCCTCATTCCATGTCCTCTGCTGAATCCAGCTTAAATTTCTAGCAGTTCCCTGTCAATGTACTGCTGCAACCTTTTTAAAATGATCTTTAGCAAAATTTTACTTGTGTGTGGTGTTAATGATATTGTTTGATAATTTCCACATTTGATTGGATCACCTTTCTTTGGAATAGGTATGAATATGGATCTCTCCCAGTAGGTTGGCCAGGAAGCTGTCTTCCAAATTTCTTGGCATAGACGAGTGGGCACTCCAGCGCTGCATCCATTTGTTGAAATATCGCAGTTGGTATTCCGTCAATTCCTGGAGCCTTGTTTTTCACCAATGTGCTCAGTACAGCTTGGACTTCTTCCTTCAATACCGTTGTTTCTTGATCGTATACTACCTCCTGAAATGGTTGGACGCCTGCCAGTTCTTTTTGGTACAATCACTCCGTGTATTCCTTCCATCTTCTTTTGATGTTTCCTGTGTCGTTCGATATTTTGCCCATGGAATCCTTCAGAATTGTAACTCGAGGCCTGAATTTTTCTTCAGTTCTTTCAGCTTGAGAAATGCTAAGCATGTTCTTCCCTTCTGGTTTTCTAACACCAGGTCTTTGCCCATTTCATTGCATTACTTTACTTTGTCTTCTTGAGCCGCCCTTTGAAATGTTCTGTTCAGCTATTTTACGTCCTTTCTTCCTTTTGCTTTAGCTACTCGACGTTCAAGAGCAAGTTTCAGGGTCTCTTCTGACAGCCATCTTCGTCTTGATTTTCTTTCCTGTCTATTTATGACCTTTTGCTTTCTTCGTATATGATATCCTTGATGTCATCCCACAACTCGTCTGGTGTTCGGTCATTACGTGTTCAGTGCGTCTCATCTGTTCTTGAGATGGTCTCTGAATTCAGGTGGGGTATACCCAAGGTTGTGTTTTGGTTCTCGTGGACTTGTTTTAATTTTCTTCAGCTTTAACTTGAACTTGCACAGGATCAATTGATGGTCTGTTCCACAGCTCCTGCCCTTGTTCTGACTGATGATGTTGAGCTTTTCCATAGTCTCTTTCCACAGCTGTAGTCAATTTGATTCCTGTGTTTTCCATCCAGTGAGGTCCACGTGTATAGTTGCTGTTTATGTTGTTGACAAAAGGTATTTACAATGAATAAATCGTTGGTCTTGCAGAATTGTACCTTGCCGTCTCCAGCGTTATTTCCATCATCAAGGCCATATTGTCCAACTACCAGTCCTTCTTTTTTGTTTCCAACTTTCACATTCCAATGACCAGTTATTGTCAGTGCATCTTGATTCCATGTTTTCTCAATTTCAGACTGGTAAAAATCTTCGGTTTCCTCATCTTTGGCATTAGTGGTTGGTGTGTAAATTTGAATAATAGTCATGTTAACTGATCTTCCTTGCAGACATATGGATATTATTCTATGAATTGTCAGCATTGTACTTCAGGATAGGTCTCGAAATGTTCTTTTGAACAGTGAATGTGACGTCATTTCTCTTCAATATTTCTTTCCTGCCGTTGTAGACCATATGATTGTCTGATTCAAAATGGCCAATACCAGTCCATTTCAACTCACGAATGCCTTGGATATCCATCTTTGAGGTCCATTTCATTTTCGATGACTTCCGATTTTCCTAGATTCATACTTTGTACATTCCGTGTTCTGATTATTAATGGATGTTTGCAGCTATTCCTTCGTATTTTGAGTCGTACCACATCAGCAGTTGAAGGCCCCGAAAGCTTGACTCCATCGTTGTCATTAAGGTCAACTCTACTTTGAGGAGGCAGCTCTTCCACAGTCGTATTTTGAGTGCCTTCCGACCTGAGGGGCTCATCTTCCTGCACTATACCAGACAGTATTCTGCTGCTATTCATAAGGTTTTTACTGGCCAGTTTTTTCAGAAGTAGACCACCAGCTTTTTTTTCCTAATCTGTCTTAGTCTGGAAGCTCTGCTAAAACCTGTACACCATGGGTGACCCTACTGGTATTTTCAAGACTGGTGACATAGCTTCCAGCATCACAGCAACACACAAGCCACCACAGTATGACAAACTGACATTTGTGTGATGGGTAACAGTGTTATGTATTATATAACATATACTTAGGTATATATTATCTGCATAGATTCTGTGTAATGGATGAAAAATGTTTAAAATATATTTGTTATTATAATTTTTTTTTTTTTGTTTAACTGGCTCAGAGTCTCAGGAAATGGTTATTTGTCACATTTGTACAGCTGGTTTCAGATACAGGATTTGAATCTGTTCCTGACTGCTACTAGATTACCTTTTATACCCACCCTTCTGCTTCAGTCTCATTAAAATGGCTTGGATTTCAGTACCATTATTTCTGTCTTTCTTTGATTTGGCAGCACTGAATAGCTCCTCTTTTGTCTGCGACATTTAAATGTCTTGGTTTCTTGCCCTAACTTGTCTAGGTTTTACTTCACTTGGACTCTTTCTATATGTTATTCTTGTTGAGATTATATTACTTTCAGTGCTGTAAATTGACTTCTTTAAGAAGTTGGTGATGAAAGCAGGAAGAAATCCCTGCCCTCTGTCATTTCAGATGCCAGGACTTGCACCTTTAATCCTGTTTGCCCACTGGTATCACAGCTTCTACTATGGTGTTAAAATAGAAGATCCTGAGGCATTTCTATAAAAATGAGTGGGCATGTTTAAAAGTTGGTTATTAATATGTTGATAATATGAGTTTTTCAGAATTGTTTTCTGAAAAGAATATATGAAAGGCTGATAGATTGTTTAGTGCCATTATATGAAAATGGATTCACCTTTTAGTTGAATTTGGAAAGTGAAGTTCTTATTTTTCCTTATATGTTTACAAATCGACACCTATCCGTTTAGCCCCTTTCTCCATTAGGTGGCCAGACCACGTATCTGAAGATCTCTGCTGCAGAAAGGGCGGAGAAGGCAGGGTTGTGGAACTGCTAGTATTCTTCCAGTCCTGCCTAGGTGATTTTGCTTTGTAACTTCTCCTGTGAGGGTTTAAATAGGGTTACAGCATTTCTAATCCAGCATCTGTTTACCCTGGGCAATGTATGCCACTTGTCAATCACTGATAATATTTTGGGAGCAAGTAATTAAGCTCCCTGCAGTGCTAGTTCTAACTGCCTCATTTTGAGCTCTGTTACCAATACAGCTGGACCATGATTTTGAAACACTGTTAATTTAAGATATATATGATTTATAATTGTTTAAGTCACTGAAGCCATGAAAACTTCATAGATTTCATTTGTTTCATTAAAATGTACAGTTTACATTGTGTAATATGCAATGAAAAAAATCGTTTACGACAGTACTTACATTGATCCCCTCCCCAGTCCCCTGAATGAACAAAAGCCCTTTGAACAAAGAGACACGAATTGGTTAATAAGTACTAGTTGGTGGAAATTCTAGCCTGTTACCTCCTGCTTGGCAGTAGTGGCCAGAATGAGGTCGGCACCCTCGTGAATTGAGGCGTCCGTGTCACAGGCATTGTTAGGGAGCTCTTGCTGGAACAAAGCCCCAGTCCCTGGGCAGTAGGTAATTGTTTTGGCACTGGCTCTTCTATTTTGCCAGGACTCTGAGAACTAAAGTATTTTGGGTGTAAAATCAGAGAAAAAGAGATTTTTTTAGTTGTTGGGAGTCTTAGAAATCATCTAAGATAGACTGTTTTACAGTGGAAGCACCCAGGTACAGGACAGTGGAGTAGCTTGCATAAGAAGTGACATTTAATTAGTGACAGAATCCGGACTAGAAGCCTAGTTTCCTGATGCAGTCTGGTTCTAAGAAAGGTCAGGCTGTTTTGATTTAGTAGGGAGGAAATCATCCTGGAACATCTCTAATTTCTGTATTATCTCTGATCTTTTAAAAATGCAACTCTGATTTTGCCATTTCCCACTTTCCATGCTTTTAGGGGCATTGGTGGTTCAGTGGAGCCCTGGTGGCACAGTGTTTTAAGAGCTTGGCTGCTAATCAAAAGTCTGGCAGTTCAAATCCACCAGCTGCTGCTTGGAAACCTTATGGGACAGTTCTACTCTGTCCTATAGGGTCGCTATGTGTCGGAATCAACTCGACAGCAGTGGTTTTTTTTAGTTTTTTGGTGGTTCAGTGGTAGAGTACTCACCTTCTATGCAGGAGACCTGTGTTCAGTTCTTGGCCAGTGCACCTCACATGCAGCCACCATCTGTCAGTGGAGGCTTGCTTGTTGCTGTGATGCTGAACAGGTTTTGGTACTAACAGCTTCTAGACTAAGACGGACTAGGAAGAAAGGACTGTTAATCTACTTCTGAAAATCAGCGTGTGAAAACCCTGTGAATCACAGTGGTCTGATCTGGAACTGATCATGGGGATGGCACAGGACCGGGCAGCGTTTGTTCCCTTGTGCGTGGGGAGCCAACTTGATGGCAGCTTACAACAACAACATATCCTTTTATTGGCTTTCAGTTGCACTTTGGGTAAAAACGGAGATCCTCACAATAGTCAACAAGACCGTGAGGTTTTTGCCTGTCCTTCCTCCCCGGCCTCTGCCCACACACACTCCTTTGCATCCTCTGGGCTCCAGCAAGGCTATTCTTCCTTTGGTTCCATGCTCTGTCTCCTGCCACAGGACCTTTGCACATTCAGTTCCCTTTGCCTGGATGTTTTCTCACAGCCCTACCTAGTTAACTCTTTTTCTTTTTTCAAATCTTGGCTAATTCTTCAGTCTAAGGCCAACTACTTTGAGATATGCTCATGCAGAAAACCTACCACATTCTTTCGTTTAAAGCTCTTACTTGAGTTTGTAATGAAACTTTCATTTTTGTGATTATCTGATTAATGTCTGTCTCTTTCTATCCCACTTCCCACATAGCAGCTTGTAACATCCATGAGTATAGTGTATAGTGACTGTATCTGTTTTTCCTCACCATTGAATGTGGGGTTGCCTAGCATACATATTAGGTGTTCAGCAACTATTTGGAAATGAATAAATTAATGTCAGTTTCTGATACACAGCTTCTTATTAAGAAAGATCACTAGAGTATTTTGTTTCCATTCCATTGTTTTAGCATTTTACTAAATCCTTTAGATACTGACAATGTCTCATCTGTAAGAGTAGTGTTTGAATTCTAATCTGCTTGAGTCAGGAGTGCTGCCCACCCACAATCTGAAGACCAAGCACTGGAGAAAGATTAAGTGCTGGGTATACTTTTATGATTATATATATATTTCCTGAATCTGTAGCTTATGATTTGTTGGGGCTCTGTTCCCCCTTGTCATAATTTGAAAAATGCCCTCAAAGGTCATTTGCTAGTCACTTTAAAAAAAAAAAAACAACAAACCTGTATAGTCAGTTTTTCCAAGGGATAGACTTTAAGCCTCAGTATTGACCTTTTATTCAGTTTGAGTTAATAAATGTTCAGTTAATGAAAATATAGTGAGTTAATCATTACAAAAATTCAGTAGTTTAGGGAACCTCCTGTGACAAACATTTAATTACATTTTAACATATATAACTACATTTTAACAAATGTAATTTCTCTTAACAAATTATTAATTACCAGTCCTTGGAGCTCTTATCTTTCAGTGTTTTAAGAAAGACTTTTTTGCTTTTCTTAGCAAAGATACTTAGAAACTTGGCTTTAAAAAGAACAAAATTAAATCCAAGTAAAATGTAGACGTAAAATCAAATATCTGGATAATTGCTTTGTGTATATTCACTAACCTTTTCCTTATCTAACATGTTGCAGTGGCCCGGCTAATGCTTGGTCTTTTCAAAGTATCTGTTTTATAAGCCTTTTTTTTTTTTTTAATAATGACTATATTAAGCTGCTAATTTAATCTAATAGCTTTAAAAAAAAAAAAAAAAAAACAGTTTTTAGCCTAGTCTGAATTAAGAATTATTTGAACTTTAAATATCTTTTTTCCAAACTATTGAAAGTTTGTGGCCAGTTGAATTGTCTTTCCTTTGTCCATAATTTGTCTTTTCTCCCTGGCTGCTTTTAAGATGCTTTTTTTGTGTTTGGTATTTGGCAGTTTGAATATTATGATGAATATGATACAGATTTTATTTTTCCTTTCTTCCAGAAGCTGAGGATTTCACGTCTTTCATTAACTGTTGAATATTCTTAGCCTTTATCTCTTCAAATATTGCATTCCCCTCATTTTTCTTTTTTCTTTCTTTCTGCAACTCATGGTAGATTTATGGTGAATCTTCTCATTTTATCCTTTATATCGCTTAACCTCTCTTCTTTTCTCATTGATTGCATTTTAACTTTAATGCTTAAAGCTCATTCCTGGGAACTCTATGGCAAATCAGAGTCTGTCTGGCTTAATTTGGTGGGGAAGTGGTTAATGTCAGGTTTTGCTTGTCTTCTGAAACCCCTCTTGGCGGATTGTTTCCTTGCACGTTATGTCATTTTAGAATGTGAGGGCCACCCTCAGTGAGACTCCTGCATAAATTCCTTGGCTTGGGTATTCCTGGACCACATAAGGGTAGCATTCTAAACCCATTTCAGGCTCAGGACGATTTTCAGGCTACAAGTAGATGTGTGTAATGGCCTTCTGGTGTCCTGTTAAGGAGCTCTGGTGTTGCAGTGGTTAAGCCCTTGGCTGATAACCTAAAGGTCAGCAGTTCAGACCTACTAGTGGCTCTGTGGAAGAAAAGACCTGGCAATCTGCTCTTGTGAAGATTTCAGCCTAGGAAACCCTATGGGGCAATTCTACTGTATCCTATAAGGTCATTATGAGTTGGAATCAACTTGACTGTAAGTAACAACAACAATGTCCTATTGTCTTCAGATTATAACAGGCTCACTGTGAATACTTCCACCTGCTCTCCCTCGCCTTCCACCTAGAAAGTACCCGTCCTTTAGAACTGGCTTTCTGGTTTTCCTTCTTTCTTTTTCTCCTGCCATCTTTCTCTACAGTTTTCCTTTGGGTTTCCTCGGCTACAGCTGATCCAAAATTGTAGTTACCTTAATAGAACTCTGTAAGTGTTTCTTGATAGCAGCCTAGAATCACAGCCAGGGAGTGAGAACCTGCAGTTCTGCTTACAGTAGGTTAGGAAGTGACAGCTAGGACAGTAGGGTCACCAGGACCTCTCATTCTCTGTTCCTTTCTTGTAATAGTTATCAAAAGGTATGAGTACACCCAGGAACATGTCTTAGAGTGTCTTGTAGATTGAGTGAATGCCAGCTAAATTTGATGATAGATGAGGGATTTTGTTTCGAGTACTATGCATTGAAGCAAAAATTGAGAGTGGATGGCACGCCTTCATATATAAAAATTCTTTGCCTTTATCATGGTTTGAGGTTTACTTATAAGAGTTTATATTCACCTTCTGCTTGGAAAAAGCACATGCTTGTTAATTTTTAAATAGATTTGATGATCTTAATGTAATTTGTGCTGGAGGCATACATTTAAATTTTTGTAAAATTCTAACTGAGCAAATCAGTAGTGACTTTTAACATATATGTGAATCATCTGTTGCCACAGTAATACGGGTTGCAAGTTGGATTCCCCAGGAAGCAGATTCTGAGGTGGTGATTTGCATGCAGGAAATTTGTTAGGGAGTACTCTTAAGAGTAACACTTATGGAAGAGAAGGGAGAGAGGCAGGATTGGACAGAGGGAGAAGATGGACGAAGGCCTCTGCTGACCCCATGGGGAGCTTTGAAGCCGAGGTAGCCTTTACACTAACTACTCCTGCATCACTGGATACACGCTGCCCCAGGAAGGGGCATCACCTTGCGCAATGAGATTTTCTTAAATTGAAACAATTCCAAAGAGGACCTGCAGCTGAGGGTTGTCCGCTTATAGCAGTTCTGGCAGCTGGCTGAGTAAGTTCTTTATTCCCAAATGGAGAAACTCAGTATCCATTACGCTGCCCAAAATTTCAGTGGTTATACCAACAAGCACTATTTTCTCACACATGCATGGGGATTGTCCACGATTCTGCTGAACTGGACTGGGCTGACTAAACCACCAGTTAGATTCAGATCTGTTCCATGTATTTCTCATCCTTCTTGGACCAAAGTTAGTAGCACAAGAGGGCAAGCCCAAATGCACAAGCACATTTCAGAGCTCTACTCATGTTGCGTATCTTAACATTTTTTTTGTCCAAACAAGTCATGTGGCCAAGCCCAACATGGCGTGAAATGATACGCCTTTGGAAGTTTAGGGGAGGGAGTGAATATTTGCTGAACAATAACCTACCTGGTACAATCCTGCTTAATGAACAAAAGACGAGATTCCGCTGCCAAGATTTCCTTGTCAGTCTTTCTCCTAAAATACTTCTGTTTGTCGTCTCCATCTGTTATGAATGAGATGAAATGTGACAACACCTTCACCGCTATTTGGCAGAGAGAACAGCTTGTGCTGGGTTCTTCTGATTTTTAAAATTTAGATTTGAATGGATCTTCCAGTGCGTATCTGTATCTCTATTGAAAAGATCAATTATGCAAAGTATTTATCTGTAGGGAAGACTTTCAGTCTTTTTGTGCTCAGTTTTTAAATTCTTTTTCTTATTTTAAATTGAGGTACACATAAAGTATACAATAAACCAGAAACTTAGGTGCACAACTTATAAATTTTTACACATGTATACTTCCAGGTAACCACCACCCAGATCTAGGTGGAGAACATCACCAGCCTCCCAAAATGTTCCCCTCATGCTCCTTTCGGGTCACTAACATCTCCCATTCTGACTTCTCTCACCATCGATTAGTTTTTCCTTTTCTCAAACTACATATAAATGGAATCATTCAGTATGTTCTTTTATGTCTTAATTCTTTGAGTGTTTGTTATCTTACTGATAAATAAACCACAAGTCACTGATTTTATGTCAAACTCCCATGTCTTTTCGTAGCTTATTTCCATGAATCTTCACTGGATGTTGTCTCTTCTATTATGGAAACTGTATATCGCGTGTTTTACTTAAAGCTTTTTAGGTTAAGGCTAGAATAGTATAAAAGATCATTCAAAAGCTGTGTGTGTTGTCAGAAAGATAGGGTCAATATGGACTTCAAATAATAGGATCCTCTGGTTTCCTTTGTGAAGTTGGTCATTGATTGCAACAGAGTTATTCGCTAGTGAATCCTCGGTGTACATGCCTGATATACATGCCTAGTGTGCAGTAAGGGTAAGGGTGCTCTCTGTCCTGACTTGTCAGCACTGCACTCTTCTCTGCCCTGTGGTATAGATGTAGGTTTTGGAGGTTTCATAGCTCCTGGCCATCTATAAAGGAACCATAGTGGCACAGTCGTTAAGTGCTCAGTGGCTAACTGAAAGGTCAGCAGTTTGAACCCACCAGCAGCTCCTCGGGAGGACGACGTGGTAGTCTGCTGCCATAAAGGCTGTAGCCTTACAAGTCCTATGGAGCAGTTCTACTCTGTCCTATAGGGTCACCATGAGTCAGAATCGACTCGAACGCAGCAGGTTAGGTTTTTTTTTTTTTGGCCAGCTATAACTCTGACTCATTCTTTCCCACTTGTGAGAGCGCAGGAACTCCTCTTCAAAATCACATGCTGCTGCAGTGTTCGTGACACAAACACACTTAAAGAACCAAAAAAACCAGTTGTCATTAAGTTATCTCCAACTCACAGTACCCCGTGTGTCGGAGTAGAACTGTGCTCCATAGGGTTTTCAATGGCTAATTTTTCAGAAGATCACCAGGCTTTCTTCCAAGATGCCTCTGGGTGAGCTCGAGCTTTCAACCTTTCATTTATCACCAAGTGTGTTAACCATTTATACCAGTTGCTGTCAAGTCAATTCTAACTCATGGTGACTCGTGTTTCAGAGCAGAACTGTGTTCCATCGAATTTTCAATGGCTAATTTTTCAGTAGACTGTCAGGCCTTTCTTTGGAAGCACCCCTGGGTGGACTTGAACTGGCAGCCTTTCTGTTAGCCGCCTAGGGTGTTAACCATTTGCATGACCCAGGAACTCTTCCTTGAAGAACAGAACCTTGAAAACAATCTATATAATTCCTTGAGATTTTGGTCATAATCACTTGTAAGTGTTAAGATATTTGATTATTTGAAGCCTAATTAGACAACAGCTTATCATCAATTTTTAAAGTACCTTTATAAGATAAGCAATTTCATTATCTACCATGATCAAAATATGAAAAATTCACTCATGCTTTGAGTAGGTGGTGTAATATCAGCTGAGAAAAACTTACTTAATTTTGTGACTTTTGGTTTCAGATACTGGTTAATTGTAACAATTACTCTTAACTTTTAAGAATTTTCAGCATTACAGTTTGTATAGTTTGTATGATTACATAACTGTAAAATTTGTTGTATTATTGATTTTGAGTATCATCTTTTAGTTTTATTATCCATTTTAAATTTAGGAAGTTTTAAATAATTTTATCTCAATATATTACTAACTGAAACGAACAACAAAAGAAAACCAGCTGTTGCCTTCTAGTTGATTCCAACTCATGGTGACCCCATATGTTACAGAGTCAAACTGAGCTCCAAACTGAGCTCCATAGGGTTTTCCTGGTTGTAATCTTTACAAACGCAGGTTGGTAGACCTTTCTCTCAAGGTGCAGCGGCGGGGAGTTCACACCGCTGACCTTTTGGTTAGTAGTTGAGCACAGACCATTTGCGCCACCTTTAACTGAACGAACTCCTAAATGCTATTGAAATGCCTTTTCATTTTCATAGACCAGTTTTCCAGAAACAATAATTATTTAGTTTGATAGGTAATGTAAAAGTCAGTGTACATTACAGCTGAGCTTCCAAGTCTGTTTAGAGAGACGATTAGCCAGAGGAGTGGAGTTTGGTTGATTCTGAAATTTGCAGAGCGGAAGCAGAGAATCAAGATCAACTCTAACATTATTGCAGCTCTTGCTGCAGAAGGGTGGGAAGACATTCACTTGAAAATTGAAGTTATTACTCCAGAGTTGGAACACACACAGTGCAAGATCACACATGGTCAGTGGAGTAGTCAGTTGTGAATCTAAGTAGGAAATTGATAATGAAAGCCCTGTTTGCTTTTGTTTTGTGGAATCCAGTGATTTAAGTGAGCTGTCCCCCTAGTTAAAGCAATTACTGTGTCTAAACATGTCTACATGTCCTAAATCTTGCATTTAGCTCTATCAACAAGTTCATATCCTACACCCTTAATATCTTAATGTATCACAGTGTAAATATATATTCATAATGCATACTTCTGCTAATTATTTTTCTCTTAAATAGATTTTAGTTGATATTTCGGCTTACGTTAGCCTCTGATGCCTGTAGGAAACTTCCCACAGCCTCCTACCAGATGTTTAGGTATCATTTAAAAGCTAACTTTTAAAGAGGCCTGTTGAGACATAGGATCCCTGGCGGCGCAGTGGTTGAAGTGATCAACTGCTAACTGAAAAGTCAGCAGCTCGAAATCACCATTGGCTCTGTGGGACAAGGATATGGCAGTCTGCTTCTGTAGAGATTTACAGCCTTGGAAACCCTATGGGGTTGCTATGAGTCAGAATCGACTCAGTGTCAGTGTGTGTGGTTTGGGTGGGTTGAGGCACAGAAATGAAGCTATCCACGTTTGTGAAATTTTTAATAAACAGCAGAAGAAACTTTGTGTAAAGGTTGTGAGATTTGACTTTCATATGTTTGAAAGATGGGGTGGGGGTGGAGGAGACAGAGCTAGTTCTCACTTGGGCAGGGCTTTGATCACTTTGCCAGCCAAACTCAAATGGCACCTACGTGCTTATCCCACAGCAGCAGAGCTGGTTGTCCTGTGATGTTATTTTCCTGCTATACATAAAAGTTGCATACATGTTATGAAACCTCTTTCTCTCCAGTAGGGAAAAAAAAAAAAAATCAAAGATTTAAAAAAAAAAAAACTTTGAGTTTTGGAATTATTCACTGCTTCTGATGGGGGAAAAAGATAGACCTCAGGTGCATTTGCTAAAAAAAAAAAAAAAAGTCCTAGTGTATCCTTCCCCCTTTCAAATTACTCTTCAAATCACTCCCTGTTGAAATGTACATGAAACTCACACCCTGCTTAGCTGTTCCAAGGAAGCCTGGTCACCAATCCTTGGTCTTTGAGATCTCAGCCAGATTACTAACATATCTTTATTTCAACATTTATATATTTAATTTTGTTTTGTCTTGCCATCATTCTCAACTGTAGTTTTTTTCTTTTTATCTCTTGTTCTTACCACATCCTTCTCTAAATCCAGTTGAGAATATTATTTTCCTCACCCCTTGTTTATTAATCTACATATTTTTTCCTGGTTTATGAAGGCTGTGCCAGCCTTACACAATAGCTGAAGTGATTTTGGCATTTTTAACCATCAGGGTGGTGAAACTTACTGGGTTCCCAGTTTTATACCTGAAGATCCTGAATCTCTTCATGGTTATATTAGGTTGCCTTAAGAAATGAATGCATTTTATTAATACATACTTTAACAGATACAACTGTACATTTTCATAAAGCAATAAATGTTATTGTAATCAATTATTAAATAATTAGTTTGACATTTTTCTTTTATTAATTAAATAAATACTATCTAAGTATATTATTGCTAATCATATGTTATACTATTACTTTCTATTCCGAAATAATCTAGCAAGTTTGCATTTCTGGCTGATCTTTTCTCTCCATTTTGTTTGTTCTCTTTAGTTCCATGCTATGGATACACTGTATAGACACAGCTATGATCTGAGCAGTGCAATTAGTGTCTTAGTACCACTTGGAGGTCCTGTTTTATGCAGAGATGAAATGGAAGAATGGTCAGCCTCTGAAGCTAGTTTATTTGAAGAGGCACTGGAAAAATATGGCAAAGACTTCAACGATATACGTCAAGACTTTGTGAGTAGAAATTTGTGAATAAAATAAAATGCTGGGTTGAAATTATTTTGTCTTAGAAATCTGGTAAACCTTAAAGTATTCATTTAACAAGCCTGTAATTGAGTGATTTTTATTTGCTCAACATAGAATGGAGGCCATTCTTTCAGAAAGAGAAATTCTGTGCTAGAGAGTAATTGTGAGTAAGACCCAGTGTCAGAAGGCCCTGAGTTTTTGCTATAAACCTTGGGCAGTATGAATTTATCCTCTTCACCTCCCTCCAAGTTTTCTATTTGTAAAATAGGCAAAGCTCTTCTAACGATTTGCACTAAACATTCCTGATCTCTGATTTGGGGGCTTGTTATTTTGCTTTCAACCTTCAGTGTTTTTCTAGCTGTTTTATTAATTGGTGAGCCTGAATTTGGTACAGACCTTTAATATGGAAACAACCTCAGTCAAGCAGAGTAGGAGAATTTGTCAAGGTTTTTGATATTTGACTCTTTAATGCTATGCAGTATCCTACTTAATTTTAAATAGTAGCTCAGTCTTGTCTACTGTTATGTACTTCCTTTTCTTTTTGTATTTATGGACTTGCTGTCTTTAGTGAAACTTACAATCTCTTTGAAATCAGGAAATTTCTGTTTTAAGAAGCCCAGAAATAGCTTTCTACAGCACCCATCCTTTTTATTAATAGGAAACTAGAGTCTTTATCGACTATCAAGTATTTGATGTGAGCTCATATCCTGCCTTTTATGCTCTTGCATCTTGTCTGCATTATTTCTGAAGCAGAATTATTACTTATGAATATGGGTTGATACATTAAATCCAAGACATAGTAATTTAAGCTGTTAGTGTCACTGACATTTGTTCTTCTGACAAAACTTCACTCGTACCCATATTGTTAAATGTCATGATTTAAATTTATAGATTGTGCACCTGAGAATTTAAAATGTATTGTTGGTTGGCATTTAGCTTCAGATGGTCAGAATAACATAGCATTCCAATATTATTAATATGGCAGTTATTAATATACCTGTATAACTAAGTAGAAACTGCAAAACAAAATCCTCAAGAATGAAATTTGCAGGTCTGATAAAGAAGTAGTGTAACCGGATTCATCCAGGTCTGCTTGGTGGGGCTATAAGGCACGAAGCGAAAGAAGAAGCTTTATTTACTGGGCCAAGTAAAAGAGCCTTCTGGGACTCGTGTAACCAAGATGGCTCCTCCAACAGTAGCTCCAGGGTTTTATATGGTAAAAGTAAATTGGGTCTGGGGTCTTCAGGAACGCCTCAAGGTGGAGCCAGCTTGCTGATTGCTGTGTCCCGAAAAGGCATTCCCGGGGTGGTCCGATCTTCTGCGCCTGCTCAGTCCGAGGGGGCCACAAAGATGGTGTTTTGCACACATCCAGAGCGTAGATGAGGGTGTGTTTTTCGGCCTCTGATGTACATGGTTGTAGGTACTGCGCATGTCAGGCCGGCCAGACCTGGTTCAAGACCGGGTTCACTGGTCTTAAGACCTCAGTCTCTTGTTTTTCTGGACTGAGCCGGAACAGGAAGTATACCTGAATAAGGAGAGAGCTTAAAGATAGAAAGTTACTTCCTGTATTACCTAATAAGGAGATAGTTTAAGCGCAAAGGGTTCCTATATCACGGAAGATGGCAGGCCCAACCCCTGTCTGTTCAAAATGGTGAGTGGACTGCCAGTCTCAGCAGAAGAAGAGAAACTAAAGGAAAGGTACTTTTCCCTGCAGTTAGTGTGATATGCTCACTTTATGGTCTCTGTGTTTTATATTCTGAACTCAATTCAATTCAACGTGTTTATTGAGCATTGTAACTTGCCAGGCCCTTGGGTAGGCACTAGGCACACAAAAGGGACTGTGGTCCTTACTTCAGGGAACTAACGAATTTATAATCAAGATCAAGAGATTAAAAGATACCCAAATAAAACAGTGTAATTTTGGCTGTCAGTGGTACGAGCAGGTGTTACGGAAATACTGGGAGGGGAACCATGAGTTGGACCAATCAAATCGGAAGAGGCTTCCCGGAGGCATTTCAGCTAGGTCTCTGCTGGTGAAGGGAGAGAACAACAGAAATAAAAGTATAATCTTAAGGTGTGGAACTGTCAGCATTCCTAGGTGCTTAAGACAGGACTAGGTGGTAACTCTGAACAGAAGATCGGTGCAGTATGCTTGGTCATAGGGAGATACAATGAGATACAATTATTGTTTGAAATGAGATACAGTGGTACAATGAGATACAATTACTGTTTGAAAACGACTGTGACAGTAATAATGCTGTTAGATGGATTTATGTTAATTTCATGGTGTAACAAAATTCTCATAAATTTATGGTATAGTGTATATTAGTTTTGCTTCTGTTCTCCTCCAGCTTGTTTAAATAGAAAGCTTATGAAAACATTAAGTTCTACAGGAGGCTGAAGAAGCAGACTGGGTTTCCAAGAATGACTCTGAAAGTAATACTTCAGAATTTGGCAGCCATGGGTGCTACTGTCCCTGCTAGGGTCAGAAACCTAAGTGCTGAATTAGGAAGCTGCCCTTGTACCTCCAGCTCCAGAATGCATGGTCTCTACAGTAGTCCCCACCAGCAAGGTGGTTTCAGTCCCAAATCCAAGTCTTTTACCAAAATTATATTCAGAATCCTAGATGCCAGGGAGTCTGGGAGACGCAAATTTAACTCTGCAGCCCCTGCCTCCTAGAAGGAGGTTAGGATGCTTGTTGATCCAGTCCACACTGGATTTATTGTATTTTGGAGACTAGAATTGGTCACCAGTGTAAAAAATCTTAAACAATATAGTGTATCAGGAGATTAACAGCCTGAAGAGTTTCTCATTCTTTGTAATTGTGGGTGTTTTTAAACTTATTACTGCCTTTCTCTGTTCCCCCCGTGTGTGTGCACGTGTGCAGACAGACGTGTGCACACACACACTTATAAAAGTAATATGGGTGTCACTTAACGTTCATGATACATTCTGTGACATAGGACTGTTAAGTGGTTTGGACATTGTATGAACACACGTCCAGTGGACATGGGGCACCCAGTGGCCCAGGGGCTGCTGTGCTGTGTGCAGCCTGGGCAGCGCCTGCTGTGGACACCTCAGGTGAGCACTTGGCCAGGTTCTACCCGGCCGTCTCTGCCTCCTCTGCCAAGCCAGCTGCAAGGAAGGCCAGCTGCCCTTGAAAGCCTGCCTGGGAAGGGGGCTGAAGGTGCCCGAGCCAGGATTGGGGCATCTGGGGCACATACCTTTCCATGGGTGCTCTATGGGACTACACTGGGTGAAACGTCAGGACTGGACCTGCGGATTCACGGGAGCCGAGGGGGACCAGGCTTGGGAGTTTGGGTCTGGGCCTCCATTGCTGTAGACTAGGTGGCTCCTGGGCTGCACACAGCAGCCGGACAGAAGTGGGGCTCCAACCCCAAGATGGAGGTCTGGCATCCTGGCATTGAGATGTCTGGGTGCAACACCCACGAACGTATATGCAGTCGGACATTGCCTGAAAGGATGTTAAGTGACGCATACCAGTACATAAACCTAGTAGAAAACAGAAAGAAGGAAAAATATAAGAATTACCTACAACACCATCCCAGGTACATGTTGTTGTGGGGCACTGTACTGCTACAGAGATATTTTACATGAATTTTTAAAAATGTTGCATTTTAGAAATTAACAGGTAGCGTGTGCAACAAAAACTCTCCTGGGCCTCCTCCCATCCTTGAGCTTCACTTGAACGGAACAACTGTGTCATAATGTTAACTTTTAAAAGTTCTCTTTCACCCCACTACCCAGAAATAATCAGTTATCTACTTCCAGTCTCTTTGTTTTCCCATGTAAATATATATTGTGAGTGTGTACATTTGAAAAATGAGTAGAAAGCACACAGTTAAATACAGACATTTTTATATTTGGTGCTTAGTAATTGCTTTATTTCTTAAGTTTACTTATTTTAAAAAATTTATACACAGTAAAATTCACTCATTTTGGTGTACAGTTCTGTGAGTTTTGACAAGTGCTTGCATGTGTAACCACCACCACCACAATCAAAATACAGTATAGTTCCATCATTCTGCACATCCCCACCCCCAAGTCTTTACCTCAGTCCTAACTCCTGCAACCAATGATTTGTTCTCCTTCTGTAGCTTTGTCTTTTTCAGAACACTGTAGAAATGGAACCATACAGTATGTAGCCTTTTAATTCTGGCTTCTTTCATTTAGCATAATGCACTTAGGATCCATTAGTGTTGCACTTACCAGTAGTCTGTTATTATTGTTGAGTAATTGTATGATATGAATGCACTGCAGTTGATTTATTCATTCATCTGTTGAAGAACATTTGAGTTATTTCCAGTTTTTGATGATTGTCAGCAAAGCTGCTATAAACATTCATGTCCTTGTTTTAGTATGAACCTAAGTTTTCATTCTTCTTGGGTATACTAACAGTGGGCTTGGTGGGTCTTATGGTAACTATATATGTTTAAATTTATTAAAAAAAAAAAAAAAACTGCCTGGGGTTGCTTTGTCATGTGTCAGTTTAGCTAGGCTGAACTACATTTCCCAGAGTTCCCTGTGCAGCATGTTTCCTGTTAGGGGACCACAAGAGAGATTCTTGTGCAAGTTTGGACGCTGGAAGTAAAGCAGCAGCTGTTTTTCTGACTCATGGCAACTCCGTGTGTCAGAGTAGACCTGTGCTGCACAGGGTTTCAGTGACTGATTTTTAAGAAGTAGATTGCCAGGCCTTATCTTCAAGCCAGCTCAGCCATTATCTCTTCAAATATTTTTCTTCCCTGGTCTCTCTTCTCTCCTTGTAGGACTCCAGTTACCCATTTATTACTTCATTTAATGTTGTCCCACAGTTCTTGCTCTATTTTTGCCCCTACTCATTTTTCTGTGTTTTAGCTTGTGTAAGTTGCATTGCTGTATTTTCTAATGAAAGGAAACCTGGTGGCGCAATGGTTAAGTGCTGGGCTGCTAACCAAAATGTCAGCGGTTCAGACCCAGCCAGCGGCTCGGATAGAGAAAGACCTGGCGATATGCTCCCGTAAAGATTACAGCTTACAGCAACAACAACAAAAAATAAATTATCGAGAAAAGAAAGATTACAACCTAAAATCCTAAGGGGCAGCTTTACTCTGTAACATGGGATTGCTGTGAGTCAAAATCAGCTGGATGGCACCTAACAACATCTTCGAGTGGGCTAATGCTTTCCTCTGCTGTGTCCAATATACTGATAAGCTCATTAAAGGAATTCTTCAAGTATAATAGCATGTTTTTCGTTTCTAGCATTTCTATTTTATTCTTTATTATATTTTTCACATCCTGTTGAAGTTCCCCATCTGGTCATGCATGTTGTCCATCTTTTAAACTAGATCCTTTGATATATTAATCATGGTTATTTTAAAATCTCTGATATTTTCAACATTCTGGCTATATTGTTGTGTGAATCTGTTGACTTCTTTCTTTTTTTCTCTTTAAATAAACTTTATTCTTTAAGGAGAGTTTCAGATTTATAGAAAAATTACCAAGATTGCAAACAGAGTTCCCAGTGTTTCCTATTATTAACATACTACATTAGTATAGTGCATTTGTTATAATTAATGAAAAATAGTGATTTATTCTTATTAACTAAAGTCCGTAATTTATTCAGGCCGCCTTTGTTGTTGTTAGTTGCCATTGAGTTGATTCCGACTCACAGCAACCTTGCCAAGTCAAGTCAATTCCAACTCATAGCGGCCCTATGTACAACAGAACAAAGCACTGCCTGGTCTTGCACCATCCTCACAATTGTTGGTAAGTTTGAGCCCATTGTTGCAGCCACTGTGTCAGTCCGTCTTGTTGAGGGTCTTCTTCTTTTTCTCTGACCCTCTGCTTTACCAAGATGATGTCTTTCTCCAGGAGCTGGTCCTTCATGATAACATGTCCAAAGTATGTGAGACAAAGTCTCGCCATCCTTGCCTCTAAGGAGCATTATGTCTGTACTTCTTTCTGAGACAGACTTGTTCATTCTGGCAGTCCATGGCATAATCAATATTCTTAGCCAGCACTATAACTCAAAGGCATCAGTTCTTTTTCAGTCTTCCTTATTTGTTGTCCAGCTTTTGCATGTATATGAGGCAATTGAAAACACCCATGGCTTGGATCAGGCACACCTTAGTCCATAAAGTGATATCTTTGCTTTTTTAACACTTTAAAGAGGTCTTTTGCAGCAGATTTACCCAATGCAGTACATCATTTGATTTTTTTTTAAATTTTTTTTGTTGTTGTTGTTAAATATATATATATAGCAAAACATACACCAATTCAGTAGTTTCTACACATACAATTTGACTGCTTTATTTCTTGACAATGGGACAGTTAAATTTTTGGGGTCTTGTGTGTTTCATATTTTCTGATTGAATGTGGAACATCTCGTGTAAACAACAGTAGAGGCTGAATTAAGTAGTAGTTACACTCTGAAGTGGGCATGCCCTCTTCTTTTCAGGCCATTAGGGTAGTCAGTGGTTGTGCAAGGTTTGGGTTTTATTGTTGCTCTTGTTACTTTCCGTGCACCACAGGCTTCCAGTTCCTAATTTGAAAATTAATTGGCTTAATGTGAGGCCTAGAACGCTGAAGGGTTTTGCCTGGTGCTTCTGCTCCCCACCTTAGCTTTCAGTAGACCCTGCTCTGTAGTCATTTTCCTTGTTCTTGCCCTTCCCTCAGTGGTAAATGCTGTCGCTGGCTGCTCGGTGCAAGTTTCCTGGTGAGGGCACAGCTACCCTCTTGGTGGTCCTGTTCCACTGGCTTAGGCAGGCTTTGTGTGTCTGTGTCTCAGGGGTGAGCTTTCTAGCATTCCTGCTTATCCCCCTCCAATTCGTGGCAGCCAAACTCTTCCTTGTATTGGCTGGGGTACTTGGATGTGCTTGCGTTTCCTGCTCCTCCCCAAGGGGCAGATGGATTTTTCTTAATTGGGGAGTTTTATACCTCTCCCCCAGAAACCCTGGTAGTGTAGTGGTTAAGAGCTATGGCTGCTAACTAAAAGGTTGGCAGTTCAAAGCCACCAGGTGCTCCTTGGAAACCCTATGGGGCAGTTCTCCTGTGTTCTATAGGTTCGCTATGCATTGGAATCAACTCGACAGCATTGGGTTTGGTTTTGATTTGGGTTACCT
The DNA here is from genome assembly GCA_030035585.1 of Dugong dugon. Classification (NCBI taxonomy): domain Eukaryota; kingdom Metazoa; phylum Chordata; class Mammalia; order Sirenia; family Dugongidae; genus Dugong; species Dugong dugon. The sequence goes on from CM057480.1 coordinate 56,435,301, forward strand.
CTCCCCCAGTGGCCACTGACTTTTACCTGGGATCTGGGGATGGTGGGATAGGAGGATGTTTTCCAGTCCCTCCCCTGTGACAGATGGCTTTTGCTTTGTATGAGATAAAGACTTGGGAAGCTGGGGGTTTTTGTGCCTTGTCCCCAGTGGTAGCTGATCGCTATTTTGCCTACACCCATCGCCACCAATGGACGCTTTCTCAGGCCTCCTGCCCTGCCCCAGTTCTTTCTGTTGAACACCTGATGGAGGCCAGTGGAAAAGGGTGTGTGGACTCCCTCTGTGCACTGCTTTAGAGGTACCTTGCAAAGTTTGATAAGTTGTGGTCTCATTTTTATTCACTTGAAAGTATTTTCCATTTTTTGCATATCTTTTTTGACTCATGGATTTAGAAGTACATTGCCTAAGTTCTACATATTTGAGGTATTTTTTTCCCCCATATGTCTTTTTATTATTGAATTCTAGTTTAATTCTGTTGTGATTTGAAAACATATTTTGTAAAAAAAAAAAAAATTTTATTGAGATTTGATTGATCATGACCCAGTATATGGGCTGTTTTGGTGAATTTTCTATTTGAGATTGAAAAGAATGAATATTTTGCTGTTAGGTAGAATGTTCTAGAAATGCTAGTTAGGTCAGGTTTACTGATAGTGTTGTTCAAGTCTTCTATAGCCTTACTAATTTTCTGTCTACTTGTTCTGTTAATGTTGAGAAAGCAGTATTAAGAATCTGCAACTCTTAATTGTGAATTTTTCCTTTCCGTAGTATTAGTTTTTTATTTATGTTGAAACTCTGTTACTAATGTACATGCTACCTTTCATATAATTATTGATATGATTCAGTTTAAATCCACCATCTTACCATTAGTTTTCTGTTTGTCCCATCTGTTCTTTGTTGTTTTCCCATTAAAAAAATTATTTTGAGTATTTATTATTCCATTGTATCTCCGCTATTAACTTTTAGTCAGTAGTACTTCATTTGTTCGGTGGATTTTCCAGGGTTTACAATATGCATCTTTAACTTACTGTAGTCTGCCTTTAAGTAAACTAGCACTTCACATAGAATGTAAGAACCATATAAAAAAATCAATGTTATTTTAAAGAGATTAAAGTAAGAAAAAAAAATATTTTTACCCACATTTGATTACTAAGTTTTTATCATTTCTTCTCCACTTCATTTCTTTGTGTAGATTCAAATTTCCATCACCACAAACGGGGCTTTCTCAGGTCTCCTGCTCTGCCCCAGTTCTTTCTGGAGAGCACCTGATGGAGGTTTGTGATGAGTGTATGTGGTCTCCCCTTGTGCCTAGAGCTCCCATGAATGCAGAACAGGAGTCTTAGCCCATCTGTGACCTTTAATAATTTGGTAAATTTTTGGTTGTTTTCCTCTTACCTGCATTTATGGTGGCCACCTGTTTTATCTGTGCTCTGCCAAAGTCAAAACAGTCCTGTGTTTCCTCTGAGTGACTTCTCATCTTTAGGATTCAGTTCAGTTTATTTTGCCTTGTGGCCTTAGCTCTTTGATGGGCTCAAGGAAAATTATGATTCTGTAGATTATCTGGCTTTTTCTCACCTTTGGGGTGAGAGTGACATCCTCTTGTGGATTTCTATATCCTGAGCAGAAGCACAACCTGAAATATGCAAAGGAACCTGTAAAGTTCAAAGCACAAAGCGGCAAAGCCTTTCTTGTTTTGTGTAATTAAGTCCCTTGCTATGGAGACTCCTGTCAGTAGAGGGTAATTCGTTGCTACTATATCATTTAGACTTTAGTTGCAGATGACAGAGGTTACATGAGCTGTTTTAACAGAAAGAGATTTAATTTTGGAAATTGGGGGCTTAAAATCAGTGGAAGGCTTGGAGAAGTAGGCTCTAGGTTGGGTGTCAGACAATTGTACATAAATGGCCCACCAAGTAAACTCCTACCTCTGCCCCGTAAGGACACTGGGAAGCTGCGGGGATAGCTTCTGCTCCAGGATGGTACTACTACTGTAATTACCATCTTGCCAGCTCTACTCCAGTGGAATGGATGGATGCCTTGTGCACCATCCTCTCTGTCCCACTCTGAATTTAGGTCTTGTACACATACATCTGAGTGGCAGAGATAAATCACAAGGGAGTCAGAGAAAATACAGTATTTGTCTTTCTAGCCTTTACAGCATAGGAAGGTGAATTAGAAGGAAGCTGAAAAGGATACTGAGCAATTCATGTGCTATATCTGCCATAATTGGGAACAACGGAATCTACTTGAGTGAGCTAGTTTAAGCAGAAAGAAATTTATTACAGGGTGTTAGAAGGCTAACAGAGCCTCCAGCAGGGCCAGGAATCAAGGTTTAGATGCTTCACAACCAGGAGCAGTATAGCCAAGAGCAGTACCTGACCCTGCAATGGTGCCATTCTAGCAGAAACCGCACTACAACCTCTGCTGCTTACCTCCATGCCTGCCTGAAGATCTCATTTCCGTGCCACCTTGACTTAGCTCATCAACGCCACATATCTCAGATCTGTCCTTAGAATACTCCATTTCTTGTTGCCAATTTATATATTAGTTAAAATGCTTTTAATCACAACCAAGAGAAACTCAACCTAAACTAGTGTAAAATAAAGAGTAAATGTATTGGTTATATTAATCAGGGTTCTTAGTTGGAAATGACATAATTAACTATATCTAATTTAAGGAGAAAACAATAATATAGTGTATTAGCTTCTCACGGAATCTCTGAGAAGGCCAGAGAACCATGCTTGGAGGCTACACTTCCAGGAGCAGTGCAGCCAGCAAAAATTAATGTTTAAGCACTCTGAGGGACTATTATAATGGAAACACCCATGCTCTCACTGCTTGCCAGTCTGTCCAGTCTCCCTGTGTACAGGCTCATCCCGATGTTGTTCACGTCTGTATCTAAATGTCATTCAGGTTTGTCAGCTTGACTAAACCTAGCCCACCCGTATGTCTACATCCTTGTTTAAGGATATCTGGGAAATGTATTCTAGAGCTTGTAGCCTATAGCACAGGAAGGAAAGAAGTTGGTTGGAATGGGTATACATTATCTGCTGCCATCTAATTCTTTAGCTACTGAACATTCATATTTACCTTCTGTACGTGCTTCCTTTCTATACTTCAACTTTTAAACAATAGCAGTTGTTTCTGAGACATTTGAAAACATGGTACCATTTCCCCCAAATGTTGGTAGGTGCCGTCAAGTTGGTTCTGACTTATAGCGAACCTGTGTACAACAAAACGAAACACCGCCCAGTCCTGTGCCATCCTCACAAACATTGTTATGCTTGAGCCCATTGTTGCAGCCACTGTGTCAGTTCATCTCATTGAGGGTCTTCCTCTTTTTCGATGACCCTCTACTTTACCAAGCATGATGTCCTTCTCCAAGGACTGGTCCCTCCTGATACCATGTCCAAAGTACATGAAATGAAGTCTCGCCATCCTTGCTTCTAAGGAACATTCTGGCTGTACTCTTCCAAGACAGATTTGTTTGTTCTTCTGGCAGTCCTGATAATTCAGTATTCTTCACCAACTGTAATTCAATGGTGTCAGTTCTTCCTTGGTCTTCCTTATTCATTGTCCAGTTTTCACATGCTTATGAAGCGATTGAAAACACCGTGGCTTGGGTCAGGCACACCTTAGTCTATAAAGTGACATCTTTCCTTTTTTTTTTTTTTTTTTTTAACACTTTAAAGAGGTCTTTGCAGCAGATTTGCCTGATGCAGTGCATCTTTTGATTTAACTGCTGCTTCCATGGGTGTTGATTGTGGGTCTAAGTAAAATGAAATCCTTTACAACTCCAGTGTTTTTCCATTTATCATAATGTTGCTTATTGGTCCAGTTGTGAGGATTTTTGTTTTATGTTGAGGTGTAATCCATACTGAAGGCTGTGGTCTTGGATCTTCATCGGTAAGTGCGTCAAGTCTTCTTCACTTTCCGCAGGCAAGGTTGTGTTATCTGCATGTTGCAGGTTGTTAATGAGTCTTCCTCCAATCCTGATGCCACGTTCTTCTTCATATAGTTCATCTTCTCGTATTATTTGCTCAGCATACAGATTGAATAAGTATGGTGAAAGGATACAACCGTGATGCACACTTTTCCTGACTTTGAACCACGCGGTATCCCCTTGCTCTGTTCCAACGACTGCCTCTTGGTCTAAATACAGGTTCCTCATGAGCACAAATAAGTGCTCAGGAATTCCCATTCTTTGCAGTGTTATCCATAGTTTGTTATGATCCACACAGTTGAATGCCTTTGCATAGTCCGTACAACACAGGTAAACATCTTTCTGGTATCCTCTGCTTTCAGCCAGGATCCATCTGACATCAACAGTGATATCCCTGGTTCCACGTCCTCTTCTGAACCCAGCTTGAATTTCTGGCAGTTCCCTGTCGATGTACTACTGCAACTGCTTTTGATTGATCTTCAGCAAAATTTTACTTGTGTGTGATGTTAATGATGTTGTTTGATAATTTCCACGTTCTGTGGGATCACAGCATACATCTCTGGGTGATGTTTATTTCTTCTCTGGTTCTCGTCATAACCCTGTTTTTATAGCTTGTGACTTCTGTAAGATTGTAACCTCCACACCAGTAGACCTTATGTAAAAACAAAAAGGAAACAGGTGGTCTTCCTTTCTCCATTTCTGAAAATTCATCCTAAGACCTTGGTTGGCATTCAAAGCTGATCCCTCCACTCTTCCCCTGCACTCAGTACTTTATGTGATCAGAGTTCTTTACCTGGTAAGGTGACCCAAACCTAAACCTTCATCCCTGTATCAGAAGCAATGTTATGTGGGAGTAAGTTCCATGGATGGTATTGTTAGCCACCACATGACAGGCAGAAAAGGCAAATCCATATCTAAAATAAGTGTCTCTTCAGTGAGAATGCACGCAGAGTCTGATGTAACCGACTTGCTACCCAAAATGTTGCCATGTCGGGGGCCCAGTGTTCTTGGCTCCTTGCAGAGTGGACACTTGAAGAAATCAGATTTGGTGAGAGGACATTCATGTGGTGCTATCCATTTGTAACCTCTGTCTCCTTGCCTCTGTGTCTAGTTTATTGATGTCTCCTTTGAGCAGTCATTAGTGTAGCTAGGGAAAGAGGAGACGGATAGCATTAAGCAAGTCGTCTTGTCCACCTGATTAATGAGAAGCTCCTCTGTAGAGGCAGCTTTTGGGTGAACATGGAGACACAAATATCCTCACACTCAGGCCCATCCTGAGATGTCTGTCCCACAAACTTCTTTCCTAAACCTCATTGTTGCCAGTCCTCCAGTCTGATTCTTTCCAAGTTCCTGACCATTGGGACAAGTAAATAACCACTGTCCATGGGTGGGTATGGATTAGTACTTCTGGCCCTCTCTTTTCCCACTCGAAGAAAACTAGATGTGCAATTTAATGCCTTGCCCTTTAAAAAGGATTACCCTTCTTCAACGTCCTTCAGGGCTTCTCCTGCATAGGGGTAAGGTCCATGGGTGGTGCATAGGGTTTGTGCTCGCCTACTAACCTAAAGGTTGGTGGTTTGAACCCACCCACTAGCACCGCAGAAGAAAGGCCTGGTGTTCTACTTCCATGAAGACTACAGCCTAGAAGACACTATGGAACAGTTCTACTCTGTAACACATGGGGTCACCAAGAGTCGGAATCGACTTGATGATAATAGATACACTTCTGGCTAGTGCCAGTATATCATGCCAAGCTATCTGCCACATTCAAATTTTTTCTTCCTTAATTGACGCGTCATAGGAAACTCCCGTGAAACCGTAGTGAGACTTGAGGGAGAAATGATGCTGCATCAGGAGTAGACACAGTGTGGAGTATGAACCACTGCTCATGTGACTCATGCCTCCAAAACCTACTACTTCTCCTTAGTAGGAGAGTGATGGTAAAACCTGGTTTATGATGGGAAACTCAGGTTACATGGTCACTTGGTTTCCGTTTCCTCGATTTGTAGACCCAGTTGCATGCCAAGGACTATTTATCAAGAGAAGAATAGTTAGGAGAGGTGGAGGTTTTAGTGTGCTTAAAAACCTGGGGGACTAGGCTGTCATTCTCCTGTGAGGACTTGCCATAGACCCCTTACAGCATCCCTCATACATTTTGAACTCCATTACATCTGTTGGATTCTAAGGACTAAGTGGTAGTTCCCTTCTTTCACTTTCGGCTCATTGGACTTGAGAAAATGTATTTGTTTTAACTGCAATCCAGATGCCAATGGCTGTGCTGATTTGGTCCTGGAGGAGACTACATTTCTGACTAGTGTTGGAGTTGCCACCCAGTTAAGCTTAAAATAATTTCTATCCTTTACAATCCATTTCTTTGCTCTTCAGACCAGACAAGTGAGTTGGATGTAGAAGTGATAGGAACAGCATTAGTGTTGTGCATGTGGATTACAGGTGGACCCCTAATTGCAACAGAGTCTGGGAAACACACTTAACTCTGTTAACCCTCTGGTACATTAGGGCAAGCTGGATGGGAATCGATGGGAGTGCTGAGTCACCTATCTGTAAGATCTTATACAACAGCTAAAAATTGTGAGAGTTAAGAGTTATTTTCTTTAAAAGTTTGATCTGCCCTGATTTGCATCTTGGATGACTAACAGATCCCTCTTTACTTGAGGGACATAATGAATATATTCTTTGATTATGGTTTTCATGGATAGGAGCTCATTTGGCCATTTTTTAATTTGTAGGGAAAACAGTAAAGGCAGCCTTCCTATTTTTATAATAGGAACTATACTAGGCGATGTTCTTTTTCAGAGATTTAGGCTTTTATTTTATTTAGAACAAAACAGGTCAAAATAGAGTAGTTTCAAAAAGGATGAGGAATAGTATGCCAATGCCCAAATAAAACACAGTTGTAGCTGGAATCTTTGAAATCTAAAGTAACTCAGGTTGTTAGCTGCTGTTGAGTTGACTCTGACTGATGGCAGCCTTATGTAGAGCAGAGTGCCATCCTCACGGTCACTAGCATGTTCAGGTCAATGGTTTTGGCTATTGTGCCAATCTCTTGCACTGTTGATGTCCTTCACCAAACGTGGTATGTCCTCCTCTAGCAATCGATCCCTCCTGATGACATGTCTAAAGCAAGCCAGCCAGCCAGTGTTCTATTAATGGTCCATAGGTTTTCATTGGCTAATTTTTAGAAGTGGATTGCCAGGCTTTTCTTCCTAGCCTGTGTCAGTCTGGAAGCTCTGTTGAACCTGTCCACCATGGGGGACCCTGCCCGTATTTGAAATACCAGTGGCATAACTTCCAGCATCATAGCAACACGCAAGCCACCACAGTACGACAAACTGGCAGACAGGCGATAAAACTCGGGCTGAAGCTATTTAAATATATCATGTCTAAAATTGTGCTGCAGCTGCACCTGCCAGAACTTTTCTGTGAATTATCAGCCATAATGTTTATAATTTTTAACAAAATGTTAAGTGAGAAATGGAAGGTATTGTACTAGAGTCTCCAACTGAATATTGAATATAGCTTGTTTAGGGTACCCTTTGCTAATAATTAATTTCAGTTTTATTCAAAAATTTATTCTAAAATGAATCTTCCATATGGATATTTGCCTAATAATTTTAAAGAAGTGGTTTTAAAGGAAAGCAGTTTCTACAGTCGCGTGTTTTCATTTTCATGTTAAATATTTTTCAGCTCCCTTGGAAATCATTGACTAGCATCATTGAATATTATTACATGTGGAAAACTACTGACAGATATGTGCAGCAGGTAATTTTTTCATATTGCTACTAAATACTAGTATTAAAGTGAAATTTTTGTTTATATTTCAATATTTCTTAGTAATATACTTAATTTTAAATGTTTTATTTGCTTTTATTTTTTCCAGACTATTTTAAACTACATTATTTCATATCTTTAGGATGTTTTAAAAATTTTAGTCATAAACGTTTTTTCCATAACTTCAGAATTTGTTCCAATAAATATTTTGGAAAAATGACAGTGAAAGATTGCCACTACAGAAGCATTATTTTCCTTGCATGTGACTGGTGCTTCATCTCTGAGTGTAGCTGACAGGAATGACCCGAGATGTGATGCTGTCTCAAGCCTTTTGAAAAAGTAATTTTTATAAGGATTGAAAATTTAGAGTAACACCATTAACTATATAATTTGAGATATTTTAAGAAGCCTTCTAGAACCTTCTTAAGTGACATTTCTGCGGGTATATCCCCTAAGGCTTTGACCTTAACTGTCGTAGGTAATCGTAGTTAATCTAGTTTGATGCTTTGGTACTGTGTGTATGATTTTTCTCCAAAATTATTTCTAAAAGCAAGGAATTTCTTCCCAAATGTCCCAAATTAACGTAACACTCTCAGTTACTTTATTTTGAATAATATTGCTTTTGGGGAAAGGTACATCTCCCTGAAATGACCTCAGTCAGTACTTGTTTTACATTCTTCTAGTTTCATGTCAGAACTGGTAAGAGAAGGGGTAGATACATTTAACGTGGACATTGTTTTTCCAGGTGTGTGATTATACAGTGGCAAGTGTTGGTTACTGTAAGAATGCATTTTAAGGATCACGTTAAAAAGTGCCGTACGGAATCATTATGTTGTTGAGGTCATGAATAGTAAACAGATGCCATGGCTTGTTGAAAAATTGCCAGTGTCAACATCATACATAATTCAAAGAAGCACTGATTTCAGACAGTTTAGATAGACATAAATACCATGTGCTCTAGGAACCTGTAATCTTCACATCAAAAAACCAGTTGCCTTTGAGTCAATTCTGACTCATGATAACCCCATGTGTGTCAGAGTAGAACTGTGCTCCATAGAGTTTTCAGTGGCTGGTTTGTCAGAATTAGATCACCAGGCCTTTCTTCCGAGGTGCCTCTGGGCAGACTTGAACCTCCAACCTTTCAGTTAGTAGCCAAACACATTAACCTTTTGTAGCACCTAGAGACTAAATCAAATTAAAAGGGCTTTCTAAAGATGGTGGAGGTGGTAATATGAAGGATAGTTGAAAAGTGTTTGGATAAAACTACTTCCAAAACTATCAACTCCATCTTTAAAAGTGTCAAGTTGGCCCCTAAATGTTTTTGTTTTTCACTCACTGGGAAAGTAGAATATTACCTTATATTCTAGTTTGTCTTTATGGTGTTTCCTTCCCTATTTGCATTTGTCATTGCGTTGATCAATCCCTGGATTTGATCATACAATTTGTTTCCCTTTTCTTTCCCTGCATTTGGCTCCTAACTGGTCCCAGTAAAAGCAGATGTAAGTTCAGCCAGGTTTTCAAGTTTAGTACGTATCTCTCAACATTTGAGGAAACCGCTTATTTAATTCTGCTTAGAATGATTATTGTCTCTTTCTCGTATATGGACTTTAGAAACTAATCATCTCTGAACATTTTTCTAAAGGCAGTGTTTTTTGTTTTAATCCCAGAAAAGCAAGTAAGAAATAGAGTAGAAACTAAATTTGCAAAGCAAAAAGAGAGGAATGGCAAGTGGAGTTGTGCTTTCTTTATAAAATCTTTCTCAAAAATATTATTAATGCTTGGAGGTCTGTACCTCAGAATCTAGTGACTTTTGGTATCACTTACTACAGTTTAAGAGTCTGTATATGATAGAAAAAATGGCGGTTTTGGAATTATTGTGCTTTAATTTCATGTTATTTTTTAAGATGACAAAGTGATAACAGTTATTAGGCATTGTTTGTATAATATTTTATCTGTCTTTTGCATTAGAAACGTCTAAAAGCAGCAGAAGCTGAGAGTAAACTGAAACAAGTCTACATCCCAACTTAGTAAGTAATGGAAATCTTTTTAAATATTTGTCATGGTATGAATTCCATCAGTGCAAAATATGTCATTTGGTTCCATTTCAGCCGAATTTGTGAGTTTCTCTGTGTGTTACTTTCTTCCTCTACAAAGCTGAGACTTGCTTTCCATTACACTGCTACAATGATTTTGTAGAAAGAAAAATCAGCTAGTGAGAGAACTCAGAGTAGACTAACATAAGGACTAGGGGAAGGATGCATGTACTGCACTTCCATCAGATCTGCCAGGGAAAGTGTCAGAAAACTTCCCTGTGAAGCTGTATATTAGCTGAAATAAGCAGCTTCTGAAATGTCTACATTATGAAATGGATTTTGTTTGGGTAATGCACATTCCCCTTTTAAGATGTGTGTATTTAGTTGAGGGTTTTACATTGTTTTCTTTGGTTAAGAGTCAGGGGAAATTAATTAGAACCACACTTTATAAATGTTGGATAAATGGATAGGTTTGTTATTTCAGGTATCTAGCATTCTATCATTATTCTTCTCTGTGTTTTCTTAACTTTTTATTTGGTTTGTTTAAAACTTGAGTTATGCCCTTTTGTGGATGCCTTTAGGGTTTGACCTTTTTTTTTTTTTAAAGAATAAATTTTATTTATTTTGTTGTTGTTGTTGTTACTGATGGAGGAGCCCTGGTGGCACAGTGGTTAAGAGCTCGGCTGCTAACCAAAAGGTTGACAGTTTGAATCCACCAGCTGCTCCTTGGAAACCCTCTGGAACATTTCTACTCTGTCCTATAGGGTCGCTAGGAGTTGGAATCGTCTTGACGGCAACAGGTTTTGGTTGTTGTTGAAAATGTGCACAACAAAACATACACCAATTCAGCAGTTTCTACCTGTACCATTTAGTGACATTGATTATATTCTTCAAGTTGTACAACCATTCTCACTCTTCTTTTATGAGTTATTCCTTCCCCATTAGCATAAATTCACTGCCCCCTAAGATTCCTATCTAATCTTTCTAGTTGCTGTTATCAGTTTGATCCTATATAGATTACTTCTTTTAAGAGCATAATGTTCAAGGCAGGTATTTTTTACTAGTTAAGCTAAACTATTGTTTATTTATAAGAAGGCATCAGGGGATGTTTTTGGTTTAAAGTTTAAAGATGTGACCGTTCATATTAATCTTTAATCTCAAGGCAACTGTGTGGTTTAATTTTTAAAATGAATGATTTACAGGGTCCATAACCTTTATTCAGTAGTTGTAGGGGCTTATCCAACCTTCATGACTCTAAGAAGTCTGGATTCCATGAGAATTTGAAATTTTATTCTGTATTTTCCCCCTTTGATCAGGATTGTGCTATTGGATGTTTGATCAAAATGTTCAGTAATGGTAGCCAGGCACCATCTGGTCTCATGGCAAAGGAGATAGTTGTTCATGGAGGCAGTTAGCCCCACATTCCATTTCCTTCTATTCTTGACTCTCCTTCTGTTACTCTAGGCAAATAGAGACCCACTGTTATGCCTTGGATGGCCACTTGCCACTTGCAAGCTTTTAAGATCCCAGGCACTATGCAACAAACTAGGAGGTAGAACAGAAGCACTAAACATATTACTAGGCCAGTTAACTGGGATGCTCAATGAAACCATGACCCTAAACCTCCAAACCAAGGAACCAAATCCCATGAGGTTTTTGATGATTGTATATAAGCAGCCTCAGCAGCAACTTTTTTGTTTTGTTTTGTTTTTTGGTTGTTATAAATGTATCTATCACACAGGTTTTGCCGATTCAACTTTTTACAGGTGTACAACTTATTGACAGCAATTGCAGTAACTGGCTGTGCAACCCTACCCTTAATCAATGCAATATTTCCATCACTGTTAACCACCCCTTTCCCCCTCCCTCCTGCCCTTGGTAACCACTAATAAACTTTGTTCTCTATACATTTGCCATTTCTTGTTTTTATGTAAGTGAGGTTGTACAGTATTTGTCCTTTTGTGATTGACTTATTTCACTCAGCATAATATCTTCCAGCTCCATCCATATTTCAGTATGTATCAAGAATTCATTTCTCCTACTGGCTGAGTAGTATTCCATTGTATGTGTGTACCATGTTTTGTTTATCCATTCATCTGTTTGATGGACGTTTAGATTGTTTCCACCTTTTGGCTATCATGAATAGTGCTGCAATGAACATTGGTGTACCCATCTCTGAGTCTCTGCTTTCAGGTCTCTTGGGTATATACCTAAAAGTGGAATTGCTGGGTCATAAGGTAGTTCTAGTTTAGATTTTTGAGGAGCCGCCACACTGTTTTCCACAAGGGTTTGATCATTGTTCTAGAAATCAGTAGTTCAGTGAGCACTATGTGTGTGTGTGTGTGTGTGTGTGTGTGTGTGTGTGTGTGTGTGTGTGTGTGTACACATAGATTATGCTATCCTAGGTTGTTTCGGCAATTGAAATTTGTTATAAAGTTCTATGTACTACTCCAGGATTATTCTCTTTTTGAGCTAAGTACAATTGTTTTATACTTAGTCTTTCAATTACTGAATTTAGATATGTTATTTAATGCATGTTTTTATTTAGGAGGCCTCATGAACACTAAAGTGTGACCATTGTGACCGTTCACATTAATCTTTAATCTCAAGGCAAACGTGTGGTTTAATTTTTAAAATGAATGATTTACAGGGTCCATAACCTTTATTCAAAGCTGTAATATCGTCTCTGCAGAATTGTTTCTAATTCTCTTTTTAATTTTTAAAATTTATTTGACAAGTATCTGTTGAATGCCAACATCATCCAGAACATTGTGTTGGTTTCTGTGAGGGATAATAAATGAATGAAATATGAACCATGTCCTCCTCAAAAGGCATAAAGATCTGTAATAAGCGTAATACATATAGAAAGAATGATGTGTACATCTTTTTTTTTTGGTCTCATCTCACCCGTCCCCAACTCTGGAAACTGTTTTATCCTGCCCTCTGGAATTCATGTTCACTTATGAAAATATATCCCCTGTGTATTCAATGTTTTCTCTAACGAACCTTGCTGTTGTCTCACATTACTTCCATTACTATCTTCTTAAGATCTGACCCTTTTTTGTGTATAGCCATAGTCCACTGAGCCTAAAGCTAAGGTAGATGGCCTCCTTGCTCCTCCTCGCGGCTCAGATATATTAGCCACTAGCCACATGTGGCCAGTTAAATTTATATTTTGATTAATTAAAATTAAATAACATTTAGTTAATCATTCTAATTTTTTGTCAATTATGTATTTTATTCAACTAATTTATAACAGTGCCCTTCACCCCATAACGTACTGTTGTGATTCACGGGTCTTAGATTTTCCAAAGCAAGCATACCAGCTTTGTTATACTTCACAATGCTGCCACCATCAAAGGGCATGGATGCAGTTAACCAGTTTTGACCAAGTAACTCAGATAATTGTTTCCATTCTGCTTTACATTGACATTGGATTCTTCATCTAAGTCAGGCATCAGCAAACCACAGTCTCTGAGCCAAATCTAACCCACCACCTGTTTTTGTAAATAAAGTTTTATTGAAAAAGAACTATTCATTTATATGTTGTCTGTGTCTGCTTTGGAAACCCTGGTGGTGTAGTGGTTAAGAGCTGCAGCTGCTAACCAAAAGGTTGGCAGTTAGAATCCATCAGGTGCTCCACGGAAACCCCATAGGGCAGTTGTACTCTGTTCTATAGGGTCTCTATGAGTCAGAATGGATTTGATGGGTTTGGTTTTTGGTTTTGGTGCCTACTTTCGTTCTACAACAGCAGAATGGAGTGATTGCAACAGAAATTATTTTACCCACAAGGACTAAAATATTTATTATCTGGCCTTTCACAGAAAAATTTGCCAGCGCCTGATTTAAATGAGTAAGTTTTGGAGCTCAAGACAGAATTTCTTTTTTTTTTCTTTTTCTGTTGTACTTCAGATGAAGGTTTACAGAACAAACTAGTTTCTCATTTAACAGGACACATGTTGTTTTATGACAGTGGTTAACAACCCCATAACATGTCAACACTTCTCGACCTTGGATTCCCTATTACCAGCTTTCCTGTCCCCTCCTGCCTTCTATTCCCTGTCCCTGGGCTGTTGTGCCCCATTAGTCTCGTTTTATTTTATGGGGCTGTCTAATCTTTGACTGAAGGGTGAGCCTCGGGAGTGACTTCCATCACTGTTAACCACCTCTTTCCCCCTCCCTCCTGCCCTTGGTAACCACTAATAAACTTTGTTCTCTATACATTTGCCATTTCTTGTCTTTTTATGTAAGTGAGGTTGTACAATATTTGTCCTATTGTGATTAGCTTATTTCACTCAGCATAATTGTCTTCCAGCTCTATCCATATTTTAGTGTGTATCAAGACTTCATTTCTCCTACTGGCTGAGTAGTATTCCATTGTATATGTGTACCACATTTTGTTTATCCATTCGTCTGTTGATGAGCATTTAGATTGTTTCCACCTTTTGGCTATCATGAATAGTGCTGCAGTGAGCTAAAAGGGTGTCCAGGGGCCAAACTACTCTCCGGGTTTCTCTGGTCTCTGTCAGGCCAGTAGGTCTGGTCTTTTTTTTTTTTTTCTTAATGTTCTTTTTATTTTATTTTTTTTATTGTACTTCAGGTGAAGGCTTACGGAACAAATAGTTTCTGATGAAACAGTAGTACACATATTGTTTTATGACATTGGTTAACAACCCTACAACATGTCAACCCTCTCCCTTCTCGATCTTTTTTTTTTTTTTTTGGTGAAAATATACATAGCCAAAGATACACCATTTTAAAAATTTCTACATGCACAGTTCAGTGACATCGACTACGCTTTTCCAGTTGTGCTGCTGTTCTCACTTTAGATGAAGGCTTACAGAACAAAATAGTTTCTCATTTAACAGTTAGTACACGTTACCCTATGACAGTGGTTAACAACCTCACAAACACATCAACACTATCCTTACTTAACCTTGGGTTCCCTATCACCAGCTTCCTTGTCCCCTTCTGCTTTCTGTCTCTTGTCCCTGGACTGCTGTACCTCATTAGTCCCATTTGGTTTTATGGGGCTGTCCACTCCCAGGCTGAACAGTGAACCTCAGAGATGACTTCATCACTGAGCTGAAAGGGTGTCTGGGGGCCATACTCTCGGGGTTTCTCCAGTCTCCTTTAGGCCAGTAAATCTGGTCTTTTTTTTTTGTGGGTTAGAATTATGCTCTACATCCTTCTCCAGCTCTGTCCAGAACCCTGTGTTGTGATCCTGGTCAGAGCAGTCAGCGGTGGTAGCCGGGCACCATCTAGCTGTACTGGACTCAGTCTGGTGGAGGCCTTGGTAGCTGTGAACAATTAGTCCTTCGGACTAATCTTTTCCTTGTATCCTGTTCTTTTCATTCTCCCTTGCTCACGAAGGGTTGAGACCAGTGGAGTATCTTAGATGGCCGCTGACAGGCTTTTAAGACCCCAGATGCTACTCACCAAGGTAGTATGTAGAACATTGTCTTTATAAACTGTGTTATGCCAGTTGAGCTAGATGTTCCCCAAGACCATGGTCCCAACAGCCCTCCACTCAGCAGTTCAGTCCCTCAGGGAATTTGGATGTGTCTATGGAGATTCCATGACCTTTCCTTGTACAAGTTGTGCTGGTTTCCCCAGTATTGTGTACTGTCTCACCCTTCACCAAAAATACCGCTTATCTATTGCCTGTTTATTATTCCCACCCCCACCCCTCCCATCCCTGGTAACCAACAAAGATTGTTACTTTTTGTGTGTAAAGTTTTTCATGGGTTTTTACAATAGAGGTCTCATACAATATTTGTCCTTTTGTGATTGACTTATTTCACTCAGCATAATGTCCTCTAGTTTCATCCATGTTATGAGATGCTTCATAGATTCATCGTTGTTTTTTCTCGTTGCATGGTACTCCATTGTGTGTAGGTACCATAGTTTGTTTATCCATTCATCTGTTGATGGGCATCTAGGTTGTTTCCATCATTTTGCTATTGTGAACAATGCTGCCATGAACATAGGTGTGCATATGTCTATTCGAGTGACGACTCTTATTTCTCTAGGATATATTCCTAGGAGTGGGATTGCTGGATCGAATGGTATGTCTATTTCTAGCTTTCTGAGGAAGCGCCATATCATTTTCCAAAATGTTTGTATCATTTTGCATTCCCACCAGCAGTGCATAAGAGTTCCCATCTCCCTGCAGCCCCTCCAACATTTGTTATTTCCAGTGTTTTTGATTCGTGGGTCTGGTCTTTTTTTGTGAGTTAGAATTTTGTTCTACATTTTTCTCCAGCTCTGTCTGGGACCCTCTGATGTGATCCCTGTCAGAGCAGTCAGTAGTGGTAGCCGGGCATCATCTAGTTGTGCTTTACTCAGTCTGGTGGAGGCCGTGGTAGTTGTGGTCCATTAGTCCTTAGAAGTAATCTTTCCCTTGTATCTTGTTTTCTTCATTCTCCCTTGCTCCAGACAGAGTGAGACCAGTGGAGTATCTTAGATAGCTGCTCACAGGCTTTTAAGAACCCAGACGCTACTCACCAAGGTAGAATGTAGAACATTTTCTTTATAAACTATGTTAATGCCAGTTGAGCTAGATGTTCCCTGAGACCATGGGCCCCACAGCCCTCCGCCCAGCAATTTGGTCGCTCAGGGAGTTTAGATGTGTCTAGGGAGCTTCCATGACCTTACTCAAGACAAAATTTCTAATCAGACTTTTAGGAAAAGTTACCCACATCATATACATAAATAGTAAATATACAGCTGCATTATTGAGTTGGATAAGGATCTGAGTCCTTTGATGAATTTCTTAATTAACTCTCAAATAGAATACTTGAAAACAAATAATTGATTAAGAATTATTTTATTTAGTCATTCTGTGGCACCCTGTAGCATACCTGTAAAGCACTCTGTTCAGTACTAAAGATAGAAAGCTTAAGACAGGCTGTCCTCTGGTGCTTACATTCCAGCGTGGGGGAGACAGACTTCAGTCAGCTGATCACCTAGTGCAATGAGTACTGTGACAGAGAAGAATAGCTTCTATTGGGAGTTTATACTAAGTGACCAGAACTCAGTCAATGCCATCAGGAAAGCTTCCTTGAAAAAATGAGTTTGAGTGAACTCTAGAAGATGAGGAGCAATTAATCAGGTAGTGGAGGCTTCCCAAGCCAGTGGGATCCTGAGATGGGGAGGGACAGGGCATAGTTGAGATGCTGAGGGAAAGGCGATGTGACGGGATGAAAAGAGGAAGTGGTGAGCCATGGTGGGGCTGGTATGGTAGGCAAGGGCCAGGAATCTGATCCATCTGAAGAGCAGTGGAAATGAATTTTAAACAGGGACATGTATCAGATTGTGCTTTAAAAGATGACTGGCTATATTTTGGAAAATGATTTGAGGGATGAGATAAGAGTGGATGCAGAGAGACCAGTTATGAGGTTCTTGCGGTGGAAAGATGATACTAGCTTGAGCTACAGTAGTGGCTCTTGAAATGGCAGGATTCGGAGATGAATCCCAGGTTCCTGGCTAGCACAACTAGGTAGATTGACATGAATTCATCAAGTTATGAAATGGTGGAACCAATTTAGGACATGTTGAGTTTGTTCTATCCAAAAAGAGGTATTGAGTAGGCTGTCAGATATATTAATCTTAAATTCTGAGAAAGTCTGGACTAGAGATACAAATTTGAGCTTTATTGGTGTATAATATTGTATTTGAATCCATGGATGAGATTTCCTAGAAATACCAGTAAGAGAAAAGGAAACTGGACCGAACAAACCTTGAGTAAATCCAGTATTTATAGGTCAGATAGCATAGGATAGTGAGATGGAATGGCCAGACGGCTAAAAGGAAACAAAATAAGTGTAGTATCACGGAAGCTAAGGGAGAAGTATATTTCAAGGAGGGATAGAAATCAACAGTGACAAATGCCGGTGAAAAATAAGCCAGTGAATTTAGCCACATGGAAGTCATTGGTGATCTTTAATGGAGTGGTGAGAACTGCATGTGAGCTGAGGAAATGTAGACTGAATATTGGCAGCTCTGAAGAACTGGCTGGAAAGGGCAGTTGAGAGAAAGAACTCTTGGCTTTGAGGATAATGGAAGAGTTTTTTAAATGAGAGAAATATGTTTAAATGGTAATGTGGAAGGTCCAGGGGAGTTTGAATCAAGCAGACAACATTCCCAAGAAAGCAGGAGAGTAAAATCTGGAGCACAGATGAAGGAAGGAGTGGACTGAGCATTAGATAAAAGGGCAGTTTCATATAATGTATCTTTAAAAACTTTTTTTTACACAATTGTCTTTCAGTGAAGGTTTATTCAAACTGTCACATGGCATCAGTCACTTGTCCCCTGAGAATCTGTAGGTGCCTTGCTTTTTGCAGAACATAATTGAAGTGATTCACGTGTCTGTATTCAGTCTTTGCATTCTTGTTTTTCTTTTGTGGTTGTTACAATAAAGGCCAGTGGTTTATTCAGTCAAATAACATTCTAGATTTAGTTGAACAACTGCATTTGTATTTACTGTCACTCTTTTTTAAATGCTGCTCAGCTGTAAATTTGTATTTGCTCTTTTTAAACACATATATTTTGCCCTGGGTGAAATGTCAAGATTTTTAATTTTTCTGGCTTCTAGTAATGATCATTTCTACCCATACATGTATAGTGGATTTTTTGTTTTTTGTTTTTTTTTTTTTAAATCAGAAATATTACTACATAAATTTTGGTCATTCTAAATCACCACTTTTTTTTTTTTTTATGTTTTCAACTGAAAAATGTAAGAAGGGAAATGCACTCTGCCTGGTTTAAAATGTGTGTTTTGAAACCAATTTTTCTTAAAAATACGTTGCTGACACGGATTGCAAGTGTAAATAACAGCCCTGTTTATAGAAGAGGGAACTCAGTGCACACAGAGGTGAAATGATTTCTTATGGGGCAGGAGGGGGATGTGTCACCTAAGAGCTATAGTAACAGCACCAAAAAGAAATCTTAAGTAGGGTATTTGCTATCAGCTCAGCCTTCGTCCTTCACAGGCCAGGTTTACACACTAGTCTTTGAGTGATAACTGGAATTTAGGGGTGGGAAGCAGAGCGAAGAGGAAACCACTGAGTGGACTGTTGAGATTCCAAGTGTCTTTCTGGTTGTGAACTCTTGCCACTTAAGTAGCCATGCAGATAGAATATGGCACGCATTTATTCATTCAGCATTCATTTCTAATAAATAATGTGATCATTTATGGTGCTTATTTTCTGTCTTCTTCCTCTGGAATGAAGGCACCTTAAGGTCAGAGACTGTTGTTTACTAGGCACTGAATACATATATGTTAAATGATGAGTTTATTGAGAACAAACTATGTACCCAGCACCTTACCTGTGCAGTGCTCTTCAGCGTAGCTTATAAGCATGGGGAGTAGGTAGCCTGCGCTAGAAGGGTCCTGCCTTTGGCTTGCTTTTTCAATCCAAAAAATTGTTTCCTTTTCTCAGGAGAATTTATGATAGTAAGTTATAAAGTTTAATAAGTTGTATCTTTCAAAAGCACCAGAGGATATTCCCAGGAATTTGTATTTGGGTGGAGAAGAGATGATAGCTGAGTTTATTTTGTGAGTATTAGGCTTAAGAGTTCGGTTTTGCATTCCCTTGTGTTACGAGAGGAGCCCTGGTGGCGCAGTGGTTAAGCACTCGGCTGCTTACGGAAAGGTTGGCTGCTAGCTGAAAGGTCGGCGATTTGAACCCACCAGCTGCTCTGCAGGAGAAAGATGTGGCAGTCTGCTTCCATAAAGATTTACAGCCTTGGAAACCCTATGGGGCAGTTCTCCTCTGTCATACGGGGTCTCCGTGAGCCAGAATCGACTCGACGGCAAGGGGTTGTGCTGTGAAGATGAGTGGTGTGGACTCCTTTCAGCACCTTGTTTTTACCAGTTTACGTATTCTTCCCCAAACATGTTAAAATGTTTCTTTATGTGTAGTTGAGATAAGTCAGTAATGAGATCTGGAACCTTTTGCCTTATTACACAAATCATTTTTATCACCTCCCTTTACATTTTATTGAAAGCAGCAAACCAAATCCCAACCAAATATCCACCAGCAATGGGAAGCCTGGCACTGTGAACGGAGCTGTGGGGACCACATTCCAGCCCCAGAATCCCCTCTTAGGGCGAGCCTGTGAGAGCTGCTATGGTAAGTCTTCTCCAGCCCTGGCCTGATTTTCATGCCGGAGGCCTGTCGTCGAGTGAGAGGAACTTTGCTGGCACCATGGGGTGGGAGTGTTGAGCAGCCGAGCGATGAATATGGTCAGTACTGGGTGGAGGGCAGAATAATGCAGCCTCAGAAATGAATAGATGTCCATCATTACTTCTGCCTGGAGCAAAGGGCTATTCACTGAATACGTATTATGTACCGGACTGTAAATTTAGGCATTCAGTTTCCTTTTATTTGCTTCTGTGGAGTCTAGTGTTTGTTGAATATTCCACAGCAGTATTTCCTAAAATTCTTTCAGAGTTGTTATTAGCTTTGCCCAAACCGTAGTCCATGATATATACCAAATCCCCTTGTGGAGTTTGTATCCTTTGGCAAATTAAAGGCTCCAAATTATTCTGTAGGAATGACCTGTGTGGGGGTAAACTCCTCCCTATAATCCTCAGACCAGCCTCCCTCTGAGCACAGGTATGGGAGATGCTGTTCTATGACATTTGCTTTTGGCCTCAGGGCCCCACTTTGTGTATCCGTGCTAGAAACCTACCGGAGGCTGGCGGTATTATATTTGTCCTGGGTGTTAAATGGGGTTGGTGAGATGGACTGTTAGGTATTTGATATACTTTATATGTTTATTTGAAATTTCAAGCAATAATCTCTTAATAAGCATTGGTGACATTATCATCTATTGTTTGTTTCAATCAAAGTGACCTGGGGTGGGAGAGGAAAGGAAGCAAATGTTGAATGAATGTCTACTTGGTGCCAGGTTTTTGCCTCCCAGCAGCAGTTTGAGGGGTAGATGTAGCCTGCTGCCTTAAGGACATAGAAGTGGGGGGCATTTGCCACTCTCCTCCATGCTTCATACCAGGCTTCAGCATCAGAAAAGGCTTTTAAAACCAAATCATATAATTATCCCCCTGATCTCACGATAGTATGTGAGCCAGACAAATTACTGGCTTCCTAGAAACGGTACACGCCATGTATCTGACCACTTTCGGCACCTTGGGAGCACAAAGGGAAACAGTGTGTGGATAATTAAGATTTTGCTGGTCAGGGTTTTACATGGGTAGCGTATAAATGTCTTTGAATTGGGAATTCTTAGGTTTTTCAAGCTCATTTATATTTAAATGAAAATAAGAAGAATGCCTCAGACAAATGGTCCTGGCTTAATCTATCTTGCTTTTGATTTGTAAATGCCTTTAACACTCATATGTAGTCTCACAAATCCCTTTAAATATTTTGTCATTTTTATCTGCATGGTGAACAAGCCATTTGAATTTTATAATATTTTGGATCCATATTAAATAGTCTCTGTCAAAATATATTTTAATATAATGTAAATACAAAATTTACTTTTATAGAAAGATAGAATTTGGTGTTTTCTATTTATCAAATTATACTCATTTTTTAAGTGAATTTGAGTTGATTATGTAAGGAGAAAGACATTTGTTGACAAATACTAAAATGACGTCATAAGAAGTTTGGGTAAAAATGTGTATTAAAATATGAATGACATTTTATATTCAGGCTTTAAAGTAGATCCTTGGCCTAATATTTAGAATTCTTCAAATTTGTTCTTAAATAAACCAAATTACTGTTTGTTTTTAAATTATAAGAGGAAAGGATTTCACGCTGCAGTTTGCCAGAACTCCTCCAAACATAGCACAACGGTGGGTGCGGGGTGTTACTCCCAATAAACGAAAAAGCTATTTGAATACAAATTTCCTGTCTTTCCTCTTGTTGACATTGGCTTATGAAGTATTAGCCGACACCCTGATATGCTGTGTGAACATTTTGATCTGATGAAGAAATTTACAGATCTGGGGGACAGTATTCTGAGGCAGATAATAATTTGTATGCACCTCATTAATTTATGTTTCCACATCAGTGTTTCAATCTCAAATTTCTGATCCATCGTGGGCATAGTTTGAATGTTATAAGGCAGTAATTTAAACTACAAAACAAAGCCAACACAGGCTTGCAGTGTTCAGCTAAGTGATAAACCGATGGAGTTATTAGGTCCTAAGCATGCTGTAATCTCAGCTGCACTTTGCTCACTTGGTATGGATTTATAGGCTTGAGAGGAGTTCTGTTTTTAAGGGAGAAATATTTAAATAATTATTTTGCCTGTTGGTTAAAATAAAAGAATGGAAAGTGGATTTCCGTTCCTGCCTTTTATCAGTGGGGCCTCTCTGAGCACCGTCCTGAACCGAAGGTTTGGAAACCTTAATGTAGATTTAAAAAACTAATAATAATAGCTTCCTGAGGACTTATTTCCAGAGACATAAACAGTGAAAAATATTTTAAATTAACGAAACAAAAATTTCTTCTGCAGCATAGCACATAATACAAGATGCTTCACTTATAATAGCTTCTCTAATAGATGCCACAGGCACTTGATAATATAACAGAAATAAAATAGAAGTAAGTAAATAGATATAAAATAGAAATAAATGAACTTTGAGTCATGAAAAATGTATGTATATATTATACTTTCATATTTGGCTGGTAAGGTGGTGAAAGAAGAATAGCATTGTAAACTAAAGATGGCTTTGAAACATTTTTCAAAACATTTCGTTATATTTGTATTGACGTGGGAGGAGGCCTGGTGGCACAGTGGTCAAGCGCTTGGCTACTAACTGAGAAGTTGGTGGTTCGAACCCACCAGCCATTCCACAGGAGAAAGATGCGGCAATCTTCTTCCATAAATTTTTACAGCCTTGGAAACTGTGTGGGGCAGTTCTTCTCTGTCCTAGAGTAGCTATGAGTTGGAATTGACCCAGTGGCAATGGGTTTGGTTTTGTTATTGATGTTACAAATTAGCAATAAAGCGTTCTTTGTTTTTTTTCCTATTTCTCCTCCATATTTAGCTACACAGTCTCACCAGTGGTATTCTTGGGGTCCACCTAATATGCAGTGTCGATTATGTGCAACTTGTTGGCTATACTGGAAAAAATATGGGGGCCTGAAAATGCCCACCCAGTCAGAAGAAGAGAAGTTATCTCCCAGCCCAACTACAGAGGTACATTAACAATAGTCTTCTTCATGTTGTGCATTTAATGTCATATTTTTTTTAATGACTGGAGCACTCCTGGGAAGCAGAGTACAGTTTACAGTAATTTAAAAACAAAGCTATTTTCATAGCAAAACATAGTACCACAATGTTCAGGGTGGGTGTGGAGAAAGGGACAGGGACAAATAAAAAATATTCAGGTATTCAAAATATTGGTCTTGTGAGATTATTCAGACAAAGGAAGAACAATGTGTGTAGAAGGTATTAGCATAAGTAAGGAGCTTACCAATTAGATATTTGTCTTAGTTGCTTTTTTGAAAATAGTTTGCAGCTTTCAGATACTGTTGAAAATGTGGCTTATTACGTAAAATAAATATAAATTGAGCACTTTTTCCCTGGGTTATTGTAGGAGGGACAAGAAGGTATGGACTCAGTCTTGAGGTGAACGACAGTTGAAATGTGATTTTGGTGAAATTCTCATCCATGGAAGAAGTCAAGCACCTGTGTCTACCAGAGAGAGACTTTTTCTTTCAGGGCTATCAGTATCTCAAGATTCCTTTAATATTAAAAAATTAAAATAAAATAATGTAATTAACTCCCTTGACAATTTTTTTTTTTTTTTGGACTATTGTGAATATGATTTTGGGTTGTTACAGTCTATTAAAAATCAAGTGTAGGATTATACCCCCACCTCCACCCAGTTCCCCCCTCTATCCCCACCTTCGTCCCAAAAGGTACACAACTTTTTAATTCTCTCTTTTTGGGGGTAGGGTACTAAGTCGTCAGTGGAAGATTTTAAAATTGCCCTTTTCTTCGAGCATGATGCAAGTAGTACTGTGTTTTGACAAGTTCTAGTCTTTAAACGCTTGTTGGATTCTGATTTTGCAGGATCCCCGTGTTAGAAGTCACATGTCCCGCCAGGCCATGCAGGGGATGCCGGTCCGAAACACTGGGAGTCCAAAGTCTGCAGTGAAGACTCGCCAAGCTTTCTTCCTTCACACTACATATTTCACAAAATTTGCTCGTCAGGTCTGCAAAAATACCCTCCGGCTGCGGCAGGCAGCAAGACGACCGTTTGTTCCTATTAATTATGCTGCCATTAGGGCAGAATGTAAGATGCTTTTAAATTCTTAACCTTATATGTTGTGCTTCTGACCATTTCTGTCTTTCCCTTTCTCTCTCTCTCTTTTTTTGTTTTTGTTTTGTTTTTGTTTTTTTGCAATAAACATAAGTTCTTGTGTACAGCCTTTTATTTGGTTTATTTTTTTAACATTATTTTTGTCTGCTGCCATTTATATCATGCCAACCTGAAAAGAAAAAAAAAGAAACAAAACCAGAATCATCGAAACCTCTAATCTTTGTTAGAGTAATGCTCCCCAGAAGATTGGTCGGTGATGATCCTATCCAATGAGGTTTTGTGATGGAATTGCCTAAAGGGCCCATATTGAAGCACTTTTACCCATAAGGTAGTATCACAATATAATCCCTAAGGATGGTGTATAGGGAGACTCCGTTACTGAGAGAGTGCAGTCCAGTCTTACATGGATTCATGAGGCTTGAATAAAATTTGCCAATTTACACTAATTAGAAATTGCATGTCTCTGTAAACCTCTCAGTTTCCCACGAACCTTCTACCATTGTCATCCAACATTATGGAACTTCACAGTGCTTCATAACAAATGCTGTATTTATTAGAAGATTTGGCAAATTATAAAGAATTTTAAAGTGCTTTGGGGTGAATTTTATGAAAATACAAGTATTATTTTATAAGCTAGAGTCTGAATTTTTGGTTGAGCATTCTTTCTATTTGTCCAGTTTGGTTTTCATTTCATATCATGTATCATATATAGTTCCACATAACATTTACAGGACTTTATTATTACTATCATTTTCAACACATTCAGTCTTGCTTGTGTTTCATTTTTTGTTAAAACAGAGATCATATGTACCAGTGAAATGTGGATTGTTCTCTTATTACCAGTGCATCCAGAAATGTGTCCGTAGTTTGTGTGTTTGCTCTGATGCTACTGTAGCCACTTTTAGTCATATTCCTGGTTAGCCTGTTAGATCCAGGCAACTTTTTTTCACAAACGGAGGAGAAAACTTGCTTTCTGGCTTAACAGGAAATTGTAAGGACATTCAGTTAGATGATTTTTCTTTCTCTGTAAGATGAGAAACAGCTTGTTATCAGATGCTCTACTTTGATTTCAAGAGAGTATCGATAAAGGGGGTTGAAAAAAAATTTTGTTCCTAAAGATAATTTTCAGCAGAAGAGTTGAAGGGCTCTAAAACTTACAGGTAAAAACTGTGTAAGACGAAAAAGAAGAAGAAAAGTGCTTTGTAAACGGAGTAGAAATTGGTGGCAATCTTAGAGGCCCAGGGAAAGGAAATAAGCTACACCATTAGACTCATGTATAATTGGGCACTGGCGCTTCTCTGGCCTCGAGCTGTCATTTCCGAGTTTGTGGGCTTATGTCATTATCACTTCCTTACCCATTAGAAGGAATTGAGAAAACCAAATATTTATATTTACCTCAACTGTTCAGCTGATTCAAAACACATTCATTTATACATACTTTTTTAAACAAAAAAAGATAAATAAAACATTTGAGAAAGAAAATGAATGAAATTCTTCCATTAAAACTGACTGGGATCCAGTATCATCTTTGTTCCTATGAATGAATGAATGAAAAAGAAACCATCACCAACTAAATAAATTGGCTGCTGAGGAAGCTTCTGTTTCCTGTTGCTCTTCTGTTAATTTTCAGTCAGCTTGCATGTCGTCTTTATTTTGATTATTCTTCAGTGAAATATGTTTTTCTGTTGCTTCGTTCTTTTTATTTTCCCCCCTAATTGAAGGCGCATACTGCTTTAAAAAAAAAAAAAAAGATTACCTGTGTTCGATTTCTGCAAACACTTGATCTTTTTTTAAAAAGAAGAGTCATTTGTTGCAATGAGATTCAAAGAGTATATTTTGTATTTAGCTTCATTGGTCATCAAGTTACATATAGAATCAGATTCTTTGAAGAATTAATTTTTTTCTTGAGATTTAAAATTGTAAGGTTTCAGCAGCCGTTCCCTCAGTTAATTTTTCAGACAAGCACTGATGAACTCTTCCCAGCATCTAACTGGTTCTTTCATCTTCTTCTCCCCTTTTGCATATACCTTGTAACAACCTCTTCAGCAGATCCGTTGTTCTTGATTTTGGTTTGTTTGTGAGAAGATTAGGTGTTAATAATCATAGAAAATCATGTCTACAGCCCACCAAGAATATATAGGTGCATTTTTGTTTCTCCAGTAAGAAGTCTATCAGCTTTCATTGGTTTCTCAGTGACCAACCCTCACTTCTCCTCTATACCCCCCCCCCCCCAAAAAAAAGAGTTAAGAATCACTATCATGCAATATGAATGTGTTTTCAGATCAGGTGGAAGTTTTTAATTCTGAAAACATTGATGGACCAAGGACTCCAATACATTTTAGTGTAATTCCGCATAATGTTGGGGAGGGAAGTTGAGGCTTCCCCTTAACGTGCACGATAGAGGTGGGCCCCTGCTCTGGCTTCTGACATTGGCAACACCATCACAGTTGGTGTCATAGCCAGAGACTGTAGGGCAACAGACTGCACAAGGGGAGGGGGTGAGGGGAGCCAGGGAGATGGGCTCTCAGTTCCATAGGGGAGGTGTAGAATCAGGAGTTCTTGACTTAATCCCTGTTTAGAGGGATTGAGGGAGGGGGGCTTGGTTACAGTAACACTCTATGGCCTTTATTTTCATTAAAAACCTCTATTAAGGAATACAGTATAGTAAAAGGAGATTTTGCACATTAAGAGGTAATATCTGTGGGAAGGAGGGCTGAGGGAAAGAGGCAGGAAGGAGACATCACTGTTCATTCGTCCTTTTAGACTTCAACTGTGAACCATAATATATTTCCTATTTTAAAAATTAATTTGGAAATAAGTATGTAGAAAGACCACCAAATGTTCTAAGACTATATACATTTGAGATAATGTATAGGAAAAGATTTTTAAAACACATTTCCCCAAATATCTAAATGTTTCAATAATATATTCCACCTTTATACGTAAATACCTAAGTCCATGACAAAAATTACTAGCATTTAGAATGTCCAAGCCAGTTCTACCGCCTAGGTAGTGCTTATCAAAAAATGATTTGTAGACCAAAAATCAGAGCATTGCATAAAGGAAAGTGTCGTGTCCTTGACCAGGTTTGCAGACTGACAACATGGTTCTAACACTACATCAAGCTTCAGTCTTATCTCACTCCAGATATCCTCCCACCAGTGAAAAAGCTGCAGTGTGATAATGGTGTCCCTCCTTTGTTATTACCGCGTTACATTTGTTACCAGACATTACTGCTAAGTTACCACATGACAAAATCATCCAGCACCTGTTGAGAACAGGATTATTACTATTTGAAATTCAAGATCCTCCAATAAAAGTGAGCAAGGTTAAGTAGAAGTGGCTACATTAGCAGCATTCCATAGATGAAGCTAAACTGCCTAGAGAAGTGGATCCAAATGATTCACTTGCCACCTTTGTACCTCGCATAGTTTAATGGTTTCTGAGTGGATAACGCAGTAGGCAGCTGTATTCCCCAGTATGAAGTTCTTCAGAAGGCACTCGGAAGCCATTTTTTCTGTTCAAAGATGCTGATTCAACTTGGGAAGCATCCAAGGCTCCTTCTTCATGAGAAATTTGTTATGAGTTACTGATTTCTCAGCAGAAGTTACTGTTAGTAATTTTATACGCTTTTGTGAAATTTTAAGTTCTAAACTAGAATATATTTTGAGTTAGTATTTTTGATTTTTTTAAGTAAAAATTTGTTTTTGAATGGATACTCTAAGTTTTTCTAAAGGTACATAAGTGGTTATGAATTTCATCCCCATTCCTATTCCTAGTTTATCCTCTTCAGAAGTAACCACTGTCATCGGTGTCTTACGTGTCTGTCCAGAGGTGTTCTGTGCATATTTAAGAATCTAAAAATACCTCCATTGCCGTTGAGTCAATCCCAACTCATAGTGACCCTAAAGGACAGGGTAGAACTGCCCCATAGAGTTTCCAAGGGGCGGCTGGTGGATTCGAACTACTGACCTTTTGGTTAGCAGCCAAGCTTTTAACCACTGCACCACCAGGGCTCCATAAGAATCTAGATGTATCTTTTTTTTTTTATTTTACACGGATATTAGCACATTACTACATTGTTCTGCACTTTGCTTCTTTTACTTAACATATCTCAGAGGCCATTCAGTACATGGAGAGCTACCTCCTTTTCATCAGTTGCCTAATATGCATAAAATCCATAATTTAACTAATTCCCTATTAAATATTTTTAGGTTATTTTCGATTAAAAGTAATGTTGCAACAAATATCCCTGTACAGATGGCATTTCACATGAATGTGTGGAATGTGATTATATGTTATAGATCCTGAGAAGTAAAATGACTGGTCAAGGAATGTGAGTTTTGAGTTTTGATAGTCATTACCCAGTTGCCTTCCAGAAAAACTACAATTTACCATCTCACTCACAATGTCTGAAGAATGCCTGTTTTCTAGAACCTTGTCTGCAGTGTTCTCCATCTTTGAAACCCTTGACTAGCTGACAAGTGACACATTAATTTGTGTTTCTCATTATGAGTAAGATAAAAATCTTTGCAGATATTTGAAAGCCATTTGAATTTCCTTTTCTGTCAGCTATTTTTGCCCCTGGCCTGTTTCCAATGAGATGGATAGACTTTTTCTTATTGCCTTGGGGGAACTTTTTGTTTTAAGGAAATGAGCTCTTGATCTGTGATATGTGATACAAATACTTTCCCCAGTTTGTCTTTTAACTTTATGGTGTATTTTCCAAGCAGATTTTTTTTTAATGTAGTTGAATTTATCAGTCTTGTTTTATGGTACCTGGCTTTTGTGTCTTGCTTACAAATGCTTTTACAATTCCTGTCAGAAATTTATACTGATGGTTTTATTCTGATCAAGATCTTGAAATCCCATGTGAGATGTTTGTGAATTTTTATTCCGTGTGTTCTTCTTGCAGTTTTTCTATTCCCCCCCCCCCCCAGTATTTCCAAAACATTGCAGAAAAATACCCTTGAGTTGCAGTAAAAGTAACAGCATTTTTCAAGGTTTACATAGAGGAGACGTAGGTCTCATCCTCTCGGAGGCCAAAGAAATGTGCCTTTGTGTTTAGTCAGGTGATTCAAACGAGGTGTAGATGTTCTCCTCTCTCTGGGCGGATATGGAGCCTTCTGGGCTCTTTCGGCACTTCTTGTGTGTGTGTGTGTGTGTCTGTTTATCTGTGCACCTTGAAGGCATCCGAATGAATCGTCTCTGGTGTTAGATGAGTAATTTGTGAGCTAAGACTGACAAGCAGCACACGGGCCTGGTCTTCAGTGTAGACCAGGATTCTTTTTAATTAGCTCAAGTGTGGACCTGATAATCCTCTGTTTATGATAATTCCCTCAGGGCAGAATGTATTTTTCCCATTCCTGTTCAGTGTATATCACTGAATGAGTGTAATTTTTCTTCTATTAAACAGTGACTAGGTAGGCTCAGCATCTTTCATCCCAAATTCTTCATAGTTGTAACTCTTGCCACTGTTTTCTTTACAGTGAAACCTGAGAAGGCCAGAATTCGACAGTGCTGCCTTGTTTTTCCAGGCCTCGTCTGAAGTTTTCTTCCTTCGACAGGGTGCAGTCTTATCACTTTTCTGTCACTCTGTATTAGTGGAGAATATTTGAGTTTTCTTTCTCTGACGGGTTTCCGCCTTACACGGGTTCCAGCTTTCTAAGGTTTTGCTGTATGATAATGAGGATTAGTGAAATGTGGATCCTTCTAAAGAGCTTTAATCTCCCACTCAGAGTTGCTCTGTGATGTAAATTGTCACTTGGAACATCACGTAATTAATCTTGCTAATATAATGAGAAATTAGAAGGAAATTAGTACAACTTAAAATGAAATATCTTTGGGGAAATGAATGCAGTGTCTTTGGGTATTGTGTTGACCCTTTCATGGATTTGTTAATTTTTGTCATCAATGAAAGCCCATCAATTGCTGTCTCTTTGGCACTTTTCCTTTGGGCTTCATAGACTGTGGAATGAAGAGCAGAGTTGAGTACAGCATTGTCTTTGTCCAAGATATTGAAGAAGTAACCAAGATGATTCATCAAGTTTTATTTTAATAATAGAGAAGAAAGAAATTTTTCTCGTCTTCATCCCAAATATAACTTGAATTTTAGGAGAATTAGTGATATTAGGAAGGAATTATTTAGTATTAACTCTCAGTGATTTGACAGATGTTTGATCCTTGCAGAATTCGAGTTGCCTCTTAATGTTTGTTTAGATTACTTCTCCAAAAAATGCTTATTAGATTTCTGCCTGTTATTCAACAACAGGTGCGAAGCTTCATAGCTTAGTTATTTCTTTCTGAAGGGAATCAGCTGAATGGGAGGAAAAGAAATTGGGTCATTTATGGTTGTCAATGTTTGCATGATAATTAGTCAGTGTTCCAGCTACACCTCCACATTCCTGTCGTTTGCTGCTCTCCACAGTATGTGCTTTTGTCTATTTTGTGTTTTTAAAAATGTTATTTTCCCACCTTTTATTTAATAGTTATTAGAAAAAACTTCTGGGTAAGAGATGGCGAGAGCTCATAAAAAAAGTTAAATTTTATTTTACATTATTTAAAGTTCTAGATTGTACATTTTAACACTAACAGCTCAGAGTTTCTGTAAATATAAAAGGAAAATTCCTGTACATGTGCCTAGAAACATGGTCTCAGCTGGCAAAGAGAAAAATTGGATGCCTGGGACACTCCTCTGGTAGAATTAGGAAACCTGTAGGACATTATTGTCAAATGTTTGAAGGTGGGGAAAAGGCATAAAGCATAGTAGGATCATATCTGCTAAAGCTACTCTGTTAAGCTTTATGACAATATCTGCAAATTTTTGAAAAGTTTCAGTACACATTTTGTCCCTGCAAGCTATTCTTTTAACGTAGCTCTTTGATTGGAGAGGTAGCTGTGTTCCACATACTCTCTTTTCCATCCAAATTAAAGCACAGATAGTGTTTGTGTTGTGCGCTTCATTTTCTTCTGTCTGAGATGTCCTATGATAGTGTCTGAGCAGTGTGATGACAACTCTTAAGAGCTAATATCCATCCTCACAGAATCTTCCTATTCTGACTGATGGATCAAAAACTGTCTGGAAACAGGTAACCATTTAAATCTTAGCACTAATGATACCATAGTAGAATATGAGGGGTAGAAATGAAGTGATAAAACCAAGTGGCCCCTTATTTCCCTCATGAGGCTCTCATCTAATGGAATTGAATTTTGCCAAAAGATGAACTAAGACTTTTCAATGGTGACCCACTCCATCTAGGTCAAGGATGGCCTCGTGTGTTGCCATTGTCAGCTACCGTCCTTATCTCCCATGCCCAATTCGTCTTATACCAGGACAGATTCCACTTTGTATTTTATGGAAAATGTCCTATTATGTAGAAATTCAGTGGCCAGAAAGAAGCATGTTTCCAGTGCTTTTCAGATGGGCACACACAGTAACAAAGCGTGTGTGTGTCAGATGTGTATTAGCTACACCCGTATGGGGCTTTAAAATGAGTGTTCTCCAGGTAAATCCCTCATTCAGTAATTTGTAACCAGAACTAGCAATGGTTTCTTCTAACCTAAAGGGAAATTATGCAGGAATCTGGTGGATATTTTGCACTGTTTTCTACTTGCAGCTTTCATTTTTGCAGTGTGTGTGCTGTAGGTGGAGAAATCAGCCTCACTGGTTGTCTTCATATTTCTTTCTCTCCTCAGATGCAGACAGACATGCCGAGCTATCTGGAAGTCCGCTGAAAAGCAAAAGCACTAGGAAGCCTTTGGCATGTATCATTGGGTATTTAGGTGGGTATTTTCTAAAAGAACAGCAACTTAAAGAACAATTTCTGTATTTTATGGGTATTTGACCTAAACTCAAGCCTTCCATATAGTTGAAATCGTATACCTTCATATGTATAGTCAGTTTGTTTTAGAAACTTTTATTTTTATTATCAACACACACACACATTCAATACACGCAGAGTCTTGGATATGCTTACTTTTTCCCAAAAACATCACTGAATTAAGATAATGTATTTAATGTGTGTTTATAGAAATAAACACAGCTTAAGCAAAAAGAAAAAAAAATCACTCAATTATTAGAGGAGGAATATTTTTAGAGGGTGAATATTTTGATTTAGATTCTTCTACCGTTTCTAGCTTCTTTTACTGCCCTTAAACAGAGAAGGGATTGGTTTATTTGCTTACTTTTACAAGAATGAGATTGAGCTGATTTTGTTTAACTGTGGAAAATGAATAGGTAACAAAACATTTGCCGTTTCAACAGTCTTCACATGTACACTTTAGTGACAGTAAACATGCTTGAAATGTTGGGATTGAACTGATTTTTAACTTGACTTAAAAAAAATATTTATAGTTTTGGTGTACCGATTAAGGTTACTTTGAAAGAGGAGCATCTGTATCACTTTCTGGTTTTTATCATACTGTTTAACTCAGAAGTCTCCATGGATGATGGTTCTATTTACATGTTGAAATTCCACAATCAAGGTTAGTATACAAAAGGACTACTAGCAATAACGTTTTTTTTTTTTTGCAAAGTTTTAAGATAAATAATTTACAAAATAATGGTTCCTAATACACCCAGAAGAAAGAATGACATGTTTCTGTGCTTCTAATATTTCTTGCTTTTTCATTTTCTCTGTAAAAGTGAAATATGTACTCAGAGTTGCATTGAGCCTTATTGCTCTGTCAGAGAGATTTGTAGTTATGAAGTGTTCAGACTTTAGATGTCCAGTCTTTTAAAAATCAAAGTATAGCCTTGAACTTGTTATGCTGTCTGGTCCTCCTCAGAGCATCCCAGGAGTCACAAGCCCATAGTTCCTTCTTTGCTCTTACTCTGCCACTAAATTTCTTGTTTTATTCCTCAGGGACTAAAGTTGCTTTGGTATCCCCCCAAAAACGTCACACGATTATTATAGGCATGACCTAGGTCATGATGGTAAAGTCCTTGAAGATTGTTGTCTATTCCCTTTCAAAACCTAATCCTTGAAGCCCCTTCCCACTTTGAAAGGGAAAGGATTTGATCATGAAAAGATAGAATATAACAGTGCATGTTAGTCAGCCTTTCCATAGGTAATTATGTGTGTGTTCCTCCTGTGGGCAAATTGATCTCTGCCCCTACCAGATAAGCCCTATGCTGTGCTGTCCTTACTAGCTGAACCACACCCATATACGACACATTCCTGAGTATCTGCGTGTACAAGACACTGTATTCAGTGATTTGGGGACACCAAGATGAATAAACCTGGCCCTTAAAAATCTTAACAGTCTAGTGGGGAAAGAACACAGGTAAGAACTACAAGGAAAAGGACTAAGTCCTATAAAAGAAAAGTAATATGCACTGGGCACTTACAGGGAAGGAATAGTTATTTCTGATGAGTATATTAGGGCAGCTTACCTGAAGAAGGTAATATTTGAGCTCGGCCCTGAGAGATGAATAGGATTTGAATAGATTGAAAAATAGGTAAAGAACATTCTCTCCCCATGGAAGGCCAAGGGAACCAGATGAACAAAGGTTCCAATGAGCCCAAGGACCTGGAAAGTTTAAGGAAAGCAAGTTGTCTGGTTTGGGTGGAGCCTCGGGGTGTGGACGTTGTAATGAAAGATAAGGTTGGCAGACATTTCATACTGTGTTAAAATAAATCAGGACTATGGTTTTGGGCAGTATTTGAGCCATTTCTAAATGTTGGCAAGCATAGGATTTTGACCAGACCAAGATGTAGTAATTCTAACAATCCCAACAGCCTTACCTAAGTTTAGCAAATTGGGCTGATATCCTGGCCCTCATCTTGGATGGGAGGGTGAGGAGACAGACAGGGTGGCTCGCGCTCAGTTGGGGTGCTGGGCGACAATGTTGAGAAGCAGTGAGCAGGGTAAGCTTTGGAGAAGAGGTTGCCCAGTAAATACATCCAGTTCCTACAGTATTGCAACTTCCATCCTTCTACTCTATCCAAAAGATGCAAGTAGTTCTTGGGCCACATGCCTGGCAACAGTGTACTTCTCTTAAACACATACACCACGTGCACATTACAGTTTTGTGATGTATCCTTAGTTAAAGCTTTTCTTCTGCTACTTCTTGACTATTGTTTTTGGACTTTGGTTTCAGATTTCATCTATACCAAAATGTTCTGGGTTGGGAGTGATTGGCCCTGGTCCCATACCCTGGTTGTACAGCCGGAGAAGGAATCCTGTTTTCCAGAAAGCTTTCACCCACCAGATATATTCCATGTTTCTGTCTTGACAAAACTGAGAGGTGGTTTTTTCTGAGGCTACCTCTCCAGATAACCTCTTGATTTCTAGTACCTTGAAGAGTCAGATCCCTTACTGCCTTAGTAAAGCTCGTGTTGCAAGTGACCTTCTGAAGTGGTTTTTTTGCTTGTACTCACAACACTAGGCTCTGAGCTCCAGCCAGCAGGGGAGGAACTAGCTCGCTTTTGATAAGTAAGGTCATGGTAACAACACTTGAAGCTGATTCATTATGCAGGTCCTTGGGAAAACATGCCAGCTCCTAAGGAGTTGACTCAGCTCATTAATAAGATGTGTGTCTATTAGCAAATGTAAGTGCGCACAGAGATTTTTAATACCGTGTTCTGAGTTGAGAAACCTCTTTCCCCCCGTCAGAGATCCATCCTGCGAAGAAACCTAATGTAATCCGATCTACACCAAGCCTGCAAACCCCAACTACCAAGCGAATGCTAACCACCCCGAATCACATGGCTCTGAGCATTCTGGGGAAAAGAAACTACAGTCATCACAATGGCCTGGATGGTATGTAAGCCCAGGGTTCGGGGGCTGTCCTGATGGGCCCGGGCCTCTCTGCCCTCACCAGCTCTGGCACGTGGTCTCCCAAATCAAATGACATATTACAAATAGGCTCTTCTACCCCCTGATTGATCTCAAGGTGTGTCAAAGGGAATGAGAGGGAATACTGACATGTGCCACAGTTAAGACATTTTGCCAAGTGGTGTTTCTCCAACTCATCAGGGGATACTTTTTGCTCACATCTCCTATTAGGAGGCTTGTTTGGAGACGAAGTCTGTATTTAGCAGTTGCCTCTGCTGGTTAATAATGCTCTTGCTGTGATGCGTGCTCACTGTTCATTTAAATTTTCTGGAGCAGAAGGGATCCCTTTTACCTAATGTCTGAGACATCGGTGCTCTGTGGGGCTCTTCAGTGTTCCGTGGATCATTTTGAATTTGGCATTTGTCCCTTACGCTTCAATATTCTATATATTTTTTAATTACTCAAGAGTACTACAAGTCATGAAAGGAATTGGCAGGGTGATGTCCTAAATACGGAAATAATAATTGGTTTGAAATGGAAAAACTGAGAAATATCACCCCTTTTCCAAAGTATTTCTCTTGGGCTTGGCCAAAGAATGACTGTTGAGGTGAAATTGAATTATCTTCCCACTTGGACTATAAACACAACCATAATAAATCATCCAGGCAGTGTGTATTGTTCGTTTCAATAGCCCTGGAGTTTGAAGCTGTCTTGATTGTTTAAGTGCTGGCATTTATTTATGAATAAAACTCTCTCTAGGCTTTTCATGCCTATGGAACTCTAAATTCCTTCAGTGACAGTAAATTATAACGAGGCCCTAGAGCAAGGATGTGGGATAAGCCTTCTAATAATAATTCCCCATGGTGGTTTTCTTTCAGTGTGAGTTTTGAAGGTCATAGTGATGTCAAAATGAATAAAAAATTGAGGGTAAGAAGTTTAGTTTGCATTTATAGGATATCAATGTGTTGTAGAAATGGTTTTGGAGAGTTTATCGACATAGAAGTCTTGCAGAAATACTTCCTTGCTAATGAGAACATTGGCTATCCTGCCACGTTTGCCTGATGTCTATATAGCCGAAGACCAAGGAAGGATCACGTCAAAATGTGGAGACTGAAATTCTTTCCAGCTTTTCTTTGCCCACAACCTGGGGCCTTTGAATTTAGGCTTAAGTGGAATCTCGAATCTTTCTTTTCCATCTTGTCACCTCCCTGGCCTCTCTAGATATATAGTCCTACTACAGAAAGCATAAAGTAAATTCAGGTTCATTTCAAATTTTATATATGTATACCTACAAAAGCCGGAAACTGTGTAAGGCAGAAACCTGTCAGAGAAGGAAAACTCAAATATTTTCCACTTAAACAATTCCTTCAGCCTAATAAATGTTCTCTGAAAGCCGGAACCTGCGAGATGTGGATGGGATCAGAAAATTGTTGGTATTGCAACCCAGATATGAGGAAGTGCAGATGTGAAAGCCAGAAATAGTTCCAAGAAGTACAAGAGTCAGAGATGGAAGCTCAGTCTCCCACTGCCTTTTGCATTGTTGCTGTGTGTGAGTGCATACTCTGCATCGCTACTCTTCTCTGAGTACGTCTTTTTCTTTACATTTTTGCCTTTTTTTCTTGCCTGTAAATTTTTTCCAGCAAAGAACAACATCCATAAATTTGGAAGAAGGTAAGAGATACTATGGTAAAACCTGTGAAAGCCAGAACCTGTGTAAGGTGGACATCTGTTAGAGAAGGAAAACTCAAATATTTTCCACTAAAATGAGTGATAAAAAAGGGTTAAGACTGCACCCCGTCAAGGCGGAAAACTTGGCAAGACCCTGAAAAATAAGGCAGTCCCGTCAAGTTCTGGCTCTCACAGGTTTCGCTGTAATGAATTCCCTAATATTCATCAAAATCTAGCAAAGCACACATTTTTCCTTGCGTTGAGAGATTTTACTCTTCTCCTTATCTTTAATTTTTAGTTTTTGCTTTAGCTATTTTGTAATTTTGATACACATTATTACAATTTTCAAAATCCACTTCATTTCCTTGAAATTCTTTCCTTCAGCATTTCTTGTTTTGCCCAAAAAGTAGAGAAACACTTCCTCACGTAACACATTTAATACGTGTACAAAAGCAAAAACAGTCTTCTCACGTGGTTTTTTCCCTTAAATATTTTACTGAAGTGTACTAACTTTATCATATAATGATGTTGATAGTTTTCATTTTTTTCTTTTTGTTTGAGATATTCACGTTTTCAAGAAGATAAGATCATAAATTACTTAATTTTTTTAAGAACTCATTTCCTTTTTTGTTTCCTTTTTTAAAAAAGCTTATTCCTTCACAGCCATGGACAAGAGAGTGAGAAATTTGTCTCTGAAGGAAAAGTTTGACGTTGTCAAAATGATAACCGAAGAGAAGAAGACTGTCAAGGAAGCTGTAATTAAGTTCAAGTGTGGCAAAACGCAAATATACTCAATTCTGAAAGAAAAGGATAAAATAATTGAAAAATACATGAGCAGTACCAACGTAAACGTCAAAAAAGAAAGGGATGGAAATTATGCAGAAATCAACAAATCTGTTTTTGAGTGGTTTCTTCAAGCCTCTGCCAAAAATGTTCCCATTTCAGGACGCATCCTGCAAGCAAAGGCGAAGGAAACAGCAAAACTTTTAAAAGTTGATGGATTCTCAGCGTCTAACGGGTGGCTTCAGAGCTTCAAGAAAAACCATGGAATCACTTGCAATGTAGCTTGTGGGGAGTCAAACGAGGGTGACAAAGACATTGTTCAAAACTGGTTCACAAAATTAAAAGAGATCATAAGGGGATATGATCCTAAAGACATTGCAAATGCCGATGAGACTGCTCTGTTTTACAGGGCAATGCCTAACCGGACCCTGAAGATGAAGGGGGAGAAATGCACTCAGGGTCGGTTTTCGAAAGAGCGGCTTACCGTCCTCTTGACAACGTTTGCAGATGGGACATTTGAGAAACCATGGGTAATTGGAAAGAGTGAGAGACCACGTTGCTTCAAGAACATCAAAATTAATCAGCTTTCAGTAGAATGGAAATGGAATAAAAAAGCTTGGATGACAGGAGCAATTTATGAAGAGTTTTTAAATAAACTCAACAACAGCATGAAAACACAAAATCGAAGCATTCTTTTGTTCGTTGACAATGCTATTTGTCATCGGTCACTGCCCCTGTCCAATATTAAATTAGTTTTTTTCCCACCATCCACGACATCTGTCCTACAACCTCTGGATAATGGCATTATCCAAAATATTAAAGTAAACTACAGGAAACTATTGCTTCAAAAAGTGGTTGCCAACATCGAGATGTGCAAGATGGCATCGGAGATTTCAGGGAAAATAGACGTCCTTGATGCAATTTCATTTCTTAAGCGATCAATCAAAATGATTAAGGAAGAAACCATAAGAAAATGCTTTAAGAACTGCGGTTTCTTATTTGGCAGTGGTGATAGTATACAGAACGAAACAGTTATTGAGCCAGATAACATCATGCAGATTCAGGATGCAATAAATGACATTTATAGTGGTGTTTCAGAAAATAGGGTCAGTGCCGCATCTTACGTTGACATTGACAAAGAAATTGCTACAGAAATGGACGAGATAAACCTGCAGGAAATTGTGGACTCGCAATTTAAAGATGACGACGATGAAGATGATGAAGACCTGCCGTTAGAAGAACCTGAGCCTTTAAGTCAAACGCAAGTTCTCAGCTATGTAAAGGCTTTGAAGGAGTTTGGAAAAGCTAAAGGAGACCAAGAGTTTTTGGATAAGGCTACGGACTTAGAAATTTGTTTCAATAATTTCATCAAAAAACCAAAACAAACTAAACAGTTGACATTAGATGTTTTTATTAAAAAGTGAATTTTACCCATATCTTTGTTTGAATAGTATATGCACATATCTGTACGTAATTTTAATAAACATACAAATCATAAAACATGGTTTAGTTTCTTTTCCAGCTATAAAATTGGAAAGAAATACTTTCCGGGTGTTTATGAGGTAGGATTCTTTAAATAGAGAGTGATAGAAAAGTGTGGTAAGACTGTACCCTGTCAAAGGCAGAAAACTTGCAAGATCTGGAAAAACAAGGCAGTCCCATTGGGTTCCAGCTCTTACAGGTTTCACTGTATATATATATGTGTGTGTGTGTGTGTGTGTGTATTTGTGTATATATGTATATGTATGTAGATTATATATTTATTCTTTATGATAAAAAGACTCTGTCGTGACTGATGTCGTTGGAATAGCAGCTTCTTCCACTCACACCCCATCCCAGGCTCTAGCCCTAGCCCTGATTTGCAGCTCCTGTTGCTCTTTTCTCAATATCACAGGTACCTGTTTCCTTGGAATTTCTAAAAACTACCACCTTGTAGTGTTCCCTCTCTAGGGCTAGTTTGTCCCATTTCATTTGGAATGAATGCTACTGCAAAAGTCATTTCTTCTGTGCTCTGAACAGGAGGGAATGGATAGGGCATACAGTGAATCTCTAGCGTTACGTTGACTGAGACTTTCAGCCTTGTTTGGGGAAAAAACGCTTGTCTCATTTTCTGAAGAGACCTAACTGTTGCAACACTTTTTTCTTCAAAACCCACTCATCTTTGTTCTCCTGTCATTGTATGGGCAGAAAGGCTGGTGACATGCTGGGCACTATACTAACTCCCTCATTTGTATTATCTCATCTGATTCCAACAACAGCCAGTCCTGGTGGATCAGGGAATTGAACTGAACTGTTTTGCACACCATTGTATCTCTGTTGCGGATCACAGGGCCTGGCATTTAGTAGGCACTCAATAAAATGTTAATTGGATAAGTGAAAGTGATTGAGAAAAACGAGACCTAGAGAGGTGAAGTGTTTTCCAAAATTGCTAGATACTAAGTAGCAGAATTGAGATTCCAACTCAAGTGTGATTGATGTTTTCTAATCACTATTATAAATGAAGTTGTAGCCTTCAAACACGCTGTATTAGTCAGGTTCTAGTCAGCAAAGAAGGAGTCCTGGTGGTGCAATGCTTAAGCACCTGGCTGCTAGCCAACAGGTCAGCAATTTGAACCTACCAGCCACTCCTCGGGAGAAAGACGTGGCAGTCTGCTTCCATAAAGATTGTACAGCCTTGAAAACCCTATGGTTTAGTTCTCCTCTGTCCTATAGATTGCTATGAGACGGAATCAACTCAGTGGCAGTGGGTTTGGTTTGGTTAGTCAGAAAAATAGAAACTACGGGAATTAACACAATTTGATATAAGAAATTAATATGACAAATATTGGACAGATAGGTAAATGGCAAACATGGGGCTTGAGTGTGGGGAAGCAGCCCCATCCCTGTGGTTGAGAGAGCAAAAGGAAGCCATCGGGGCTATCATGACTTAGAAGCTCAAGTAGGACCCTGAGGAGCTGGAATTCCTGTGGAGAAAGTGCTACCTTCCTCTTGGTGCTGACATCTCTCAGGAGGTGTGATGAGGCTGGTCTGGGAGTGTGAAATAAAGCTGGACAGTGGAACCAACTGCAGCTGCTACTTGGGGTAACCCTGACAGGAAGAGGAAGGACCAAGTTCTTTCTCTTGCTTCCAGCCTCGCATGCTCCCTCTGTCGCCCCCTACTGGTCAATCCCGACAGGGAGTCAGGTAGCAGAGGAGAAGTGTGTCTGCAGAGTCCCAGCCCCAGCATCAGGAAGCTGAGTTTGGAAGGATCGGTGTGGAGGTGAAAGACAAGAGAGTAATAGAAACACACATTTTAGAAAATGTCCCCCCCCTTATTGCTAATGAACCTTTTCCTTGGGATATGGTTTGTCTCCTTCTTCCTCAGGAAATAGGATCCTGACTAACCTGAATTTCCAAAATGAATAGAAAGTACTGGAAAAAAACGTTAGGCTAATAGTGGAGTATTCATGGGATAGTTAATACCATCATGTACTGAAATTGACAGATACAGACTCATGGGAAAGCTCTGCCCTGCGTGATCAAGTCATCAATTAGCACTGCTACTTAATTATCAGCGTGTCAGACAGATGAGCACACCAAACAGGATATTGATGGATGGAACTAATTGAACCGGAAATAAAACCTGGTTCTTCAGAAGCATTCAGGTCTCTCAGTTTTAGGACTTGTGCCACCTTTTCAGTGGCTTACTTTCTTCATTCACCCTCTGCCTTTGCATTTCAGGTTCTAGATGAAGGAAAAAGAGCCTGGGTTTCTCCTGGCAGAAAGGATTTTGGATAGTTGGTCTGATGGATAACTTCTTACTGCCATCCTGACTGTCACTATCATTCACCTGGCCCTGGGCCCCTGGCTTCTGCAGGCCCTTTAAAGGCACCGTGTGGACTGGTGACATGGATCAGCACTCTGTGTGGGGTGCTCTAGTAAATTAGCCCCTGCACTGGGCCACACACAGGCCTCTGGGACCGCGTGGAATTAAACTCGGAACGTGAAGACCAAATCTGCATAGCTACGATTCCTCAGTGAAAGGAGTTGGTAATGATAGGAACAGCAAAGGTTCAAAATGGTACAATGCCTTATCAGTCTCCCTATACTTCCGTCTTTCCCCTCAGGCTGTCGGTCCAGTGGTGTGCCATATGCAGGCATGGTGGTTTCCAAATCCTGTCTTCTCCATTTCTGACTTACAGATGCTTTGGTGACATTTTTATTGCCGGCAGACTATCACGTTTGGCCTACTTCGTTAACTCCAGGGACTGTGAGTAGGGAAGGCCCTGAAGCCAGCAGAGATAGAAGGACCATGGCTAGAAAACCTTTCCACATCTGAGAACCCATAAGAGAGGCAGCAGGGGAGATGGAATTTACCTCTGCCGCGGAAAAAAGGACATCTGAGTGTTTGAGTCAGGTGGATTCGTTACTAGCTTGTCAGGTCTCAGGTGAATCATTTGGCTTCTTTGAGCGTGTTTTCTCCTCTGTAAAGCGAAGATTTCATTTGCCTTCCAGAGTTGTTACAATGATTAAATTTTCTTCATGTACTTTATATCACTTGATTTTCCAAATACTTTATGAGGTAGGTGTTATCATCCACATTTTAGTAAGGAAAAACCTAATGCTCAGAGAGGTTAAGGACTCTTCCAAAGTCACACTGCTATCAAGTAGCAGAGGTGGGATTTAAACCCCAAACGTAGCATTTCTTCCACTGGATGATTAAGGACCCAGATTTCTGTGTTGAGTGCAGCATGTACATAGGAGATGCTTCCGTTTTCTGTGTATAGGAGATGGGTATATGTTTGTAAACATACAAAGAAATGTAGTGGGTATCTTTCTTTGAAGTATAAGCCATCGTTGTTTAATATAAGTTTAATGAGCTCGCCCTTCCCCTCCATTTTCTGCCTCTGTGGCGCTCCCCTCCCTGTATCATAAAGCAAACCAAACCCATTGTCGTCAAGTCCATTTCCGACTCACAGGGGCCCTTAGGACAAAGTAGAACTGCCCCACAGGGTTTCCAAGGCTGTAATCTTTAGGGAAGCAGACTGCCACATCTTTCTCCTGCAGAATGGCTGTGGGTTTGAACTGCCAGCATTTTGGTTAGCAGCTGAGTGCTTAACTGCTGCACCACCAGGGATGTTTGCCTATATCATATCCCCTTCTTTTTCTGGAACTTGGGGCACAGGACCTATATTAGTGTCAGGGAGAGGGGAGAAACAAGAAAGAAGAAAAAATTCACAGAATCACCTAGAGGTGAGATGTGTTTAAATTAAATTATATACTATTCTCAGCATAGTCTCTGACTCGTAGTAGGTTCCATCACCTCCTTAAAGAATAAACCAGTTGCGTTGAGTTGACTCCAACTCATGGTGACCCCCTGTGTGTCTGGTAGAACTGTGCTCCAGAGGATTTCAATGGCTGAATTTTCAGAAGTCAGTCACCAGGGTTTTCTTCTGGGGCATGTTGGGGTGGTCTCAAACCTCCAACCTTTTGATTAGCAGCCAGTTATTATTAAAGTTCTATTTTTAAAATTGTTAAGATATCAGCCAAAGTGTTTTTAGTCACATGTGAATTGTACATAAATTAAATGCCACTAGCTTCCTTATAACTACATTTATTTCTCAAGTATGATTCTCAAAAAGTAACTCATGGGTTTTCTTGAAGGTACATGGGTGTGTTCCAATGTGTATTTACACATTATTAGGGCCCGGTGTCTATAAAGACAAGAAATTAGGTTTGTAGAGAGGGCTCCCTTAGCTTCCCGTCAACTCCTGTAATTAAGACCCTGTAGCAGAGGGGATGGACCATCATATAAACCTGAGAGAGTGGAATCTTTGTTTCAGAGTGAAGGTTCAGTCAGAAAGAACTCCAGAGAGGAGAGGAGAGACAGGCTGTACAGCAGCTCATCCTCTGTGGCCCCCTCAGGAGACCCCAGTGTTCCTCCCTCAGTGTCAGATTCTTGTGATTTGGTCAATCAGCAGATCTTCCATCCACTCTTCAGGGGCGGGGATTGCCTGGTGTGCCTCAGTCTTCCTCATATGGGGACCTTTGATAAAACCTTCTGTTGTGTAGTGATACAGACCGAGGGAGCATCGAGGTGCTCTTAACCATTTTCCAAGATGACATAGCTTTTGTCCTTGAGGTACTAAAACAGGATGTGGTGAGTCAGGGAAACCAGTGCAACAGGCTCTGAAGAGGTGAGTTTTCAGGGGGACAGAGAGCATCTGAGCCAAGGAAACTGATGAATGATATAATAAACCTCTTTTTAATCTGCTCTCCTCTGGTTTATTTCCCTGGGGTGTGTGAATACTCTGTAGATGTAATTATTTTCCTTGTTCGTTTGAGTAGGATCTCATTCATTGGGTAGGATCATTTCTCTAAATCTTCCCTGAAGAGGGTATCTAATGTGGATGTGTCTGTAAATACAATTTTATGATCTGGGTTGCAAAGACTGTCCTTTTGATGACTTGTTTCTGAAATCAGTGAATCAACAACTCCAATGGTTGGCATCCCGACCCGGGGAAATGGGTGGTCGATTGTATTGTATCAGTGAGCAAACTCTGGGCACGCATCTGCTGTCCTCACAAATCCAATAAAAATAGACTGCCGGCAACAGCTGAGGGTAGTCCTAGGCGTGCTTCAGCCCAGGCTGCCTTCTGTCACAATTTTTATGCCATTTCAAAAGAGTAGGATTTAAAAAAAAAATTTTTTTTATTGTTGTAATTAAATGAAGTTTACATTTCAAGTTAGTCTCACATAGAGAATTTTTTTTCTACATACATTGTTAAGAGACCCCAACTGCTCACCCCATTCTGTGACAGCACACTCCTCCCCGCAGCCCCTGATTCCCCCTAAACATTAACCAGCTCCTAACTCTCTCTGCCTTCCCATCTCACCTCTGGACAGAAGCTGCCCCTTTGGTCTCCTGTATCTACTTGACTAAGAGGTGCATTCTTCACAAGTATCACTTTATGTCCCA
Source organism: Dugong dugon (assembly GCA_030035585.1). Classification (NCBI taxonomy): domain Eukaryota; kingdom Metazoa; phylum Chordata; class Mammalia; order Sirenia; family Dugongidae; genus Dugong; species Dugong dugon. The sequence continues at coordinate 56,479,550 of CM057480.1, forward strand.
CAGTCCAGTCCAATCCCTGTCTGAAGAGTTGGCCTCAGAAATTGTTTTAGTTCTGGGGTGATAGAGGGTACAGGGGCCATGCTTTCTGAGGTGCCTCCAGTCTCAGTCAGACCATTAAGTCTAGTCTTCTTACTAGAATTTGAGTTCTGCGTCCCATGGATTTTCTTTTTTTAACCTTCTAAAACACTGCTTATGGAAGAACATCACGCACCCCTAGACTCACCTCTGGTCTCCTTGTCTCAAGGCATAGTGTTATAACTTGGTTAAATATATAAAAGCACCTTTGAGTTTCTTATTACTTTGTAATTGGCCATTATGACTGAGCTTTATTGAATGTGAAGCAATATAGCAGAGTACCTAATGTGCCTAGAGGGTTTCAGGAATATTGAAGCATTATCTGAAGACAGTGGAAGTTTTTTCTGAGTCTGTGATGCCGTGGGGGTAGAGGTTGTTGAGGAAGACAGACTCAAATGCATTAGGTGTAAGTAGTCAGCAACTTGGTGTTTTGGAATATTCTGGAAGGATGACAAATTGGCCACCCCTGGAGCCATTCCTGGGTTTACTAATACTACAGGTTCCCTGCCCCCATGCCTACCCTGACCCCCCAGAGAATACGACTCTACTTTCCCCTCAGGGAAATACTAGTCTGTAAACCTGTAAGAGGTCTAGATTTGATACCCTCTCTGCAATATGGAGGTCCTAGAAGAGTGACAGAAAGCCGTGGTAATTACTCAAGGGTCCTCAGCTTTGAGGGCCAGCTCTGGCCTCCTCAATACATGCCTAAGTTTACCTGCAGGGGTCATTGCAGGAAACCTTTCAACTATCCTTGTCCTCCACTTTAGTGACATGGCGGGGGTGCTGAATCTCTGAGAAGGAAAATGGACCTCTCACTTGAGAGCTGGGTTCTAAGTTTGTTTGTTTGTTTTGGGGGAAGGTGAGGTGGGTTAGATGTTTGGGAAAGGGAAAGGAAGAAGTGAGCAGAGGGAGGGGATGAGGTCCCTGAGAAACAGCTCTTTCTTGGAAGAAGTTTGACTCATCTATAGAGAAAGCAGGCACAAAGGTCAGAAAGCCACTGGGACATCAGTATTGCATCTTGATGCTCCAAGGAAGTAAAGACCCACCCCAGAATCCGATTGATTTGGACATCCGCCAAGCAATCTGTTTGGGTCCTAGTGAGGAAATGAGGAGAAGCCTTCTGAATCTACAGAGCCCTCAGGGCAATGGAAATAAAAAGATTTTTCAGTCTGGTTGATTTGGGGACCCCCACTGGATTCCTTTTGAGCTTCCCAACCCTGTTCATTGCTGTTTTCTTTCGTTGTTTCCTGTTTCCCTGCCAGACGACTGAACACTCTTTAAGCTCAGAAAACATCTGAGTTATAATTTATGCATTTTCTTCCCTCAACCAAGTATTTATTTTTATCAGCACCTATTTACATATAAATATGAAAAGTGAATGATATGAAACTGAGGGTAGAGAAGATATCTAAGAAGATTCTTTTCATGATAGTCTGATTTCAGCTTCCCTGAGTGTTCACAGGAGCCCCTTCTGGGACGGTCAGTGAGTAAGACCAACCGTGAGTCCTGGGGAACATGGGACTAACCACGCTGAAGGCTTCTGATACTGGACATTCCACAGAAAAAATAATTGCCAGGATATTGGATACTGAACCTCCTGGACTGGTCCTCTGATTTTCTTCTTGTTCCTCTCCAGTTTCCCATCATTGTGCCTTTTTTTTTTTTTTTTCAGTTTCTGGGAGATTGTTTCAGCTTTATCTTCTAACCTTTTATGACTGTGAATTTGTCTATTTCTCCCGTTCTTTCAATTTTAGCTTCATTTTGGAATTTTGTTACCATTATGAAATGGCGCTCTTTATCTCTGCTAATACTCCTTGTCTTCACGTCTGCTTTGCCTTATATTAATATGGTCATGCCAGTTTTCTTTTTTATCGTTGTTTTAGTTTTTAGTTTTTATATATACAATTCTTAACAGTATCTCTAAAGTCAGCATGTTTTGTTCCATCACCAATTTTAAAAACTCTATAAAGCCTTTTTGATTATAATTTCTTTTCTTTATTAATAGCTTAATTAAAGTATAATTGACATTTAGTAGGAGCCCTCCTGGTGCAGTGGTTAAGAGCTCAGGCTACTAACCAAAAGGTTGGCAGTTTGAATCCACCAGCTGCTTCTTGGAAATCCTGTAGGGCAGTTCTACTCTGTCCTTTAGGGTCACTATGAGTTGGAATCAACTCAACAGTAATGGGTGTTGGGTTGGTACATATTTAAAATGTATGACTGGTAAGTTTTGTACATGTATACACCCAGGAAATGATCACCACAGTCAAGATAATAAATTTATTCATCACCCCCAAAAGTTTTCTTGTACCCCTTTGAAATCCCCCCCACTCTTCCCTGTCTCCTCCACCTCATTCCGAGGCAACCACTGATCTGCTTTCTGTCACTATAGATTAGTTTACATTTTCTGCAGTTTTATATAAATGGAGTCATACAGTGTGTACTCATTGTCAGTTTGAATGATTTCTAGAGATTAAATTTACTGAATCTGTCTTTTGCAGCATCTAATCTGTTATTTGGAGCCCTGGTGGCACGGTGATTAAGAGCTTGGCTGCTAACCAAAAGATCGACAGTTAAAATCCACCAGCTGCTCCTTGGAAACCCTATGGGGCACTTCTACTCTGTCCCGTGAGTTTGAATCAACTCGAGAGCGAGGGGTAATCTGCTATTGATCCCATTCAACAAACTTTTTATTTATGATTTTTTATTTTTCAGTTTTAGGATTCCATTTGGTTCTTTTCATGTTTCTCCTAAAATACAACGTATCATCACCCATTGTATTCATCTTTTCCTGTATCTTTAACATATTTATAGTAATTATTTTAAGTCTACCTGCTAATTCTAACATCTGGATTTCTGTCAATCTTCTACTGTCTGTTTTTTCTCTTGATTATGGGTCACATTTTCTTGTTTCCTGTGTCTAATAATTTTTTACTGAGTACTGGTTGCTGTGGATAATAAGTTGTAGAGACCCTGAGTTTTATCATTTTCTTCTGAAGAGTGTTGAGTTTTGTTCTAGAAGGTAGTTAAATTAGTGGCAGGTCACCTCAATTCTTTGGAGACTTGGTTTAAGGTTTTATAAGGACTGGTCTGTTTCAGTTTGTTCTTAGTCCCAAGGCATAGCACTTAGTCCTGGGACATGGTCCTTAAACTCCTAAGGCATAGAGCTTCTGGAATTCCAATGGAAAGATCAAGGTGTTTACTAAGGCTCTCTAAAACTTGGCAGAACTTGAACTCTAAATTCTGCTTTCCCAGCATTGGACAGCCACTGAAGTCTCTGCCCTGTTCTTTTAGCCTTCTAGCTAATGTTTTCCACTGGGCTCCTTGGAGTCTTACACTGCAAGCCGAAGACTTGAAGGGAATTTGTATATAGATTTGGGGCATCTCCCTTTTGTGTCTCCTTCCTTTGCAGTCTCTTCCCTCTCAATTTCCCCCTGCTCTGGCAGCCTCTCACTCTGACCTGTATCTCCTCAGCCCAATTGGACTGCAGCTTTCTGCTTGAGCTATATTCCCCTTTCCCTGCATGGAGTGCTCTCAAAGGAAAGACAGTTTAGTGTGGATCTCACCCAGTCTGCTTCCATATTTCCAAGGGTCATACTCCCTCCAGTTTTTGCCTGCTGCTTGTTGCCCTCCAGTACCATCATCGTGGTGTTGTTCTGTTTTTGTCCAGAGTCATTGGCCAGAGAGTTAGTCCAATATAAACTAGTCCACCTCTATAGGCTTTTTTTCCCTCCTTGGTTCCCATAATGGTTTTGTTTGTTTGTTTTGTTTTTATAGCATACTGTTTGTGTTCGATAGATGCTACTTCTTCTCAGAGGATATTGATGATAGTGTCTTTTGCGTTTTAAGTTTTCTTGTCCATAGTCTGTTGCCTCCAATTTGCTTTTTTTCTTTTTTTTTTTCTGTTTATTATATGTTTTGGTCTCTAACTTTTGCATTAGAAGCTTTTTTTCTGGTAACTTTTGGTTGTCTAATAATGTTTAAGAATAGGAAACCAAAAGTCAAATTGAAAGCTCTGTGTGTGAGTGGGGCCTGTCATGTTCTTTATAGGAGGGAATCAGGCTGGGCTGTTTGTTGTGTAGCACCAAATGCCAGTGTCTTTAGGTCTTTTCTCATGGGCTGGTCATTTACCCCAGAGAAGATTCCACCATCTCTTCCCCAGAGGGTAAAGGTTTAGCTACCTGCGTTCTGAAAGCTCGATGGGAAGAGGCTGGAGGTCTCACCATTCTGTAGGCACACATTCACTTGATCCCTCCTTGTTTTTGAATTGGTAGCCCTGCCCTCAGCTGTGCTTGGAGCCTGGTGTTCCTCAGTCCTGAGACCCTCTGTTTTATCCTCTTCAGAGAATAAACATCCAGACTTCTGCTGGGGTGGGAGGCAGGCACTGCCCAGAGGTATGGAGTTAGGAGAGCCTCTAGAGATCCATCTGTTTCTCACACAGCCTTCAGCTAATATTCTTTGCTTCAGTCCCTCCTCTCCCGCACTTCCAGAGGTACCTGGTGTCAGTTCTTCAGCCCTTTGAGGATGCTTTGGACAAGTTGGGTTCTCTGCTTTCCACATTGATGGCTTCAGGTTTGGCTTTCTTGAGTGCATTCTGTTATCACACATTTATCTGCTTTCCAGCCTCAAATTCTGATGGTGGTGTCTGTTCCAGATTTCAGATGGCAGGGAAATTAACTTAAAAGCCAGCAGCTGGAAACCTTAGACGTGGTTGCTTTCAAGGCATCGGTGGTTTAGAGTAGAGAATCTCTAAGTCTTTGGACATCTAGTAGTTCTGAGTAGTGAACGGTGAAACCAACAGGGAAAATTTTACAAAAAGATTAAAAAGTGCTTATGGATCAGGGTTAGTGTGTCCAAAAGTGACAAGTGCAAGTTAATGCTTTTGAGAATAAATAATACAAACCATCTTTGTTGTGTGCTGTCAAATCGCTTCCAACTCTTAGTGACCCAGTAGGACAGAGTAGAACTACTTGTAGGGTTTTCTAGGCTGAAATCTTTATGGGAGCAGATCACCAGGCCTTTTTTTCCCACAGAGTGGCTGGTGGGTTTGAAGCCCCAACCTTTTGGCTAGCAGCCGAGCACTTAAACTTTGCACCACAAATCGTCTACCGGAGGGAAAGTATTTGAACAATATTGGGGTCTAGGAAGGAGACCTGAGAATCAGTGGACTTTTTCCTGAGGTACTCTGCCAGTCCTGGGGTCTCTGAATCTGGGGCCCTGCATATAGCTTTTGGTGAGCACTAGGGTTCTTCAACCCAGAAGGCAGAGAAGTGACAGATTTTAACTTAAAACCATGGCCATTGTGGAGAAGGCAGGTGTGAACCTGAACACCAGGTCATGAGGTGCTAGGAGGAGAGGGTTGCTTTTGAAACTTGAGCAGGTAAGTTTAGAGCAAGTCAAAGAAAGCACATTTTAACATGGCAGGTCAGAAACTGGGGGAACTAACTACTGTAGGTGGCTGTTCTGGAGGCAGTTTAATTCCATAGGAGTTTGGACAAACGAATGACATGCCCCCCCACCCCCCGGCAACCAAAAAAGAGAGAAAGAGGTGCTTCTGAGAGGTTTTAACACATCCCCCAAATCAAGACCATTGCCATCAAGTTGATTCTGACTCACAGCGACCCTATAGGACAGAGTAGAACTGCCCCATAGGGTTTCCAAGGAGTAACTGGTGGATTTGAACTGCCGACCTTTTGATTAGCAGCCAAATGCTTCACCACTGCACCACCAGGGCCCCTTTGCCACATAGCCACCCCTTAATTTAGACACTGAGGAGCATGCTCTGTCTTTGGTGGCCTCGTGGGCTGTTGTTGTCAGCAGAATACTGGGTTGTGTTGAACGGTCCTGGCAACTTGGTATAGTAGGAACAATTCGACCAAAATTAAGAAGAGCTGCATTCAAATCTTGACTTCTCAACTTATTTACTTTGAGCAAGTTCCTAGCCTTTCTCGATCACAAGGTTCTGGTGAAGGTTAAATGATATGTAACCTGCGGTAGGTTCAGTAAAGCCAAGATTAGCTGGATTACAGGTAGTCCCCGATTTATGACGAGGTTGTTTCGATGACTCCGTAGTGAGTAGGTTCTGACGTAAGTCAAATACCTCTTAGTTTTGTTTTGTTTTCATTATTATTGCCTTTTATTATCAGTATCTTTATAGATCTGATCTTTGTCAGTGAGCATCTGAGAATGATAACATCAGCAAATTACGCTCTGCAACATTGTATATAGTACATATTACTAACCATAAGATGAAAAAAAAAGATGATCTTAAGTGTGGTTCATTGTTAACTTGAATACATTGTAAATCAGGGACTACCTGTACTAAACTGAATATACTGGTTTCTCTTTAACACATATTTGTTGAGCGTCTACAGATGTCAGGCTATGTGCATATATCTCCCCTATTCATTAAATGAAGGCACAGCCCAGCTCAATCCTGCAGGACTGTCCTCAAGATGGGTGGAGGCCGAAGGCAAGTGTCACTGTTTCCTCTCCCAGTTGCAGAGTGGCCTGTATGGCAGAGTGGGAGAGCAAATCTGGGTGGCAGGCCTGCCTCTCTGGGCACCAGCCTTGCCAGGGCATCTTATCCCATCCCAGCAAACAGCCCCCGCTGACCACCTAGCCACTACCTAATGACCAAGTAAAAGGTTTCACAACCTAGCAAGTAATACAAGATGGTGATGATATGGTTTGCAAGGCCACTTCTGCTTTTCATTTACTCCTTCCTGTTAGTCTGTACGTGTTGAGAGTCTCTAGTTCTGGGACAGGAGAGCTGAAGGTCTTTGTGTAAGTGGAGGGGGTGGAAATGAGGGACGTGGGAAAAGTTGTCACTGATGTGAGTGGCTGATACTGTGGGTGTTTGAGCTTGGGAGTTTCGCTCGTCCTCGACAGAAAAATGTGTTCATAACAGGGCTTCAGGTTCAGACTGCTTCAGTCCGGTTAGAACACCTGCTGAGAATTTGCATTTCTAATGCTGCTGGTTAGAGACTAATTCTGAGAACCACTAGTAGAGCAGTGGTTCTCAAAATTTATCATACATAAGAATCACCTGGGGCTCTTGTTAAACTGTAGCTTCTGATTCAACATATCTGGGGTGGAAATGCAAATTCTCAGCAGGGGTTCTAACTGGAAGGAACCGGTTCGAAGCCTTGGCTCATAGCCTCTGCATGCCCACATCCTTCTGTGTAATTGTGATTATCTCAGACAAGATTGTGCCTTCTCAGAGCCCACTGTGTTCCCTGTCCCTTAGAACCAGGTCGGAGAAGTTCCCTGCTGTCTGCTTAATAAGCCCACAGGCACTTGCCAGTGAACAGAAGCCTGCTTTCGCAAGCCAAGCTTTTAAGATACTACAATACGTTTTCTTGGCCTCAGTTAAACTTTCCCTTTGGCGCAGCCTTAAATTGCATCCTGAGCTTTTACTTGAATTAATGCCGGACCTTCTTTCCCTGAAGGTAGTGATATTGGTGGGAAGACCAATCCCATCCTTCCTCTCATCTTCCCTCCAACGTGCTGTTGTTGTTTAGTTACTGTTGAGTTGGCTCCAATTCATGGCGACCCTCCACGTACCCCAGGTACAACAGAAAGAAGCAGTGCCCAGCCCTGCATCATCTTCACTATTGGTGGTATGCTCAAATTGATTGTTGCAGCCACTGTGTATTTTGAGTGCCTTTCAACAGTCTTCCAGTACTGTATGGAACAGTGTTTTGTTGTGATCATAGGGTTTTCACTGGTTGATTTTTAGGAGTGGATCACCAGGCCTTTCTTCCTAGTCTTAGTCTGGAAGCTGTGCTCAAACCTGTCCATGATGGGTCACCCTGCTGGTATTTGAAATACTGGTGGCATAGCTTCCAGCATCACAGCAACACACAAGCCACCACCGTACGACAGAGTGACAGGTGGTGGCCCCTCCAACATAGGAACTCTTTTAACCTTGACCCTGTTTCTTCCCTTTTCCAGAACTCACGTGCTGTGTGTCAGACTGAGCTGTCCCTGTTCTATCCTATAATCCAAGACTTGCTACACTGTCCTGCTGACGTTCACAGCTGTGCCTGGGAAGGAGGCAGCCCCATTCCTGGTACATTTCGGTGGGAGACCTCCGCGTGCGCCCCATGGAGACTCGATGGGGCAGGGGAAGAAACTGTAGGATGCACGTTCCAAAAGCTGCGCCTCCACATGTGAATCAGTGTCCCCTTGCTTTCCCCTCAGAGACCTCGCTGTCCCAGAGCAGAACATGCTTGAGAACTGAGGGGAGGAGGGAGCCATTCCGCCTGCTCCCTTCTCCAGCACTCCACCCTCCGGGAACAGCCGCTCCTGGGGCAGTGTGGGCTGCAAGCGAGTGCTCAGAGCTGCCCTGCATGCATCAGCTCTGCTCTGTTTTAAGCTGTCTAATTGTGTACAGGAGGCACATGGCATCTTCTCAATGGGTTTTTCTTAAGAAATGTGCCAGTGTTCATGCAGTTCATGATATTGCCCCTATCCTGTTACGTCCGTCACCTGGCTGTTCCTCAGTAGGCTTCATCACCTTTTTTGTGTTTTAACGGGGAGATTTTGCTCCGTACCCCCTGCCTCCTGTCTTTAATCTCCCTCCCCCACCACTCCAAGGTGTCAGAGCCTGAGGTTCTGACAAAAGATAAGAAAATTGTCTTTGCTAAGCCTGTAAACCCTTTCTATTCATCTGTATTTCATCATTGGAGAGGATAGAGTTCTGCTTGGTCCCAGACAGCTCCAGCAAGAGCAGGTGTTTGAACTTTGCCAAGCGCGGGTAGCGTAGCGCTGTGACAAGCCATTTGCTTACCGCCCTGCTCCCTTAGAGCCAAACCAGCTGACCCGAACCGCAGCCAGACGGGGCCTACCATCTGGTTTTATTTTAAGCAGATAGAACCTGTTTAGCTGAGAGGGGTGGGGTGAGGGAACCATGTGTGCAGGTGTGAGTCTGTGTTTGTGACACCGTGAGCCCCCACCCCTCCGGCGAGCATGTGTGCTGGGGCCCCAGGAGACCTGCCTGCTCCTGTGTCCACTGGCTTGGGCTCTCCCATCTGTCCTTGGCTCCAGCCCTGGGTGGTGTCATAGCTGGCTGCTTGGCTGCTCTGTGCATGTAGTCGCTAGGGTAGGAATTAACTCAGTGCCTGATTAGCTTCTGAGCAGATATGCGTCCGGCCCGCCGTGTGCAGGGTCAGACTGCAGGATACAGGATCACAGCACCGTGAACACAGTTGGAGTCAGGCCTCCTAGCCATCTTGGGGGTCTGCAGATGGGAGGCAGCTAGGTGGCTGATACCAGCTGCCACAAACAGAGCCAGGAGTTGCAGGACAGGGTGGCTACAGTTGAACTGAACCCCTAGGGAGAGAGGGCTGTCACTGAAGTGACAATGACACTCTAGATGTCCGTGTCTCCTCTGAGGCTGGAGTGTAATGTGTGGTGGCTTAGGGCGATGCTCGGAGCTCGACCTGTCTTCCTGTTTTCCGCTTTTGCGGTCATCACAGCTTCTCTTCTGAGAAGTCAGTTCCCATCTTAGGTCTCTGTGGAGGTCGCTGAGGGGCGTTCCCACCACTGCCAACCCTTGAAGGTTTACTGGGTCTTGGCTTGGGCCCCAGAGGGTGGGGCCTGGCCGAGGTGCTCGGCAAGATGGGTGGATGGGGCAGGCATTCCCACAGGGTCCCCACGGAAAGACCCCTCAGCAAAGACACCAGGAGAGGAGGCGTCTGGCCCCCTGTATCACACGTCACATGGTGTGTTTCTCCTCTAAAGAAAAGGACTCAGCTTTCTCACCGTGGCCCTGTCCTGGCTTTATTGTCACGCATGGATATAGGAGGAGAAGTGTTCCCTTGCCCTGTCCTCTCCTAACCCCATTAAATGGTGACCGCTAATGACTGAAACTGTTAGCTGCCAGCTCATTCTCTCTGTCTGTTGGTAGAGGCCCTCTCCCCCAGGCCTAGGAGACTTGGAGACTAGGGTGAGGCCAGGCCCTCAGGAAGAATAGGGAGGCCTGCCCAGGCACACTTCACAGTTCTAAGAAAAGTCCAGCTCATTTTGAGCCACATGTATCAAGAAGGCTCTTCCTTCACCTTGTTAGTAAAAACTCCCAGTTCCGCAGTCCCATCCTCCTACAAAGATGATGTTGACTAAGATTTTATGCTCTCACTTCATCTTGAAAAGCCCCGTACGTTCTGACTGAGTAGGGAATGGAGGAAGGATCCAGGAGCCTCTGTTACTTGCCTTTGCTGTTCTGAGCAGTTGGTGCTGAGAAGGTTTTCCAGCCACCCCCTTTCTGAGACCACGGTGCCACCATTGCATGTCAGTGGTGGGTCACTGTTGTTCATGAGCATTTGGGGTGCATAGGCAGAGACGCTGTCTGCACAGCCCACAGCAGACGTGGGTGCTCCAAGAGGTGCTGGCTCCCTTGGGTGAAGACAAAGCTCTGCAGGGCTCCCTCCCGCTCCTGGGTCGGTGCCAGCCCAGCCCTGCATTCCCATAAGTGGTGCAAGAGAGGACAGGCAGGAGGGGGTCATTCAAACATCTCAGTGCACCTCTCACAATTCCGCCTTGTCCACATCGTTTGCATCAGTCTGGGTCCAACCAGGAAAAAAGAAACCACTCTAGGAATTTAACACAGAGGGATTTTAATCCAGAGAGTCTCATAACACAGATGATGGAAGGAGCTGAGGCCAACCAGGAAGCAAGGGGCAACCCAGAGATGGGGACAGCAGGGAGCCGCCACCACTCCGAGCTGGTGGGGCCCAGGGCCGTGTTAGCAGAGCCCAGGGGCCTCTGGGTGGAACCTGGAACCACAGAGGGCCTGTCTGGTGGGAGCTGGGGCCATGGAAGAGAGATGGTCACTGTTGGAAACATCACTCCAGGCAGAGACAGGGAGGGAGAACCTGTCTTCTCCCTCCCTCTTGCCCTCCACATTCCTGCCGGAGCCTCAAGTTAGCTAAACCCAGCTGGAAGCAGCTAACCTGTGGGCTTGGGTCAGGCAACCTGCAGGGATCAGCCCTCACCCCAACTCAGAGCAGAGCCTGGGAGGGGCGGGGAGCTCATCTGAGGGCAAGCAGGCCCAGGGTCAGTGTGGCCTTGATCTGCCCTGTGTCCGTCCGAGCTTGGGGTTTATGCCCCGCTGCTGTCATGAGGCTCTGGTAAGGGGAGACAGAGGAGCTGCCCGCTTGAGTTTTGTGCATTGTTTGACTTTTGTCTGGAGATGAAAGTGCTTTGGGGAGGGTGGGGAAAGCCTTTATTCTTAAAGTTGTCACTGTTTTCCTTTGGAGGTATTTACCCCTTTAGAAGCACCCCCCTCCCCTGCCACCTACCAGTCCCCTCAGGAAAGCCATATCCCAGTTTTCCGTCCACCCCACCCCCATCCCCACCACATGCTCTTTGGTTTCCCCGCCAGAAACACCAACCCAGACCATGCTTCAGTGATGAGGAGCGTATCCCCAGGGGAATTAATTCTGAGGGTGATACTGCAGTGTAGACTGTCTGTCAGCAGATGCTATCTACTAATCACTTTGTATCGTGTTTCCAATAAATTTCTGGAAATTATGCCTGTTTTTTTTTTTTTTTTTTTTTTTGCTGTCCTTACTGGGTACTGTGGCTCAGCTGTAAGACCCACTGCCCACACACCCCACCCTCAGTGACAGGTGGTCCGCCCCTCCTGCATGGCTCTGAGGGACTTCGGGAGGTAAAGGCCAGGCCAGTGGTTAGTCTGATGGTCTCTTCAGCTTTCTTCCCCTCTGTCCCCAGACCTACTGTAATAGTGCCATTTTCCTAGTTTAAGGAGGTGACAGACCCTCTTGCCACCCATGTGCTGGATCCATCCCCTGCTCCTCCTCAGGGCCTTGGAGTTAGTGTGTCCTGACCTGGGCCAGTACCTCAGTTTCCTCATCTGTAAAATGGGGTTGATGATAGTATCTACCTCATAGGACTAAATAAGTTAGTATGTGTAAAAATGCTTAGGACAGGGCCAGACGTAGAATGTTTATTATTGTTCCAGCATCATCTTCTCTCTCTCCCCTTCTCTTCCTACCACTGTATTTAAATCTCTCCATCCATTCGACAAAACAACAGAACAACAACAACAACAACAACAAACAGTCGAATTACCAAAACATCTCTCCTATTAGTTTCACCTGAAGCTATTGTCTTATCTCCCTTTACTGGCAAACTTGTTGAAAGAGGGGAGAGTTGTCTCCATTACTTCAAATCTCATTGATTTCTCCATGCCTTCTAGTACTCTGTGGCTTCCATCCTGCCCCTACCCTCAACCACTCACTGAAATTACTGTTAGTAAAGTCACTAATGACCTAATAGCCAAATCCAACACTCTATTTTTAGTCATCCTGTTTGAGCTTTCTTGAGCGCTTGAAGCTGGTATCATGGCATTACTTTTCTTTTTTCATTACACTGACGCCTTAATTCTCTACCAGAGCAATGCTAAGTAACATTCAGCTATTACTTACAGTTATTTTTTCAGACCTTTTTACAAAGATATGTTCAGATATGTTCAGTGTGTACCTCTTCCCATTTGCCTCCATCCCAGAGGTAAGCACTTGCTTTAATTTGGTGTTTAGCATCCCAAGGCATGCTTTTATACAATTAATATGTATGTATGACTCTATAACCAATATAGAACATGTTTTGCATATTATTAAATTTTATACAAATGACAATGTACCCCTTCTTGAAAAACTCTTTTTTAGTAGTACCAGACAAATACAGTATTAATTCAGGGTGTCCATCCGAGATGCCTGGCCATCTGGTGTCAGACACACAACTCTGCTTTTCAGATCACCTTTCTTCAGCCCACAATTAGGAGGCCCTTCTGAAAATGCTCTATTCTTGCACAGGGCACTTTGCAGCCTGTCTTGGTGTTTTGTGTTTGGCTTTTACCTTGATAAAGGATGGCTTTATTCTATTTTTTTGTTGTTGTTTGTTTGTTTTTAATGGGAAGTCTCTTTACTTGAGCAAAGAGATTGCCATGACTTTTTTTTTTTTTTTTAATGCTCTTACCTTTTTTTCTTGGTCCATTCCTGATTTTCTTCCTACTTAAAGGCTTCTTCTGATCATTTCACTGGCTCTTGCCCCTTACTTGCAGGGTCTTTTAAGGACAGTTCTTGGCCCTCTTCACTCTCTCCCTGATGACCCCATCCATTCCCATAACTTCAACTCCCATTCGTAAGTGGAAGATTCTGAACTCTTATCTCCAGCCCTAAATGTGCGATTGTACATATTTGCCTGGAGGCCCTCCAGCCTCCCCCAACTTGTCTAAAACAGAAAGAACTTTTTATCTTCCCTTCCAAACCTGTTCCAACACCTGTAGCCTCAATGTATCACCATCCACCCACCATCCACAAAGTCACCCACTCTTGTTCACCTCAGCAGTACCTCTCCATTCTGACCCTTCATGCTATCTCCTGCTGCCTTTATTTAGGCCCTTGCTTGCAGTATGGACAGTCACCTAACCAGGTACCTCCCACATCCCCTCCCCTTGCCAGTCCTTCATCCATGTTATTGCCAGAGTAAAAACAAAATGCAAAACCTATCATCTTAATCAACTTCTTAAACACCTTGTTTTAAGTCTCCTGGGCTTGGCATGGGGGCCCTTGACAGTCTGGCCCAAGCCTGCCTCTCCTGCCCACTCCTAACTCTGTGTCTCAGCCTCCTCTTTTGCCTCATTGAACTCCCTATCCCCTGCACACCGAGTCTTCTCACAGCTCTGTGCCCTTATTATCCCTGCTCTCCCCTATGGCAGGCATGCGTCTCCTTCTCTGCTTCCCTCAAGACCCCACTCACCTGGTCACCTCCCAGGCAGAGTTAGCCCTTCTGACCTTCTGTGCGCCCTGTGACGCAATACCACCTGAAGTAACTTGTGTAACACTGGGGTGCATGTGACCCCTTTGCAGGTCTGTCTCTCCCAGGCTTGTCTGGGAGTGGCTCAAGGTCAGGGTAGTAGCTGTTGCCTTTATAGCTCAGTGTCTGACCCATGGTGGGTGCCCAAGAAACACTGTGGACGCATCACTGAACACTGGTTCTTCAGCTCAGCCCTGCCTGCTCGTCACCCTACATGGGAGTCTCTGGGAGTAAACTAAGGATGCCATTTGGTCTTCCCTCAGGGTGGCAGGGGTTATATCAGGAGGAGGAGAGAGAAAGAAAAGGGTAGGCGCTGCTCAAAATTCACACGAAATATGTGCAGCCCATCCCAGGGAGCAAATGCTGTTTTGAACCGGAATGTAGGATATGGGGTCTTCACTCACACTGCTTCCAACTTGCCTTATACCGCCATGGGTGCTGTCCTCCCATCTGTAGAAAAAACTAATTACTATGGGGGATGCTCCTGGGCTTCGGCCACCATTCCTGAGGGTTTTTACCATGTGGGTGAGCATCCCTGTCCAGATATGAGAGGGCTGGACTAAGTGGATTAAACTCCAAAGGGAATTGGGGAGAGGGGATTTGTTTGCCTTCATCAAACCTGTACTGGATGCCAAGGACCAGCCCCAGCCCCTTCTGTCTTCCCCAGATGGGAGGCATGTGTTTTGGGGGAGGGGTTCATTCTTCTAAGGTGGTCCAGGCTAGGAACACAAAGGTTTAGGAGGTGCATGTTTGGGGTTCTGTGATATCTCAGTACCTCTTTGTAAGTCTTGACAGCTGTGCCCCTGTCATCCTCCCTGCCCCTAGATTAAAGAAACTTCTTTTTTCCCAGAGTAGGGGTAGGAGGTTGGAGTAGAAAATGCAGGCTGAGTCTGTACAGATTTTTTAGGAATTTGTCATAAAAGGAGTTACCAGCCAAAGAGTGACTTCTCCTGTGGGCAGTAGGGCCAACCCTCCCACCCCAAAATGGGCACATGCCAGATACATACCTTGTGCATGGGGGACCCAGGCCAGGGGATGGGTCAGCCCTGTGGTCTCAGACACTGACCACAGGCATACTGAAGAGAACAGAAAAGGGTCAAGGTGGACAAGATGGCTTTGGTGCTGGGGTTGGGGTGGGGGTTGACCCGGCTTGACCCAGCTCTGGTGACTCCAGAGCCCCCTGCGCTCACGTGGATTCTAGCGGGGCACCACCACCTCAGCCACCACCACCATCACAGTTAGAGATGGTACTTGGAGCTGATGAGGGCCGTGGAGGGAGCCCAAGGTGAACTAGGAGTCTAGCGAGATGGAGGAGATAGTCTCCAAGGCTGAAGACCCCCAAGTCTTCCCCTGACACCTTGGGCAGGACCTCAGGGGGTTGCAGGGTGGAGCTGGAGCTAGATAGGAGCAGGAGCATCCCAGAGATGTAGGTGGGCCATCCCTTCCCTCCCCCAGGAAAGCAGTTCTGCCTTTAAGGGCACTCCAGGGCTTCCCAAGGGCTTCATGGAAGGACAGTGTCCTGTGGGGAAGAGGCTGCTGAACAGATCCCACTTTGTCCCCAGAGGTCCTCTTAGCCTTGGGGTGCTCACCTGGAATCCTGCTGACACCAGTCCCAGGCTGGACCATGAGACACTGATTTGCTTTTCCTTTGAACAGCCGAGACAGGCTTGCATTTTCAAAAGGATGTTTATTAGGACAAACTGGAGGTCATCACAGAAAATACAGCTGTCCAATGTCTAAACGAGATTTTGGCTCTTACAGTAATCACGCTTTAGCTCCCAGGACTGGGCAGCTGAGCAGGCATTTGATGAGTTCCCACAGATCCCTGCCTGTCTCCTTCTGGCATCACTTCTTCTACCCTTTGGGAATGGCATCCCAAAACCAAGGCCAAGACCCTTTCTCTGCCTGCCACCCTCCTGTTTCCTGCCACTGTTTCAGCATGGCTCCTGGTCTGCAGATGCCCCTTGTCCAGTTGGTTGGGGCACACTATGCTGGCCACAGTCCAGGGAGTGACCTTGTCACTGCTCCCCTGCAGCAGACCCTTAGTCCTTCACCTTCACTGTGGCCTCTGCTTTCCTAGGGGCCGCTGGGCGCTGGGTGGAGGGCAGGTAGGAGCTCTCCTTGCCCGAGGAGCCCTGCCAGCCGTTAGTGAGGCCCAGCAGGGCATGGGTCTGGTGGAGGAAGTTGGGGCTGGAGAAGCAGTAGAGCACGGGGTCCAGGACGCTGTTGAGGTAGGTGAAGGCCAAGGAGCCATGGAAGAGCTGCGAGCAGATGTTGAGGGTGCGGCAGGCTCCCAGTCGGAAGGTCACTAGGGACATGATGCCAAAGATGACACTGGGCAGGAAGCAGATCGTGTAGACGGCCACCACCGTGGCGAGCACGCGCATGGCCCTCTGCGGGCCAGCCTGCCCACCCAGGCTGCGGCGCTGAATGGTCTGCCAGATGCTCACAATCGTGAAGAGGATGAGTACCAGCGGCAGGAAGAACTCCAGCACAAACAGTGCCTGGTGCCAGCAGAGTGAGGCTGAGGAGTTCCTGCCCAGCCGGTAGCTGAGGCAGGTGTTGTTGGAATTCATGGCCAGGAGCATATGCCCGTTGAGGAGCAGGATGCCCACCCAGAGCCCCCCGGACACCCAGGCAACTGCACCCACTGAGGCCTGGCTCAGCACATGATGGGGCCACACCACCTTCAGGTCGCGGTTGAGCACGATGGCTGTGAGGAAGACGACACTGGCCATGCGGTTGGTGGACATCATGAAGAGGTTGATTTGACAGGCAGTGGTATCGAAGCGCCACATCTCTCAGAGCAAATAGTAGTCCACATGAAGGGGCAGGGTGATGATCAGGAGAAAGTCAGCGATGACTAGGCAGACCAGCAACACTGTGTTAGATGTCCAGGGCTGCGCGTGGAAGCAGAAGATGAAGAATGCCAAGCTGTTCCCCGCCAGGCCCAGGACAAACTCCATGCCCAGGACTGGAGCCAGGAAGGCAGACACTGTGGAGGAAGAGTTCAGGAAGCAGCCCTTTACTTGGGACTCCAACACAGTGGTGAAGGCAGAGGGAGTGAGGGCGGGAGGGAGAGAAGAGAAGGAAGGGAGAGAGGGAAGGGGGGCAGGTGAGCTCAGGTTATGCAGTCTCATGGGCTGCTCTTGTCCGGGCCTGAGGGAAGAAGTCTCTGGAGGAGCCCTCCTACCCCTGCTTGATTGCCCAGGGCAGAGTGTGGGGCAGAGTGGACAAGCGCTCCTATCAGCTGGCCTGCTGCAGTGATGCAACATCCTGGGGTTTTCACCAGCATTGAGCGTTCCTGTTTGCAGGCAAAGGGGAAGCCTGTGCCCCCACCCCTGCCTCTGCCCTCCCCTCCCTGGTGCTGAAGTGACCTCCACATGGGTCTCTGGGCCTAGCCTGGGGTTTGGAATCGGCACTGCTCTGACAGAAGGGGAAGCAGGGCTGAGATGGAGGCCCAGAGAAGCCTTGACATGGGAGGAAAGCTGGGGGGCAGGGAGTATTTGCAGTCCTGAGTGCTCCCACACTTGGACTTGCTGGCCTGATGGCAGGAGTTGGTCCTGGAGACCAGTAGCTCTCTGGATTACAGAGAGCTTCCTGGACACCCCTGCCCCTCCATCATATCTGCAGGGCACTGGCCACCTCGCTGCTCCCACCAGCTCAGGCAGCAGAGACTGTGGATTCAGAGGCAGCAGGACCTCAGGGCCTCAAGGGAACCAGGCCTATTTGTGTTCAACCACTAGGGACCTAAGGAGCCCTGGTGGCACAATGGTTAAGCACTCTGCCACTAACCAAAAGGTTGGCAGTTTGAATCCACCCAGTGGCTCTGAGGGAGAGAAGACCTGGCAATCTGATCCCATAAAGATTACAGCCTAGGAAACCCTATGGAGTAGTTCTATTCTGTCATATAGGGTCACTATGAATCGGAATCAACTCAACTGCACCCCACAACAAGGCACCTATGTCCACCAGCCTGCTGTGTAGTTCAACTTTCACTTGTTTCCAGATTCCAGATGATTCCAAAGTCTGTGATGGTCCCCAAGTCCGTGTACATGTTGAAGTTCATCCCACAGGCAGAGGGCTCCCCTGTCAGGATTTTATTGCCACTTTCTAGGGGACTGGAGGCTTCTCCCCTGGAAAGAACACCTCTGAGAGTCCTCACGTTTCCCTGCCCACGGCCCCTCCGTGGCTCCTTGTCCACTGCATTCTGTACCCACTCAGCATGCCTTGCAGAGGGGGCATGGGAGCCTGGGACTAGCTCCAGACAAGTCACTAGTCCTGATCTACCACTGGGTGGCGCTGTCATGAGCCCACGCTGCCAGGCCTGTGGCCAGAGATGAGGTTCCAGAGCCTTAGGCTCCTCATGACCGGGGACAGCAGGGCCGAGGAGGCTGTTTCCAGTCGGAGCCTGACACCATCCTCCCCTTCCATCGCCAGTTGGTTGTGGTCTGCGGTGCCATGTGCTGCCAACTCTGCCTGGGCCTCCAGGCTTCAGGCCCAGTGGCCCCAGGCCCCTCCCCTGTCCTGGGCTCCCAGCTGGACAAGGCTGAGGGCAGATAGGCGGCCTCCCCAGGAGAAGCAGGGTGGGGAGACCACCAGTGTGAGCTTTGAACAAAGACAGGCGAGGGCTGGAAACAGAGCTGCCTGCTTTCCAAACCTCTCAAGTCTCAATTGTAAAATGGGGCATTTCCACCTTCCTAAGAGTTGTGAGTATTAAATTAGCTATGTAAAAGCTTCTAGTGGATTACAGGGCACAGAGCAAGCGTTCAGAAAAATGAAAGGTCTAGTTTTCATTATTTTCTGTCTGGGATTAGGCCTGCTCTTGGCTACAGGGACAAGCTCCTTTTGCAGCGCAACCAGGGGTCTCCTGACACGCGGTGTTCTCTTCCCTCCCTCCTGCCTAGAACAACAGCTTTTGCAGCCCACACCCTGCCTTCAGCTGCCCTGGGCTGCTTGTGAGTCTGGGAGAGGCTGGGGGTGTTTTTTTGTTTGTTTGTGGGAGAGGAAAGCCCTTAGGGGCAGCGGGGTGGGGGAAGGTCCCAGCATCTCTCCTGGCCGGAAGCCGGTTTTCACAAGTTCAGGCTCTCCTCTGCCTATCAGTGGAATGTATCAAAGAGGGGAGCCTCCTGGGTGGGGCTGGGTGGAAGGAAGAGGTTTCAGACCTCATGTTTACTTTTCCTGAGGAAGCTTCAGCTCCCAGCGGGGTCCTGCTCCATCCGATCTAGTTTCAGTTACAATGCCTCACTGAATTCTCACCACAGCCCAAGGAAACCCAGCCCAGACCACTCACTGCAGGCTCCACGGGCTCTGCGGCTTCTGGGGCTCCCAGTGTTCCTTCCACCCCCAGGCACCCTTCCCATGCCCAGGGAGCCCTCCGAGTCTTAGGACACTATGCATAGCAGAGGAGCACAGGAAAGAGGTGAGGCCAGCCACCCCGTTGCCAGGTGCTCGGTCCAGCCGTGTACCCCCTTTAGCTATTCACAATGGTTAACTCTGGGTGGGGGGATTTTGTGTTTTTCTGCATTTCTACATTTTCTACAATTAGCACATCACTTCTGTTATTGGAAAAAACTCAATAGATGCTATTTTTAAAAAGTTACATAAAAAAGAAATGGGAACAGAGAAAGAAGCAGAGATGATGTCCTGTGCTCCCAAGACACACATGGCTCGAGGTCGCACCCGGCAGTCAGTACCCATTCACAAGCAGGGACACCCAATGACAGCCCCTCAGCACGTCCCTGGTCACACTGCCCCACACCCTCAGCACACAGACACGGCCCCCGGGGAGCACACGGGGTCATCCTCCGACGACGGTAGCCTGTGCTGGCAGACCACAAGTATGTGTTCCCAGGAAGCCTTTATTGCGGCCCTTCTAGGTGGCCGCTGAGTGCTGTGCAGAGCCCAGGGAGCAGAGCATCCAACCGGGCGGGGAGATTGTGCAGACCGTGAGGGGCATTGTGCTGAGGGCTGATGGGGGAGAAGGGGGTACGGGCCCCTCCGGAGCCTGGCATCCTGGCCAGGAGATCAGCCGGACGGTGGGTGGCAGTGGTGTCCAGGGCCTGCGTGGGGCACATAGAAGCAGTGGGGCTGGAAGGGTTACTTGGCGAGGGTGGGGCACACAGTCATGCAGCCCAGGGCTGCTTCAGGCTCACAGCAAGATGGTCACCCCAGGGGCTTCTTGCGGGCGGGGTCCTGGGTCACAGACAGGGCCACAGAGCCTTGCGCACGCTCCCAGGTGTACCTGTGGAGACACAGATGGGCAGGGCTTAGGTGAGGCTGGGCCCTGAGGGTCCCACGGTTGGGGAATGTCCTCTCCGTGTGCAGGAGGCGGGCCCCCCTCCAAGGGTTGCTCACGAAGTCCCAGCTGGCACCAGGAGGCTGTCGTCTGGGGTCAGGCTTAGGCGCTGTCCCCTCATCGTCACCACCGAGGAGCCCTCCTGGGAAAGAGGAGCAGGAGAATCAAATGGATGCCGTGGGCCTCCATGCCTGTCTGAGTGTCCCTGCATCTGCGTCAGCAAAGAGGCCCTGGGAGCCCAAGCCCCAGGAGCAGCCTGACCCCCATGGACAGGAGGTCATGGGACCCCTGCCCGCCCTCTCCCGGGGCCACACTCACCAGCTGCCACAGCCACACGTCCACATCCTGTCTTGGGCCTTTGCTGCTGCCTTGTCCGTGGGCAACCACCTGGTGGGAAGTGACACAGATCTTTGTGGTGCTTCCCGCCCCGCACAGGAGCCGGCCTTGAGCCTGGCCGCAAACACCAAGCCTGTGTGGGTGGGGTGGGGCTCAGCACAGCCCCAACATCCTCTGCAGGCCTCCTGCTGCTCCCATCACCCTAGGTGCTGCCCACACGTGGCTGTTCAGGGACACGCATGCCCTCCATCTGCACCCGCAGGTGTGGACCTCTGATGCTAACCCAGGGGAAGACATGCCAGGGAAGCAGACACGTGTGTCTGTCATACATGCAGACACATGAAAAACACACACTGGCTCCCCAGAGGCTCCCACAACCCTTCCTCTGTGAGTCTGATCTAAGGGAGGGAGACTGCGGCCATCTGACCTGCCCAGGCCCCTAAGCCCACAGCTGCCATGCAGGGCCCTGCTTGCACTGGCTCAGAGCAGGACTCCCTGGATATTTGTTGGTGTGAACTGAAGCAGGAGGGTCAGGAGGCCAGCTCAGGGCTGAATGATGTTGCCATGTGGGGTGGGAGGGCCTTTGGGTGCCCAGCCTGCTCTCACAGCCCTGAGTGTGTCAGTCCAGGGTGTCTGCCAGTGCCTGGGAGAAGCAGGCTGGGCCTTTAGGGGCATGTCTGTACTCAAACCTCAAGGGGTTTGGCCAATGGCGAATTTTAAAGTAGGAGCACACACTGGCCTCCTAGCAGGTCTCCTGGCCTCCTCTCTTGCTCTCCTGACCTCATCCCCATGCGGTACAGAAGGATCTTCTGAAACACCACTCTAGCCTAGTCGCTCTCCTACTTCAATACTTAGGTGAAGCCCCGATGTCTCCAGGGTAAGTCCTTACGCCTTGCCCAGCCCACGAGACTGGCTGGGACCCGGGTCCTGCCTGCTGCTTGGCAGTCTGCCTGTCACGTGCTGCCCCCTCCCACATCCTGGCTGTCCCCAAACTCAGCTACTAGCAGGGCGAGGCCTCCATGCTTCCATGTCTTTGCTCAGGCTTTTCTCTCACCTAGAATGCGCTCTCCACCTCCCTTTTCTTTTTTTGCAAACTCCTAGACTAGCTTTAAAACTCAGACGACACACAACCTCCTCCAGGAAGTCTTCCTTGACTCCCCTCCCAGCCTGGTTACTCCTTTTTCCTACTTTGTCTTCCTGTAGCTTCTCTGCCAAATAACTTATCACATGACTGACTATTTTGAGTAACTTATACCAGACCACACACTCTTTGAGGCAGTGACTGATTCTCCTACCAAAGCCTGAATTATAATAGGCACTTGGTAAGTGTTTGTTGAATGAAAGGCCAGCTTTGTTTGGGTCTCTCTCTCCCCCCATGCACCTCTCCACCCAACTTTTACCTCCAAACACCTCTCTCCCTTCTTCCTCCCAAGGCTGTGACTAGCCAAAGGCCCCCAAATTCCTGGCAGGGGGATAAGCCCAGACCCTCAGGGGCCTGTCAGGGGACGGGGCATCTTTCTCTGAGGGCAAAGAAAGATGCTTAGGACCTTGTATCTCCACAGGCTTCCACTAACCGCAAAGCCATTCGTTATCCCCTGAGTCAGTGGGGAGCGACAGGAAGGCTGTATACTCATGTCTACAACCTCTGAACCTGGTGTGTGTGTGTGTATGCAAATGTATGCATGCATGTGTGTACGTGTATGTATGATTGGTTCCCATTTCCCAGGCTGCTGAGTGATGTCTAGGGCTGCATTACCTGGGTCTCATACGTGTCCCCGAACAGGCTGAGGGGCATGCCAGTCTGCAGCTCCCCACGGTGGCCATCCAGCCAAGCCTCCAGGGACATGGGCTCCATGACGGGCCGCGTGCTCAGGGGGAATGGCGGCTCCTTGAGCAGCTGGTCTGCATCCATGGCAGGGCTGTGGTCAGTGTCCTCTGGGCACAGCCCACCCACTGGGCCGAGCCCTGGGGACCCCAGCTCTCAGTTGCCAGAATGGGCTCTGAATCCAGCTCAATGACCAAGCAGCCATGTAGGGGGTACTATCTGGGGCCATCTTCTCAGTACTTAGAGTACTGGGCAGAATACTCAAAAAGAGACTCTGACACCCTGGGCCAAGTCATAGCCCACTCTGGGGGAGGAGGGAGGAGAAAGAAAGGGGGTTCCCAGAGGCCTCACCAGGGATAGGCTTTCCCGTTCTGTACTGCTCAGAGCTGAAGAACCTGCAGGGACAGATGGGGAGGACGGGTGGCTAGCATTCCTAGTTGAGTGGCCAGTGAGACACATGTATATACACACACTTATTCTCACACTCTCAGGCCTGGGAGCCAACGTTTTGTTTATCCACCATCCTTTCTCTCCCAGTCCCATGGGGCAGCCCCTCTCCCCTCCCCACTGGGGTCTCCAGCTGGGGTCCTCCCACCCTGGGATGGCAGATGTTCTCCCTAATTCCCAAGTGTGGTGACTCCAGGCCGGCAGGCACTGAAGGGAGCACTGGGGAGGAGTCTGCTCTCCCTGCCCAGAGCAGGGGGAAGGATTGGGCACAGGCTCACTGCTGGATGATGGGAGCCAACTGTGTGCTGAGGTCCTTGCAGTAGAACCACTTCTCAAACAGGACATCCGTGGTGTCTCCCACATAGTACCTGCCAGAATAGAGGACAGACAACCCAGCTCCCTCAGGCCTGGCTCTGCTTGTGAACATCTGGGCATGGCCCTGCAGAACGTGCTGCCTGCGTTATCCCTGCCAGGTGCACCTAGCAGTCAATGTCCACTCACCTATAGTTGACTCTTCCAAAAGGACATATGTGCCCCCAAAGTGTGTGTGGGGGTATTATGGACAACTTTCACACAATTCCCATTTACAAAGCAGATAGGACTCTGAGGCTCAGTGAAACTGGGCAACTTGGCAGTGATTACACAGCTTGTAAGGGGTAGAACCAGGCCAGACTCAAGGCAGTCTTAGGACTTTACTATTGTTAACTGCGTCAAGTTGACTCCCAACTCATGGTGACCCCGTGTACAACGGAAGAAAATGATTGGTTGGGAATCAGACTGTTGTGATCCATAGGTTTTCACTGGCTGATTTTTGGAAGTAGATGTCTAGCCTGTCTGAGTTTGGAAGCTCTGCTGAAACCTGCTCAGCATCATAGAAACATGCAAGTCCCCCCTGACAGAAGAATGGTGGCTGTGCTGAGGTGTATTGGCTGGGAGTTGAACCTGGGTCTCCTGCATGGAGGGGAAGAACTCTACTACTGAACTACCACTGCCTTAAGCCTTTAGAGAACATCTAATCCAAGTGTCTTTGCTTTTCCTAGAGAAGACACTGGGGCTGAACCTGAATCCTAGCCTTTTGAATCCAGGGCCAGCGGCTGGATGCCCAATCTGCCTGCTGGTTCTAGGGCAGAACTGCAAGAAACCAACATGCTGAAGACTTCCCCCAGAAGAGTGGTTCTCTTTTAGACTCATGGATGCCTTTGAGAAATGGAGCAAAGCTCAGGGCCTCTTCTCTGGAGAAAAGTCCGTATGCATACACACACACAGCCTGCTGCAGACCCCTGAAGCCCCTTCTGCGCTCAGCATGGGTCAGCGAGCTCCTCCACTGGCCTGAGGAGGGCCTGGCAGGCCGGGGCTGTGTCTCAGGCACAAAGCAGGTGCCTGGAGCTTCCATTGGCTGAATGCCTAATCCCCGGCCAGCTCAGTTTGCCGTTCAACTCTCACCGAAGAAGATAAGTGGTCCTGCTTATGGAGGATGGTTTAAAGACACACAGTGCATCCACCCTGTCCAGCACCCTAAATTGTATCCTGGGATGGAGCTGGCCACAAGAAGGCTTCATAATCAGACTGCAGTGCCTTCTGGGAATTGCCTTTGGAGTGGCATTTCAATGTCGAGTCCTGGCTTTTATTAAAGGTCAAAAGCAGCCAGATGAAATCTGTTATTGAATTTGCTGTAAAATGATATTGAGGACACTACCCTCTCCATCACAAAAGACTCCCTATATAAATCCCCAAGTGAAAAATCTCTCTTAGAATTCATGGCAGGTAGGAGGTGGGGCCAAGATGGCAGAGTAGTCAGACACTTCCAGTGGACCCTCTTACAACAAAGACCTGAAAAAACAAGTGAATCGATTATATATGGCAATCTGGGAGCCCTGAACATCAAAGGCACAGTTGAGGAACTGCACTGAATGGCAGGGGGAGGGAGAGGTGGTTCAGAAGCAGCGAGGAGGTGCCAGACCTGACCCAGCAAGAGCCTGAGCCCTTCAGGCCTGAGCAGCTCAGGGGTGAGTGGTGAGGCAGGCATGCAGCCGTGCTCGGGATGCATGTTTTCCGCCCTGGGAGAGACCCAGTGCCAGAGAGTCTGCACAGCCACCCAGAACCAGTGAAAAGCAGCCCTGTATCTGTGAAAGATAAGTACTTGCCTACGGCCTACCCCATGCATCAAAAACAACCCCCTTAGCGAAAAACCTCTTTCCCATTTACCTCCCTGCTCCCTGCTCTGCACTGGGTCCTGGACTGGCTTCAGCAATTGCCGAGTCCCCTGGGCCGGAAGTAGGATCCCTCACGTGCCCAGAGCCATTCTCCCTGCCTTGGAGAGTGAACAAATTAACAAATGGGAAAAAATAAACTGCCAGCTCCCCTAAGACAGAAACCCAGGGTAGGCACAGCTCCTTTGCCTAGGCACAGGTATAAGGGATCCTCAGACTTTGAATGCCTTTCCCCCTGCAGAGACGTGTGTGGGTCCATCTCAACAGCGTATGCCCTCATTACCGCAGTACAACAAGGTATATACTGGAAGACTGATTTCAACTGTTTCAGCTGTGAAGTGGCAGGTTCTTGACATTTGACACTGCTTTGCCCATTAAGCAGGGTCTTCATCTACCCACATCAGGTGCTTGAGGACTGGTGGCTCCACCCACGCCACCTAGCCACCTGTGATAAGGGCCCATGAATAGAGGTGCCCCCCAGTCCTTACAGCCAACAGCATTAGGTGCTCATAGTCCTGCTGCAAAACCCACCCACCTATGTGCTCTAGGGAACAGGGACACGCCATCCTCCTGGACACTCCAGGACAGCCTTCAGCCCCCTGTGTTACTCAGAGTGTGCCCACCTGCTGCAGCCAGGTGCCTGTGCCTACACCAATCACCCATGCCTGTCTAGGACTGTAAATGAGAGCCTACACCACACACTTGGTGGCTATCTACCTGGACACCTGAGCAGAATCCATACAGGAGAGAGTGGGCAGACTCCTGAGCTCACATACCTAGTAACAGATCTAACCACCTGATGACAGGACATTAGAGCTTCAAAGGTGCCAATAATCAAACTAGCTTATACGAGCAGCCTATTTAGGCATATCAAAACAAAATCAGAAGCTAGGACACAGTAAGCAAACATAAAATAAATAGAATAACTTACTGATGGCTCAGAGACAACAGTCAATATCAAATCACATAAAGAAGCAATCCATGATGGCTTCAGCAAGCTCCCAAAATAGAGACTCTAACATTATCCAGAGGAGAAAAATTTCTTGGAATTACCGGAGGCAAAATATAAAAGATTAATATACAGAAATCTTCAAGAAATTAGGAAGGAAATGAAGCAAACTGCAGAACACACAATAGAGGAAATTAAAAAGATTAGAGAAGAGCATAATGACAAACTTAAGAGGCTGCAAGAATCTATAGAGAAACAGCAATCAGAAATCCAGAAGATTAACAAAATTTCATAATTAGACAACTCAACAGAAAGTCACAGGAGCAGAATTGAGACAATGGAAGTCAGAATTAGTGAGATTGAAGATAAAGCACTTGACACCAACTTATTTGAGGAAAAATCAGATAAAAGGATTTAAAAAAATGAAGAAACCCTAAAAATTATGTGGGACTCTGTCAAGAGGAATAACCTACGAGTGATTGGAGTACCAGAATGGGGGGGATAACAGAAAAAACAGAGAGAATTGTTGAAGATTTGTTGGCAGAAAACTTCCCTGATATCGTGAAAGACAACAAGGTATCTATCTGATGCTCATTGAACCCTACATAAAGTAGATCTCAAAAGAAAGTCACCAAGACATATTATAATCAAACTTGCAAAAAACCAAAGATAAAGAGAGAATTTTAAGAGTGACTAGGGATAAAAGTCATCTATAAAGGAGAGTGAAAAAGAATAAGCTCAGACTACTCAGCAGAAACCACGCAGGCAAAAAGGCAATGGGATGACATATATAAAGCCTTGAAGGATAAAAACTGCCAGCCAAGAATTATATATCCAGCAAAACTGTCTCTCAAATAATGATGGCAAAATTAGGGCACTTCCAAATAAACAGAAGTTTAGGGAATTTTCAAAAACCAAACCAAAATTACAAGAAATACTAAGGGGAATCCTCTGGTTAGACAATCACTAGCATCAGATTAGAACACAAGACTAGAACACAGGACAGAGCAACCAGATATGAACCCAGATAGGGAAGTCACAAAAATAAATCAAAGCTAAAACACTGAAAATAGAGTAACAGATGTCAATAAGTAAAAGATGACAACATTAAAACAAAAAAGAGGGACTTAAAAAATATAAACATATATTTTGCATATGGAGAGGAAGTCATAGGTAAAAGATGACAACATTAAAACAAAAAAGAGGGACTTAAAAAATATAAACATATATTTTGCATATGGAGAGGAAGTCAAGGCGACATAAAGAAATAAAAGACTGGTATAAATTTAGAAAAATAGGGGTAAATATTAAGGTAGCCACAAAGGAAACTAACAATCCTACAAGTCAAAATAAATAATGAGAAAAATACAAAGACTCAGCAAACACAAAATCAACAACAATGAAAAAGATGAAAATACATAAAGAAAGACTACTCAGCACAGAAAATTAAGTGGAACAAAGAAACTGTGACCAACACACAAAAAAAGACATCAAAATGACAGCACTAAACTCATACCTATCAATAATTACTCTGAATGTAAAGGGACTAAATGCACCAATAAAGACACAGAGAGTAGCAGATTGGATAAAAAAACACGATCCGTCTATATGCTGCCTACAAGAGACACACCTTAGACTTAAAGACACAAACAATCTAAAGCTCAAAGGACAGAAAAAAATATATCAAGCAAACAACACTCAAAAAAGAGCAGGAGTGGCAATATTAATCTCTGACAAAATAGACTTTAAAGTAAAATCCACCACAAAGGATAAGGAAGGACACTATATAATGATTAAAGGGTCGATACACCAGGGAGACATAACTATAATAAATATTTATGCACCCAACGACAGGGCTCCAAAATACATAAAACAAACAGCACTGAAAAGAGAGATAGACAGCTCCACAATAGTAGTAGGAGACTTCAACACATCACTTTCAGTGAAGGAAAGAACATCCAGAAAAAAGCTCAACAAAGACACGGAAGAGCTAAATGCTATGATCAACCAACTTGATCTCATAGACATATACCAAACACTCCACCCAACATCAGCCAAGTATACTTTCTTTTCCAACACACATGGAACATTCTCCGGAAAAGACCATGTATTAGGCCATTAAGCAAGCCTTAACAAAATACAAAGCATTGAAATATTACAGAGCATCTTTTCTGACCATAAAGCCATAAAAGTAGAAATCAATAACAGAAAAAGCAAGGGAAAAAAAAATGGAAAACATGGAAACTGAACAACACCTTGCTCAAAAACTACTGGGTTATAGAAGAAATTAAGGATGGAATAAAGAAATCCATAGAATCAAACGAGAATGGAAACACATCCTACCAGAACCTTTGGGACATGGCAAAAGCAGTGTGCAGAGGTCAGTCTATAGCAATAAATGCACACATCCTAAAAGAAGAAAGGGCCATAATCAAAACATTAACCCTACAACTGGAACAAGTAGAAAGACAGCAGCAAAAGAAGCCCTCAGGTGCCAGAAGAAAGGAAATCATAAGAATTAGAGCCGAATTAAATGAAATAGAGAATAGAAAAACAATTGAAAGAGTTAACAAGACCAAAAGCTGGTTCTTTGAAAAGATCAACAAAATTGATAAACCATTGGCCAAACTGACAAAACAAAAAACAGGAGAGGAAGCAGATAACCCATATTAGAAATGAGATGGGTGATATCACAACAGACCAAACTGAAATTAAAAGAATCATAACAGGAGACTTGTTGCGGCAAGATGGCGCTCTAGGCAGAAACACCACGCCGTCCCTCCACAGCAAAGATCCGAAAAACTAAGCCTAACAGAGAATCAACAATCCTGAAACCCTAGAACACCAAATGAAGAGATAAAGAACTCAGCCAAACACCAAACGGAGTGAGAATACTAAAAGAGAATGGAGAGCGAGGAGAGACTCAGGCAGAGATTCCTTACCAGCTAACGCAGCGCGGATCCACCATCTTGGATTCCTATCGGAGACCAGCAAACGGGAGAGCAGCCTTGCAGAGCATCTGGTCGGAGACAGAACGACCGGTAAACTGCGGTGCGCGCTCTCCCACCACCCACCCCTCTCCGCCTCAGCTGGGGATCCCCTGCTTTCCGTGGCCAGGGTCCCTGGGCTGGGGGGTGCTGGTGCTTGGATTCCGCGCGCCTGGGCTGGCGGCTTTCTGGGAGCCGTTTGCTGGCAGCTAGCGAACCTTTCTCTGCCGCCTCCCCCTCCTTTTGCCTGGGTGCCTGGTTCCGAGTGCCGTCTCTGCTCTCTCCTGCGGGGCTGTAGGGCTGCGTGCGGGCGTGTGGCTGTTTCTAGGTCTGGGCTCCCGCGTGGGTGGGATCCCGGGGCCTTTGTTCGTTCGCCCCTCTGCTTTCCGTGGCCGGAGTCCCTGAGCAGGGGGGCGCCGGTGCTTGGATTCCGTGCGCCCGGGCTGGAGGCTTTCTGGGAGCCGTTTGCTGGCACCTAGCGAACCTTTTTCTCCCGCCTCCCCCTCCTTTTGCCTGGGTGCCTGGTTCCGAGTGCTGTCTCTGCTCTCTCCTGCAGGGCTGTAGGGCTGCGTGTGGGCGTGTGGCTGTTTCTAGGTCTGGGCCCCTGCGTGGGTGGGATCCCGGGGCCTTTGTTCGTTCGCCCCTCTGCTTTCCGTGGCCGGAGTCCCTGAGCAGGGGGGCGCCGGTGCTTGGATTCCGCGCGCCCGGGCTGGAGGCTTTCTGGGAGCCATTAGCTGGCACCTAGCGAAACTTTTTCTGCCGCCTCCCCCTCCTTTTGCCTGGGTGCCTGGTTCCGAGTGCCGTCTCTGCTCTCTCCTGCGGGGCTGTAGGGCTGCGTGCGGGCGTGTGGCTGTTTCTAGGTCTGGGCTCCCGCGTGGGTGGGATCCCGGGGCCTTTGTTTGTTCGCCCCTCTGCTTTCCGTGGCCGGAGTCCCTGAGCTGGGGGGCGCCGGTGCTTGGATTCTGCACGCCCGGGCTGGGGGCTTTCTGGGAGCTGTTTGCCGGCCGCTAGCGAGCCTTTTTCTGCTGCCTCCCCCTCCTTTTGCCTGGGTGCCTGGTTCCGAGTGCCGTCTCTGCTCTCTCCTGCAGGGCTGTAGGGCTGCGTTCGGGCGTGTGGCTGTTTCCAGGTCTGGGCTCCCGCGCGGGTGGGATCCTGGGGCCTTTGTTCGTTGGCCCCTCTGCTTCCCGTGGCCACGATCACTTAACCCCGAGACTACCGGCTTCTTGGAATTCGCGCCCCTGAGTGGGGGCTCTCTGGGTCCCATTTGTAGGCACTGACTGCTGGTGTTGCCCTTTTTTTTTTTTTCTTTCTCTCAATTTTATTTTTCTTCCTTTTTTGATTAGTTTTGTCATCTTTTACCTCTTTTTCTCTTTTGTCTTTCTTCATTGCTTAATTTCTTGTCTCTCTATCTCTTCCTTCTCTTTCTGATCCCTGAATTCCAGGCGATGTATGCCTCTGTACCTTCTAGCCAGGCTGAGCTGTGAAAATTGAGACCGACTGCCCCAGACCTCATAGCTGCATCGGTGGGATCCCTGGGAACTTTGCAGTTCTTTAACTTTTCTGATTTTTATTTGGTCATTCTTTCCTTTTCTTTCTCTTCCCCCTTCTGGTTTCCTCCATCCCATAGTCTCTCATCTGTACATTCCAACGACAAGCTCCCCTAGCATTCTTTTATGTTTGTACGCTTTTTGCTCCTCCTCCTCTCTCCTCTCTCCCATATCCAGCTTAGCTTCACACATAACCATCTTCCCGCTGCACCCTACCTACCTGCACCGTGCACTAGACATCACATCACCAAGCGGTGCAGGCACGCCCTATTGGAACCTGCCCAGCACTGACTACCGACCGTCCTGGTGGCTGCGGTGAGTGCCACAAGCAACCCATCCCAGTGGCTCCTCCTCAACTAGATCTGCCCAGCTGTACCACAAGAACGAAAAAAAAAAAAATCTACAATCAATAAACAAGAGAAATATCTACTGAATGCCCCGAAAACAGCAAACAATATCAAAACATTTACAAAAACAAGACAAGATGGCTCCAATAGGCGTCCAAATTAAAACACCAGATAACTCTCCTGTGGAAGAAAATGCACTAGAAGTACCTGATACGGAACTCAAATCACTAATACTCGGAATTTTCCAAGAACTGAGGCAAAAAGCTGACAAACATGAGGAAAAAACAGACAAATTTATGGAAAATACAGACAAAAAATTGGAAGAATTCAGGAAGATGATGCAAGAACAAAATGCCAAAATAAATTCACAACTCGAAATTATACAAAAACAACAATTAGAAATCCAAAAGATAAACAACAAGATTTCAGAAATGGACGGTGTCATAGAAGGGCTGAGAAGTAGATTTGAAACCATGGAAGACAGGATCAGTGGAACTGAAGACAAACACTTGGATACAACTCTGTTTCAGGAAAACTCAGAAAAAAGAACAAAGAAAAATGAAGAGACCCTGAGAGTTATGTGGGACACAATTAAAAGCAAAAACTTACGAGTGATTGGCATACCAGAACAGGGGGAGAAAACAGAAAACACAGAGAGGATCATTGAGGAACTGCTGACAGAAAACTTTCCCAATATCATGAAAGATGAAAAGCTGGTCATCCAAGAAGCTCAACGAACCCCATATAGAAGAGACCCCAAAAGAAAATCACCAAGACATATCATATTCACACTCGCTAAAACTAAAGACAAACAAAGAATCCTGAGAGCAGCTCGTGAAAAACAAGAAGTCACATACAGAGGAGAAACAATAAGACTAAGCTCAGATTATTCAGCAGAAACCATGCAGGCAAGAAGGCAATGGGATGACATATATAAAATCTTGAAAGAAAAAAATTGTCAGCCAAGAATAATATATCCTGCAAAACTCTCATTCAGATTTGATGGTGGAATTAGGTCATTTCCAGATAAACAGAAACTAAAGGAATATGCAAAAGTCAAACCAAACTTACAAGAATTATTAAAGGGAGTTCTTCGATCTGAGGACAAACAGCTTCAGCCCTCAGGCAGGACCTAGGACCTAGGACGCAGGTTCACATGAACCAGATACCATTCTAGGAACTGAACTACAGAGGACTTTCCAAAAACAAAAGATATACAACAGGGAATCAGAGAAATCAATCAAAGGATGACAACAACATCAAAACAATGAAAGAGGGAACAAACGGCATAGGTATAGAACCTTCTAAAGGAGAAGAAGGCAAGGCGATACCAAGTAACGGTAGACTGCTTCAAAATTATAAAGATAAGGGTAAAATTCATGGTAACCACAAAAAAAGTTAACAAACCAACTCATAAAATTAAAGACGAAAAACATAGTCTCAACAAAAACAAAACCTACAAAAACAAAAGAAATGAACACAAAATCCACAAACAAAAGGAACTCAGCACAAGAGAGTAAGAAGAACAAAGAAAACTTCAGCATCACAAAAAAAAGCACTACAAAATGACAGCAACAAATTCACATCTATCAATAATTACACTGAACGTAAATGGACTCAATGCACCCATAAAGCGACGGAGAGTGGCAGAATGGATAAGAAAACAGGATCCATCTATTTGCTGTCTACAAGAGACACATCTTAGAAACAAAGATGTGAATTTATTAAAAATCAAAGGTTGGAAAAAAATATATCAAGCTAACAACTATCAAAAAAGAGCAGGAGTGGCAATTCTAATCTCAGATAAAATAGACTTTAAAACAAAATCTACCATAAAAGACAAAGAAGGACACTATATAATGATTAAGGGGATGATCCATCATGAAGACATAACCATAATAAATATCTATGCACCCAATGACAGGGCTCCAAAATACATAAAAAAAACTCTAACAGCACTGAAAAGAGAAATTGACAGTTCCACAATAATAGTAGGAGACTTCAACACACCACTCTCAGTAAAGGACAGAACAACTAAAAAGAAACTCAGCAAAGATACAGAAGACCTAAAGGACACAATCAGCCAACTGGACCTCATAGACATATATAGAACAATCCATCCAACCGCTGCAAAGTACACATTCTTTTCCAATGCACATGGAACGTTCTCCAGAATAGACCACATCTTAGGCCACAGAGCAATCCTCAACAAGATCCAAAATGCTGAGATAATTCACAGTATCTTCTCTGACCACAATGCCATCAAGGTAGAAATTAACACTAGAAAGAGCAAGGAAAAAAAATCAAACACATGGAAACTGAATAATAATCTGCTTACACATCAATGGGTAATAGAAGAAATCAGAGATGGAATTAAAAAATTCCTAGAATCAAATGAAAATGAAAACACATCATACCAAAACCTTTGGGACACAGCAAAGGCAGTCCTCAGAGGACAATTTATAGCAATAGAGGCACATATCAAAAAAGAAGAACGGGACAAAATCAAAACATTAACTACAGAACTCAAACAAATAGAAAGAGAACAACAAAAAAAGCCTACAACCACCGGAAGAAAGGAAATAGTAAAGATCAGAGCAGAAATCAATGAAATAGAGAACAGAAAAACAATAGAAAGAATCAACAAAACCAAAAGCTGGTTCTTTGAAAGAATCAACAAAATCGACAAACCACTGGCCAGACTGACAAAAGAAAAACAGCAGAGGGCACAAATAACCCAAATAAGAAATGAAATGGGGGACATTACAACAGACCCAACTGAAATAAAAAGGATTATAACAGAATATTATGAAAAACTATATTCCAACAAATTTGAAAACCTAGAGGAAATGGATGAATTTCTAGAAACATACGGCCTACCCAAACTACAACAAAGTGATATTGAAAATCTGAACAGACCCATAACAAGAGAAGAGATTGAAAAGGTAATAAAAAAACTCCCAACCAAAAAAAGCCCTGGCCCAGATGGCTTCACTGGAGAATTCTACAAAACATTTACAGAAGAGCTCGTACCAGTTCTACTCAAGTTATTTCAGAGCATAGAAGAGGAAGCAACACTTCCAAATTCATTCTATGAAGCCAGCATAACGCTGATACCAAAACCAGGCAAAGACATCACAAAAAAAGAAAATTACAGACCAATATCTCTCATGAATATAGATGCAAAAATTCTGAACAAAATTCTAGCCAATAGAATTCAGTATCATATCAAAAAAATAATACACCATGACCAAGTAGGATTCATACCAGGTATGCAAGGATGGTTTAACATTAGAAAATCCATCAACGTAATCCACCACATAAATAAAAGGAAAGAAAAAAATCACATGATTATCTCAATTGATGCAGAAAAGGCATTTGACAAAGTCCAACACCCATTCCTGATAAAAGCTCTCAATAAAATAGGTATAGAAGGGAAATTTCTCAACATAATAAAGGGCATCTATGCAAACCAACAGCCAACATCATTCTTAATGGAGAAAGGCTGAAAACATTCCCCCTGAAAACAGGAACAAGACAAGGATGCCCTTTATCACCACTCCTATTTAACATTGTGCTGGAAGTTCTAGCTAGAGCAGTAAGGCAAGAGAAAGAAATAAAGGGCATCCAAATTGGTAATGAAGAAGTTAAACTCTCCCTGTTTGCAGATGATATGATACTATACATAGAAAACCCTAAAGACTCCACGAGAAAATTACTGGAAGTAATAGAAAGATTCAGCAGAGTAGCAGGATACAAGATAAACATTCAAAAATCAGTTGGATTCCTATACACCAGTAAAGAGGACGATGAAAAGGAGATCAGGAAATCAATACCATTTTCAATAGCCCCTAAAAAGATAAAATACTTAGGAATAAATCTGACCAGGAATATAAAAGACCTATACAAAGAAAACTACAAAACACTGCTGCATGAAATCCAAAGGGATCTACATAAATGGAAAAACATACCATGCTCATGGATAGGCAGACTCAACATTGTGAAAATGGCAATTCTACCTAAAGCAATCTACAAATACAATGCAATTCCGATACAAATACCAACAACATTCTTCAAAGAGATGGAAAAACTAATTATTAACTTTATATGGAAAGGGAAGAAACCTCGAATAAGTAAAGCACTACTGAAGAAGAAGAATAAAGTTGGAGGACTCACACTACCTGACTTGAGAACCTACTATACAGCTACAGTACTCAAAACAGCCTGGTACTGGTACAACAACAGAGACATTGACCAATGGAACAGAATTGAGAACTCAGATGTAAATCCATCCACCTACGGTCACCTGATTTTTGACAAGGGCCCAAAATACATCAAATGGGGAAAAGACAGTCTTTTTAACAAATGGTGCTGGCAAAACTGGATATCCATTTGTAGAAAAATGAAACAGGACCCATACCTCACACCATATACAAAAACTACTTCAAAATGGATCAAAGACCTGAATATAAAGCCTCAAACTATAAAATTCATAGAAGAAAAAATAGGACCAACACTTCAGACCTTAATACATGGCATTAACAGGATACAAACCATAAACATCAACACAAAAAACCCAACAGATAAACTAGATAATTGGGATCTTCTAAAAATCAAACATCTATGCTCTTCAAAAGATTTCACCAAAAGAGTTAAAAGAGAACCTACAGACTGGGAAAAAATTTTTGGACAGTACAAGTCAGACAAAGGTCTAATCTCCATAATCTACAAGAAAATCCAACACCTCTACAACAAAAAGACAACCAATCCTATCAAAAAATGGGCAAAGGAAATGAACAGACACTTCACCAAGGAAGACATTCAAATGGCCAACAGACACATGAGGAAATGCTCGCGATCACTAGCCATTAGAGAAATGCAAATTAAAACCACAATGAGATACCATCTCACCCCGGCATTACTGGCACGAATCAAAAACACTGGAAATAACAAATGTTGGAGGGGCTGCGGGGAGACGGGAACTCTTATACACTGCTGGTGGGAATGCAAAATGATACAGCCATTTTGGAAAATGATATGGCGTTTCCTCAGAAAGCTAGAAATAGACGTACCATTCGATCCAGCAATCCCACTCCTAGGAATATATCCTAGAGAAATAAGAGTCATCACTCGAATAGACATATGCACACCTATGTTCATGGCAGCATTATTCACAATAGCAAAACGATGGAAACAACCTCAATGTCCATCAACAGACGAATGGATACACAAACTATGGTACATACACACAATGGAGTACTATGCAACGAGAAAGAACAATGAATCGGTGAACCATCTCATAACATGGATGAAACTGGAGGACATTATGCTGAGTGAAATAAGTCAATCACAAAAGGACAAATATTGTATGAGACCTCTATTGTAAAAACCCATGAAAAAATTCACATGCAAAATGTAACAATCCTTGTTGGTTACCAGGGATGGGAGGGGGGGGGGATACTAAATAGGTAATAGGTAAGTGGTAACTTGGGTGAGAGATGAGATAGTACATAGTACAGGGGAATCTAACACAACCTGCACAAGGAAAGGTCATGGAGGCCCTATAGACACATCCAAACCCCCCGAGGGACTGAGTTGTTGGACGGAGGGCTCTGGGGACCATGATCTCGGGGAACATCTAGCTCAATTGGCATGACACTACTTATAAAGATAATGCTCTACATTCTACCTTGGTGAGTAGTGTCTGGGGTCTTAAAAGCCTATGAGCGGCCATCTAAGATACTCCACTGATCTCATCCCTTCGGGAACAAGGGAGAACGAAGAGAACAGGATACAAGGAAAAGATTAGTCCGAAGGACTAATGGTCCACAGCTACCAAGGCCTCCACGGGACTGAGCCCAGTACAGCTGGATGGTGCCCGGCTACCACCAATGACTCCTCTGACCAGGATCACAACAGAGGGTTCTGGGCAGAGCTGGAGTAGGATGTAGAGCATAATTTTAACTCCCAAAAAAAAAAAAAAATAAGAAGACCAGATATAATGGCCTAAAGAATACTAGAGAAACCTCGAGAGTGTGGCCCCCAGACACCCTTTCAGCTCAGAGGGGAAGTTACCTTCAAGGTTCGATGTTAAGCCTGAGAATGGACACCCCAGTAAAACTAAATGGGACTAACGATGTACAGGAGTCCGGTGACAAGGGCCAGAAGGCAGAGGGAGAGTAGGAAACTGATGATAAGGAACACAAATTGAATAAGGACACTGTCGATGTATTGTGAGATTGTTGACCACTGCTATAGGGCAACATTTGTAGTAACTATTAAATGGGAGGCTGTTTTGTCCTGTAAGCCTTCATCTTGGGTGAGAATGGCAGCACAATTGGAAGAGCATAGTCAATATCACTTAAATTGTAAGTAAAAAGTTTTGAAATGGTGTTTAAATAAAATAAAAATAAATAAATAAATAAATAAACAAATGAGACTAAAGAGGTACAATAGTCCACTGACAAGGTCCAGAAGACAGAAGGGGACAAGGAAGCCCCCTGGTGATAGGGAACACAAGGTGGAGTAAGGATATTCTTGATGTGCTGTGAGATTGTTAACCATTGTCATAGGGCAACATGTGTAGTAACTGTTAAATGAAAAACTATTTTGTTCTGTAAGCCTTCATCTTAAGTGAGAATAACAGCACAGTTGGAAGAGCGTAGTCAATGTCACTGAACTGTGAATGTAGAAAATTTTGAAACGGTGTATCTTTGGCCATCTGTAATTTTCATCAAAAAAAAAGGTTGAGAATTTAGAGGCTTAATACGTTGTGGGGTTGTTAACCAATGTCAAAAAAAACAACATGTGTACTACTATTTCATGAGAAACTATTTGCTCTGTAAGCTTTCACCTGAAGTACAATAAAATATATATTTAAAAAAAAAAAAAAAAAAAAAAAAGAATCATAACAGAATACTATGAAAAATTGTACTCTAACAAATTCAAAACCCTAGAGGAAATGGGCAAATTTCTAGAAATTCACTACCTACCTAAACTAACACAAACAGAGGTAGAACAACTAAATAAACCCATAACAAAAGAAAAGATAGGAAAAGTAATTTAAAAACTCCCAACAAAAAAAAGCCCTGGCCCCGATGGCTTCACTGGAGAATTCTACCAAACTTACAGAGAAGAAGTGAACACCACTACTACTAAAGGTATTTCAGAGCATAGAAAAAGACGGAATACTCCCAAACTCATTCTAGGAAGCCAGCATAACCCTGATACAAAACCAGGTAAAGACACCACAAAAAAGAAAATTACAAACCAATATCCCTCACGAACATTGACGCAAAAATCCTCAACAAAATGCCTGCCAATAGAATTCAGCAACATATCAAAAAGATAATTCACCATGATCAAGTAGGATTTATACTAGGTATGCAGGGATGTTTCCACATGAGAAAAACAATCAATGTAATCCATCACATAAATAAAACAAAAGACAAGAACCACATGATCTTATCAATTGATGCAGAAAAGGCATTTAACGAAGTCCAACACCCATTCCTGATAAAAACTCTCAAGAAAATAGGAATAGACGGGAAATTCCTCAGTATAATTAAGGGCATTTATACAAAGCCAACAGCCAACATCATCTTAAATGGAGAGACTTTGAAAGCATTCCCCTTGAGAACAGGAACCAGACAAGGATGCCCTTTATCACCACTCTTATTCAACATTGTGCTGGAGGTCCTAGCCAGAGCAATTAGGCTAGAAAAAGAAATAAAGGGCATCTGAATTGGTAGAGAAGAAGTCAAAGTATCTCTATTTGCAGAAGATATGATCTTATACACAGTAAACCCCAAAGAATCCACAAGAAAACTACTGGAACTAATAGAAGATTTCAGCAAAGTTTCAGGATACAAGATAAACATACAAAAGTCAGTTGGATTCCCTTAACACCAACAAAGAGAACCTCAAAGAGGAAATCACCAAACCAATACCATTTACAGTAGCCCCCAAGAAGATAAAATGCCTAGGAATAAATCTAACCAGAGACGTAAAAGAGCTATATACTATACAATTAAAACTACAAGACACTACTGCAAAAAACCAAAAGAGACCTGCATAAGTGGAAGAAGATACCTTGGTCATGGATAGGTAGACTCAACATTGTGAAAATGTCAGTTCTACCCAAAGCGATCTACAGATACAATGCAATCCCAATCCAAATTCCAGAGGCATTTTTTAATGAGATGGAGAAACAAATCACCAACTTCATATGGAAAGGGAAGAGGCCCCGAATAAGTAAAGCATTACTCAAGAAGGACAAAGCACTACCTGATTTTAGAACCTATTAAACCACCATGGTAGTCAAAACAGCCTGGTACTGGTACAACGACAAATACATAGACCAATGGAACAGAACTGAGAATCCAGACCTAAATTCATCCACCTATGAGCAGCTGATATTTGACAAAGGCCCAAAGTCCATTAATTTGGGAAAAGACGGTCTCTGTAACGAATGGTGCTAGCATAACTGGATATCCATCTGCAAAAAACTGAAACAAGATACCTCACACCATGCACAAAAACTAACTGAAAATGTATCAAAGACTTAAATATAAAATCGAAAGTGGTAAAGATCATGGAAGATAAAATAGGGACAATGCCAGGAGCCCTAATACATGACATAAACACAATATGAACCATAAGTAACAATGCACAAACATCAGAAGAGAGACTAGATAACTGGGAGCTCCTAAAAATGAAACACTTATGCTCATCAAAAGACTTCACCAAAAGAGTCAAAAGACAACCTACAGACTGGGAAAAAATTTTTGGCTATGACAAATCCGATCAGCATCTAATCTCTAAAATCTACAAGATACTGCAAAACCTCAACAACAAAAAAAGACAAATAACTCAATTAAAAAATGGGCAAAGGATATGAACAGGCACTTCACCAAAGAAGATATTCAGGTGGCTAACAGACACATGAAGAAATGCTCACAATCATTAGTCATTAGAGAAATGCAGATCAAAACTACAATGAGATATCATCTCACCCCAATAAGGCTAGCATTAATCCAAGAAACACAAAATAATAAATGCTGGAGAGGTTGTGGAGAGACTGGAACACTTATACACTGTTGGTGGGAATGTAAAATGGTACAACCACCTTGGAAATTGATTTGGCGCTTCCTTAAAAAGCTAGAAATAGAAGTACCAAACGATCCAGCTATCCCACTCCTTGGAATATATCCTAGAGAAATAAGAGCTGTCACATGAATAGATATATGCACACCCATGTTCACTGCAGCACTGTTCGCAATAGCAAAAAGATGGAAACAACCTAGGTGCCCATCAATGGATGAATGGATAAACAAATTATGGTATATCCACACAACGGAATACTACGCAATGATAAAGAACAAAGATGAAGCCGTGAAACATCTTATAACATGGAGGAATCTAGAGGTCATTATTCTGAGTGACTTTAGTCAGTCACAGAAAGATAAATATTGTATAAGACCACTATTATGAGAACTCAAGAAAAGGTTTAAACACAGAAGAAAACATTCTTTGATGGTTACGAGGGTGGCGAGGGAGGGTGAGGGTTATTTATTAACTAGATAGTAGATAAGAAGTATCTTAGGTGAAGGGAAGGACAGTACACACTACAGGGGAAGTCAGCACAAGTGGACTAAACCAAAGTTGAGAAGTGTCCTGAATACAATCAAACACTTCGAGGGACAGAGTAGCAGCAGTAGGGGTCTGAGGACCATGCTTTCAGGGGACATCTAGGTCAATTGGCATAACAAAGCTTATTAAGAAAATGTTCTGCATCCTACTTTGGTGAGTGGCATCTGGGGTCTTAAAAGCTTGCAAGCAGCCATCTAAGATGCATCAGTTGGTCCCAACCACCTGGAGTAAAGGAGAATGAAGAACACCAAAGACACAAGGAAAATATTAGCCCAAGAGACAGAAAGGGCTGCATAAACCAGAAACTTCATCAGCCAGAGACCAGAAGAACTAGATGGTACCTGGCTACCACCAATTACTGCCCTGACAGGGAACACAATGGAGAGTCCCTGATGGAGCAGGAGAAAGATGGGGTACAGAACTCAAATTCTAGTAAGAAGACCAGACTTAATGGTCTGACTGAGACTGGAGGAACTCAGGAAAGCATGGCCCCTGGATTCTCTATCAGCCCAGAACTAAAACAATATCTAAGGCCAACTCTTCAGACAGGGATTGGACTGGACTGTGGGACATGAAGTGATACTCGTGGGGAGTGTGCCTCTTAGCTCAAGTAGCTACAAGAGACTAAACGGGCAGCTTCTGTACAGAGGTGAGATGGGAAGGTAGAGAGGGTTAGGAGCTGGTTGGATGGACATGGGGAATTAGGGGTGGAAAGGAGGAGTGTGCTGTCACAGTATGGGGAGAGCATGTACAAATTATTGTATGGGAAAAATAAAAAAAGTTAAACATAGGAAAAAAAAGACTTTATAGCAGGTGTATGTCTCTACAATAGAGTAGTATGCAGTAGATTATTAGGCAGCCATTACAATTGTATTTTTTGAAAAGCAGTTAATAGTAACAGAAATACTCATGAGATTTTTGTAAGTAAAACAGCAAAATTCCACAATGAGATACCACTCCACTCCCCCCACCCCCCAATTAGGATGGCTTTTTCCAGAAAACAGAAAATAAGTGTTGGAGAGGATGTGGAGAGATTGAAACCCTCACCCATTGCTGGTGGAATGTAAACTGGGGAGGCCATTGGGGAAACCAGCATGGCGACTCCTCAAAAAGTTAAGCATAGAATTACCATATGACCCAGCCATTCTACTCCTAGGCATATACCCAAAAGAGTTGAAAACAGGGACTCAGACAGATACTTGTACACCAGTGTCCGCTGCAGCATTATTCACAACAGCCAAAAGGTGGTAACAACCCAAGGGTCCATCAACAGATGAACAGATAAACAAATTGTGGTATATCCATACAATG
Organism: Dugong dugon; assembly: GCA_030035585.1. Taxonomy (NCBI): domain Eukaryota; kingdom Metazoa; phylum Chordata; class Mammalia; order Sirenia; family Dugongidae; genus Dugong; species Dugong dugon. The sequence continues at coordinate 56,521,372 of CM057480.1, forward strand.
GAATATTGTAGAGCCATAAAGGAAAATGGAGTTCTGAGATATGCTATAATGTGGATGAACCTTGAAAACATTATGCTGAGTGAAATCAGTCAGTCACAAAAGGACAAATATTGTGTGATGCCACTTTTATGAAATATCTAGAAGAAGCATATCATAGAAGCAACAGTAGATTTGGGTTACCAGGGGCTGGGGGAAGGCGAACGGGGAGTTATTCCTTCATTTCTCTGTTTGGGATGATGAAAACGTTTTGGAAATAAATAGTGGTGATGGTTGTATGACATTGCAGATATCATTAATGCTACTGAATTATACACTTAAAAATAGTTACGATGGCAAATTTTATGGTATACATATTTTACCACAAAAGAGCACAGTTCAAACCCATGCATGCAATAAGACCGCAATGCTATAAATATAGATATGCACGGAGAAAAGACAAGATGAAGGGTTAAGTGCTTTGTTAGGTTTAGTTGGTGGGTCAACCAACAATTTTTTGTTTTGCCTTTTTTATTATTGCTTATTTGGGTTTTATTGAGATATAATTCGCATACCATAAAATTCAAACTTCTAGTGACAAGTAATTTTAATTGTGTTCATTTTGCTTCCCTATGTTATATATATATTTTTTCATTTGGCTTCTTGATGTATATGTATATATATGTATATATATAAATACTTTTTTCCAGATTTCTAGAGTGAATGTGTATGATTTCAGCAATTTAAAAAAAGAAGCATTAAAAATGCCTATTGGAACCTAAGAAGTGGACCAAAGTATCCTGATGAAGTAACTTGTCGGGAAATTTAAATTTCTAAGTTAAAAAAAACGGCTAAAAACAATTTCGTTTTCAGAAATCTTAGTTCCCTGGAGCTATAGGCTGCTTCCTCCTTTCTGAAAATGATAATTAGGTAACTGATCAGGACCACATGGAAGCCTCAGCCACAGAGACAAAAGTGTCTCTAGCTACAGGTGTGGTCCTGGAGCTGATGTTCTGTCTTAATTTCATATTTCCCTATAATTCTGGCTCTGCCACTTTCTAGCAAAAGTTGGAGGTTCAAGTCCACCCAGAGGCACCTCGGAAGAAAGGCCTGGCAATCTACTTCCAAAAAAATCAGCCACTGAAAACCCTGTGGAGCACAGTTCTACTGTGACACACATGAGGTCGCCATGAGTCGAAATTGACAGCAACTGGTTTGGTTATAAAAATGTCAGCTCTTGTGCAGTGAGCTGGGGAAAGAGACAGGTAGGGGGATGGCCTGGGCGCCTCTCTAACTCTGGGGCGAGGCTGGGAGAAGCAGGAATATTTCAGGCTGTGCTGGAATAGGTGGGTCTGACTCTGGTACCCCCCTCCCCGCTTTCTGCATCTTATCCCTCCTAGCCAACCTCAGTGTGGAAAGCACAGCTCTTACCATAGCCAGAAGGTCATCAGGCTGAGCTGGCTCCCAGGGAGTCACAGAGAACATCCCTCCCCACACCCCACCATTGGATGTACCCGACTACCTCACCCCACCCCTCCATCAGGCAGCTCCATTTCTTCAGCTGTGCAGCCGTCCAACCCTCTCAGTGGCCAGGAAATGCTTTTTGGAGTCCGTCTAGGACCCTTTTTGCCGCAGTCTTGAGCTCTATCCCCTCCCCTGCTGCCTGCCCACTCTCTCTCCACGCCAGCTCCCCAGACAGGGTCCATTTACCTGAGACCATCTAGCTCAGTTTGCAGCCGCCTCCGCTCAATCACCAGCCCCATGGTGTTGGCAAACCTCTGTGGGGAGTGGGGGACGCCCGCAGGCAGAAGAAATATCTGCAGTGGAGGGGACAAGGTGCCCAGTAAGGCTGTGATCCCTCCTCCCAGAGACCTCAGCACCCCATGGCATGCTGGGCATCCCCGGTGGACCCACAGGATGGCCGGGAGACCACTGGTTGTCCCCAGGGGCCCACCTCTCCAGCTGTGCTGAGGACAGGGCAGCCTAGAGGAGGGGGTGCTGGAGGACCGGGGCATGGGCAGGTCAGAAGAACAGGAAAAGGCAGGACAGGACCTCAGCCAGGGTGGGACGAGCGGACAGGGTGGGATCCTGGCTGCCGCTCACCCCCAGCCTCACCTCTCCCTGCCGAATGACCACGTCTCGGTGTTTCCCTTGCTCCAGGACTTTGAGAACCATGTCATCTTCCAGCTGGTAAAACACCTGTGAGACAGCAGGGAGGCTCGGACCCTCCTGACTCCCTCTGCCTGGTTCTTGACCACCACCCAGGCCCTGACCTTTGACCAGGAAGCATGAGAAACTTCCTGAAGGCTTCGGGGTTTATAAGCAGCTCTGGCGCTCCTGCCTTGGGGCCCCGTCTCCCCATGCATGCCACAGCCAGGAGTGCTGGGGACACACAGGGATCATGATTCCAAAACATAAGCGATGATCAGAACACTCAATGCAATAGTTGGTGTTGGGTAACTACTCATTTACTGAGGTCCTACTGGGTGCTAGACCTATTATGTGCCAGGGGCTGTGCCAAGCACTTTTGAATACATTATCCGTAATCTTTACAACAATCTCCAAAGTAGTATTAGCCCCATTCTGCAGAAAAGAAAAAAAGGAAACTGAGGCTCAGAGAGTAGAGCATCTTGCCCAAGGCCACACAGCTATTTAGTACTGGAGCCACAGATGGGACCTGAGTCCATGTGTGACTCCAGAGTCTGTGCTTGTTCCCAGCCAGGATGATGCTCTGGCGTGGGCTGGGGCCAAGCTCTCCAAATCCTTTAGGAGCTCAGCTGGGTGTACATGGTTAACTCAATGATGCTGGAGGCCTGGGGAAGGTTGGGAGCTGTGGGGATGGGAGCACTTCCCTCTGGCTATCTCCAGAAGGACACTTCCTGCAGTTTCCCTGTTACATCCTAAGTCCCTCATTAGTGGTGTTGACTGAGATCACCCCATGGAGCTGGGAGGAGGTGGCAGACAGATTTCTTCTCCATGTTGCACATTGCATGGGTGTGAAAGGCCCCAGCCAAACAGTTGAAGGGGCATTATAGTTATTATCATTAGTATGTAAAGAGAGGAGATAGATGTTCTTGTCATAGCATCTACTAAGAGAAATCAGCCCGAGCTCAAGGAAACAGGTGCAATTCAACACAACCCCTTTGGCAATGGGCAGTATGGTGGTTAAGGTTATGTGTCAACTTGGCTAGGCCATGATGTTTAGTGGTTTGGCAGATACTATGTAATCATCCTCTATTTTGTGATCTGATGTGAGCAGTGAATCAATTGAAAGGGGAGTTTCCTTGGGGGTGTGGCCTGTATCCAATACATACAGATGTTCTGGCAAAACTCTCCCTGTCTGGATCCTGCGTCTGACTTGTCATCCTCTGACCTCTGGTTCTTGGGACATGAGCCAGCAGTCTGTCTGCCATCTGACCTGCAGATTTTGGAATTCACCAGTCCCTGCAACCACGTGAGTCAGAAGATGCCTCAGCCTGATGTCTGACTCACGGATTTGGGACTTACCAGCCTTCACAACTGCATGAGCCATTTCCTTGGAATAAGTCTCTTTTTACACACACACACACACACACACACACACACACGTATATATATGCTTCACTGGTTTTGCTCCTCTAGAAAACCCAGCCTAAGACAGGCAGGAAGAGCCTTCACGGTTCACAACCTTGTAGGTGACCACATACAAGACTGGATCGTTTCCTGAGACAGGAAACTTTCACTGCTAAAACCAGGAAAATCCTGCACCGTTGACCTAGAAATTCTGTTCTGAAATGTGGCCTCAGATAATCAGAGATCTACCTAGTGGTGAACATACAAGGCTGTCTGCTGCAGTACATGGTAGTGAAAAGCATAGATTCCAGTGTCAGCAGACCTGGCCCTAATCTCTACCAGGTAGCTGTGCGACCTTGGTCAATTCACTTAGCCTCTCTGTGCCTCAGCTTCCTCCGCCACAACACCACAGTATCTACTTCAGAAACTTGCTATGAGGGCTGCATGGTGCCTAGCACATAGTAAGCACTCAATAAACTCTAGCTGTTAATATTAGTGACAGTAAAAAAATTGCTAATATAATAATTGGGGAAGTGTAAATATTTTATGGTAGATTCAAAACATGGAACATTACGCAGCCATTAAAAACCATGTTTTTGAATAACTGTTAATATAATAGGAAAAGCTGAAGTTACGATGTTAAAGTTTCAAAACTATGCCCAGCTGGATTCCAGTTATGTCGCGATACAGGTATAAACTAGGCGAAGTGTTAACAATGGCCGCCCTCCCCCCAGCGGTGAGATTATGGATGAGGTACAGTATGTTTTTTTCTTTTCTATATTTACCATGTTTTCTACACTGAACAATATTTACTTTTATTATTAAAAGTAACCCATAAACGTTATTTAAAACAAGTAAGAAAAAAAACCTACCAGGCTCCCTTACAGAGCAATTCAGTATATGTCCCCGACCCCAGCTGGAAGCTGCCCCTTTATGTGTGTGTGTGTAAGGGGGCTTCCAGGGTGGGGAAGGGAAGGAGGGCCCCTCAGAGTCCTGGGGAGGGGGCTACAGCCCTCAGGCCCCGCAAGTATCAGGCAAAGTGGATAGGGGAATCTGGAGTGACATCGGAGCCAGATTCAAGCCCTTTTCGGGCAGGCTACAAGGTATCAGCAGCCATCAGACACAAACAGAAGGAAGCAGAATTTTCCCTGCCAGGGCCTCCCTGTGACAAGGGACAGGCCCGGCCTGGAGCAGAGAAACAGATCACCGAACAGCACACAGTCCTGAACAGCCGTGGGCAATCCAAAAGGAATTATGCTCTGTTTGGAAGTAAATGCTGTTTGGGGGCCTGGGGCTGGCTGGAAGATTAACTGTACTGGCTCAGACAGATACAGAACTGAGTCTGGCTTCGCTGGCCTGCAAAGGCCTTAGAGGCGGGAGCGGCCAGAGTAGGGGTGCAGTGCAGAGAACTAGTGTATTAAGCACAGTGCACAGGCTCTGCGCACACACTCCACACACAACTGAACCCTTTCCGCCAGGCCAGACATTGTCCCCATGTGCCATAAGGAAACAAGCTCAAACAGGTGACAGGACGTGACTTGCCCAAGATCACACAACTAGTAAGAGGCAGAGACTCCAACCCAGGTCTGACTCTCGGCCCAAGGGAAGGAGTGGGGTAAGTGGGGTAAGTGGCGGGTGGTGCTGAGGAGTTAGGGGCCTGGGAAGGGGCCGGGGCACCCGAAGGGCTGCTGTAGAGGCCAGAGGTCAGCAAGGAGGGAAACTGGGCTCAATCAGTAAAAGCCAGAGGTGTGATTTGAACCCAGGTCTGAGTAATTCACTTTTCAGGAAGAGCCCAGGCCCTGGCTGGGTGAGGACAGGCAGGCAAGACAGGGCATGTGGGGGGTGCTGTCCTCCCCTTCCTCACCCCCCACAAGGTGGGCCAGTGCTGCCTGGTCACCTGAATGTCCCTCTAGAGTGAGGACACCTGTCAGGCCTGGGCCCTCTCATCCCTCAGCCATCCAGCTGAGTCAGGGCAGAGCTTGGCCTGTGCCCCGAAGTGGACAGCCATCCCCCAGAGCAGCTTGGAGAGACCACGAGATGGGGCATGTGGACGGCGGGAGGTGGGGAGTGAAGGAGTGTGGGGTGGGGGTGGGGAAGGAGAAAGGACAGGAAGGGAAGACCAGGAGAGGTGGCCACTGAGACCTGGGCTAACTGAGAGAGTGGAAGCTTCCGGCCTGAGGCTGACAGAGACAGGCAGCGAAGACCAAGCAGATATCCGCGTCTCCCTACTTTGTCTCCCCTACTGTGGCCTCTCCCAGTCTAGTCCTTTCTTCTCTTGGTAGTTTTGGATTTTCCTGCTGATTTGTTCCACAGAAGACAGTGGTCTCCTGTGAGGTGGGTTTGTGGGAAGGGGGTGACCTGGGAGAGGTGCAGGGTCCCTTGAGGCAGCAGCCCCAGGAGCAACCATGTGAGACGTGAGGGGCTGGCCGACGACTCTGCTCTGCTGACACTGCTCCCCACTGGCCACAAACCCTCACCCCCTCCACCCGCACTGTCTGGGGGCTCCCAGTGCACACAGTAGGTGCTCAGTGAACATGTGTTGAATTCCCAGTGCTCCCTCCAGCCCTGGGCTGGGGCTAGAGGCCAGCAGTGAGGTTGGAGGCTGCTGACCAAGCCAGACTCTGGACCTCAAACCCCAGAATCAGGGGCCTCCCCAGGATAAGAGGGGCCTCCTACAATGATTCTTTTCCCCAGAGATTCTGATAGCTTGGGACCCCTCTGTGTCCGTCCTTAAGGGGGCCCATCTTTTTCTTATCATTCTACTTTTGCTTATTTGCTTTTGTGTAGGTAATAGAGAAACATAGTTCAAAGGTCAAGGTACAAAGGGGTATTCGGGGCAAATTCCGCTTTCTACCTGCCTCCCCTAGCCATGAAGTTCCTAACTTGAAGTGTCTTGGGTGGTAAAGCCCTCTTGACAAGGAGGGGGCCACCCAACCCCACCCCAGGCCCCTCTCCCATCCCCACCCCACTTACTGGTCCCCTCCCTCAGCCACCTGCTCCTCCTCCCTCAACCCAGCCCACCCTCTCACTGCCTGCCTGAACTTTGCCCCCTGCCTGTGGAAGAGGAAATGCCTGGCGAGCCTGGGTCCTGGGGGGACACTCCAAAGCGAGCGAATGGCTCTCACTTTGAAGGCCACCCTTCTACATTCAGCGGATGATGAGGACAGAGGCCAGGGCGTCCCACCTGGAGCATGGACAACGCATGACCCGGGGGTCGTCTGACAGCCAGCGCCTCTCACACCCACAGAGGCTGGGCTACTTCCAGGGGGCCCCCAGTGCAGCTTGCTGGCTCAGACTTCTTTGAGGATGGGGCACTGGAAGGTATCACTGTGCCCCCTCCCACCTACTTACAGGTAGCCATTTCCCCCTGTGATTCCAGCTGTGCCCCTTCACCTGTCCCCCACATCAGCAGTCTGTCCACCCTTCTCCATCCACGAGCTCTGGCCCTGGTGCACTGGCCTAGGAAGCACCCCACCTCCAGAGAGGCAGTCCCACCCTTGGCCTGGGTCAGGGGAGGGGCAGTTCATAGACCTACCTCCTCACCCTCTTCGATGTGGTAGTCCTTCCTGGTGTTGGGGCCCCCGACAAACATGATTTTGAGCTGCTCCTGGTGCCTGCAGTGGACGAGGGAGGCGAGGTCCTGAAGCAGCTCCTGGGAGTGAGGACAGGAGGGGGGCAGGGGCCTGTAGGGGGGCAGGGAGGGAGCCTGGGGACACCTGGGGGAAGGTAGCAGGGCTGAGTGTGCGTCACTGTCTCTGTAAGTCTCCCAACACCCTCGTCTCCCCTCCACTCCCATCCCCAGTGTGTGCCCGTGTGTATCTAAGGTCTGTCCATTAGTCTGTGACTATGAGTGTGTCGGGGTTGCTCTGTGTGTATCTCTGTGTGCATGGCTCTGTGTGTCTGCCTGTGTGAGTCTCAGTGTATTTGTGTGTGTGTGTCTTTGTATGTATATCCATCTGTGTGCATCTGAGTTCCCATATCGTTGGCATAGCCTCTGACCTCTGACCCAGTAGGGGGAACATTTGGTGGGGATCTACCTCTTCATCAACCAGGATCCTTGGGCAGAGGTATATCTAGGGTATGGCAGATATGGTGCGTGCCCTGGCTGCTGCTGTTTCCATCACCAGCTGTGAGAGAACATTCAGCAATCTAGAACTAACTGCCATACCACAGATACGCTGCTGCTGGAATGTGCTCAAGATCTCCAGTTACAGGAGAGCAAATTAGGGGCCCCACTTCCCAGGGCTGGGGGGATGTAGGATAAAGTGGCCTTTCTCATCTTGCAGAGCTGTCTGATTATGAGAACCTCCACGCTCCAAAAACCCGCCAGGCCTGGCTCCATGGACTCACAGAACTGTGGTACGGTGGGTAAAAGACACAGCTCTGGAACCATCCTCCTGGGATCAAATTTGGCTCTGCCACTGACCTTGGGTCCATTACTTAACCTTGCTGTGCCTCGGTTTCCTTATCTGTCAAATGGAGAGAGAGTTCTTCATGGTGTTTATACAGGCTACATGAATTCATACGTGTAAGTGCTCAGAACAGTGCTTACATGGAGTAAGCACCATGTAAGTGATAAAATAAATAAACCTAGTGCAACTCTTTCATTTTACAGATGTTGAAAGGGGCTCAGAGAGGGTCACTGGGTCGGGAAGTTCTTTGCTTTTCCTTCCCTTTTGGAAGACAGGGCTCAATAAACAAGAAACACATACACCCAGAGTCATGCCCAATGTGTGAAAAATTGGAGGTCACTGGACAGGAAGAGGCTGATACGGCATGGTCCTGAGCTGTGCTTAAAGCTGTGTGGGGCTTCAAGGAGTGGAGAGAAGCTGGGAACACTTGGGGAAGGGAGTGGAGGGGAAAGCTGGGCACAGATGCCCCAATATTGAAGGTGCTGGGGTCCTGGTGATGTGGGGAGTGGTGAGGGGGAAGGGTGGATCAGGAGGTGGGACCAAGTCATCCCAGCCTTGAGTTTGGTTTTGACTTGAGGTACCAGGGGGCCTTAGAAGTTTCTGTTTTCTTTCCTTCCTTTCTCTTTCTTTCCTCCCTCTCTCCCTTCCTCCTTCCTTCTTTCTTTTTAAATGAACTTTACTGAGCTATAATTTAGGTACGTACAGAAAGTTCTTGAATAAGCCCACTCAAGAACTGTCTCAACCCACCACCAGTCAGGTCAAGTCCGTCCTCTGCTCAAGATCCTCCAGCAGCTTCTCATTTTGCTGGGAGCAAAGCCACAGTCTCTATTCTGACTTTTGTGGCCCCGCCATGTCCACGCTCCTGCTACGTCACGGCCCCTCATGGCCGCCTCCCTTGTTTGTTTATATTGATTAGCTGCCTCCTCCCACTAAAACATCAGCTCCCTGAGGAAGGAGTTTTTGTCAGTTTTGTCCCCTGCTGTATCCCCAGTGTCCACAACAGTGGCTGGCCCATAGTAGGTGCTCAGTGGACATTTGTTGACCAAGTAAAGAGACGGGCCTGTGTTTTGTGATTACTGATACTGGGGCAGGGCTGGAGGGGCCCTGAAGGTAAGGGCGGCCAGTACTGCCCAGGCATAAGTGATGCGTGAGGAGCCAGGGCAGTGTCCATTGTGCTGGAGGAGAGCAGATCAATGTGAGATACACCCAAGGGGAGAAATCGGAGGACTAGAATGAGAGACTGTGGAGGGGGGTGGGAGTGGAGGAAAGAGACAAAGACAACCATAAAACTCTGAGTTGGGGGCGATAGCAGTGATAGAAGAGACGAGGCTGTTGAGGAGAGGTTGACTATCAGCCATGGTAACACTGCATAGTGATCAAGAGTGTGGACTTTGGAGTCAAACTGTTCCGTGATCTTGCCCCATCCTAGCTCTGTGACATTGGGCAGATTACTTATTAAAACTCCACATTGTGGGGCTACTGTGAGAATTAAATGAGGTGATGTAAAGAAGTTGGCACAGTCTGGTCTGTGGATGTGGTAGACATTGTTAACTGTATTGTTGGAGGTTGGAGCTGTCTGGCAGGCACAGCGAAGAGCTCACAAGGCCCCCTACAGAGCTGTGGGAAGGGGAGGGAGGAGAAGGGACACAAAGGAGGGCCAGAGAGGTCTGCCTGAGAAAGGTGGACTGAGGTCAGCCCTGTCAGGAGCTGCAGGCAGAGGTGGCTTAGGAAAGGCCTGGTGTCAGTGCGTGTGCCGAAGGAGCTGGTCCTCTGACTTCACCCTTTGCCTGCAGACCTGGGTTCTATTGCAACTTGGGGGCATTTAAAACCACCCTCAGGAGCCCTGGTGGCGCAGTGGTTAAGCACTCGGCTGCTAAGCGAAAGGTCAGCGGTGGGAACCCACCAGCCGCTCCACGGGAGAATGATGTGGCAGTCTGCTTCTGTGAAGATTAACACCCAGAACCACTGCCGTTGAGTCGATTCCGACCTATAGCAACTCTATAGGACAGGGTAGAACTGCCGCACAAGGTTTCCAAGACTAAATCTTTACGGAAGTAGACTGCCACATCTTTCTCCGTTGGAGCGGCTGATGGGTTCCACCAAGCTTTCGGTTAGCGGCTGAGCCCTTTAACCACTGCACCACCAGGGCTGCTTTCGGTAAAGATTACAGCCTTGGAAACCTTGTGGGGGCAGTTCTACTCTGTCCTATAGGGTCGCTATGAATCGGTATCAACTCGTGGGCAACGAATTTGGTTTGGTTTGGAAAACCACCCTCCCGAAACTTTGCAGTTTTCCCAAAGCACTGGGGAGTCACTTAGGGTTGGACAGCTGTTTCTCAGCCCTGAGGGGAGGAGGTGGGACCATGTCAGTCATCCGCAGAAGACGGGTCACAGTTCTCACCAGAAAGAGGAACAGATGGAGGGTGGTGGAACCCGGAACGGCTCGTCCTCACCCTAGGAAGTCACCATGAGAATGACAGCCCTCTTCCTGCAGGCTTCTGGGTGAAGGGTAAGGGTGCAGCTAGAGGAGAAGGAGGGAGAACAGAAGGGTGGAAGTAGGGGTGGGGGGTGCCTGGGACTCACAGGAGCTTGTTGCAAACTGGGGGCAAGAAGGACGCCCGGTTCTCTTCCACCCAAGTCTTCACTCTCACCGGACGCTCCATGGCCTCCGGGGAGCCACGGTCTTCTCAGAGCAGTGTCCTCCCGACGGACTGAGGAGAGCGGAGCCACCCAGCCGCCTACTGGCCGCCTGGTTAATCAGCAACTCCAGGGTCAAAGGGCGGAGCGCCCCCGCTAGGCACCGCGATGCTGAGGGTTAGGGTCCCCGCTTTGGCCTGGAGCACCCCTACCCTCCGCACTGCCCTGAGGCCTGTCCTTGCTGAGCACCGGGGACTCGGCGCGGGTGGGGACCCGGCGGGCAGGGTCTGGAGCGCGGTAGGGGTCTGGCTTCACGCAGAGGCACTGCCCTTCCCCGCTGGCAGGGATTCAGCTCCCGGGCAGACCCCTTCCAGACCCCGCCTCACATCCTGAGGGCGCCCCCACCTTACATCCTGAGGGCGCCCCCACCTTACATCCTGAGGGCGCCCCCACCTTACATTCTGAGGGCTCCCTCACAGCCGCGCGCGAGTTAGGAGCCCGATAGCTGGCGCGAACAGAAGATCGAGACCCTTCCTGGTCGCTTATCGCCAGATTTTCCGTCTGGGCTCCAGAGAGGCCCCCGCAAAATACCGTGGTGGGGAGCGCCTGAGTACATGTGTGTTGGCACTGGACCTAAGCCTCAGTTTTCTCGTCTGAAAAATGAGAACGACTGCACAACCATCTCATAGGATTGTTGCGCGCACGGAGCGGAAAGAGAATGTAAAGCGGTCGCCCCGGTCGAAGTCAGTGCCCTAGTGGCTCAGTGGTTAAAAAGTTCGGCTGCTAACCTAAAGGTCTGCAGTTCGGATCCACCAGGCGTTCGTTGGTAAACCCTATGGGGCAATTCTAGTCTGTCCTGTAGTGTCGCTGTGAGTCGGGATCGACTCAACGACGGCTGGCTTGGTTTTGGTTTTCCGCTCCCGAGAAGGGAGGTCAGGCCGGAGTCCAGATTTATTGAGTGCCTCGCGCTCCGCTCTGTCTTTGGCTCGGGAAGAGAAACGGTTCGGTAAGGGACGCGAGGAGAGGCTGTCGGCGCCGGGCTGCGGGAGTCCGGGGCGTCGGGCTGTGGGAGTCCGGCCGCGGGAGTCCGGGGAGCCGGGCCGCGGGAGTCCAGGGCGCAGCCCAGGCACCGTGGCTCCCGGTGGAGGGCGCCGTCTTCGCCGCTAGCCTGGTAGTGTGCACCGACGCGGGGCCGGGCGCCGAGCTGATCCCCTTACGTCTCTAAGAACACACCAGTCACAAAACAGTCCTAGGAGGGAGGAGTCGTCACCCTGTTTTACAGACGAAGAAACGGGCCGCTCGGGTGCTCGCCCTCGGGACTCTCGGGGTGGGGGGTGGGGAGACGAACCTGTGAAAACGACGACAGCCCCGAGTGGATAGCCCTAACAGTGCTCCTAGGGGAGGGAGAGACCTGGGTGTGTCGACGTGTGGGTGTGCGGTGGAGGAAAGGGGTGGGGGTGCGGAGGAAGGGGAAGGGTAGTCAGCCTTTCTCCCCTTTCTTCAGGACTCCAGATTCTTAGGATAATTACATCTGTGTGTGAGGAGGATGGAGTGGGGAGATGGTACGTGGGGGAGGAGGGAGAAGGAAAATAGCTCAGGCTTCCGACACCAGAGTCCAGACTCTACGGGGTTTAAGATATTTGAAACTCCCCCAACTCCTGCTCTCTCAGGCCATCTTGCCGCTTCTGTGCTGCCTGGGGTGGGCTGGTTTGGGGAGCACCCTCAGACATAGACTCACCTGGTGGAAGGTAAAACTCAGATGCGAAACAGGATTCCCCCCACCTCCTCTGGGACCCCCTTGTCTGTTTCCTCTTCTCTCCCTTTTTCTTTTTCCTTATTTATTTAGAACATTTTAGTTGGAGCATTTCTTTCTAGAATATTGTTTGGCACCAGAATAACTCGAGCCACGTTCTTCATCTTTCTCATCCAGGAGCAATCAGAGGAGCTGTAAACAATGACACAGGAAATATCAAGACTCTATGACACTTTATGTTGGTCTGGATGCTTGTTAAATGGATGGATGGATGAGTGGGTGGATGAAGGCATGAATGAATTCACACTAAAATGGAAAAAAAAAATTGATTTCAGCCCAACGGTGTTCTGTTACACAGTACAAAGGAAAGAATGATGGTTATCCTGTATTTTAATCAAGGTAGTAAAATAATGTAAATAACTGAGGCTACAAGTGGAATTGGGGGATCGGAATTATCCAGATTAACTTTCTACACAGTTTAAACTACCATCACTGTCAAATATGCCCTCTGGTTTGTGCTGTGTAGACAAAACCCCATTATCTACTGAACTGGCAAGCCACCTAACTTGGGTGCTGGGCACCATTCGAATCTAATGTTCAGAAAACTGACAGTCTCCATTTTATCCGGATGTTCTGGCATTATTTAGAAGGCTGTTTAAAAAATTCTAGATGTATGAAATTTTTTCTTTTTTCAGTTATCATTTTGTTTTTCATTTCTAATTTTATTGCATTGTGATGAGTGAAGATGGCCTGTGTATTCCTTTTTGGGTAGAGAAATGTGCAAGATTTTCTTTGCAGCTTAGTGTATGGTCAATTTTTATGGTTGTTTCAGGTATTTATGAAAAGAATATGCATTCTCTGCTTATGTAGGGTATTTGTCTTAGTTATCTAGTGCTGCTATAACAGAAATTATCACAAATGGGTAGCTTTAACGAACAGAAATTTATTTTTTCACATAGGAAGCTAGAAGTCCCGGTGCAGGGTGCTGGTTCTAGGGGAAGGCTCTCTCTCCCAGATTGTCTGGGACAGTCTCAATTCATGTCTGTTGATCTGGTATTATTAATAGTGCCCCTTTCACTCTCGAAAATGCCCCTGTGATATGGTCATACAAGTTATTGATGTACCAGCTTTTATCAACCTAATCCTCCCACTGAGAGTAGCCAGAAATTCTGTAAATATATATACATATATATATATAATCTATTTGAAGGAACAAAGAGCTACCAAAACAGTCCAGGAGTTGAGGGGCCAAGATTTCAAGGAGAAGAGAAACGCATTGAGGTGAGCTTGACCCCCTGAGCTGCTTTTCTCCTTGAAGAGCTTGGTGGTTTGTAAGTGGAAGAGTTCAAGAGGCTGGAGAGCTGAGCAGAAAGAAGTAGATCTCAAGAGTGATACTAATGATAAAAAATATATGTATGTTCAGAGAGCTCTTTCAACAAGTATAAAATAAAAATTCTAAGTGGTATGAAGGCCCTGCGTCAAAGTTAAAATGGCAGAATTTTTTCTTCCTTAATAGTACATAAAATAAGGTACATTTTATAATTAGAGCATCTCAGACTTGAGGAAGTATGGTGTATTTGTTCACATGGATGGATGCTTCTATAGGAGAATTCTAGAAGTGGAACTGCTGGGTCAAATGCTATATGTATGTAAGACGGATAGATACTGCTAACCTGTCTAAAACACAAAATGAAGCTGTACCTTGTCCACTTCCCACATTCTCACCAACACTGGATGTTACTGGTCTTTTAAATTTTTACTCTTCTGCTAGGCTCTCACTGTTTCTTCACTTCAGCTTTAATCCAGAATGAAGGCATCTGTGACTCCCAGATTATTATCATGCTTCCCTCTTGTGTGTATAATTCATTCAAAGCTACATCACACTTCCCTAGAGCTTCGGCCTGGGGACCCACACATCTTTCTTCTCTAAGGGAATATAAAGGGTCATTTTATTTTAAATAAAGGGTGCTGGTGAGGAACATGGACTATTAGGCCAAGAAGGGACCTTAAAACAACAACAAAAAAAGGCCAAACCTGTTGCTGATTCCAACTCACAGTGACCCTACAGGACAGAGTAGAACTGCCCCACAGAGTTCCCAAGGAGCACCTGGTGGATTCCAACTGCCAATCTTTTGGTTAGCAGCTGTAGCACTTAACCACAACACCATCAGGGTTTCCAGAAGGGACCTTACACGCTGCCAAACCCTACGAGGTTCTGAATGGCCTTCGAGATGGTTCATGGTTCACACTGCTAAAGGTAGCGGTGGCATCTTTTAAATTTCTAGTTAGAAAAAGAGTAATTAAAATAATCCTTCAGACATCCCTTCCCCCATTAAAACGGAATCACTTTGGGAGTCTCTGAAGTGTTGAGCCAGCCCATGCAGCCATCCCGACACCAGGAAGCCTGCCTATGACTCAGCTTCCCAGGTGGTTCATCATACAGGCCGTGGCTTGACAGTTGAATTTTTTTTTTTAGCTATATAGTGCTTAAAAATATACCCACAATGGAATGCTGGCTAAAGATAAGAAATATAAAAACAGTTTGCTGAAATAAAGTAAAATGCAGACCGTAAGATGAGAGTTTTACAAATATGAATCAAGATGATCTTCATTCACCAGACCCATAAATTGATTCAACTGATCAAAATGTTTACATAGCTCATCACGATGTCTCCTGTATGTGAGAAACCAGAGTCATAAAGAGAAAATACAGTGACCATTATATCCAATTTGGCCCTTCATTATTAGGAATAAAGACCAGCCATACCTACTTCATGTTATTTGCAGAACGGTGCTTGCATATAGCAATCTGAACCCTTCTGTTTCATCTTATCATTTAGACACAAAAACATGAACGTAATAAAAATACACCAGCTTTGTAAAAAAGTGCAAAAGCATAAATTCCAAACATTCATTTAGGAAAGCAGTTTTTGTCTATTTTTGATGCTGTAACGAGTTTTATACTTTCATATATCTTCATACACATTTTGCCCCAATACCGAAGAGGATATATATTTTAAAAGCTATTTGTTAACAAAGCATGCTTTTTTCTTACATAATTAATTTAGAGTAGATCAAAAACATTTTGCATTATTTGGTAAATGAAAAATAGTTGAGATTAGTCCTTTATATATTATGGGTATTACTCAAGGTTGTTTTAAAATTATAGACTGATCTAAAATAGGGCTTATTTTATTTACAATTTGCTTCTTTATTACACATCACACACAAAATAATTAAAATAATCCAGGGTATTGGCAAGAATATGTGTGGTGAAGGGGGTTCTCCGGTCAAAATAGGCTGGAAAGCTCCAATCTGGTCTTGAGGCCTCAATTTATGGATGAGGAAACTGAGGCCCAGAGAGGGTAAAAGATTTAATTTGAGGTCACTCAGCTATTAAGGGCCACAGCTCAGTCTCCTCATTCATTGACCTTCAGAGTTTATGGATGTGAGATTAGGTGATTTGAAAGTCTCCAGGAGATTTCTCCTTGCTGGAAAATATCCCTGGTAGCCAAGCTAGGTTCAGCAATACCCTCACCAAGTTCTTCCTGTAAAGCCACAATTTTCTTGGGAGGCTAAGCTATTTAAGTTCCAATAGCTGCAGTAAAAATGGCTTTATGAGTTATTGCCTTTGCCTGGCAAATAGTAAGGGGTCAGTCAATATCTGCTGAACCAGTAAAGGAGCAGATCCATGAATGGAGGGAGTAGGAAGGGAAGCTGGATCAGCAGGGACCAACTCTGCTGCTCAGGAGGGAGGAAGGGCCGGTTTTACAATGCTACTGGACTGGAGGAGATACGATGTATGTATGGGCCCACAATTTACTTTCTTGTTTACCTGGAAATTAACCCCTTTCAATTTGAGGGGAAAAAAATTATATCCCCAGTTCCCTGGCAAACCATACATTTACCTTCTCATTTTGTTCCAGCTTTCGGAAGGAGTTTACGTCAAGGGTTCACTCTCTGTTGCCTTTGATTTATCCTGGACTTGCCTACACATGTTCCAAGGAGCCCTAGCCCTGGCACATTGTGAACACTGCACCCCACCACCTCCCGGTGCCTGACTGGATCTGGTAGTGGTGTTGACCACCCCCTTTCTAGCTTTTGGTTCTGGAAGTGTGTCTCTCACTGTTGACAAAATCATCGGGAGACAGCATCACCTACCTCCTTTCTCTGGGTGAATAATCTGGTGTGCATGTGACATTGAGCTTCCTAAAAACATGGCCGCACACAGAATCTGGTGCTGTCTCCTTATTGTCTACCTGATCACTCTAACCTCTTGTGCATGAATTTCAAGGTCTTCAACAAGCTGGTACCATCCTACTGCTCCACACTTGCCACTCTATAACACAACCCGTTACTGTGGCCAAGTTGACCACACACAACTGGTTTTTTAAAAAGAAATGGATACCCAGCTTTAAAAAAAATTTTTTTTTATTGTACTTTAGATGAAGGTTTACAGAACAAATCGTTTCTCTTTAAACAGTCAGTACAGATATTGTTTTATGACATTGGTGAACAACCCCACGACATGTGAACACCCTCCCTTCATGACCTTCGAGGACCCTTTTTTTTTGGTGAAAATATACATAGCCAAAGTTACACCATTCCAAAGTTTCTACATGTACAATTCAGTGACACTGATTACATTCTTTCAGTTGTGCTGCTATTCTCACTATCCTTTTCCAAATTATTCCATCACCATTATCTTCAACTCACTGCCCCCTAAGCTTCCCATCAAACCTTTTGAGTTGCTGTTGTCAATTTGATCTCACAGAGATAATTCTTTTTTTTTTTTGTACCTTAGATGATGGTTTGCAGAACAAATAGTTTCTCATTAAACAGTTAGTACACATATTGCCTTATGACAATGGCTAACAACCCCACGATATGTCAACACTGTCCCTTCTCAACCTTGGGCTCCCTATCACCAGCTTTCCTGTCCCCTCCTGCCTTCTAGTCCTTGTCCCTGGACTGCTGTGCCTCATTAGTGCCATTTTGTTTTATGAGGTTGTCCAATCCCCAGCTGAATGGTGAACTTTGGGAGTGACTTCACCACTGAGCTAAAAGGGTGTCCGGGAGCCATACTCTCGGGGTTTCTCCAGTCTGTCAGGCCAGTAAATCTGGTCTTTTTTGTGAGTTAGAATTTTGTTCTACATCCTTTTCCAGCTCTGTCCAGGACCCTCTATTGTGGTCGCGGTCAGAGGAGCCAGTGGTGGTAGCTGGGCATCATCTAGCTGTACTGGACTCAGTCTGGTGGAGGCCGTGGTAGCTGTGGTCCATTAGTCTTTTGGACTAATCTTTTCCTTGTGTCTTGTACTCTTCATTCTCCCTTGCTCCTGAAGGGTTGAGACCAGTGGAGTATCTTAGATGGCTGCTCACAGGCTTTTAAGAACCCAGATGCTACTCACCAAGGTAGAATGTAGAACATTGTCTTTATAAACTGTGTTATGCCAATTGAGCTAGGTGTTCCCCGAGACCATGGTCCCCACAGCCCTCTGCCCAGCAGTTCAGTCTCTCAGGGAATTTGGATGTGTCTATGGAGCTTCCATGACCTTTCCTTGTACAAGTTGTGCTGGCTTCCCCAGTATTGTGTACTGTCTTACCCTTCACCAAAGTTACCACTTATCTATTGTCTATTTAGTTCCCCCCCACCCCTCCCATCCCTCGTAACCAGCAAAGATTCTTTTTGTGTGTAAACTTTTACATGAGTTTTACAGTAGAGTTCTCATACAATATTTGTCCTTTTGTGAATGATTTATTTCATTTAGCATAATGTTCTCCAGTGTCATCCATGTTATGAGATGCTTCACAAATTCATCGTTCTTTCTCGTTGTGTAGTACTCCACTGTGTATATGTACCATAGTTTGTTTATCCATTCATCTGTTGATGGGCATCTAGGTTGTTTCCATCCTTTTGCTATTCTGAACAGTGCTGCAATGAACATGGGTGTGCATGTGTCTATTCATGTGACGGCTCTTATTTCTCTAGGATATACTCCTAGGAGTGGGATTGCATTTTGTAGTGCCTTTTATTGTGGTGCTGACGTTTTCTTTGTTCCTCTTACTCCCCTGTGGTGAGTTCCTTTTGTTTGTGGATTTTCTTTTCATTTCTTTTGTTTTTGTAGGTTTTGTTTTTACTGAGACTTTATGTTTTTCTTTATTTTGATGAGTAGGTTTGTTAATTTTCTTTGTGGTTACCTTGAAATTTACCCATATCTTCCTAGATTTGAACCAGTCTATTATTACTTGGTATTAGCTTGCCTTCCTCTCCATTAGGAAGTTCTACACCTACACCGTTTATTCCCTCTTTTATTGTTCTGATGCTGTTGTCATTTACAGATTAACCTCTCTGGTTCCCTGTTGTAACTCTTTTGGTTCTGCGTAGTCCTTAAGAGTTCATTTCCTAGGTGGGTATCTGGCTAGTACAATCCTGTGTCCTATATTCAGCCTGTGGTCTGATGTTGTTTGTTCTCAGATTGAAAGACTGCCTTTAATAAGTCTTGTAAGTTTGGTTTGGTTTTTACATAGTCCCTTAACTTCTGTTTATCTGGAAATGACCTAATTTCACCATCATATTTGAACGAGGATTTTGCAGGATATATTATTCTTGGCTGGCAATTTTTTTCTTTCAAGGTTTTATACATGTCATCCCATTGCCTTCTTGCCTGCATGATTTCTGCCGAATAATCCGAGCTTAGTCTTATTGTTTCTCTTCTGTATGTGATTTTTTTTGTTTTTCTCAAGCCGCTCTCAGGATTCTTTGTTCATCTTTGGTTTTAGCAACTGTGATTACGATATGCCTTGGTGATTTTCTTTTGGGGGGGTCTATCTAATATGGGCTTCGTTGAGCTTCTTGGACGGTTAGCTTTTCATCTTTCATGATATTGGGGAAGTTTTCTGTCAGCAATTCGTCAACGATCCTGTGTTTTCTGTTTTCTCCCCGTTTTGGAACTCAGATCACTGGCAGATTTTTGCTTTTGATTGGGATACGCAGATGTTGCATGAGATACCTTGATTTTAAATATTGGAAATCAGTTTTTAACATCAAAACAAAACACTTTGCAGCCCACTAAAACAGGTGGAGGCTAGCGTGCAGCCTCTTTAAGGCCCGAGTTTGTGTCCTCGGGATGCCCATGGCACGACATGATTTTGAGGACACGCTTTCGGCCTGGAGTGTCCCCAGCGTCCCGCTCAGAAAGGAAAAAGGGGTTGGTGGAAAACCTGACCGGCTGTGGGCAGTCTGGTCTGGATGGGCTGCTCGCCTCAATCCGCACTTCGCCACGGGAGGGCGCGCTCGGCCCCACCCCTGGCCCGGCCGCTCCCTGCTGCTGCTCCCCTGGCGCTCGCTTCCCATTTGGAAGCAAAGGATACGCTCAAAGGTTTTCCGGCTCTTACAGATGGCGCGACCTCCAGAAGTAAAGACCCTGCTTTCCTTCTCACCGTCGGCGCGGGGCAGGGAGCCGCAGACCTCGGGTGTCTGCAGCCGGGTGAGACGCGGCCGCCCCGCTCGGTCCCATCCTTCCGCCCGCGTAGCCACAGCAGCAAGCCTTGCCTCCCGGTCGCCAACTCTGGCTTCTGGGAGTTAGGCTCTGCCCCCTGCCGGCCCGCTCCCGGGTGGCAAAGCCCCATAGAGGGAGCGTCGGTGGTTTCCGACTGCAGGAGCTGGGGCGTCTCCTCTGCCTCTGGCCCAGGCTGCGCGCTGCACTCTTTTCAAGGCTCGATAGCTTGCCTGTCATGGCCATGCTAATCGGCATCTTTACCCCCAAGGGTGACACCGGCAGGATTCCCCAGCTCACTCGGTCAGGAGCCGCCGGGCCGCAGCCAAACAGCCGCTGCCTGAAGCTCCCGAGGCCTCAGGGCCCGGTTCATTCCCGCTGCGCATGCTCCGCGGAGGCTCACACTGGGCTGAGTGTACCCTGATAGAGCAATCGCGAGGGCGGCTAACCGGAGCTCCAGTGGCGCAATCGGTTAGCGCGCGGTACTTATACAGCAGTACATGCAGAGCAATGCCGAGGTTGTGAGTTCGAGCCTCACCTGGAGCACATCTGTTTTGGATGCACGTACCCCCTCCCCCCCATTTTATCTCCTTGTCAGAAGGAAGGAGTTAGTCTTTAGCCACCTGAGTTCCTGTCTACCCGCTCCGAGTGCTTGTCCTGCTCAGCAGGAAGCAGCTCGCGGTGGAGCCTAATGCTCACATGCCAAGCTTCTTAGCGCCGCCGCGTGCCACCCAGACCCTCCAACCCTGACATCCACTCACTCACTACTCCCTCTTGTTTCTCGTCTTAGGAGGGTCTATTAACAGAACTCGGATAATAGTACCGGGGATGCGGACGGGTGTCCGGGACGCTCATCGGTGATGCAGCGCCTGCCTGGGCGTCAGGATCCAAAGTCCCCGGACGCTCCACGCGGCAGGCAACGCCCCAGCTCCCTGTGCCTGGTTGAGGCCCGGGGATGTGGCCGCTGCCCCTCGCCCTGGGAGGGGCCTGGGCCCGGCCGACCGCCTCTGGGAGTTGGGATCTGAGGCCGGTGGGAGCGCAGGGGCGCTAGTGGAGGCTTAGGGGGAGGGGGCGATCTGGGACAACAACTCCTGTCACCTTTAATCAGTAATAACTAGTTATTACCTTCTCCCTCCAGTCTGCAGAGACTCCCCCTAGACCGCGAGCGCTTTTCCCTCACCCAGGCACCCAGCCGTCCCTGGGCAGAATCGCGCAGCTTTTGAAATTTGCCTGGGGTGACTCTCTTTCCCCACTGCGTGCCTTTTTGTCAGTTACCCCCATTGAGGCTAGAATGGTGGAATACACTGGAAGACCAGAGAGGAGACGTTTTCTAGGGATAGCCAAATGGCGAGTGTCCTTTCCTGCAGACAACAAATCCCGGGTTCGGAAGTCCGCCTCGGGGCGGGGGTGGGCCCGAGGGGGCTGGAAATCAGACTTTTCCTCAGTGGCCAGCTGATTCTGGAAGCAAGCGCAAGAAAACTCCAGTGAGGCGCGGGGGCTACTTTGCCAAGAGTTGGGTGTGGTGAGTCCTGGGTAGGTGGGCTCTGCTGCACATTCCCAGGATGTGTGGGCAAAGCCAGGGACAAGTTTAGTTGGGAGTAGGAGGCCTTCCAGATGCGTTCTCCCAAAAGGGTGGTTTCCACCTGTTTTTATGGATATGCTGGTTGTTAAATTCTGGGATGGAAGTACGAGAGTGGTGAAAAGCAAACCAAGAGAGCTCAGAGAAAGAGGGTGGAGGGTGGGGCTCTTATGTGTTTCCTCGTCCACCAACCCAAGCGTTTGGTTCTTCTCACCCACCTCAGCCCCAGATTCAGAATGGAAAACCTCAGGCACCTACCCGGCAGCCAGTTCCTCCTCCTTTGGCTCCCAGACTCATTCTCAGCAGGACCTATCCTGGGTCTGGAAACAAATATAATCGCTGTCCATTTTTGAACAATGGAGAAAAGGTTGGCATTAAAAAATATATATTTCTTCTACTGAAAATTGCTTTTTAAAAGGGCATTAATTTAAAAATGTTGTTAGTTGCAGTGGAGTCAATTTCTGACTCATATACAAGCCAGGGCTTCCACGGCTGGAACTGGTTGGGAGACGTAGAAGAGGTTTAGCAGTCTTTTCAGGAGGCTGATGGGTGAGATTGGCTTATTGGCAGGACTGTGGAGAGCCACACACCTTCAAAGCCCTTTGTAGGCGGGCCATCTTTGGGTAAGGCATCACTGTTTCCGACTCTGCTCAAAATCCAGTAGAGCAAGAGGTTTGGTTGCTATGCAACACCAAAGCTGCCCTTGTTTTCTAACAGGGAGATTAAGTTTCTAGCAGGGTTTCTACCTGTAATTTTTCCTGGTCCGGTTATCATTTTAGTTCACTTCAATTTAAAACATTTAAAAAATTTGGGTCTGTTCCGATTTCACTTCCTCGGTCAGGGCCATGACTCAGTCAGGAAGAACTGATTGGAAGCCCTGATAAAAGCATAAACATGGTCAAATTTGCCAAGGGTGAGTTTCTGATTTTCTTGGGTTACTCAGTGCAGGGTTACTCATCTGACATCACTGGTCAGGTGCTTCTGAGAGCTAAAGCACAGAGCAGGTTCCATACATGGACATAAATAAATGAATGGAAGATCACTCTGACCAACTTCCCATCCAAGGAGGAATCCCTTCTACAAAACCCCTGCTCCTATTTGAAAAATTCTAGCATCTGGATCTCACCTCTTCATGAAGCAGCTCGTTCCTTTTTCTGACACCTTTCATGGCATTTTTCCTTTTACATGTTGTTTTCTCTTACTGCTGGTTACTGCTGGAATGGGGTGGTTCTGGAACCGTTTGTCTTGTAAGATGGTTGGGTGGGAAGGAAGGAAGCTAAACTAGCTGCTCTTTCTCTATTTAACCTAGAAATCCTCAGTTAGGAAATTATTGGTGGGTTACAGACAAGCAGACTGTTGGCAGGTTTGTAGTCTAACATCTTAATGTGATATCGATATGCATTTTTAAGATTGTTGTTGTTAGGTGCCATCAAGTAGTTCTGACTCATAGCGACATTATGCACCACAGAATGAAACACTGCCCAGTCCTATGCCATCCTCACAATCGTTATGCTTGAGCCCATTGTTGCAGCCACTGTGTCAAATCATCTTGTTGAGGGTCTTCCTCTTCTTCCCTGACCCTGTACTTTACCAAGCATGATGTCCTTCTCCAGGGATTGATCCCTCCTGACAACATGTCCAAAGTATGTAAGGTGTAGTCTCGCCGTCCTTGCTTCTAAGAAGCATTCTAGTTGTACTTCTTCCAAGACAGATTTGTTCATTCTTTTGGCAGTCCATGGTATATTCAATATTCTTCACCAACACCATAATTCAAAGGCATCAATTCTTCTTCAGTCTTCCTTATTCATTGTCCAGCTTTCCCATGCATACGATGTGATTGAAAATACCATGGCTTGGGTCAGGCGCACTTTAGTCTTCAAGGTGACATCTTGGATTTTCAACACTTTAAAGAGGTCTTTTGCAGCAGATTTGCCCAATGCAATGTGTCTTTTGATTTCTTGACTTCTGCTTCCATGGGTGTTGATTGTGGATCCAAATAAAATGAAATCCTTGACAACTTCAATCTTTTGTCCATTTATCATGATGTTGCTTATTGGGCCAGTTGTGAGGATTTTTGTTTTCTTTATGTTGAGGTGTAATCCATAGTGAGGGCTGTAGTCTTTGATCTTCATCACTAAGTGCTTCAAGTCCTCTTCTCTTTCAGCAAGCAAGGTTGTGTCATCTGCATAATGCAGATTGTTAATGAGTCTTCCTCCAATCCTGATGCCCCGTTCTTCTTCATATAGGCCAGCTTCTGGAATTATTTGCTCAGCATACAGATTGAGTAAGTATGGTAAAAGGATACAATCCTGACGCACACCTTTCCTGACTTTAAACCATGAAGTATCCCCTTGTTCTGTCTGAACAACCGCCTTATGATCTATGTACAATTTCCTAATGAGTACAATCAAGTGTTCTGGAATTCCCATTCTTTGCAATGTTATCCATAATTTGTTATGATCCACACAATCGAATACCTTGTATAGCCAATGAAACACAGATAAACATCTTTCTAGTATTCTCTGCTTTCAGCCAGGATCCATCTGACATCAGCAATGATATCCCTGGTTCCACATCCTCTTCTGAATCTGGTCTGAATTTCTGGCAGTTCCCTGTTGACATACTGCTGCAGCTGCTTTTGAATGATCTTCAGCAAAATTTTACTTGTGTGTGATATTAATGATATTGTTTGATAATTTCCACATTCGGTTGGGTCACCTCTCTTGGGAATAGGCATAAATATGGATCTCTTCCAGCCAGTTGGCTAGGCAGCTGTCTTCCAAATTTCTTGGCATAGACAAGTGAGCACCTCCAGCACTGCTTCCGTTTTTTGAAACATCTCAATTGATATTCCGTCATTGTTTTTCGACAATGCCTTCAGTGCAGCTTGGACTTCTTCCTTCAGTACCAGCGGCTCCCGATCATATGCTACATCTTGAAATGGTTGAAAGTCAACCAATTCTTTTTGGTGTAATGACTCTGTGTATTCCTTCCATCTTCTTTTGATGCTTCCTGCGTCGTTCAATAGTTTGCCCATAGAATCCTTCAGTATTGCAACTTGAATTTTTTCTTCAGTTCTTTCAGCTTGAGAAATGCCGGGTGTGTTCTTCCCTTTTGGTTTTCTATCTCCAGCTCTTTGCACATGTCATTATAATACTTTACTTTGTCTTCTTGAGCTGCTCTTTGAAATCTTCTGTTCAGTTTTCTGACTTCATCATTTCTTCCTTTCGCTTTAGCTACTTGACATTCAAGAGCAAGTTTCAGAGTCTCTTCTGACATCCGTTTTGGTCTTTTCTTTTTCTTGTCTTTTTAATGACCTCTTGCTTTCTTCATGTATGATGTCCTTGATGTCATTCCACAACTTGTCTGGTCTTCGGTCATTAGTGTTCAACGCATCAAATCTATTCTTGAGATGGTCTCTAAATTTAGGTGAGATGTACTCAAGGATGTACTTCGGCTCTTGCGGACTTGTTCTAATTTTCTTCAGTTTCAAGTTGAACTTGCATGGGAGCAATTGATGGTCTTTTCCGCAGTCGGCCCCTGGCCTTGTTCTGACTGATGATATTGAGCTTTTCCATCGTCTCTTTCCACAGATGTTGTCGATTTGATTCCTGTGTATTCCATCTGGCAAAGTCCGTGTGTATAGTTGCTGTTTACGGTGGTGAAAAAAGGTATTTGCAATGAAGAAGTCATTGGTCTTGAAAAATTCTGTCATGCGATCTTTGGAATTGTTTCTGTCACCAAGGCCATATTTTCCAACTACCGATTCTTCTTCTTTGTTTCCAACTTTTGCATTCCAATCACCATTAATTATCAATGCATCCTGATTGCATATTATCAATTTCAGACTGCAGAAGCTGGTAAAAATTTTCAATTTCTTCATCTTTGGCCTTAGTGGGTGGTGTGTAAATTTGAATAATAGTCATGTTAACTGGTATTCCTTGTAGGTGTATGGATATTATTCTATCACTGACAGCGTTGTACTTCAGGATAGATCTTGAATTGTTCTTTTTGACGATTAATGCAATGCCCTTCCTCTTCAAGGTGTCATTCCCAGCATAGTAGACCATAGGATTATCCAATTCAAAATGGCCAGTACCAGTCCATTTCAGCTCACTAATGCCTAGGATATCGATGTTTATGCATTCTATTTCATTTTTGACAATTTCCAATTTTCCTGGATTCATACTTCGTACATTCCATGTTCCGATTATTAATGGATGTTTGCAGCTGTTTCTTCTCATTTTGAGTCATGCCACATCAACAAATGAAGGTCCTGAAAGCTTGACTCCATCCATGTCATTAAGGTTGACTCTAATTTGAGAAGGCAGCTCTTCCTCAGCCGTCTTTTGAGTGCCTTCCAACCTGGGAAGCTCATCTTCCGGCACTATATCAGACCATGTTCCGTTGCTATTCATAAGGTTTTCACTGGCTAATTCTTTTCAGAAGTAGACTGCCGGGTCCTTCTTCCTAGTCTTTGTCTGGAAGCTCAGCTGAAACCTGTCTGCCATGGGTGACCCTGCTGGTATTTGAAATACCGGTGGCAAAGCTTCCAACATCACAGCAACACACAAGCCCCCACAGTACGACAAAACGACAGACACATAGGGGTTTAAGATTGTAGTAGGTGATAAAAATCAAGTCATAAAATTATGGGAAATGCGAGGTGAGATGGGAAGGCAGAGAGGGTTAGGAGCTGGTTGAATGGACATGGGGAATCGGGTGGAAAGGAGGAGTGTGCTGTCACAGTATGGGGAGAGCAATCAGAGTCACATAACAATGTATGTATAAATTTTTGTATGGGAAAAAAATTATGGGAAATGCTTTAAAAAGTATAAAAAAAAAAAAAGAAAAAACAAACCCAAACCCTGTTGCCACTGACTCAGTTTCAACTCATGATGACTCCGTGTGTTACAGAGTAGAATTGCTCCATAGGGTTTTCTTTACATACTCTTTATGGAAGCAGATTGCCAGGCCTTTCTTCCATGGTGGCACTGGGTGGGTTCGAACTGCCGAACTTTACATTAGTAGTTGAGCACAAACTGTTTGTGCCACCTAGGGACCTAAAAAAAAAAAAAACAAAAAAACCCTATAAAATACTTACAAATGTAAGAAAGTGGCTTTACTATTACCACAAGACCACTACATTAGGCCTGTATATAATGTATGGTTGTTTCAAGAAGTAAGATGGACAAATACGAGGTGGAAAAACTTTCGAGGTGGGTTGGAGTTGAGCTGAACAGTCACAGACACCCTTCCCTCCCCACCCCCCGGGCCTTCCAGCAAGAGAGAAGCCTTACTACCCCAGGCTGACGTTAGCTTTGTAGATGATTTGATGAAGACTTACCAAAACTGTGAGTTACACAAAAGCTAGAAAGGAGTACAAGTTCAGTAGAATTTGGAGGAAGAGTAGAGTCAGTCCAAAGTCAAATGTTTCTGACAAGCAACAAGATGCAATTTAATAGAGATAATTGGAAGTCTATGTTTAGTTCAAAGTTCAGCACGTGGGATGCCTGGCTGACAGCTGTTTGCATGTAAGAAAGCTGGGAATTTCAGATGTGTGCAGCTTCAGTTGTGTTAACAGTGTGACCCAGCCACCAAGAATACCAACCAATTATTAATGCATTACTAGGGACATGGTGTGGTGTCACAGATCACAAAACAGCAGGGTGTGGAACAAATCTAGCCTGCAGCCTGGTTTTGTTTGGCCTTCCAGTGCTGACTTGCCAAGTGTTTACAATTTTTTAAAATCATTTGCCTGCATATTGGGAAACTTCACATAAATGCTCAGATTTCCAGCTTCTAATAAAAAATCAGAAGACCTGGCCATCTGGGGCCCTTATTCCCACATGGTAACATTGGCTGCCACTTTGTATGGGCATGTGACCTTCAGTTTGCCACGATCCCCACCACTCTCCATTAATTCCCAACACAGAGGTGGATGCCAGCTGCCACGGAACCACCTGCTTGTTTTGCTGTTTCTTTGAGCCTGACTCATTTCACTCATTTGCATCCTACAAACACTGAGTGTGTGGCCTCTTTATGGATAAAGGAGGAGAATACTCCTGTTGAACTCTCAGTAGGGCAGAACACAGCGAGAGGACTGTGATCTGTATGAGGCAGCATATTTAAAACCCAACAAAGGAAGATAAAACCCCAATTCTTTATTGTGGAAAGTTTCAAGCATACACAAAAGTAGAGAGAATAGTATATTTAACCCCCATGTGGAGCCCTGATGGCGCAGTAGTTAAGAAGTTGGCTGCTAACCGAAAGGTTAGCAGTTCAAATCCACCAGCTGATCCTTGGAAAACTATGGGGCAGTTCTACTCTGACCTATAGGGTCTCTATGAGTCAAAATCCACTCAATGGCAATGGTTTGGTTTATGTATCAGTGGTTTCAAGAATGGTCAACTTTGTTTGTCTATCTCCTTCCCGCAATACCCTCCCCCCTCCCTGACACCACCTCTGGAATATTTTAGAGGAAGCCCAAGATATCCTATAATTTAACTTGTAAATACTTCAGTGTGTATATCCAACAGGTAAGCACTTTTTTAAAAAAAGCATAACCACAGTACCATTATTACATCTATCAAGATTAATAATAATTGCTTAACGTCATTTAATACCTAGTCTGTTCAAATTTTCAACTTGTTTTGGAAAGATATTTTTACAGTTGGTTTGCTTGAATTAAGATCCAAAGTCCACACAATGCATTTGATCAATATATCTTTGAAGTCTTATTTACCTATGTCAATTCTCTCTCCCCCGCCCTCTTTTATGACACTTATTTGTTGACCTGTAAGATTTTGCACATAATTTGGCTGATTGTATCTTCACAGTGCCCTTTAACATGTTCCTCAATTCCCTATACTTACCATAACATGATGATTAGATCTAGAAGTTTATAATACTCAGATTCAATGTTCTTTTCAAAAATATATTCTGGAGGTGCTGTGTACTATTATGTAACAACAGGAAGTACCTAATATTGGGCTGTCCCACATTTGGTGATGTTAATTTTGATCAGTGATTTCAGATGTGATCAGCCTAATCCATCCATTACAAAATTCTTCATCAGCCTCTAACCTAATGGTTATAGCAGCCATTGATGATCTTTGTGTAGGAGTATTATTTTATTAGGATGTACAAAAAGAAAAACAAAACAAAACCTATTGCCATTGAGTCGATTCCGACTCATAGTGACCCTATAGGACAGAGGAGAACTACCCCATAGGGTTTCCAAGGAGCAGCTGGTGAATTCGAACTGCTGACCCTTTTGGTTAGCAGCTGAGCTCTTAACCACTGCACCACCAGGATGTACAATAGTAGTTTTCTAATTCTGTTATTTATTCTGCATTTATGACTGTGGTTCTAAAAAATCCTTTTTTTACTATCAACTGTTTGGTTTTCCTAATGCATACTTCAGATAGAAAAGACTGGATAATTGCTTTGTCTACCCCTACCCACACTTTTTTTAACCCGTCTTTAGAATTGTGAGTTGATACCTTAGCAACTACCAAAAGTGACCAGTTAGGTTGTTTTTTTTTTTAAATTTTTTATCTTACAGCCTTTTTGAGTTGTAATTGATGTACAGATAAAC
This sequence comes from Dugong dugon, assembly GCA_030035585.1. Classification (NCBI taxonomy): domain Eukaryota; kingdom Metazoa; phylum Chordata; class Mammalia; order Sirenia; family Dugongidae; genus Dugong; species Dugong dugon. Next base: position 56,550,376 of record CM057480.1, read on the forward strand.
TGCATTAATGATTTTGAGTAGCTTTTCATATGCTTATTAGATATTCAGATCTCTTCTTTGGTAAATTTCTGTTCCAGTCTTCTCTCCATTGGGCGGTCTTTTTATTATTGAGTTGTAAGAATTTTTTGTATATTCTAGATATAGATCCTTTGTTGGATATGTTTTGTAAATATTTTTTTCTAAGTTTGTGGCTTAGGTTTTCATTTTCTTAACGGTATCATCAATTTTTTTCTATTATAGTCCATACTTTTGGTGTCGCATTTAGGAAATCTTTGCCTAGCCCAAGATCACTAAGATTTTTTCTATGTTTTACCGTTAGGTGTATACTCCATTTTGAGTTATTTTTTTGTGTATGGTGTGAGGCAATGGTCTCAATTCCTTTTTTTTTTTGGTATATGGCTATCCAATTTGTTGAAAAGATTTTCCTTTCCTGATGGAATTGCTTTGGCATCTTTGTCAAAAATAAATTTGCCATAAATATGTTGGTTTATTTCTGGACTCTCTATTCTGTTCTATTGATCTATATGCCTATATTTATACCAACACCATTTTGTTGATTACTGTAGCTTTATAGTAAGTTTGGCGATCAGGTAGTGTAAGTCTTCCAAGTTTGTTCTTTTTCCAAAACTGTTTTGACCATTCTAGGTCCTTGGCATTTCCATATAAATTTTAGGATCAGCTTTCCAGTTTCTATGAAAACACTTTTTGGGATTTTGATAAGAATTCTGTTGAATCTATGGATCAATATGAGGAGAATTGCATTCTTTTTTTTTTTTTTTTAATATATTTTATTGTACTTCAGGTGAAAGCTTACAGAGCAAATAGTTTCTCATGAAAGAGAATTGCATTCTTAACAATGTTGAGTATTCTGAACTCATAAACCTGTATAGCTCGTCATTTATTTAGAACTTTAATTTCTTTCAGCAATGTTTTGTAGTTTTTACTGTACAAGTCTTCTATTATTTCTTCCTTAAATATTTGGCAGAATTCAACAGCTGTGGGCCTACAGTTTTCTTTGTGGGAAGATATTTCTTTGTGTTTTTAAACCATACAAATTCAATTTCTGTAATAGCTATAGGGCTATTCAGGTTATCTATTTATTCTTGATTGAGGTTTGGTATTTTGTGACTTTCAATAAATTTGTCTATTTCATCCAATTTGTTGAATTCGTTGGCATAAAGTTATCCATGATATTCCATTCTTACCTCTTTTATAATCTGTAGACTCTGTAGTGATGTCCCCTCCTTAATGGTTTTTTTAAATAATATTTTATTTTTATTGTACTTTAGATGAAGGTTTACAGAACAAGTAATTTCTCATTAAACAGTCAGTACACTTATTGTTTTATGTCCTCCTTAATTGTTGATGTTAGTAATTTGTGTTTCCCCCTCCCCTCTTTTTTTCCTGATCAGTTTGACTAGAACTTTTTCACTTTTATCTTCCCAAAGAGCCAGCTTTTAGTTTCATTTACTTTCTCTATTGCTTTTCTGTTTTTCATTTTATAGGTTTCTGTCCTCATTTTATTATTTCTCTTGCTTACATTGGTTTTAATTTTCTCTTCTTTGCCTTTCTTAATATGGAAATAGAAATAATTGATTTAGCACCCTTCTTTTCTAATATAGGTATTTGGTGCTTTAAATTTTCCTCTAAGCACTGATTTAGCTGCCTCACACAAATTGCGATATGTTTTCATTTTGCTGTTGTTGAGAATATACACAGCAAAAACATGCACCAGTTCAATACCTACACGTACAATTCAGTGACACTGATTACATTCTTAGAGTTGTGCAACCATTCTCACCATGCTTTTCTGAGTTGTTTGTTATATTTTCATTTCAGTTCATTTCAAAATATGTTCTGATTTTCTTTTCATTTTCTCTCTGACCTATGAATTATTTAAAAGCATGTAACTTAGTTTCCAAATATTTAGGGATTTTTCAGAAAGCTTTCTGCTATCGATTTCTAATGTAATTCCTTTGTAGTCAGAGATCATACTTTTCATTTATTTAAATCCTTTTAAATTTCTTGGGACTTGTTCTATGACCCAGAATATGGTCTATCTTGGTAAATGTTCTGATTCACTTGAAAAGAATACATACTGTGTTGTTATTGGGAAGAGTGTTCTATCAATGATAGTTATATCCAGTTTGTTTATAATGTTGTTCAAGTCTTCCATATCCTTACTGATTTTCTGACTACTTGTTTTATTATTGAGAGAAAGGTATGAAAATGACCAGCTATCGTGGTAGCTTTTTCTCTTTCTCCTTTTAGTCTATCTTTTTCTGCTTCATGTAGTTTGAAGCTCTGTTATCGGGTGCATAAATGTTTAGGATTGTTATGTTCTCTTGATTGATTGACCCTGTTATCGTTGTTGATGCTTAATTTGTCCTGTGTTTGGCCAGTGGAAATCCCATCAAGTTAGTTCCTTGGTCTTTTTGACATGATCCCAGATCTTTGATAGGCTCCATGTTTTCTGGCACAACAAGATATTCCAAGGTTGTTTTATACATTTTTTCCTTTAAATTTGAAATCAATCATGTCTCCCAGGAGCCTGATTCCTCTTGTTGAGAAATTTTATTTAGAGACCACAATCTGTGTGCTAGAGTTGCTTATTGCTTCTCCTTGGTTACCGTATTTTCTAGGTCTTTTCAGTGGACAAAATTAGGAAATCTATATTTTTTATGAAGAGAAAAATAAAGCCTGGTTTATAGTGATATTTCCAATTCAAATTTAAGATGACAGAATTTATACCTTTTAATTTTATAATTGGATCTCTTTTCTCTTGCCCTGAAAGGATTAGTTCTTTTCAATTTTTACATAATTACTTATTTGCTTACCCTACTACATGCATATGTGCATGCACACGCACATGCCCTCACATACTAATTTCAAATTTTTTAACAGTAAGGTTATTGAGTACAGTTTAAGATCCTTTGTGATTCTTATTGTCTGTGGTTTAATATTCAAAATACTGTATTTTAATGCAAAAATATTTTTTTCTCTGTATGGCTATGTTTCCAGTTTGATATACAGTGAATGTCATTTGATTCAGTTTGTTTTACTTTTTTAAGGATGACTTTTTTCTTCTTATCTAATTTTAGCTTATTTATCTAAAACATTTACATGCCTCTGAAGCCAAAACTATACAACAAGGTTAATTCATAGAAGCTTAACTTATATACTTATGTCCTCCATCCTGTTTCTTCTTTGTCTCTATAGGTAATCGTTTTTTAAATTAGTTTTTGGGTTATCTGTCTATTGTTTCTTTTAAAAAATACAGGCAAATACACATGTATGTTTGTATTCTACTTCCTTTTCTTCATATTCAAAAGCTCTTCTATTCCTTGCTTATTCACTAATAGTTTGTTCTGAAGATCATTTCAAAGTTGCAGACAGGAATCTCCCTCATTCCTTATCACGGCTGCATAGTACTCGATGCATGTGGATGTACCACAGTTTACTCAACCAGTCCTCTAAACGTTTGGATTGTTTCCAGGCTTTTGCTTTTGTTGTAGTGCTGCAATGAAGATCTTTATTCATACATAATTTTGAATATTTTCTAATGTATCTTTGGAATAGATTCTAGGAGTGGAATTGCTGGTCCAGGGGACAATATATATAATTTTCCAAATGTGCAAAATCACTCGTGAAAACTACAGGGGAGCAAATTAACTTTTTTGAAGTGTTGAGAAATGGGATGGGTTGACTGGTGAAGGAGTTTGAGTCTCAGCTTTAACTGTGATCAAGCAAAAGCTGAGATGTTGTAGGAGAGAGTCTTGCTATGGTTGGGAGACTAGGGAGGCTTCCAAGATCTCTTTTAGCTATATGAGTCTTAGTTCTATTTTTAGAAAAGTGATATTGTGCAGTAGATTTCATGATTATTAGCCCAGAATCCTTTCTCCAAGCATCTTTTCTTCCAGCATCCTTTCCCTCTTTCTTTTGGTAACATGCTGTGCACCTTTGAACACGGTGTGCACACTGCCAGTCTGGTTGATTCCCCTTGTTGATTCAGAGATGGGCATATGACCCTAAATAATCCAGTCAGAGTCCTTCCATGGGATTTTTCTAGAGTTGGTTGGGAAGAATTCCTTTTCGTTTCCATTTAGAAATATAAAAGATATAAATCCAGATCTCCCCATAGCTCCCAGAAGCCATCTTTCTGGCCTTGTTGAGATATTTGGCCCAGGAGAATTAAGGCTATGTTTAGAAAGAAGTAAGAACAAGAGATAGAGAGATATGAAGGTGTTTGAGTCTCTGATTCTTAAGACTAGTTTCACTCATGCACTTTCTGTGATTTGATTGTATGCGCCAAAAAAGTCACCTTTTTCCATAAGCCAGTGTCTTATTTATCTAGCGTTGCTATAACAGAAATACCACAAGTGGATGGCTTCAACAAACAGAATTTTATTCTCTTACAGTCTAGTAGGCTAGAAGTCCAAATTCAGGGCATCAGCTCCGGGGGAAGGCTTTCTCTCTGTCAGCTCTGGGGGAAGGTCCTTGTCATCAATCTTCCTGGTCCAGGAGCTTCTTCAGTGCAGGGAACCTGAGTCCAAAGGATGTACTATTCTCCCGGCTCTTGTTTCTTGGTGGTATGAGGTCCCCATGTCTCTCTGCTTGCTTCTCTCTTTTATATCTCAAAAGAGATTGATTTAAAACCTAACCTTATAGATTGAGTCCTGCCTTATTAACATAACTACCTCTAATCTCACCTCCTTAACATCATAGAGGTAGGAATTACCACACACAGGAAAATCACATCAGATGACAAAATGGTGGACAATGACACAATACTAGGAATCATGACCTAGCCAAGTTGACAGATATTTTTGAGGGACACAATTCGATCCATGACAGCCAGTTAGATTTGGGTTTCTATCACTTGTAACTGAAAGAAGCCATAACAAATGCAGTTTTTATTATGCAAAATGTCATTTTACTTTGATGATGAATTTTTTAAATTTTGTAATGAGAATTCCTTTCAGAAGGCAAAAAGAAACATTTTTTTTTTTTTTTTTTTTCCTGGCAAGGCTAAAAGTTACTGTAACCTTTTCGATTTATTAAACTGGCCTGGGAACCAAGTCAACCAAATTATACCTCCTTGTACTTTGTACAAAGCCCAGCTCTCTCTACCTGCCCACGCGCCACCTCCCCTGGATGACTCATCGACATCTTAAACTTCATATATTCAAAAGACAACTTTGGATTTTTCTCCCTCCCAAACCTTTTCCTCCCCCAGACTTTCCCATCTCGTGAAATAGCCCTATTATCCATTCGCCTGGGTTTGCAGGTGGAAAACTTAGGAGACAGCTTCGATTGTAGCCTTTCAGCGCCCCACACCTAACCCAGCAGCACGCCCTTTGCGTCTTCCTGCAGTGCTCCTCCTCACTCTGCATCTGCTGATTCTCTCAGCGCCCACGTGGACTGCTGCAGTAGCCTCCCTGTCTTCCTCCTTGCCTTTTCTCCCACCAGTCCCTTCTCCACACAGGATCCCAAATAAACCTTTAATAACACAAGTCAGATTCTGTCATTCCATTGCTTAAAACAATTAATGGCTTTCCATTGCATGCAGAATAAAATCTGGACTCTTGCAGGGGTCCAGAAGGCCCCTTGTGCCTGCATGTCCCACCTACCGCTCCATCCTTACCTCCTATCACTCTACCTGGCTCGCTCTGCTCCAGCCACTGCAGTTGTTCTATTCCTTGTTTCTGTCTTGGGTTCTTTGCAATAGCTATTCCTTCTGGAACACCTTTCTCCAAATCTTACGGTGGTTCGCTCCTCAACCTTCGGGTCTCAGCCAAACATCGCCTCCTCAGAGATGCCTTCTAACGTTGTCCCTCCCATCACATCACCCTATTTGCCTCTTTCTTGTTGTATTTACTACTGACTAAAGTTATCAGTTTTATATAAGTATTAATTGTTTATCTCCCACCACTAGGATCTAAGTTCCTACTGTGCCGAATCAGTAGGTACACACTAAGTACTCAATGAATGATGAAAACATAATAGGGAAGCAACACATAGGCCCAAACTCTAAAGCTGAGTTGAGAACATGTGCCCATTGCTGCTGGTTTAATTGGCAGATTCTAGTCTGGAGCCTGGCTTGTAGAACGCTCTTTGGAGTATTTCCAAGGTCTTGTCACCGACAGCGTCGGTGCCTTGGGTGGCTGACTGTCTAGTTGAGGAGTGGCACTCACACTAGAAACCAATAAGGAAACACAACCACAAAACGTTGAAACGGTGGCTCGCAAGGGTCAGTGTTCTCAGGAATCACCTGGAGAGCTGTGACGATGCAGATTCCCGGGCTGCATACAGCCCCAGAGAGTCTGTTGATTCTACTTACGAAGTCCTACAGCTAGACCAGGAGGGAACTAAGGACTGGGGTGACCAGCTCGTCTGGTTTGCCCCAGACTTCCCCAGTTTTAGTCCTGAAATCCCCGCATCCCAGGAAATCCTTCATTCCCCAGCAAACTGGTTTGGTCGTTCACCATAAGTGAAGGGGCTCAGCAAGGCAAATTGTGGTGGGATGAAGGAGCTGGGAATGGTTTCTTGGAGGAACTGAGGTAGAAATGGGTCTAGTCTCCCAGGCACCATGCCTAGACATAGAAGGAAAGGAAATCATTATTGATTGAACACCTGCAATGAGCCAGCCACTGATCTGGGCCCTTTATAACCTAATTGAGTCCTCCAGCAGCTTTTTTCTTATTCCCACTTTAGAGATGAGGACGCTGAGGCTCAATGAAGCTATATAATCACCCAAGCTCAGACACCTGCTAAACAGAGACTCTTGGAGGGACTCAAAGTCCGCCTGACACAGAAGCGCAAGCCCTTTCTAGGTGTTTTGCTATGGGAGTTAGAGATGTGGCCAGGACCTCATCATCACAGTTGTCCCTCAGTTCTCGGGGTTGGGCTGTCCTGGAATGTAGAGAAGACCCCAGTTACTAGACAGTGAAGTGGCTAACGAGGAGACACTCAGGTGGTTTCATTGGGCAGGCTAAGGTTTGGATGCACAGGTGGCTCTCAACCACGAGGGGGCGCTGTGGCTCTGCGTTAGAAAGCTACCCTTAGCGATGGAGCCTGCGCAGGACCAGCCACAGGGCCGACCACCCAGGGGTATTTCATCCGCAGCCTTCAGGGCAACTCGGGGCGTGTCCGTAGCTTTCTGTCTTTCCCGGACTCTGCTGAGTCAAAATGAGAGAGGAGAGAAGGACATCTGGTGGGGTGGGTGCAGGAATGTGGTGAGATGTTTGAGCAACGAAGTCCTCCGCCGCAGAGGTGAGGTCCAATGCAGGGTCCAGTGCAGAGTTTTGGCAGTAAGGGTGTCCACCGCGCCGCTGTCAGGAGGAGGGGCAAGGACTGTGCCCTGGGAATAATGGGCTTGGAGCACTGGTCCAAGTAATCTCCCAGTGTGTGCCCGACACACCAAGACAGATGGAGAGTTGCTCCACCAGGGTTGGGGCTGGGGCTGGGAGGGGCGACAGGGCGGAGAAGAGGCTTTTCTTTTCTTTTCTTTGTTCTGTCCTACAGACTGTTTTGGCCAAACGAAGGCGCGGCGCTGGAAGAAGCAGGAGCAAGGAGGAAAGTCAGGAATCCTGGTGCCCCAAACCAGGGAAGAGACAGCCCCGAGCCGGCTGCCTGTTTGTCTGCCTTCCTGCCTGCTCACACAAAAATGTCCTCATCCTAACTCCTGCCCTGTGGAAAAATGGCTCCGGGGATGCTGGCCCTTGGGAGCTGACTCTGTTACCACCTGCTTTGTATCTAAGGACTCATTCTATGGCCCCAACCCAGGACTCAGCCCTTCTAGATTCTCATCGAAGACCACCACCCACAACAAACCTTTAACGCTCCTTTAAAGCCCTCACTAGCTAGGTTATGTAACTGCCCAGTCGTGACTGCTATGTATCAAGTGCTTGGATCTCAGTTTCCTCATCCATAAAATCGGCTGATTGATGATCTTGCTCCAACCAGCGTTTGTTGTTGTTGATAGTTGCCATGGAGTTGATTCTGACTCATGGTGACCCCATATGTTACACAGGAGAACTGCCCCTTAAGGGTTTCTTGGCTGTAATTGTAATGGAAGCAGATCGCCAGGCCTTTTAGTCCTCTGGGTGGGTTCGAACCACTAACCTTTAGGTTAGCAGCTGAGGACAAACCATTTGCACCACCCAAGGACCTTGATATATGATGGTACACGATACAGATGAGAAACTGTTTGGAAAAAGGAAAGTGAATAATTCAAGTGCAAGATATTTTGATGCTCTTCCTTCAGAGCCTAATGGGGTGTGGTTCCCCACCTAGGCTGTTTCTCCTCATGGAACCAGCAGGTGGCAGCCTTGCCCTCTGCATGTGCTAACCCCACCCCTCGACACATATGCACAGTGTGCAGTACATTGGATCAATTCACCACTCAACTCACATCCCACGCTTCCACCTCCCTTGGCAAGAAAGGGGTCAGAGGACGGAGGGATCTGAACAGCCTCTGAGACGCTGGCCAGTAGGGCTGGGGGCCCTAAATCCAAGCTCCCGTGGACAGGAAAGGCCTGGAAAACAGGGACTTCAAACCTTGTTCCTCTCCCCAAAAAGCACAGACATACCAGGAGTGAGGGGACCCGGGGTGTGTGGGAGCCCATGAAGGCTGATGTGAGCCCTGGGGATGAAAGAAAAACTTGTCCCAGTCTACCGCAGCCATGTCCCACAGCACCTGGGGAGGCCATCTGGGATCCAGAAGCCAGAAGCGGTCCTTTACTGGGGTCATTGTCTTTAATGGGAAAGGCCAGCTGGGGGCAGTGGTGGGTCCTCTATCTTTGTGTGTGCAACAGGGTTGAAAATTTAACTCACACTGCAATCATCTGTGCAGAAAAAAGCAATTCCCTTACTTTGTATATAATCTGGCCGTTCTCCCAACCGCCATCTAATAATTACTGAGGAAGACAATTAAATGTTCCACTTGATTTAACCTGCCCTGTTAAGTGATGTAATTTAGTTACTTCTGCATGAAAGTGCTCAGTTCTCAGGTTGCTGCCCCCAGCTTCTACCACTAGGATGGTGTCGGGATGTATGGACAGTGGAGGGCAGCTCATGTGACATTCTGGCAGGAGGAAGGTGTTGGGATCCTGGGATGTGGTGTTCTCTGGTCTCCAGACAATGTCCTTTGTCCTCTCCCCACTAATTGCACTTCAACCTGAGTTTACGAAGCTCATAGTCCAGTCCATCTTGGTCTGGCCAGAGCCCCTGCTGTGCCCTTGGCCGCCCAGCACCACTGTACCTTCCATCTTCCTGGCTACAGACCCAGAGAACTTCCCCTCTCTCCTGCGGAGTCTCCTCAAGGTACCGTTGTGGGCCCCAGCAGGTCTGCTGGCTCGCCGTTCAGCACCCAGGCCCTGTGGGCCTGAAGTTGGCTGTGAGAGATGAAATTCCAAGCTCTGTTGTCACAGGCAGAGGCCCAGGTTGGTTTGCTTCTTCCCAGAGTTTCAAGTCGGAGAATAGACAAGAGTCCTTTTCTGTGGGGTTCCCTCCTCTTGTCTGCTGAGTCTCCTGCTCTGGAAGCAAAGCCTAGAGAGAGGGGAGTGGGCTGATCTGACTGCTTGGCTCCCCTTGTTTGCTCTCCTTTCAGTCCCCGTCCCAGAATCCCCTGGGCAGGGAGGAAGGGCCTGAAACTCTTCTTTGCGTGGGCACGCATTACATGAAACTCCATGGTCAAGGAGGGGGATGAGGGAATCCGGAAAAAATATGCTCTCAATAGAACGGCCTGGTTAAGAAGACTTTTGACCTGCTGCATAATCCTATTTAGCATGTCAGATGCCAAGTATTACCTCATTTTTTCTCTGTTCATTCTGTTTATATCAAACCTTAATCCTATTTTCTTCTGAGGAGAGATGGAGGCCCCAGGCCAATGAAGATGAAGGTCATGTGCTCATAAAGGCAAAAAAGAAAAGCATATTCATAATTTTTTAAGTATCATCTTTTATGCTTGAAATGTGAGAAAAAGTGGATAATGAAACCAAAGGAAACATAGCAAGTGAAATGTGGAGGCTTTGTCTACAATGAGAATTCGCTATCTTGCTGGTGTTAGACACTATCTGTCCCAAGGAGGATACACAGTGAATTAGAAGTAGATGCCACTCAGTGTAAAATAATGCACACTGCTAAAAGACGGTCTGGCCCAATGGGGATCCTCCCTGAGCCTAGGGGCTCTCAAGAAGAGGGACTTCACCTTGGGCCAAGGAAAGACCATGCCTTTCAGAGGATATAAGGAAGGCTGTTACTGGTGGGCTCCTGCCCAGGCTCCTCATTTGTTCTTTCCTATTGGAGGAAAGAAGATGCAGGCAATTCTAGCTAACAGGGACCCTGGGGAAAGGAGAGTGAGTAGTGGGCATACTTCACTGCCTTCCATTGGTGCTGTGGGGCAGGCAGCCTGTGATGTGAGTCCTCATATCTCACACAGCTCACGTATGAAGGGATCTCACTGGGCAGGGCTGATGGACTCACTGGTACTCACTGGCACAAGTGCTCGGCCATTCACATTTGCACGCGTATGTGTGCATGTGTTTGTTTCCATGTGAATACCTGTAGGGCTCTTAGAGTAGTGCCTGACACACAGTAAGCGCACAATAAATGCGAGCTGTTCTTATTATCATCACTGCATACACGGACAGGGTCTCCTAGGTCTTCGTATATGCACAGACGTAGACACCCGGATGTGAATTTTCTCCTGTGGAGCTGCTGGGTGAGTTTGAACTGCAGATCTTTCGGTTAGCAGTCGAGCACTCAACAGTTGCACCACCATGGCTCCTTCTCAAAGACATGAAGGCACCCATATACCTTTACATAGATATCCTTCTATCTGCACTTGTAGATGGGAAATACACAGTCAACACATAATCATTATAACTAACATCTGTTGGGAATTTCCTACACACAATAGGCATTGCTCGAACACTCTGCTAAAGGATTAAGTAACTGAATCCCTACAACAGCTTCATGAGGTACGTATTATTATTTACTCCACTTAACAGATGGAGATGGGAGACAGCAGTGGTTCAGTGGTAGAATTCTTGTGTTCCATGGGGGAGACCTGGGTTCGATTCCTGGTCAGTGCATCTGAAGTGCAGCCACCATCTGTCTGCCAGTGGAGGTTTGTGTGTTGCTATGATGCTGGACAGGTTTCAGCAGAGCTTCCAGCCTAAGACAAACTAGGAAGAAAGGCCTGATGAACTACTTCCAAAAATCAGCCAATGAAAACCCTAAGGATCAAAATGATCAAATCTGCAACTGATCATGGGGATGATGCAGGACTGGGCAGTGTTTCACTGCTTTGTGCATGGGGTTGTCATGAGTTGGGGCCAACTCAATGGCAGCTTACAACAACAACAGATGGGGGAACTGAGGCACATAATAGTGGACACGCTCAAGGATACAGAGGTAGAAACTGGTAAACTTGGGACTGAAATCCAGGCAGTCTGGCCTCAAAGCCTGCGCACATGGTTGCTGGCTATTCTGCCATCCTGCTCACAGACACCCAGCGTCTCCTCACACAGGCTCAATCACAGACTTTCACACAGATTCCAAGAAACCTTCTGCATACAAGTAGATGCACTTTCACAGCCACAAGACAGGCGTGGAATCCATGCCACATGCATGCTGAGCCAAGTGCCTCTGAACCTTGCAGAACCTCCCTAGTCTTCAGATTACCAGTTGCTGTCAAGTTGATTCCAACTCATAGTGACCCCAGGTGTGTTAGAGTAGAACTGTGCTCTAAACGGTTTTCAATGGCTGTGACCTTTCCGAAGTAGATCACTAGGACTTTCTTCTAAGGCACCTCTGGGTGGATTAGAACCACCAATGTCTTTGTTAGTAGCTGAGTGCTTAACCGTTTGTGCCACCCAGGGACTCCAGGCTTCAGACTGTTGTTGTTGATGTTAGGTGTTTTTGAGTCACTCATAGTGAACCCACGCACAGCAGAATGAATCATTGCTCAGTCCTGTGGCATCCTCACAATTGTTGCTATGTTTGAGCCCATTGTTAAAGCCACTGTGTCAATCCATCTCGTTGGGGGTCTTCCTCTTTTTTGCTGACCCTCTACCTTAAACAAGCATGATGTCCTTCTCCAGGGACTGGTTCTTCCTGGTAACATGTCCAAAGTACATGAGACGAAGTCTCGCCATCCTTGCTTCCAAGGAGCACTCTGGCTGTACTTCTTCCAAGACAGACTTGTTCATTCTTCTGGCAGTCCATGATATGTTCAATATTTTTGGCCAACACCATAATTCAAAGGCATCAACTCTTTGATTTTCCTTATTCATTGTCCAGCTTTCCCATGCATATGAGGCGATTGAAAATACCATCGCTTGAGTCAGGTGCACCTTAGTCCTCAAAGTGACATCTTTGCTTTTCAACACTTTAAAGAGGTCTTTTGCAGCAGATTTGCCCAATGCAATGTGTCTTTTGATTTCTTGACTGCTGCTTCCATGGGTGTTGATTGTGGATCCAAGTAAAATGAAATCCTTGACAACTTCAATCTTTACTTCTTTTACCATGACGTTGCTCATTCGTCCAGTTGTGAGGATTTTTGTTTTCTTTATGTTGAGGTGCAATCCGTACTGAAGGCTGTGGTCTTTGATCTTCATCAGTAAATGCTTCAAGTCCTCTTTGCTTTCAGCAAACAAGGTTGTGTCATCTGCATATCGCAGGTTATTAATGAGTCTTCCTCCAATCCTGATGCCACATTTTTCTTCATATAGTCCAGCTTCTCAGATTATTTGCTCAGCATATAGATTGAATAAGTATGGTGAAAGGATACAACCCTGACACATACTGTTCCTGACTTTAAACCACACAATATCCCCTTGTTATGTTCAAACAACTGCCTCTTGGTCTACGTACAGGTTCCACATGAGCACAATTAAGTGTTCTGGAATTCCCATTCTTCACAATGTTATCCATAATTTGTTATGATCCACACAATCAAATGCTTTTGCATAGTCAATAAAACATAGGTAAACATCTTTCTGATATCCTCTGTTTTCAGCTAAGATCCATCTGACATCAGCAGTGCTATCCCTTGTTCCATGTCCTCTTCTGAATCTGGCTTGAATTTCTGGCAGTTCCCTGTTGCTGTACTGATGCAACTGGTTTTGAATGATCTTCAGTATAGTTTTACTTGCATGCGATATTAATGATATTATTCAATAATTTCCACATTCCGTTGGAACACCTTTCTTTGGAATGGACACAAATATGGATCTCTTACAGTTGGTTGGCCAGGTAGCTGTCTACCAAATTTCTTGGCATAGACGAGTGGGCGCTTCCAGCATTACATATGTTTTGTCGAAACACTTCAATTGGTATTCTGTCAATTCCTGGAGCCTTGTTTCGCCAATGCCTTCAGTGCAGCTCAGACTTCTTTCTTCAGTACCATTAGTTCTTGATCATATGCTACTTCCTGAAAGAGCTGAATGCCAACCAACTCTTTTTGGTACAGTGACTCTGTGTATTCCTTCCATCTTCTTTTGAAGCCTTCAGACTAGCTGCCTTAATTCGATCATGTTTGCCCTCGGTTAGTGTGCTTTCAAACAGCTCAAATCCTGCATCTGCTGTAGAAGTTGTTGAGTTCACAGCTCGGACTCTTTGGGGCAGCCCAGCGTGAATTTGGGAAGGCCACTAGACTTGCTTTCACCTCCAGTGGCTAAATCAACTCTTGGCTGGTCTGAGGATTTCAGGACCCTGGCCTCTTCCCCACCCCCTTGCTCTCCGTGAGTGGGTGATTCTCTTCTATGTGCTTGCCCAAATCTGGCTCTTTTTTCTCACCTCCATCCCAGAGCCAGTTGTTGCCCAGCTGGAGGTTTTGACATAGGTCCCTGGGTTCCCTGGGGGCTGGGTGAAGCGTCTTTGCATGGAGGGGAGGTCAGCTAGGCCAAACTTGCAGCCTGTGGACCATCCTAGTGTCTTACTACGGCCACTGGCAGAGTGGGCACTGGGCTGGCCCGGGCCTTTCCTCCAGGTCAGGCTTTGTCTGTGGGGGAATCAGAAAGTTACAGTGGATGGGGGACTTTGAGATTGTCTTGTCCAGCTTCCTCATTTTGAAGGGGAGGGAATTGAGTCCCTGAGACGGGAAAGGATGTGCCTGAGGTCGCCCTGAAAGTCCTCAAACTCGGGTCTTAACTGAGTCCAGTGTTCAGTGTAGCTTAGAGTGGGGCTCTGTGGGGGAAGACAAAGGCCTCCTGCGCGCACAAATTCTGAAAATTCAGGACAAACCAAAGACAGAGGCATCCGAAGTCACAGCTCCTTGCCCAGTGTGGCTGACTCAAATTTTACTCCAGATCCAAGACCTTTTTAAAAGAGCATGGCTGTTGTTTGGCTGAGACAAGGGAGGCACATGTGGTCCCGGCCGGGGCCCTGGGTCGGCTCAGAGCCACAAGAAGACCTCTGAGCTGACAAAAATCTGCATCCTCCTCCTTAATGTGCTAATTTCACTCAGAAACAACCCTCAAGCAAATCTGCATTGTCTCCCATCTTTCTTCTGGACTCTTCTCTATACTGGCAAACACCCACACTGGCACTTCCAGGGTGCCGGGTACTGTGCCAGGGACCGTTCTGAGCGCTTTACCGTGATACTCATTTACACAGCAACTCAACAAGGCAGGCACTATCATCATCATCATCATCCCCATTTAATGAGTTAGGAAATGGACAAGGGGGTTAAATAACTTGCCTGAGGCCCCCAGGTTAGAAAGGTGCAGAGTAAGGACATGAACCCAAGCAACGTGGCTTCCTTATGGAATCTGTAAGCCTGGACCCCCAATGACACCCGACAAGGCTCCGAGAGTCACACCCACAGCGGCCCCATAGACCAGCAGGAGAGAGCCTGGCAGGCAGATTGCTGCACCGGCCCCAGCAGCCAGGTCCCGTCTTCGGATCCGTGTCTTTTGCCTGTCCAAGCCTGCGAGCGGAGACAGACATGGGGTCCTGGCCATCCACACATCCTGCCTTCCTGGTCTTCAAGAAGTGGCAGCTGCTGCCATCTCCTCAATTAACTTCCCTGCCCCTCTTCCTCTTCTTCCCACTCCATTCTTTTGGCAGAAATATGGACAGATCTTTTTCACCTTAATGTTGCCAAGAAAAACTTAGAGTTTTTCAGATATTATTCTTAGAAGGAAACTAGAGGGAAAAGAAACACATCCCAAAATGCAAAAATGGACGAATGTGGAAAACACAGATCTTGGGTGCTCAACAGTAGCAGATGCCTACTGAGGGCCCTCTCCTGGCCTGGCACTAGGCCTTGGGCCCAGAATTGGGGGGACCTTGGAAGAACTGGTGTTACCTAATGTAAGTCAGGCCTTGGACTGGCTCTGGGGTGATACCAACTCTGTTATGCTCTCACCTTGTCCTATGCCAGGCCAGGACAATTAGATTTGGCTCATGGAGCTGTGTCTAGCTCTGCAGATGGACGGGTGGGCTTCTTAGTTCCCCATCCCATGCTCCTCCCTGGTACTTTTGGTGAGGTCACCCAGGCGACCCTTCTGGCCCTGAGAAGTGCCTATCTTCTCTGGTTGCTGCAGCGCCTCTGGTCCCTGTCTTGGTCCGGTGCTGATTTTATTGGTTTAGTAGTCTCCATTTATGGGGAAGAGCAAAAACAGAGGCTCGCGGACCATATGTCTAAAGATTTAAAATTTATAAACCAAGCTAACAAACTGTTAAAATATATATGTCCTGTCCTTCAACCTTAACAAGTTTACCTTCAGAATGATAAAATTGAAAGATATGTGTAAAGTTATGGTTTTTATATGACTGAAAGTCTGTAAAATATAGAAGACAATGGACTTGAATTATTACTGAGCATGTCAGGGATCCTGTTGATGGGCCAGTGATATTTGGACAAGTGAAAAAAAGTAAAGACACTTGTATTCATAAACGAGTATATGTTCAGTCTTCAAAATTTATTTTCTTGCCTTAATTTCTGAAAAAAATTATTAATCATGTCATTATAATCGAGTTTTCACATAATTTGCATTTCAGTGACAGTAATGATCTGAAAGATTAAAAATAAAATGAAACTGTGTTTAGAGTTCTTTCAGTTATCTATTGCTGTGTAACAAATAACCCTAAAGCTCAGTGGCTTAAAACAAGCGTTTTATTGTATCTCATGGTGCTGTGGGTGGATTGGGCTTAGCTGAGCAGCTCTTCTGCTGGTCTGGCTTGAGAATTCTCATGCAGTTGCGGTTAGGTGCTGGATGGGGCTGGAGCCATTAGGAGGCTCAACTAGGATGCTGGGACAGCTGATCCTTTCTTTCTGTCCATGTAATCTCCCAGCTTCTTTCTCTCCAAATGATCTCTCTAGAAGGGTAGTTGGACTTCCTACATGGCAGGTCAGGACTCTCAGAAGCGAATATTCTAAAACAGAGGAAGTGGAAGCTGACGGTCCTCTTAAAGGCTGTGTCCAAAACTTATGCAATGTACTTCCACTGCATTCCATTGTTTAGCATGAGTCACAGGCCAGCCTGGATTCAATGTGGGGGAATCAGACAAGGGCATAAATACCAGGGGGTATTCTTCATTGGGGCCTGCTTTGGAGACCAAGTACCACAGTGCTCAATGTGTTGTGTTGTAACAAAAACCTAAAACCTTAGCATTTGCTCTGGGACAGGTGATAGGCAGAAGCTGAAGAATCTTGAGGAAATTGTTATTAACAGCTTAAACTGTTATTGGAAGTTGGATAAAAGATGATCTGAGCTTATTCACTGGCAGATGGACTGAGGGAGACCATCACCTGCAGTAATGTGGAAAATAGAAAGGGTGCCTAGTGAACTTGTGGATCCGGCTAAGGCGATTTCTGGGCAGAATGTTGAAAGTGCTAATTGATTTCTTCTGACTGACTATGATAATATAGGAAAAGATAGAGATGGACTAAAGAAGGAACTGTTTAGTTTTTGAGCAAGATTTAGGAAATATAGAGAGCCCAGGAAAAGATTCTCAAAGGAAGAAATGGCTTCAGGGCAAAGATCAGATCTAGGGGGCTGCAACTAAAATATGGTTTCAGATGGAGATGAAGTCAAGGGGGTTGCTCTAAGACCCTTTGTTAAGACCTCTGAAAATGTAAGGGCATGTCACGTAGACCCTTTGGATAGACAATAGGGTTTCTAAGAATCTTACGTGTGTGCCTCTTAGACCATCTCCGCTAGACAACAGGACTTCTAAGAATCCCACAGTAACTGCACAGGTGACCTAAGGTAGAGAAGGATCTGTCTTGGAAACAAATAGAGGTGTGTGGCTTTTGTCTAATGGAGTAGATTATAATTTGATATATAAGAAATCCATAAAGTTTCTGAAAGAATTGTATCAGCTTCAACTGAAAGGGACAGAGACAATTCAAAATGAAAAGAGATCCTTCCTATGGAACGGGAGAAGGCTGAGAAATCTACTCAGCTGCAAAACACTGTTCATTCTTAAGAAAAAGGAGAGGCGGGACCAAGATGGCAAAATAGTCAGACTCTTTTTGTAGTCCCTCTTATAACAAAGACCCCCAAAAAACAAGTGAATCAATTATATATGACAATCTAGGAGCCCTGAACATCAAAGACAAAGTTGAGGAATCCGACTGAGCAGCAGGGGGAGAGAGCGACAGTTCAGAAGCAGCAAAGAAGTGCCAGACCCGATCTAGCTGGCACCCTGCAGGCTGTACTGTTTGGTGCATGTAGGCTGAGTCAAGCAGTAGTGCTCTGGATGCGTTTTTACCATGTTGGGAGAAATCAAACAGCAGAAAGTTTGCATAAGCCTTTGGAGCCAGGGGGAAGTGGCCCTGGATCTGTGAAAGTTAAGTGCAAGTGTCTAACCTACCATGTAGGATCAAAATAACCCTTCCCCCTTTTGGAAGTGCCTCTCTTTCACTCACCCTCTCCCTCCCTGCTTGGCTCTGGTGTTGGTCCGGCAGAGTTCATCGGTTGCTACGTCCTCTGGGCTAGAAGTGGGACCCCTCACACCAAGCCAGTCTCTCGGTTTTGGGGAGGAACAAATAAACAAATGAACAAACAAAAAAAGAAAACGTCAGCCCCCCTAAGCTAAGTCCTCAGGGCTGACAGCGCCTAAACCGGTCTTGTGGTTTTAAAAAATTGCCATGCCTCCTAAGCAAGTGACTCAGGACAGGTATTACGCCTTTGCCTAGGCACAGACAGTAGGAGTCCATAGACTTTGAATGCCTTTCACCACTGCTTAGACCTGTGTGGGCCCTTTCAACAGCATAGGCCCTCATTAGCATAGTACAGCAGGATACATACCTGAAGCCTATTTTCAACTGCAACAGCTAAGGGCGAGTGGCAGATTCATGGCATTTGACACTGTTCTGCCCATTAAGCAGGGTCCTTACCCATCCACTTCAGGGGTCTGAGGATTGGTGGCTTCACCCACTACAACTGGCCACCCAAGACAGGGGTCCGAGAATAAGTGGTGTCTCCAGTCCTTACAGCCAACAGCACTGGATGCCCAAAGTCCAGTTGCAAAACCCACCCACTTACGTGCTCTAGGGGACAGGGACACGCCTTCTACCCGGGCACTCAGGGGTAGCTGTCAGCCCCCTACCTTGCTCAGCACATGACCCCCTACTGCAGCCAGATACCTGTGCCTGCTTCAGTCACCCCTATGTAGCCCTGCCCGTCTAGGACGGCAGGTGAGAGCCTGCACCACACACTCAGTGATCGATGACCTAGACATCTGAGCTGAATCAACACAAGAAGAGTAAATGGACTCCCAGGCTCACATACATAGTAGCAGCTCTAACCACCTGGTAACAGGACGTGAGAGCTTCAAAGACACCAGTAATCAAAGTAGCTCACACGCCCAGCCTATTTGGGCATATCAAAACAAAACAAACAAGAAACTAGGACACAGTAAGCAAACATACAATAAGTAAATATAATAACTTATAGATGGCTTGAAGACAACAGTCAATATCAAATCACATAAAGAGGCAGACCATGATGGCTCCAGCAAGTGACCAAAACAAAGAACCAGGAAACCGCCCAGAGGAAGTGAAGGTCTTGGAATAATTGGAGATAGAATTCAAAAAATTAATATACAGAGCTCTTCAAGAGATCAGGGAGGAGATCATGCAAAACTCAGACCAAGCCAAGGAACACACAGACAAAACAATAGAAGAATTTAGGAAAGCTATACAAGAGGAAAATGACAAATTTAACAGGCTGCTAGAATCCATGCAGAGATAGCAAATAGAAATCCAAAAGATTAACAATAAAATTTCAGAATTAGACAACTCAGTAGAAAACCATAGCAGCAGAATAGAGGCAATGGAAGTCAGAATTAGTGACATGGAAGATAAAGCACTTGACACCAATTTATTTGAGGAAAAATCAGATAAAAGAATTTAAAAAAATGAAGAAACCCTAAGACTTATGTGAGACTCTATCAAGAGGAATAACCTATGAATGATTGGCGTACCAGAACAGGAAGTGGGGAGGGGAATAACAGAAAATACAGAGAGAATTGTTGAAGATTTGCTGGCAGAAAACTTCCCTGATATCATGAAAGATGAGAAGATATCTATCCAAGAAGTTCATCGAACCCCACACAGGGTAGATCCCAAAAGAAAGTCACCAAGACATATTGTAATCAAACTTTCCAAAATCAAAGAGAGAATTTTAAGAGTGGCTAGGGATAAACGAAAAGTCACCTACAAAGGAGCGTCAATAAGACTGAGCTCTGGCCACTCAGCAGAAACCATGTAAACAAGAAGACAATGGGATGACATATACAAAGCCTTGAAGGAAAAAGATTGCCAGCCGAGAATTATATATCCAGCAAAACTGTCTCTCAAATATGAAGGCAAAATTAGGGCCTTTCCAGATAAACAGAAGTTAAGGGAATTTGTAAAAACCAAACCAAAATTATAAGGAATACTAAAAGGAGTTCTCTGAGTAGAGATTCAATAATATCAGATAACAACCCAAGACTAGAGCACAGGACAGAACAATCAGATATCAACCCAGATAGGGAAGTAACAAAAATAAGTCAAAGCTAAAACACTGAAAATAGGGAATACAGAGACATCAGTATGAAAAAGATGACAATATTTAAACAAAAAAGAGTGACTAAATAGTGTAGTCATAGAACTTTGATATGGAGAGGAAGTTAAGGTGATATTAAGAAATAAAAATTGGTTTAAACTTAGAAAAATAGAGGTAAATTTTAAGGTAAACACAAAGGAAACTAACAAATCTATGTATCAAAATAAAAAATAAGAAAAACATAAAGACTCAGCAAACACAAAATCAACAACAACAAAAAAGATGAAAAGAGAATACATAAAGAAAAATGACTCAGTACAGAAAATTAAGTGGAACAAAGAAACTGTCAACACCACACACACACACACAAAATGACAGCACTAAACTCATACCTATCAATATTTTCACTGAATGTAAATGGACTAAATGCAGCAATACAGAGACAGAGTGGCAGAATGGATTAAAAAAAAAAAAACACCCCACAATCTGTCCATATGCTGCCTACAAGAGACACACCTTAGACTCAAACATACAAAAAACTAAAACTCAAAGGATGGAAAAAAATATATCAAGCAAACAACACTCAAAAAAGAGCAGGGGTGGAAATATTAATCTCTGACAAATTAGACTTTACACCAAAATCCACCAGGGTCTAATCTCTAAAATCTACAAGATACTGCAACAACAAAAAACCAAATAACCCAATTAAGAAATGGGCAAAAGATATGAACAGATACTTAACTAAAGAAGACATTCAGGTGGCTAACAGCTACATGAGGAAATGCTCACGATCATTAGCCATTAGAGAAATGCAAATCAAAACTATAATGAGATACCATCTCGCCTCAACAAGGCTGGCACTAATCCAAAAACCACACAATAAATGTTGGAGAGGTTGTGGAGAGATTGGGACACTTATGTACTGCTGGTGGGGATGTAAAATGGTACAACCACTTTGGAAATCGATTTGGTGCTTCCTTAAAAAGCTAGAAATAGAAGTACCAAACGATCCAGCTATCCACTCCTTGGAATATATCCTAGAGAAATAAGAGTGTCACATGAATAGATATATGCACACCCATGTTCATTGCAGCACTGTTTACAATAGCAAAAAGATGGAAACAACCTAGGTGCCCATCAACAGATGAATGGATAAACAATGGAATACTACACTGTGATATAGAACAATGTAGAATCCTTGAAATATCTCACAATATGTATGAATCTGGAGGGCATTATGCTGAGTAAAATTAGTCAGTCAGAAGAGGACAAATACTGTATGAGACTACAGTTATAAGAACTCAGGAAAAGGTTTAAACACAGCAGAAAACATTCTTTGATGGTTATGAGGGCAGGGAGGGAGGAAGAGGGGAATTCACTAAGTAGATAGTAGACAAGAATTATGTTAGGTGAAGGGAAGGACAACACACTACAAGGGAAGTCAGCACAACTGGACTAAACCAAAAGCTAAGAAGTTTCCTGAACACAGGAAACACTTCGAGGGCCAGAGTAGCTGGGGCTGAGGTCTGGGGACCATGGTTTCGGGGGACATCTAAGTCAATTGGCGTAAGAAAGTATATTGAGAAAATGTTCTGCATCCCACTTTGGTGAGTGGCATCTGGGGTCTTAAAAGCTTGTGAGTGGCCTTCTAAGATACATTGATTGGTCCCAATCCACTTGGAGCAAAGGAGAATGAAGAACACCAAACACACAGGGAAAATATTAGCCCAAGAGACAGAAAGGGCCACAAAAACCAGAGACTCCATCAGCCTGAGACCAGAAGAACTAGATGGTGCCTGTCTACCGCCAATGACCGCCCTGAGCGGGAATACAACAGAGAGTCCCTGAGGGAGCAGGAGAAAAGTGTGGAACAGAACTCAAACTCACATAAAAAGACCAGACTAAATGGTCTGACTGAGACTGGAGGAACCCCCGAAGCAATGGCCCGGAGATGCTATGTTAACCCAGAACTAAAACCATTCCCAAAGACCACTCTTCAGACAAAGATTACACTGGATTATAAAACATAAAATAATACTCTTGAAGAGTGTGCTTCTTAGTTCAGGCAGATACATGAGACCAAATGGGCAGTTCCTGTCTGGAGGCAGGATGAGAAAGCATAAAGGGACAGGAGCTGCTTGGATGGACATGGGAAACCCGGGCTGGAAAGGGGGAGTGGGCTGTCACATTGTAGGGATTGCAACTAGTGTCATACGACAATATGTGTATAAAATTTTGTATGAGAGATTAACTTGAGCTGTAAACTTTCACCTAAAGTGTAATAAAAAAAAGAAAAATTATAAGTGAATTTATAGAGAAAAAGGAAGGATGACAGAGCATGGGGCCCAGAGCCTGGTGGGCTGAGCCAAAGCAGTGAACAACCACTCCCAGAGCACAGCGCTGGGCCCTCATGAAGAAACTGGTGAAAAGTGGCCTGGCTTGATTTCAGAATTGCTCTTCACAAGTTTCTTTTCTTCTTCTTCTTCTTTTTTTCCAATAATTTATTTTGTTGTTGTTGTTGTTGAGAATATACGCGGCAGAACGTACACAAATTCAACAACTTCTACACGTACAATTCAGTGACATTGATTACGTTCTTCGAGTTGTGCAACCATTCTTACGCTTCTTTTCTGAGTTGTTCCTCCCTCATTAACATAAACTCACTGCCTTCTGAGAATTCTATCCAATCTTTCGAGCTGCTGTCACTTTGATCTCATATAGACAGGCCTTGAAAGAACACAATGCTCAAGGCAGACAGTCTTTACTAGTTAAGCTAAATTGTTTGGTTTTAAGAAGACTTTGGGGGATATTTTTGGTTTAAGGTTAAAGGTTTAAAAATTACATCAGGGCAATAGTTTTGGAGCTTCATCCAGGTTTCTCCCCTTATTTGAATGGGGGTGTCTATTACAGCTATCCTGTGCCTATATCATTGCTGTATGCTGAGTGTGCATGGGAAAGATAAGTTGTCTCTTTAGCTCACATATCTTCAGATCAGGAGAAACCATCTCCAAGGAACTACACCTAAGGAGGCTCATCTGTACCTGGACCCAATTTAGATGTTAGGGTCCTGAATTTGGAGCCTAAGTCTAGTGACTTAACGAGATGAGACTTCAGGGGCCTTAGAAGAGTGGATGTATTTGCCTGTGACACATTGGGGGCCAGAAGGCAGACTGTGGTAGCTAGTCTTCAAAGATAGACCCTAATGAACCACAGGAGCCCTGGTGACTACTGGTTAAGTGCTGGGCTGCTAACAAAAGTTCAGCAGTTCAAACCCACCAACCACTCTCTGGTAGAAAGATGTGGCGATCTGCTTCCGTAAAGATTACAGCTTTGGAAACCCTACGGGGCAGCTCTACTCTGTCCTATAGGGTCGCTATGAATCGGAATCGATTCACAGGCAAATGGGTTAATGAATCACACACCTTCTACTACTCATGACCTTGTGTAGTCCACTCCCCTTGCATCTCTGAGACTGACTGGTGATAATGATCTGCATGACTTTTGAGGCTAGGTCTTAGGAAGCCTTTGGTTTTCCATTTGGCTGTTTTAGAAAGCCCACTCTGGGGTAAGACAGTCATTACATAAGAAGTCTGATCCTTCTGACACTGCCATGCTATGAGGAAGCCAAGCCAGTCAAGTGGGAAGGCCACATGGAGAAAGCGATATACTCAACCAGACTTCATTTGTTCCAGTCATCCCAGCTGAGGTACTAGATATGTGAGTAAAGATTCTGCCATCTTGGATGTTCAGTCTAATTGAGCCTGCAGTTGACTCTAGCCCTTACCAGCACCTGACTGCAACCACACAAGAGACCCCCCAACCCAAGTAAACAGTGAGAGATAATAGTAATTTGTCATTTTAAACCACAAGTTTTGGGGGTTGTTATGCAGTGATAGATAATGAAAACAATACAGAATTTGCATTTATTTTCGTAGAAATAATGGATTAAAGTAAGCTGGAAAAGAAAAAAATTAAATTATTGTCATGTATGTTTTTAAAAAGTTATATTTCTTTAAAATACTTACAATTATTTATTAAAATTAAAGGCAAATATAACCAATAAATTCTACCTAATGCATAGCAGACTTTTAAATAAAATATTTTAAAAAGCTAAACTTTTGATTTAAGTTTTGAAGATTTAATTAAAGTTATTGTACAAATAAAATCATACACAGTTCCAGCATTCAGTATCCGTCTAGTTGCCAATATAAACAGTCAGTATCACGCTTCCTGCATGTTACATCTTGACCTACATACATGAAAATTAGGAGAATTATGAATTATTTATACTAGAAAATATTCCTCGGCTGCCATGTGCAACCATAGAGAATACTATGTTAATTTGTGAGTATCTCAAACCACAAAGAGGATAAGAAAATATGTACTTGCCACTCTTGGGTTATCCTACTTCTGTTCCATTCTGAAGGAGCCCTGGTGGTGCAATGGTTAAGCATTTGGTTGCTAACCCAAAGGTTGATAGTTCGAACCCATTAGTGACTCTGCAGGAGAAAAGCCCTGGCAATCAGGACAGCCTAGGGAACCCTATGGGGCAGTTCTATTCTGTCATATAGGATTGCTATGAGTTAGAACCGACTGGATGGCTAACAACAGCGTTGCGTTCTTGCTATGTGAGAAGAAGGATTGACAAATAATCCGTTTTTTATCTTATCTAAGTGCTTCCATTGTTCAGTCCTCCCTATAGTCTAGAGCAGGGGCCATCTCTGATGTCAGCAGCACAATCCACAAGTCTTCACAGCATTTAGAAACGGTTTCCTTTTGATTCAAGGACGTTTAAGATGAAAGATGTGGCGAAGCATTTCCCTGGGGTCTGAATGGTATTACTCAGCAGAGTGGGTGTTAGGGTTACAGATCATCCTGGGTCAGGGCTGAGTGCTGGATCCCAAGTGACAGAGGTATCCATGCAGTCTTTAAATCGCGAGAGTGTGTGAAATGTGGCCTTCAAAGTGTAGAGCTCCGGGTAGGGGTCTCTCTTGCCTTGCCTACGTGTAAGGGAGTGCTGCTTCCAGCCAGGCTGGGCAGATCTGGCACGGCCTCTTCTGTCTCTCTCCCGGAGGTCCCTGGGCCTCTCGCCCTGGAAGACTCTCTGACTTAGTTCTTGAGTTTGAAGCATATTTCATAGTCAGTTATTAGCCTGGTGTATTAGTTGGGACACTTTCAGCTGTGACAGAATACCAATTTCAAGGGGCTTAAGCAAAAAGGGGATGCATTGGCTCACATGACTGGGAAGTCCAAGGCTCAGATTTTGTTTTCAGGGTGGGGTTGGAAAGCCTCGTGACTGACAGACAGCCCCACCAGGGCTCCTAGAGTTGGGGGAGTGCGGTTCTCCCAAGGAAGGGGGGCAGGCAGACCACAACAGGCCCTCCACACCTGGGTATAATCTTTTGTGAAATTCAGCTCCTTAGTCTATTGTGTTGGCACCTGGGCCAGATTTCTCAAGCAGTGCAGATGAAAGGCACTGTCTTTCTGAAGCCTGTCGGCTACCTGAAGCAGATTCCTCACCCACTCCTGTTTCAAATTTTCCAACCCCTCACCAAGCCCCTGGCATGGGTGCAAGGCATATTACCAGTAGGGCAGAAACGACCAACATACCTTGAGCCCAGTGAAGGTAGAAGGCTTTCTGGATGCAAATTACCATTTCCTCAAGTCTATTTGAACACTCAAAGATCCCTCAAGGACAGCTCCCCCAGAATCTTGTCACTGCAATTGTGCAATATAGAAATATCTGTGCAATAAAAAAGATCACTTGGTGGCACAGTTTGTGCTTGACTACTAACGGGAAGGTTGGCACTTTGAACCTACCCAGTGGTACTGCGGAAGAAAGACCTGGCTACCTGCCTCCATAAAGATTACAGCAGTTAACCTGACTAAACAAGGCCCAAAATGGAGTCACCTGTGCTAAGCCCCACATTAGCAAACCAAAACCTAAGTTTCGATTTCTTGTAAATGCATAACCTTCCCAGAAGCTGAAATCCAAGTCAATCAATTGACTTTCTTAGAAACTGAAACCTAAGCTAGCCAGTCAGGACTTGCCGATCAGTTTAACCCAGTTCAACATTTCCCCTTAATCCCAAATAAGGAAAGAAAATACCTGCCAGCCAATCCAAAATTCCCCCAGCGTATCTTCCTTGTTCCTGTGTGTTCGCTATTACAAATGCCCCTCCGTTTGTACCATGTTTCAGAACTCTAGTCTGACTTCCAGACTGGACATTCCCTGGTTCATGAACTGAAAAAAAAGGCTTATGAGTTCATTTAATATTGTGTACATTTTATTTTTAACACAGCCAAGAAAATCTTATGGAGTTCAGTTCTACTCTGTAACATCTGGGGTTGCCATGAGTCGGAATTGACTCGAAGGCAACAGGTTTGGTTTTTCGTTTTGGTACAATAAAAATCAAAGATGTCATTTCTGCCTAGTGACAAGGAGGGTCATTCTCCCACGACAGGCTCTACTGACAGGCCTGTCAGTGGATGGAGACCCCATAGACGACCTCTCATAGACATTTCACTTCACACAACCATTCAAGACAGAATCTCCTGGAAGCCTGGCAAGTAGGGCACATTTCCCTCCACAAGACGCCATAGAGTCCCCTCCCCACTTCTTCCCTCCTCAATTCACATTCCACTGACCCTGCAGCTGAATGTAGCCTCTGCTCCTTGAGAAGGGAGAATCCAACCATTCTGCCTTCATCTTTCCCCGTGTCAGCCCTCCTGATGCTCCCAGGGAAAGGAAGTGACAAATACCAGAGTGGGGTGAGGGGAGGAGGAACAAGCCAGCCTTTGAAGTGAGCTCCTGGCTCTGGCAGGATCTGCCATGACTTGGGTCTTCAAAGGGCCTTGACCCAGGGACCGGGGCCTGGACCCCAAAGGGCGGCATTGAAAGGAGTGGACACTATGATGTTATGCATGTTGTGTTGTGTGACTTGCATCATCTCTGGGGGGAAAGGGACGCTAGAAAACTTGCACCCACGCTGCCTCTAATGCTCTGTGAGCCTCTCTCTTCCCTCCAAAATATGCATTATAGGTGGTTTCATGTCATCCAACATGCTTCTAAAATATGAACTGGCTTATAGTGTTTATAGTCTGCATGTGCCAAGCTTTGCTTAAAACCCCAAAAATAAAATAAAAAACCAAACCTGTTGCTCTCCAGTCAATTCCAACTCACAGCCACACGATAGGACAGGGTGGCACCTACAGGACAGGGCAGCACCTACAGGACAGGGCAGAACTGCCCCATAGGCTTTCCAAGGCTATAATCTTTATGTAAGCAGACTGCCACATCTTTCTCCCATGGAGTGGCTGGGGGTTCAAACTGCCAAACTTTGGGTTAGCAGCTGAGCAGCCAAATGCTTTCACCACTGTGCCACCAGGGCTCCTAAGTTTTGCTTAACCAATCTCATTCAGGTTGGGCAGAGAGAGAGAGAGAGAGAGAGAGAGAGAGAGAGAGAGAGGCAACATGAGCAAGCAGGAGGGGAGAGAAATGGAGAGTCATATGGAGAGATCTAAGGAGGACTAAGTTGCGCCTGACCCAAGCCATGATGTTTTCAGTCGCCTCGTATGCATGTGAAAGCTGGACAATTACTAAGGAAGATTAAAGAAAAACTGATGCATTTGAATTACGGTGTTGGGAAAGAATATTGAATATACCATGGACTGCTACAAGAAC
The DNA here is from genome assembly GCA_030035585.1 of Dugong dugon. NCBI lineage: Eukaryota > Metazoa > Chordata > Mammalia > Sirenia > Dugongidae > Dugong > Dugong dugon. Next base: position 56,578,069 of record CM057480.1, read on the forward strand.
GAACAAGTCTGTCCTGGAAGAGGTACAGCCAGGATGCTCCTTAGAAGCAAGGGTGGCAAGACTTGGTCCCGCCATACTTTGGACATGTTATCAGGAGGGACCTGTCCCTGGAGAAGGACATCATTCTTGGTAAAGGAGAGGGTCAGTGAAAAAGGGGAAGATGGGTTGATACAATGGCTGCAACAATGGGCTCAAACATAACAACGATCGTGAGGATGGCGCAGGGCTGTGCAGTGTTTTGGTCTGTTGTACACAGGGTCACTATGAGTCGGAACCTGCTTGATGGCACTTAGCAACAACAACAAAGAAAGAAAAGAAGAAAGAAAAAGACAGAAAAGAGTGGGAGGAAGGCACTGTGCAAACCAGAGCAGGGGTTGAGTGGCCGCAGGGGAAGCCCCAGACCATCAGGCATGTCTTGTCCCAAGGTGTGACCCACACGCATCCGCAGACTCCAACAACGGGGCGGAAGCCAGCCTCAGTGCTGGTGGGCAGCAGGTCTAATGGAGCTTGAGCAAGGAGCCTTGAAGACATGCCCACCCAGCTCCTCCTTTCTTTCCTCTCGGGCTTAGTTTCCAGCAGGCTCTAAGAAGCCCTGGGAGTGTGTGCAGGACATGCTGAGGACATTGGACTGATGGGGGAGGAGCGAGGAAGGAGCAGAGGCTACATTCAGCTGGAGGGTCAGTGGAAAGTGAATTGAGGAGGGAAGAAATTTTCTAGCCCCCTCTCCCCCCAGAGAGGATGCAAATCATACTATGCAGAGTCACATGTATGTATAGCATCATAGTGTCCACTTCCTTTCAACTCTGCCCTTAGGGGTCCAAGCCCAAGTCCCTGGGTCAAGGCCCTTTGAAGACCCAAGCCATGGCAGATCCTGCCAGAGCCAGGGACACACTTCAAAGGCCGGCTTGTTCCTCCTTCCCTGGCCCCGCTGTGGTGTTTATCGCTTCCTCCCCCTGGGAGCATCAGGAGGGCTGACCATGGGGAAAGATGAAGGCAGAATTGTTGGATCAAAGTCCAAACACATAATAAAGGCATCTCCCAGCCCCACCTAAGGACATGATAATGTACGTTTACTCACACACAAACACAGGCCAGCGGGCTGGCCTGCCATAAACCATCTCTTATTACAAAGCCAGAATCTTTTCCATCTGTGTTTTAGCTGCAGCCCATGAAATAATGTCTATAAAAATAAGATTGGAAATGAAAATATCGAATGCAATAAATTATGGCTACATTGTGTTCCCTCCGGAGGGATTCCCTGGCCAAAGAGCCTTTAATATTTGTATCTAGGGCTGTGCTTTGTATTTTCTCATACAGCACTCCATTTGCTAATGGGAAGAAAGGCCTAGAAGGCTGAGGTTTGCTTGTTTGTCTGTCTGTACCTGCCTGGCAACTTAATTTCCAAAGCAGTGTTGTTGTTGAGCTGCAAAACGAAAGCCAAGAGGGAGGTTGCCCAGTTTCCATCACTTCCACCAACTGCCTCCTCACAGCCCCACCACCACATCCCAACTGCAATCATGACATTACTGCAAACACTGTCACCATCTTCCTTCAGGGATTCAACAGACCTACCATTTCCCAGGCATTGGATAAGGGCTACAGTACCTGGGTAGTGCAAATGGTTAATATGCTCAGCAGCTAACCAGAAGTTTAGAGGTTTGAGTTCACCCAGAGCTACCTTAGAAGAAAAGCCTGGTGATCTACTTCCAAAACATTAGCCACTTAAAACCCTAGAGATACAGTTCTATTCTGACATACATGGGAGATTAATATGACAGAGGTCTAAGAGTTGAAATCTTAAGGGGAGTATAGGCCACATGTACAAAAAACTCAGAACAAGAGGAAAGTCATCAGCGAGAAAAAGAGGAGTCTCCCTGTAGGAAGTGGCTTTCAGATCGAGTCTAGAAGGACAAGGTGGATCTGGACCTGCAGAACTAGAAGGAAAAGGCCTTTCTGAAAGAGGGATTGGAGGAAAGGAAAGCCCAGAACTGTAACTCACGGGTGAAAGTGGGGGGAATGAGTTCAGTCTGGCTGAATCCCAAGGTACATGAGAGGCAGTGAGGGAACTCAAGCTGGAGGTGGGTAGAATTGGACCGAGGAACGTGACAGATAAAAGAAAACGTCACTTGGTCTATGGTGGAAAGTAGAGGACTATTTGAAAGTTATTGATCTGTGGAAGGACGGAGCTGGTTTTGTAGCTAATCACTGCAATTCCGTCTTGGAGCCAATGATATCGAGGCCTTTCTCTCCTTACTCCCTTCCCTGAGAAGATCCCAAATCTTCCCTCCTGCTGGCTGATTAAAAAATTCACCACAAATCTTGAGTGTTTGCCGTATGCTGTGTCCCGTTGCCTGAAACATCTGTGGCAGAGAGGAAGGAGTGGGATAAGAATGAAACATATAGAGCCATTACTACTAACACCTCAGGGTGAGTAAGGGCATCGGAAGAGCCTTTCTAGAGAGTGGATTTTGCTTGGAAAGGCATGGAGTGTACCAGGGTGCTTGTTGGGTTGGCAGGTACCTCAGGAGAAGTAGAGAGTTGAAAGGACAAGCATGTGGTCAACTAACATGAGCTTTGCCTTTCTTTGTGGTATCATCCGTAGATGTGGATCTGAAGTATTAGACTCACAGAGAACCCCAGGTCTCAAGCCAAGGGCTTCCTCAAGAGCTGGAGGAAGCCCAGGCTCCTTGTGTGCAAGGTGGTTGCCCTCATCCTTTGGTGCTGAGGCTGATACTGCCCTTGCCCCACTTTCCCGAAGATGCTGATGAGAACCACTGGAGTGAGTTACACAGGCATTTCCAAGCTCTTTGTAAAGGTCTTAGCTGGCTTTCTTTAATAGCCCATTCCCCAAGGCAATTACATACTCTATTCTCTTCTCTTTGGACCTGGTCAGTATGCAGAGGGAGGAAAATGGACCAGTCGTCCCACTGGGCTTGGGGCTCCATCCTCATTCTCTGACAGACTTTAGGATATAGAACTTGGATTTCTCTCTCCACCCCACTGTGCACTGAGCCAGTATGGTGCAGTAGGAAATGTTGGGGAAGAGACACTTGAGACCCTTCCCCCCTCCTGCCTTGTTATTCTCTGAGGACAGGCAGGAAAGGCTCCTCCAGGCCCCACTGGCAACTCGGCCAGCGTTTGTGGTAGGCGGTGTTTATGTGAACACACAAATGTTTATGAGAGATTGCCAACTGGTAATTTATGAGTCTCTCAGCCCTTCCCCAATAAAAGCTGTTCCCTCAACGTTCTGACAGGCTCCACATCTGTAACTAATGTGTCACTTGCTCAGCTAATGCAGTTCACTTGTATTTATTTTTGCACAAAAGCTATTTATCCAGCCACTCGGGGCGGGGTGGGGGCGGGGGGGTGGGGGGGTTGGTGTGGAGGACAAAAAACAGCCCTGTCAGGACCGTTCTTTGGAGCAGAGTGTCTTTCCTGAAAAGAAACTCCAGATTGCTCACAGAGCAGGGTGGCTTATGCTGTGTTCGAGGGTGTGGCCAGGTGTATGAGACTGACTGTCAGAGAGTGTGGGCTGTCTGTCAGTGTGTCCAGAGATGGGCCCTTGCTGTTTATTGTCTCTTGAGTATGTGGAGGTGTATCTTTTTGCGTGCTTGTCTGTCCGTCTGGGACTATGTGGATTTGAAAGTTTGTCTCTGAACCTATGGAGGATTACTTTTTTAAAAGGTGTTGGGGGTAGGGCCAGGCCTAACTTGTATCATCTTCCCACCCCCACCCCCACCTGCAGCCATAAATCAAAGTTAGAAAAGTGGGCTGTGGGCAGTTAAAGGGCCAGGAGGAGGGGGCTTAAGGAAGAAGGGAGGAGGGTGAAGATTAAAAGGGAGGATGGTTGGCTTCAGGGCAAAAGGGACATTGGTAGGCCAAGAACTGTAACTATAACACTTGGAAGGCTGCTTAAATGGCCCTTCCTCTGTTTGTTGATTTTCTCATTCCCACTCTGATTCCTTCAGTATTGGCAGTGAAACCCTGGTGGTGCAGTGGTAAAGAGCTAGGGTTGCTAACCAAAAGGTCTGCAGTTCAAATCCACCAGGTGCTCCTTAGAAACCCTATGGGGCCATTCTACCCTGTCCTATAGGGCTGTGATGAGTTGGAATCGACTCGACGGCACTGGGTTTGGTTTTTGGTTTTCTTTGTAGTGAGGAGGATGCTCTGTGGGCTTGTTTTAGGAGCAGTAAGGAAGGAAGGGGTCATTTCCTGCCCTGTGGCCAGATTTGGGGGAAAGAACCAAGGAGACGGGAGCAGTGACCAGGCCGGTCAGGGGGCTGCTGAGTGCTGGGGGTCTGTGGGAAGGAAAACAAGGCACTGACTCTGGCCTGGAAAGGGCTTGACAGTCCCTGCGGGCCCCATCCCCATCCCAGAGCTTGTCATTCTGATCCTGGCCAGTCAATGAACCAACCTTGACTGGGCAGGAGAGTCCAGAAGCACCCTGCAGACCCCTCTCTCTGCTGGAAAAGCTTCCAGTTGTCTGTGGCCAGCTGGCATGGAGGGGACAGTCCTGCTGGCGGATGCGTTTCTTGCAGAACCTAGATAACCCTGTGGTAGTTATGGCATATTAGGATGCCTGAGGCATCTTGGCACTTGTTACCTAAGACAAGATGTCTTCTCACAGCCAGGGCCAAATCATGGCTGCCTTCTTTTTTGCAAAAAAATTAAGTTTGAAGTTTATCAATTTTGATTTTTGCTCCAGTAAAATCTCATTAAACATTTGGTGCCTGCTGAATGAAGACGAGATAAATCAATATTAATGTAAACATAGAGAAATAGACAATTGTGCTTCGTCTGAAAACTTGCTATTTTTTATGGACCTGGACTGTTGTGATCATGATTTTGTCTATCATCCATAACCTGGCTGTGGGTTGGGGTGGTCAAGGGAAGTCATCTGTCCATCTCACTGTTTCTCTGGCCAGGTGACATTCATGATGGACCCTGTGTCTCCCTGTGACCCGACTGAAGTTGACTTCCATGCCAAAACCAAACCCATTGCCATCAAGTTGATTCCGACTCACAGTGACCCTATAGGACAGAGCAGAACTTTCCCATAGGATTTCCAAGGAGTGGCTGGTGGATTTGAACTTCTGACTTTTTTGGTTAGCAGCCATAGCGTGCCGTAGCTCTTAAACACTGTGACACCAGGGCTCTGAAATTGACTCAGGAGTCTGCTTTTCTTTTGGGCTGGGGTGTGTACGTGTAGAAGGGGGTGAGGAGCAGAGGGTGTCACTCGCTTTTACACTTTGGTTTCTAGTAGGGAAATTCAAACTGGGCAGAGGTGGGGGGCATTTGAAAAGTCAAGATCTGCCTTCTTGATCCATCTCCTCTGAATGATCTGTCCACTGAGCAGGCCTCCCAACCATTTCCTCCCTCTCCTGCAACCAGTGGATATACGAGGAAGGAAGACAACTTTGAGTCTGGGAACGGAGGAAGAAGAACCGAGGGGATGAGCTTGTACTTCAGAATCTAAAAAGAAAAAAGCTGACGTCTCACGCTACGAGGATTAAACTCCAGCCGACACCGTCACCAAGTTCAACTATCACGTTGCCTCATCTCCAACCATCACAACTTTCTGTTAGGCCAACACCGCGTCTCCTTCCTGCCTGACAGTAAAGTACATTACAAAGCCATGTTCTCTCAATGTAGCCTTGGGGTTTCTGCCACACCTAAGCTTTTTCTTAATTCTTGGGCTCTCATCCTCTACCTTAATGCTGTGGGCCAGAGAAAGGGCTGTCCAGGCTGAGCGTTAAGTATCCTGGAGCCATATTTTCCACTCGCAAAACTGTTCCCAGGCGAAATAATTAGGAATTGTAAAACTCCAATGCCACAGGGGCTGGGAGGTAATGTAACAAGAGGAGAGGCGGTTCTGACGAGAGATGATAAACAGTGCTTGGCCTCAGTGTTGGGGTGCAGTGGGGAGTGGTGGGGACCGAGACTGCAGGGACCACATGCACCATCTAAAGGGGCATTGTTTCTTAGCAGAAGAGGGTTGCAGTGGGGGAATGGTGGTCCAGAGGGGCCAGTTCTATTTCATATCTGGATTTTTATGATTTTGATGTTCTGTGTTAACAACAAATTCCAACTGAAAGCTCGATGTCAGCCCAGTAAAACATGTTCGCTGCTGTTGTGGCTGGTTTGCCCCCTCTGCTGTCATGCAATGTGGTAGGGCCGTCACTCAGGACGTTCTGAGTTGTGCCCCTGTGGTTCCTCATGAGTCCAATTAAGTGTTCTGGAATTCCCATTCTTCGCAGTGCTATCCATAATTTGTTATGATCCACACAGTCGAATGCCTTTGTATAGTCAATAAAACACAGGTAAACATCTTTCTGGTATTCTCTGCTTTCAGCCAGGATCCATCTGACATCGGCAATGATATACCTTGTTTCACGTCCTCTTCTGAATCCGCTTGAATTTCTGGCAATTCCCTGTTGATGTATTGCCGCAACTGCTTTTGAAAGATCTTCAGCAATGGTCCTCGGAATTTAGGAATCCCTGCATCAGGCCCTATGAAGGTGCATGCCCTATGCTAAAGAGTTGAGAATGCAGGCCACTTCCAATGTCTAGCTTAAAGTGTCCCGGGATAGCATAAAACAAAACAAAACAAAAACCCACACCCACTGCTGTCGAGTTGATTCTGACTAATGGCAAACCCATGTGTTACAGAGTAGAACCGAACTCCATAGGATTTTCTTGGCTGTAATCTTTACGTAAGTAGATCGTCAGGGCTTTCTCCCGTGGCACTGCCAGGCGGGTTCAAACTGCCAATCTTTTGATTAGTAGACGCGTGCAAACAATTTACGGCACCCAGGGACTTTGGTGCAGTGTAGGTTTGCTTTTTCTCCGGAGAAAGGAACACAGACTCTTGTTCTTTCACCCAGCATGGTCCTGTTGGAGACCCACTGAGCCTGGCTTCTGGGGGAACCTGGGGCAGGGAGGGCAGGCAGTGAGCATCCTGGGTCAGGGAGCCTTACCTCAGGTGGGACAAATCTCATGTGGGGATGAGGAAGCAGATGTCAAGGCCGGCTTCTAAGTTTGTGGTTTGTGCAATGGAGGGTGTGATGCCTTTCCAGAGGGAACCCTGGGCAATGACAGGGCTTGGGGGGAAGATGCTGAGATCCCTGGGGATTGGGAAGAGGTGGAACCCAGCTCTGGCCTGTGGCCTCAGCTTCTCCCCAGCATGCAGCCTCCAGGTGGAGGGGGCAGCAGAGCCCTGAGCCCCAGGCTTGTCCTGGAGGCCAGCCTGCCTGTGACCACCAGGCTCGGGGAGAATGCTCGCATTGGTCCCAGGCCCACTGGGGCTTCTGGGATCACCCAGGGGCACAGAAAGAGCTCAAAGCCCAGCTCTCCACCTTGTTAGCATGAGACCTTCAGCAATGATGTCACCACCTGGGCAACAGTTCCCTCGTCTGTAGAAGGGTCTCGGGCTGGTTGATCTCCAAGCACTCCAGCCATGGCTCTGCCACCTGCATGCGGCTGCCCTAGCTCCATAACTTGATTCGACACATCTTTCAGAGCAAGAATGGGGACTGCTGCTTCACCACTGAATCCCCAGCTTCCAGCATGGCTCAAGGCACATACTAGTGCTCAATATATACTTGTTGAATGAGTGAACAAGACCAGATCGTTGGCAGCAGGGAGATCACCACGTGTGCAACTAGAGAACAAGGCTGGCGGGTGGCCTGGGCAGAGCCTTGGGGCAGCGGACATTCTTGCTGTGCTTTCCTCCCAGCTCCTGGCGGCAAGTGGGAGCAAGGGCACAGCAGGGTTCTCTCTCTCTCTCTTTCTCTCTCGCCTCACCAACCCCTCCCCGCAACCCCTTGGTGATATAGGAACAAAGTGGGTGTCCTGGCTGTAGGTACATTTTTCTCTCCCGTGGGTGTTGTCCTGAGAGTTTTTAAATGACCCAGAAAGCTCCTCGGGGACTTTGGGTCTGGGGGAGACGGGACATGGAGCTGAAAATTTTTCTTTCATCCTCCACCCAGCTCAGGTCTCATTCTCCTAAAAGTATTGTTATTATAAAATAATTCAGATACACCAAAACAAATAAACACCCACGCAGCCACAAACCACTCAGAAATACAAGTCTGAGTCCAGTTGGAGCCCCTGAGTGCATCCGCCAACTATAGCTCCCTTTCACTGCCTCTTCCCCCCAGAAGTAACCACTAACCTGTATTTGTCATTGCCACGAATTTCTCATTATCACAAATTTCTTTAACTTTTTTACTACATATGCAAGTGTTCTTAAAGTGTTTATAGTGTTATTTTGCATGCTTGAAACTGTATAAATAGTGTCATTCTAATATGTGTTCTTTTGCAATTAGCTTTTTTTCCCTCGATATATTTGTGAGATTCTTGCGTGTTGACATACGTAACTGTGGCTCATTTGTGTTCGACGCTGCATGAATATACCCTTTCTCCAAGGGGAGTTCCTCTCAGCCCGGAGCGGTGGTGGGTGAGAGGCCCTCTGGTCATTGGGCATCTCCCCCTGAGCAGAGACAACCTCAGCTGGTGGATACTCCCACCTTCATCTCCCTGACCCCCCTTTAGGAGGCCAGGGCCTTTCCCTCCCTCCCAGAACTTCACTGAGGAGGAATTCAAGTGGATTTCAGGTAACCTTGTGTTTCCCATAAATCAACGTTAAAAGTGAAACCCCAGTGCATGAGGCTGCAATTGTAACCAGCTGAGAGCAGACAGGCAGGCTAATTCAAACCTGGCCCGGATAGAAGGATTTGTAGCTCTGACTGGACACAGTCCCTGCCAAGCCCTTCTCTAGAACAAAGGGGAGACACTGTGTGCAGCGGCAGCCCCCTGCCCCACCCCTGGCTCAAGGGTCTCACTGTCTTCCCTGCTCTTGCCTCGCCCAGAGGGCTCCTGGGTGGGCTTTGCTACGTGATGTCAGGCTGTTGGGCCAGCTTTGGGGCGTGGGGAGTGAGGTGCCAAGTTCTGGCACCTGCTGGGGCAGCCTATTCTGAGGGGCTTACATTTGAGACTGCTGAAAAGGAGAGAGACAGCAGGGCCCCACTCTAGTCCAGACCTAAGCCCGCAAGACCCCAGCCCCCATGGCTCCCAGAGCCTCGTTATGATTTTTGTTGGCCTCTTCCTCCATAAAACTAAAAAACCAAACCCACTGCCATTGAGTCGATTCTGATTTATGGTGACCCTCTGTGTTAGTAGAGCTGCTCCATAGGGTTTTCTTGGCTGTAATCTTTACAGAAGTAGATTGCCAGGCTTTTCTTCCAAAGTGCCGCTGGGTGGGTTTGAAACACCAACCTTCGTTGTTATTATTTCTTTTAGCTTTTTTTTAAAAATTGTACTTTAGATGAAGTTTTACGGAACAAACTAGCTTCTCATTAAACAGTGCACATATTGTTTTATGACATTAGTTAACAATCCTACGATATATCAACACTCCCTCCTTGACCTTGGGTTCCCTATTACCAGCTTTCCTGTCCCCTCCTGCCTTGTCCTTACCCCTGGGCTGGTGTGCCCCTTTAGTCTTGTTTTGTTTTATAGGCCTGTCTAATCTTTGGCTGAAGGGTGAACCTCGGGAGTGACTTCATTACCAAGCTAAAGGGTGTCTGGGGGCCGTATTCTCGGGGTTTCTCCAGTCTCTGTCAGGCCAGTAAGTCTGGTCTTTTTTTGTGAGTTAGGGTTTTGGTCTGCATTTTACTCCAGCTCTGTCTGGGACCCTCTGGGGTGATCTCTGTCAGAGCAGTCAGTGGTGGTAACCTGGCACCATCTCATTGTACTGGACTCACTCTGGTGGAGGCCGTGGTAGTTGTGATCCATTAAACCTTTGGACTAATCTTTTCCTTGTATCCTGTTCTCTTCAGTCTCCCTTGCTCCTAAAGGGGTGAGACCAGTGGAGTATCTTAGATGGCCGCTCACAGACTTTTAAGACCGCAGACACTACTCACCAAAAGTAGAATGAACATTTTCTTTGTGAACTATGTTATGCCAGTTGAGCTAGATGTTCCCCAAGACCATGGTCCCCACAGCCCTCAGCCCAGTAATTTGGTCCCTCAGGGAGCTTGGATGTATCTATGGAGCTTCCAAGACCTTGCTTTGTGCAAGTTGTGCTGGTTTCCTCAGAATTGTGTACTGTCTTCCCTTCACCAAAGTTACTACTTATCTATTGTCTTATTTAATGTTTTCCCATCCCCATCCCTCCCCTCCCTCGTAACTGTCAAAGATGGTTTCTTTTTGTATGTCAACGTTTTTATGAGTTTTTACAGTAATGGTCTCATACAATATTTGTCCTTTTGTGATTGACTTATTTCACTCAGCATAATGCCCTCCAGATTCATCCACGTTATGAGATGCTTCGCAGACTCATCATCGTTCTCTATCGTTGGTAATACTCCATTGTGTGTATGTACCACAGTTTGTTTATCCATTCATCTATTGATGGGCATCTAGGTTCTTTCTGTCTTTTTGCTATCGTGAACAATGCTGCAGTGAACATGGGTGTGTGTATGTCTATTCGTGTGACAGTTCTTATTTCTCTAGGATATATTCCTAGGAGTGGGATTGTAGGATCATATTGTATATCTATCTCTAACTTTCTAAGGAAGCGCCATATTGTTTTCCAAAATGGTTGTATCATTTTGCACTCCCACTAGCAGTGCGTAAGAGTTCTGATCTCCCCACAACCTCTCCAACATTTGTTATTTTCTGTTTTTTTGATTCGTGCCAGTAATGCCGAGGTGAGATGGTATCTCATTGTGGCTTCGATTTGCATTTCTCTAATGGCTAGTGATTGCGAGTATTTCCTCGTGTGTCTGTTAGCTGCTTGAATGTCTTCTTTGGTGAAGTGTCTGTTCATTTCCTTTGCCCACTTTTTAATTGGATTATTTGTCTTTTTGTTGTAGAGGTGTTGGATTTTCCTGTAGATTTTAGAGATTAGACCTCTGTCTGATTTATAATAGCTAAAAATTTTTTTCCCAGTCTGTAGGTTCTCTTTTTACTCTTTTGGTGAAGTCTTTTGATGAGCATAAGTGTTTAATTTTTAGAAGATCCCAGTTATCTAGTTTTTCTTCTGGAGTTTGTGTGTTGTTGGTTATGGTTTGTAACCTGTTAATGCCGTGTATTAGGGCCTCTAGTATTGATCCTATTTTTTCTTCTATGAACTTTATAGTTTTTGGCTTTATATTTAGGTCTTTGATCCATTTTGAATTAGTTTTTGTGTATAGTGTGAAGTAAGAGTCCTGCTCCATTTTTTTTGCAGATGGACATCCAGTTTTGCCAGCACCATTTGTTAAAAAGACTGTCTTCTCCCCATGTGATGGGTTTTGTGTCCTTGTCGAAGATCAGTTGATGGTAGGTGGATAGATTTACATCTGGGTTCTCAATTCTGTTCCATTGGTCAATCTGTATCTGTCATTGTACCAGTACCAGGCTGTTTTGACTACCATAACTGTATAGTAGGCTCTGAGGTCAGGTAGAGCAAGTCCTCCTACTTTATTCTTCTTCTTCAGTAGTGCTTTACTTATCTGGGGCTTCTTCCCTTTCCATATAAAGTTAATGATTAATTTTTCCATCTCTTTAAAGAATGTTGTTGGTATTTGGATCGGGATTGCATTGTATTTGTAAATTGCTTTGGATAGAGTTGTCATTTTCACAATGTGAAGTCTACCTGTCCATGAGCATGGTATGTTTTTCCTTTTATGTAGATCTCTTTTGGTTTCTAGCAGTAGTGTTTTGTGGTTTTCTTTGCATAGGTCTTTAACATCCCTGGTTAGATTTATTCCTAAGTATTTTATTTTTTTAGAGGCTATTATAAATGGTATCATTTTCCTGATTTCCTTTTCATCAGTCTCTTTATTGGTGTATAGGAATCCAACTGATTTTTGTGTGTTATCTTGTATCCTGCTACTCTGCCGAATCTTTCTATTAGTTCCAGTAGTTTTCTTGTGGAGTCTTTTGGGATTTCTATGTGTAGTATCATATCATCCACAAATAGGGACAGTTTAACTTCTTCATTACCAATTTGGACGCCCTTTATTTCTTTTTCTTGCCTTATTGCTCTAGCTAGAATTTCCAGCACAATGTTAAATAGGAGTGGAAACACCAGCCTTTAGGTTAGCAGTCAAACACAAACCATTTGCTCCACTTAGGTACCTTCCTCCATAAAAAATATTAAAGATGATATTTTATGACTGCTTTGGTATAACAACATATATAATCCTGGCTGGATTCATTATGATGTATTTATTATTACATTCATTTTTCTTCTGATTTTAGAAGAAATTTAATATTAAAACATTTTTCTAGGCCCCTAAAAGGAGCCCTGGTGGCACAGTGGTTAAGTGCTCGGCTGCTAACTGAAAGGTCAGCAGTTCAAATCCAGTGGCTGTCTGCTTCTGTAAAGATTTACAGCCTTGGAAACCCTACAGGGGAGTTCTACTCTGTCCTATAGGGTCACTATGAGTCGGAATCGACTCCACTGGCAACCGTTTTTTTTTTTTTTTTAAATTTAAAATATTGCGATCCATAGGCTCTGTGCCTGTGGCACCTAATGGAGAAGTCGGCCCTGACAGCTCCCGCAGAGTCTCAAGCAACCTACCTCTACAGAGACAGCCACCCTTCTTTCCTCCAGGGTGCCTGCCCTGCTAGGTTGAGGGGAGGGAAGACGTGACGTCCGTTAGTCCTGCTTCTGCAGACGTTCTCCTTCTGCAGGGGGAGCGAGGCACTGATGCGTAGTGAACAGAGGGCTTTGTGATTGTGGCCTGCCTGTGGGGGCAGAGGGCAGCCTGTCTGAGATCCCACGTGTTTGAGGGCCCATATGGCAGATCCTTCGTGGGGGCTCTGTATGGTGGTGGATGGTTGACAGAGGATTATCCTCTGGGCGGGCCCTTCTGTTCTTCCAGTTGACACCATGCCAGGATTGCTAGAGGATGGAGCTTGTGTGGGAAACTCTGTCCACGTGCTTGTCCAAGCTGGAGGTGTGATGTTTCTGGTGTGTAGGACAGGTAGAGCTAGTTTGTGTTTTCAGGGTGATCCGGGGTCCCCCACACTAAGGAGTTTATTTTGAGGGGGGCCCTCGGTCTGTCTTGGGTATGGGGGCTGAAACTGTTACAGTACAGTAACTAGGGAAGGGGTGACGGGGGCCCCGTGCAGGGCCACCACATTGCACAAGGGCATCATGCCTAGTGGCTGCTGTTCACACCATAGACCTTTTATTATTTGAGTGTCATTTTCCTATTTCTGTAATAACTTTGTCAGTTCCAAAGGTGGGCTATTTATGTATTTATTGTGGCAAATTTCCTACTAATGGTGGTAAAGTGCTTATTCTAATAAAATCAGTATATTATGATATTTTTCTGATCAATGGAAATAAACCCAAAAACCAAGCCCATTGCCATCTAGTTGATTCTGACTCGTAGTGACTTGATAGGACAGAGTAGAACTGCCCCATAGGGTTTCCAAGGAGTGGCTGGTGGATTCAAACTGCCGACCTTTGGTTAGCAGCCAAGCTCTTAACCACTGTGCCACCAGGACTCCAAAATGGAAATAAAGTATACTGAAAAAGTAGCTATCTTTTTCTACACAAAGGCACCATGTTTTTGGATGGGCAGTGGCCAGGCCACTTGATTGTCCAGTCTAAGGAGAGGGTTCATGTGACTCCAATAGCCCTGTAGCCTTGAGCTGGTCACATGACTATGGCTTCCCTTGGCCTTGAAATAGCCATGTTCCTTTAAACACTGATAGATCCTTCTCTCTCAAAGACTGCCCAGTCTATGGAGAAAACATGGCAAGTGGTCTTAAACCTTCTCCACTCTGGCCATCCAGGAATACTCTGGGAGCCCTGTGGCCAAAGCTGGCATGCCCACCTATTCCCCCACACTGCTCTACGAGGCTTCTGGAACCCATCTACCTCTGCTAGAGAGCTCTATCTCATTGTCCTCTGTGCAGAACTATCTGGGTCCCTGATGTCCCTGAACTCAGGGGCCAGCTGGTACAAGGGAGGTTGGGAGGAGAGAAGGAAAGTGGAGTGGAGTCAGTAAAGTAAGCAGAGTTATAGAGGGGCTGTAGGGAGCCAGTGGGAGCCAGTGGGCCTGGTGGGGGCTGAGGGAGGGGCCTAGCCCTTCCCCTACAGAGCTGACTGCAGGCCTTGAGGGGGTACTGTGAGCTGGGTGCACAGAGGTGTCTTTAGTGAGTGGTCTCCCCTGTCCACTGCCCATTTCCTCTATGAAACCCATGGAGCTTCTGAGAAGGGAGCCCTGTAGCAGGAGAACAAGGAGGTCTACAAAAGCTTCTTAGCCTCCTCATATTCTATTGGAGACATGCACGAATCACGTGGGTGCCACAGCCTAGAAGCAAAGGGGCTCCTGTTCCCCTGAGTCTTTCAGGACTGAATCTTTAACTCCAAAGTCTTGGCTCCCTAAATGCCAAAGGTCTGATTCAGTCAGATTTAGGCTCAAACACATCCTTAGGTCATGCTCCTTCCCCAGCCTAACACAGTCAGTCCTCACAGCCTTCCTGTGAGGTAAAGACTGTCACCCTTGTTTCACAGCACGTGGGCTGAGGGAGTCAGTGGCTTGTCTGAGGCCCCACAGCCAGTAAGCATCAGAGCAAGCTTGGAATCCAGGCCCCGTATGACTCCAAAGCTGAGCACGAGATGCTGCTGGAAGTAGCAGCAGGGATAGGAATGAGTGCCACCAGAGACGACCTTAAGAGGCAGGCTCTGCTGCCTCCTATGTGTGGCTGCTGACCTGCAACTACCTGCCAGAATCCTAACCCTGGCCCCTGGCTGACCCTGCCGGGCTGCAGACATCGGAGGTAAGTTTCCCCTAACTGCTCCTCTATTTCTGCCCTGCTGTTCCAGGAGGTAGGAGTCCCTGAGTGGTAGAAATGGTTAATGTGCTGGGCTATGAACCAAAAGGCTGGAGATTCGAGTCCACCCAGAGGTGCCTCAGGAGAAAGGCTTGGCAATGTCCTTCCAAAAAATCAGCCATTGAAAACTCTGCTGAGCACATTTCTACTCTGAACCTGTGAGGTCACCATGAGTCAGAATCAACTCCACAGCAATCCTTTTTTTTAGGAGAGGGGGATTCCAGGAGGTAGGGTCCTGCCATTATAAGTTCCAAGACTGGCCAGCAGGCTGCACCCAAGCATTGGGCACATTTTCAGGGGGGAAACTTTGAGGCCCTTCCCACATTGCTGTACAGCTGATGGGCACGGGTTCCAGAGCCTCGAGGTGTGTATACTTCTGCCTCGGTGCTTTCGTCCAGATGCTCAGCCTGTCTCGCTCCCTCCCTCCCTCCACGGTCTCTTTCTCTCACTACATTCCAGTCCTTGGAACACGTGTATTTTATTTTGTCTTTGCTAAAAAGTGTTCTGTCTCTTGGGCTGAGTTGTTTGAAGGTGACCTGTGAGAAGTGATCTTGCCATGCTTCAGATCCCATTGCTGCTCTTTCCCGGCATGCTCTGCGGAGGGGAGACTCAGACCTGTCTTGGGTTGTCAGGCCACCTAGCCCACCTCTGGGTCAGATGGGGGTGGCAGCAGAGTGTGTGTGTGCTTGCATGTGTACATGGGCTTACAAGTGCGCGCTTGCGGATTTGTGTCTGTGCATATAGATGCATTTACGTGTATGTGCATGTGTGAGCGTGTTTATGTGTGTGCATTTGTTGTCTGTGCATGTTTGTGCACTCCAGATGTGTGGCAGGATGAAGGCTAGGCATGAGGCGGCTGAGGGCAAAGTCTCAGGCCTTGACCCAGGTTTCTGGATGGCCCCATATTGTGACCCTTCACCTTCCTCTGTGGCGGCTGAGGCCTTCGCTCCCCAGAGACCAGAGAACTTTGCTTTGGAACCAAGCAGGCAGGCCTCATGGCCTGGGAAGGGTGCAAAGCTGTTTCCAAAAGCAAACAGGATCATCCTCATGCTGGGGAGCCTGGAGCCAGAGGCGCCTTGTTTAATTCTAAAGGAATGTGTGTGGGTTCCCACCCATGGGGCAGGCCCTGGCCTGATGGGGAGTCTGCGCACGTCCGCCAGCAGTGGCTGCCTTTGAATTGGTCCTCCCCTTGCCAGCGGAGCTGGCCAGGATGAACCACTCCAGGCAGAGATAGCTGCACGCACTTGTGTGGCAGGACTGGGCTGGGGAGAGGCTGGTCTGTAGCGCCTTCCTTAGAGCTTCCGGGCCAGAGTGCCCAGCTCTGTGCTGGGGTAGGGGGTGGTAGAAGGGAAAAGAAATGGCCCAGGGCTGGTCTCAAGGGAGCTTGGCATCCAGCAGGGAAGAGCAAATTCCCCCAGCAAAAGACAGTATCAGATGATGTATCATGGGGGGGAAAGTGTAATGGACAGAGGGAGGCAGAGAGGAGAAACCTCCGCGGGATGTGGTCATCAGGGAAGGCTTCTTGGAGGAGATGGAGGCTCAGCTGGGCCTTGTAGGGTAGAGAAGATTTGGAAGGAAATAGGGCATTCCAGGAGGAGGAGCAAGAGGGTATTCTGGGAGGGCTTTACAAATGATGCAGAGATGGAAAAGGCCTTTGTGAGATGACAGTGTGGACACTGGTCCAGAGGGAATTTTGGAAGGGAGGGAGGACGAGGCAGAAAAGCCAACTCCTGTTCACTGGGAGGGCTTTAAATGCCAGCTAGACTTCATCCTTAGGCGGTGGGGAGCTATTGAAGATTCTTGAGAGGGAGAGTGACCTCAGGAAGGCAGATTTTTGGGAGAGAGACTGATGAGATGATCAGGTTACATGGTAGGTGAGGATGGAGGTCAAGACTAGAAGGGCTAAGAGTGGGTAAGCGGCTGAGGCCAGGGAACAAAGGTAGCAGAACTGAATCCACGTTCTGCGACACTTGGAGATTTTTCAAGTCTTGTTTGTGTGTTTGGTTTCCCTGAACTGAAAACACTGTGTCAGCCTGAGCCAGCTCCTCACCTACAGGCAATGGAGCTAGATGAGCCAGGGAGACAGAGGCCGGCCCCCAGCCCATCCAGGCTGGGTGTGAGCACAAGTGTGAGCCCGAGTCCTCAGAGGGAGTATGGGACACCACCTGGCCCGGGTGTGCACACACCCAGTGTGAGTGTGTACACAGCCTGGCCTGGGTGGGCCTGGAGCTGGCATGCAGAGGGTGCCTATAAATGTTTGTTGAGTGACTAAGTGTGAATGTGGGCAGGTCCCTGGGGGAGACAGAACTCCAGAAGCAGAAGTGAAGCCATCCTCGCCAGAGGCCCACATGGCCAGGGGTGGGGCTGCTGGTGCCTCCTCAGTGGGTGACACTGGCCCCCCGCCCCCCGCCATAGTGCAGGCCTGATGGTGCATCCTTGGGGTAGGCGTCCTGCTTCCACTCGCCCCCCCCGCCACTGTCCTCTGATCTCTGCAGACTACCCAGTGGCCTCCTCCACCCATTCTGAGGAAGGCAGCAAGATGTCCCTGGAAAGTGGCCCTGGCTTGGAGGTGGGGCAGCTCCTACCCTAGGGACAGTCTGGGGTGGTAGGTCTCACTTCTGGAGGCCAAGAAGATTTCAAAGAGTCTTCCAGAGGCAGAGTCATGAGCTGGCTTGAGTTTTCCAAGCAGGGAAAGGTGAACTTCCCAGGCAGCATGATGATGGGGTCCCTGGTAGCTGTATATGGAGGGGCCTGTCCCACTGAATCATTCGGTCCAGGAGCTCAGCTCCTACAGTCTTGGGCCCTGGCTCTACCTCTGGGGGCTCGTTGGCCAGGGACCCCCGGACTGACAGTCACCTCAGCCCCTGGTGCCCACCCTCATTGGAGGAAGGTTCTCGGGGGCCAGATCTCCTTTCCCTGTGGCGTCCCGGTGGCCCTGGGGGAAATGGAGGTGCCATAGCATTTGACGTGAGCACTTTGCATCTTCTCAGGCCCAGCCAAATTGGAGTGATGTGGGCAGGACTGCCTCAGCAGGCTCAGGGATGCACAGAGAGGAAACGGCTGCCGCCCACCACCTCCTGGCTCTCCCCCAGCCTCCCTGGCCCCTTCCCTCAAGCTTGCTTTCTATCCTTCTGCCCCTCTCTGTCTCTTCCCGCCCAGGTCCTTGTGGAGGCTGAGTGTGCAGCTTTCTTTCTGGCCATATGGCCAATGTTCTTCCAGTTCTGGTGGCTTCCTGGGCCTTGCCCTTGGGCTGAGGAGGGTAACTGAGCTTTTTGCCTTCATGGGTGCATCTGCATTGAAGGGCCAGCGCTGTGGACTTCTCAAGCCCCCAGCAGAACTCCCCATCCTGCCGGCTCCACAAGTTTCTTAAATCTACTCTGAGCTATGTGTTACCTCATCCTTTTGACACTTTGAGGAATGCCTTCCTGCTCCAATAGTTTCATCTTGAAGCAGAGACAATGCAGTGCTGCGCTGAGCCATGTTGGAGCCTGAGGCAGGAGGAATAATCTGTAATACTACTTCTGTCTTTATTTAAACTTTGGATATTTTCTTCATCATGAATTTTTTTTTGGCATTCATTTTGTTTTTTAAGCTATTGCATTCAAATACTATTTATCTTGACTACTGAGTTTTTTGACACTCCCTTAAATTTTGTAGGAGCCCTGGTAGCGCAGTGGTTAAGAGCTCGGCTGCTAACCAAGAGGTTGTCAGTTTGAGTCCACCAGCTATTCCTTGGAAACCCTATGGGGCAGTTCTACTCTATAGGGTCTTTGTGAGTTGGAATCAACTTGATGGCAACAGGTTTAAATTTTGCAACCTAGGCCAGTGCCTCCCTCGCCTCACACTGGTCCCAGCCGAGTCCCAACAAGGCTAAGGAATGCAAAGCAAAAGACCCCTTGGTCTGTGCCCTGGTATCTCCAAGAACAAACCTGTTTACGACTGAAAGTTGCGTGTAACTCCTCACCTCGAAGACTTGAAGTGTTTGGCTTACAGAGTCGCGGTGTGAGTGTGTATGTGTGTGTGTGTGTGTGTGTGTGTGTGTGTGTGTGTGTGGAGGCGGAATGAGCAGTTGGGGGTGGCGAGGAGGGAGAGGAAGACATGGGATTTCAGAGCTTCTGCTAACGTTTTGGTGGAGTCGAGGGGCAGGACCTGGAGTGGATGTCCGGTGCTTCAGCAGAACACATTAGTGCATCTTTGGAGGTGGAAAGAGAAGCAGGGAGCAGAAAAGGGGTGATGGGAGAAAAAGTACTCTCTGAAACAAGGCGAAAGCAATGGATTTCTATGGAGGGGGGCTGGAGGGGGTGCCACTGGAAATTGGGAAAGCCAAGAGGCCCTAAAATGTGGCCGAGGGTGGAACAACATGGAGCCGTACACCCGTCTGCCACCCCCACACTCCGCCTGTGTAAGGGTTCCCTGATGGTGGAGTGACCCTTCAGGCTCCGCTATCTCCCTCTCTCTGTCCCTCCTTCCTGGCTGTGGCCTGCGGTGGCAGGGAGGAGGCCTTCCTCTCTTCATCCCTGTAACCCCCTGCTTGTTCCGCTGCAGCGGTAGGGCCCAGCCTCCCGCAGGATGAAAGTCTAGGTGAGTGCTCCGTCTCTGACCCACAAACTTCCCATCTTTTGTGTTTTCTAGTTTCCATGGTAACAAAACTCACTTATGCTAATTGTAGGAAACACAGGGAATTCCAAAAGCATAAAGAAGGAAACGAAGTTATGGCTTTAACCCAACGCTCAGAGCTCAGCCCTGTGGCTGATTTGAAACGCCCCACAACATCTGAGTTCCGGGTAGTATTACAGCATCTTTATTTGTTATAGCACTTATGTTCAACCTTCTCGCGCAGCCTTACGAGGTGGACGTCAGTTGTCACTGGTGGCTCCTTTGCACAGCTGGAGGAGCTGACGCAGACATGCATCCTGCATGAGTTGCCCCAGGAGGTGGCTGGGACGGCTCCCAGGCCTCCTGACCGCTGTACCTTGGCCAGTGCCCAGCCTCAGTGCCTGTGTGCTGCCAGAGTGAGGGCAGCAAGCCCTCTGCCAGGAGCCTGCTCCTCCATCACCGTTTGTCCAAGGCCATGCAGGCCCCTTCCCAGTCCCCAGCCAGACTCGG
The DNA here is from genome assembly GCA_030035585.1 of Dugong dugon. Lineage (NCBI taxonomy): Eukaryota > Metazoa > Chordata > Mammalia > Sirenia > Dugongidae > Dugong > Dugong dugon. The sequence continues at coordinate 56,598,016 of CM057480.1, forward strand.
GGTCTCATGGTGGGGCTAGCTGTGAGCTGTGCCCACCTGCCTGGGGACGCTGTGGTGCAGGCATAAGTGTGCATGCTGGGTGCAGAGGGAGGGGCAGATTTCAACCGCGTGCCTCCTGGAAACCACATCAAATGGAACAGCTAGGAATTAATAAATAAACTTGGGAGACAAGTCAGTTACCCGCCCCCTGAGCCCCTGTCCCCGGGGACAGACAGCAGCATGTGGTTCCCAGCCTGAGCACGCCTTCCCGGGGGGCAGGTTGAGTGCTGCAGCTGGCTTCTGACAGATTAGCTGGGCGAGATGTAACAAGCCTCTGTCCTCTGGGCAAATGGCTGCCTTCCTGGGAGGTGGCGAGGACATTCCCAGGTTGCTCCGTTCCTGCCCTCTCCCTCCACTCCTCCAGGTCTCACTCACCTTACGGAGTTCAAATCACTCTCCCCAGTCCCAGGTCCCCCTACAAAATCTCCTAATGAGCTAGTCGTAATGCCTGAAATTCCGCCATGATAGCCGCACAGGTGAAGTGATCCGGCCTCCAGAAGATGCCTGTTAAGGGCATATACTTACCAGGAGCTTGTCTTGTTACTTGCTGGCATCTTCCAGACACCTTGTTTTTGTTGTTAGCTCCCTATGAGTCACCTCCAACTCACAGTGACCCCATGTGACAGAGTAGAATTGCTCCATAATTTTTCCTGGCTGTAATCTTTACGGAAGCAGATCGCCAGGCCTTTCTTCAGCAGTTTCTGGGTGGGTTTGAACTGCCAACCTTCGGGTCAGCAGTTGATTGCAAACTGCTTGTGCCAACTGCGCTCCTAGCCCAGACACATTAGCACTATTATTGCTATAAACAATCAGATGCCCTACCTGTTGTTTCAGAAAACATTTATTCACTGAGCAAATGTGTTTTGCTAGCTTGTGGAGACAGAGAGGAAAAAGACACACTCTGCCCTTAAGGAATTTATAGTTCTGTGGAGAAGTCAGACAATATGCAGACCATTAACCATATATGAACACTTTGGGAGGAAAAGAGGGGACACCTAGCCCAGCCTAGCGGACTCCCCATGAGAGGGGTTCCTGAGGCTGCTGGGCTGCATCCAGAAGGATGAGTTGTCACTGAGGGGGAGGGAGAGGGGCTGTGCCAGATGGAAGAACAGCATTCCAAAGCCCAGAGGCAGGGGAGAGAGGTGAGTGGAACCTGTCTGGCTTGATAATAGGGTATGAGTGTGACAGGGGTCAGAGATGAGGCTGGGGCCAGTAGAGGCTAGCTCATGTGGGGCCTTGATGTACATACAGTTATATGTAATAGTTTTATATGTATGTAGGTGGCATTGAGTCGATTCCGACTCATAGCGACCCTATAGGACAGAGTAGAACTGCCCTATAGGGTTTCCAAGGCTGTAAATTTTTATGGAAACAGATTGCCACATCTTCCTCCTTTGGAGTGTCAGGTGGGGTTAGCAGCCGAGTGCATTACCAGGGCTACTTATACACATACACACACACACACACATACACACACACGTACGCACTGCTAGAAATTTAAGCAGGATTCAAAAAGGACATGGAACAAGGGATATCATTGCTGATTTAAGATGGATCTTGGCTGAAAGCAGAGAATACCAGAAAGATGTTTACTTGTGCTTTATTGACTATGCAAAGGCATTCAACTGTGTGGATCATAACAAATTATGGGTAACATTGTGAAGACTGGGAATTCCAAAATACTTAATTGTGCTCATGCGGAACCTGTACATAGATCAAGAGGCAGTCTTTCGAACAGAACAAGGGGATACTTTGTGGTTTAAAGTCAAAAGGTGTGCGTCAGGGTTGTGTCCTTTTATCATACTTATTCAGTATGTATGCTGAGCAAATAATCCAAGAACCTGGACTATATGAAGAAGAATGAGGCATCAGGATTGGAGGAAGACTCATTAACAACCTATGATATGCAGATGACACAACCTTGCTTGCTGAAAGCGAATAGGACTTGAAGCACTTACTGATAAAGCACAAAGACTACAGCCTTCGGTGTGAATTACACCTTAACGTAAAGAAAACAGTCCTCACAACTGGACCAATGAGCAACATCATGATAACTGGAGAGAATGTTGAAGTTGCAAGGATTTAATTTTACTTTGATCCATAATTAATGCCCATGGAAGCAGCAGTCAAGAAATCAAATGACATAGTGCATTGGGCAAATCTCCTGCAAAAGACCTCTTCAAAGTGTTAACAAGCAAAGATGCCATTTTGCTCAAACATAGCAACGATTGTGAGGATGACGCAGGACCAGGTGGTTTTGTTCTGTTGTACACAGGGTCGCTATGAGTCAGAACGAACTCGACAGCACCTAACAACAAAAATATATCTATAAAACTATGCACATACATGAAGGAGCCCTGGTGGTACAGTGGTACATACATACATATATTCTTGTTGGTGGTATCCATGGAGTTGATTCCAACTCATGGTGACCCATTGTGTGTGGAGGAGAACTGCTCTATAGGATTTTTAAGGCTATGATCTTTCAGAAGATTGCCTGGCCTGTCTTCTGATGTGCTTCTGGGTAGGTTCAAACTGCCAACCTTCTGGCTAATAGTCGAGTGCCACCTAGCAGCATAGTTACATATATATATATATATATATATATATTGCATATATATATCCTGCTTTGCACACATAGGGTCTCTTGAAATTGACTTGAAGGCAGCTAACAACTATATATGTAAATGTAACTGTTATATAACTGTTAACAGGTTACATCTAGGATGGAGGGGGGCATGTAAACTTCCTTTAGGTTTTTTTAAAAAATTGATCAAGTATTCTTTTAAAATTTCTTTGTATGTGTGTTGTTTTTTCTATTTAGAAACAACAACTGTACAACTCCGTGGAACCTAGCTGGCTATAAAAAGAAAACAAGTAGCCTGAGAAATATCAGAAAGCAGCATACGTGGGAAAATGAGTCCCCTCTTACATTCGCTGCCTTTTCTAGGGTTGCATTATCTAGGCGAGTCCTGTAGATCAGTGATTCTCAATTGTTAGTACCTGTGAAGATGACTTGGGAAATCTACTAAAAAATGTGGTGCTTGGGATCTGTTCTGAAGGTTTTGAGCCAGTGAGGCCTGGAAACATGCATTTTTAACAGGGTCCCCTGGTAAATCACACATGAGTGGTCGGCAGAACAAGCTTTGAAAATACCCTAGAACCTTATCGGTTCCTTTTGGGGAATTTGCTTGCAATTCAGGAAACTGCCACCAGATGGTAGTGGTGCTTTGTGATGGAGTGAAGAAAAGACTCGTTTTCTACTGGGGAACTGCTGGAGACACAGTTTTCCCTTATTGTAAGAATGTATAGAAAACAGACCTAATTTCTAAAAGAAATTTTGAAAGCAATTTGTAAAAGACATTGCTCATGAAATCTGAAATTTCAGATCTTAATTTTAAATTTGACCATGTATTTCAAACATCAGGGCTATGCTTTCCAACACAGTGGAAAGCATCTAAATTGAGATGAGCTAAAAGTGAATTTCAAGGACCAAAAAAAAAAAGTAAAATACCTTATTAATTAATAATTTTTAATTCTTGATTATAGGTTGAAGTGATGATATTTTGGACATTTTGATTAAACAAAAATTTTTCTAAATAGACTTTACTTCTTCGAGAAGTTTTAGGTTTACTGAGAAACTGTGCAGGAAGTTTAGAGTTTCCATTTACCCCTCCTCCTGCATATGTTTTCTGCTATTAACATCTTGCATTCCTGTGGTACATTCGTTACAATTGACAAACCAATATCGATACATTATTATTAACTAAAGTCCATTTTACTGTGTTGCACAGTCCAACGGGTTATGAAAATTATTTAATGTCATGTGTCCACTGTTACAGCATCATACAGAATAGTTTTGCTGCCCTAAAAAGATCCCATTCATTCAGTTTTATTAGTAAAATTAATCTCACCTGTTTCTTACTTTTTAGTGTAACTACGAGAAAATTTAAAATTACATATGTAGCTCACATTCTATTTCTGTTGGACAGTGCTGGATTAGAAATTAATTTCTTCAACTTAAAAATGAGGGAATCAAGACCTAAAGTGATTTGAGGGCAAAGTGCTGGAGCTGAAGTTAGCAACCCAAACCTGTTGCCATCGGTGGATTCTGACTCATAGCGACACTGTAGGACGGTGTAGAGTGGCCCCGTAGATTTTCAAGGCCGTAAACTTTACAGGGGAACCCTGGTGGTGCAACGGTTAAGTGCTGGACTGCTAACTCAAAAGCTGGCCGTTCAAACCCATCCAGTAGCTCTGTGGGAGAAAGACCTGGCAATCTGCTTGTGTAAAGAATACAGCCTAGAAAACCCTGTGGGGCAGTCCTACTCTGTCACATTAGGTCACTATGAGTTGGAATCAACTTGATGACACCTAGCAACAACCACAACAATCTTTATAGAAGCAGACTGCCACATCTTTCTCCCACAGAGTGGCGGGTGGATTCGAACTGCCAACCTTTCGGCTAGCAACTGAGTGCTTAATCACTGCACCGCTAGGGCTCCTTCTCTTGAAGTTAGAAGACCTGCATTTAAGTCCCAAACAGTAATATATGCCCTTGAGCAAGTAATGTAACGTCTCTTAGCCTCCATTTCATCATCTGTAAAAAAAAAAAGGGGGATGATTACAGCAACCCGACTTACCTAAAAGAGTTATTTACAAAACTAAGAGACGCAATGTGTATAAGGAGCTTGTGCAAACTCTAACGCATCACACACATCGCCCAGCTTTCAAATGACTATTACTGTGGTTACTGATAATGTTTAGAGCCAGATCAAATAAGTCAACAGTTTATTTAAGTCCCCACTAGGTCAAAGGCACTGGATTTGGCATTTCCATCCTCTTAGGAGTTTAAGCTGAGTGGAGGTGTTACTACATAAACCCATGAAGTGTAAAATGACCAAAAAAAAAAAAAAAAAAGCCCATTGTTGTTGAGTCAATTCCAACTCATGGCCGCCCCCTTAAGTTTCAGAGTAGAGCTGTGCTCTGTAGAGTTTTCAATGGTTGTGATCTTACTGAAAAGCAAATCGCCAGGCTTTCTTTCACGGTGCTGATAGGTGAATTTGAACCGCCAACCTTTCAGTTAGTGGCCAAGCACAAACCATTTGTACCACCCGAAACCAAAAGAACCTTAACCTGTTGCCATCGAGTCGATTCTGACTCTTAGCCACCTAGGGAACCCATAATATAACAATAAACCAAAAACCAAACCAAACTCGTTGCCATCAAGTTGATTCTGACTCACAGCAAACTCTGTAGAAAAGAATAGAATTGCCCTATAGGGTTTCCAAGGCTGTAAATCTTTACAGAAGCAGACTGCCACATCTTGGTCCTGAGGAGAGGCTTACGGGTTCCAACTGTTGACCTTTCGATTAGCAGCTGAGTGCTTAACCACAGTTTGCCCCGGGGCTCCTTAAAATGACAATACATGATTAAAATAATGATTCAAGTAAATAATGGAAAACTAATCATGCGAGTTATTTATCTAAAAAAATTCAAAATAAGCATTTATCGAGCAAGAGCAGTAGGATTGGAAGGTTGGAGTCGAGGAAGAGGAAGTAATAGAAATAACATGTTTTCTGTTTGCAAAGGAGCTTACAGTCTGGGAAGGGAAAAAAAGGCAGATACAAATGATATGCGAGAGTGAAGACAGAGTGTGAAGCCCCCAGCCTCAGGACCTCTAATCAGAGCATTGATGTCAGGGACATGTGACGGGGCTGCCAGTTCTCCACCCACTCTCCACTTTCTTCTTCTTCCTTACTAATAGACTCTTGGCTTTGTTGAAGGTTGGAAATTGGCCCAGCTAAAAACACTACATTTTCCAGCCCCATTTGAAGATAGGGGTAGCCATGTGATGTGGTTCTGGACAATGAGATGTAAGCAGAAGTAGTTGGGTTGGGCTTCCCAGAAAGCTCCTTAAAAAGTGGGCACATTCAGCTGGTGTGCACACCAGAGCTTGTGGCTCTTCCTCCTGCCTGGATGGTGGGCATGATGGCAGTGACTCCAGCAATCATCTTGTGAGCGCAAGTTCAAAAGTCACATCCTCCAGGAGCAGAGGAGAAAGCCAGAGTGAACGGGGGACCTAGAGGGCATCATGGAAATAATGGACTGCTCTGAATCTCCAACCTTTGATCTTATTATATGCGTGAGAAATGAACTCCTCTTTTGAGTAAATCAGGGATGGTATTTTGTGCTATGCAGCCTGCTCAATTCCTGAATGACACTGATCCTACTAGTGCACGTGCCAAGGCTTCTTGAGATCCATGGCCAATGGCAGGGAGAGTGTTAGAGGATTTTACTGAGGTCCAGGGCCAGAAAGTCTCACGAGATAGAGCCACTCTTAAGCTGTATCCCAGCAGGGTGAGGGTGGTGAAGCATCCTTCCCCTTCTGAGGACAAACCCAACACAATAATTGTTCTAAGAACCCCAAAGAGGAAGATAACAAAGAAATACCACAAGGAGCAGCATTTAAGAGAAGTGGCTATTTAAGCTCTGGACTGGTGCCAGCCTGTAGTGGCTTAACTAGGGGCGTTTGGGAGAGAGGGTGTACGGACCACACCAGGTGACATCAAAATGACTGTCTATAGCATTTTTGTGCAGTGTTTCAGCAGAAATTTATTATTTTTATAATAAGTCCCTGTAATTATTTATGACAACAAAAACTTTTTTATGTAAGCTCAGCTTACTTGTATCAATATACTTACCAGGCTAAAAACTCTGTGCTAACTCTTTGAACCTTCTAATGTGCTCTGGTCAGAGATGGCGTTATTATCCAATTACAATGACCCTTCGAATCACATGGTTTCGTCTGCACAAAAGCACGGCTGTTGTTTTCATTGCTGCCTGTATTTTTACAGTCTCTGATTTTGTCAGATTTTCTGGTGTTTTAGCTACAGTGTTGTGGTAATTAGTATTTATGAACCTATGCCAATAACTTTTTTGAGAATGAAGTAGTAATTAAAAGAAAAGAAGGAGTGATACACAGGAATTACAGTTTACTAGTAACATTAGCAATAAAAACATTACTAAGGATTCTGTAGGGTCTGGTACAGGAGGATGTCTGGGTTGGGGGGGTGACCCATGAGTTACCACACTGGGTAACACTAACCCTATTGTCACCACTGCCAGCCTACCCTACCTCATGTCTTCTAGAGTGTACGTGATGTGAGGGGGGAAATCAATTGGCAAAATAGATTGATATTTAGCAGATTTTTTTTTCTTTTAAAAAAATTTTTATTGTGGTGAAATATACATAACCAAAGATTTGCCATTTCAATCATTTTTTTATGTGTAAAATTCAGTGACATTAATTATATTCACCATGTTGTGCAATAGTCACCCCTACCCGTTTCCAGATTTTTTCATCACGCTTAAAAACTCTGTACCCCTTAAGCAATATCTCCCCTTCCCACTCACCCCTAAGAAAACCAAACCAAACCCATCGTCCTACTCATAGCGTGCCCCTAGTAACCACTAATAAATGTTGGTCTCTATGCGTTTACCTGTTCTAGACATTTCGTGTAAGTGGCTCATGCAATATTTGCCCTTTTGTGTCTGAAGTAAATTTCTTTTTAACATAATCCTTTAAATTATCTTATCTTTCAGTCTTTCACCTTGAAGAATGAGCTGTCAAGCTTATTGCCCCCAGGGAAGGAGAGGGAAGGCAGTCATCCTAGTGACTCAAACCTGACTTTTTTGTCCTCACTTTTCAGAGAATGGTACGAAAGGCAGACTTTGTGGGCCCACGAACAGAGGGATTGCGAACTTAGATCCTCCTTTCACACATTAAGTTAGGGCTGGTGGATTAAACAACAGAGGACTCAGTAATGACAAAGAGGAAGTGGAGGGCCACCCCTTCCAGGCCCAGGCATTGTGGAGGAATGTAAGGGTGGCAGGGGTGAGATGCGTGTGGCCTTAACCCTTGGGGGAAGGAAGCTTCTTGGTCTGGTTGAAGGCAATGCTAAGTGCACAAGGGCCTTGCTTCACCTCATGGGGGTGGAGGAGATCACCTTGAGGTCCTCCCCTGCACCACCGGTGAGTGGCCACATCAGAGCAAAGACGGAGGTACAGTGAGGTTAGACACTCAGCTGCCCTGAGTGTGCAGTGTGGATGGGGTCTAGATGTGTCCATGCGAACCCAAGAGGGGATGGAAGTTAGCCGTGGGTGTGACTGGGACGTTTTCCAGAGGGGTTGGTTGCAGCAGTAGGGGTCAAGTGCCCTATAGCTGAGGTGCAAGGGCCAACCAGCTGTGCTGAGCATCAGATGAGAGTCACTGGCAGGCCTTAGGGGTTCCTGGCTAAGGGGAGACCTTTGCCCAAGAGAAGGAGAGCAGAGCTGGATGGAGTCCGCAGCTAAACACGTCAGCTTTGAAAGCCAGAGCGACAGCCACAACCAAGCGCACAAGACACGTTACTCTGGAGACTGGAGGAGCCTGAGGAGGACAAGAACCTGTACCAGTCAGCTTTTTCTAGATAAGGCTGCAGTAACAAATGGCCCCCAGATCTCCATGTCTTAAAACAGAGCAGTTTATTTTCTCGTTCATGTTACCTGTCGGTGACATTCTGGGACCCAAAGTGAAGCAGCAGCCCCAATCTGGGACATGCCTTTCTCAGGGCAGGGGAAAAGACTGAGACAGCTGGCAGAAATTGTCAATGGCTCCTCATGCATCTGCTGGGACGTGGTAGATGTCATTTGCACTCACATGCCAGTGGCCAAGGCAAGTTGTGTGGCGGCCATACCAATGGGGTGGGGAAGGATAGTCCTCCCATAAAAGTCCCTGCAAATCACACTGCTCTGAGCAGGGATCTACGACCCTCTTTTAGGAAGAGAGCGTGAGCAATTGAGAGTAAGAACTCAATCTACAATTAAACTACAGTGAAACCTGGAAGAGCAGGAACTCAACAGGACTGCCTTGTTTTTCCAGGTCTTGCAAGATTTCCGCCTTTGACAGTGTGCAGTCTTACCACTTTTCCATTGCTCATTTTGGTGGAAAATATTTTGATTTTTCTTCTTTAACAGGTGTCCGCCTTACACAGTTTCAGGCTTTCGCAAGTTTTGCTGTATATGCCTCTTCTGTTTCAATGTGAGTTCATATCAGCAGCCGGAATACCCAGACACCTTGGAGAAGAGTAAAGGTCCCTGGGTGGCACATTGCACTTGGCTACTAACTGAAAAGTTGGTGGTTCAAATCTGTGCAGGAGTGCCACAGAAGAAAGTCCTGGTGATTTATTTCCATAAAGATTACGGCCAAGAAAACCCTATGAGCAGTTCTACTCTGTAACACACGGGGTTGCCGCGGATCGGAATTGACTCAATGGCCATGGGTTTGGCTTTTGGGGGTTTGGGAAGAGGAGTGGGAGTTGAAGGATGAGGATTTACCTGCAGAGACTGAGTTCCTGAAAGCACACATTGGCTCACTGATTCAGACTGCGTGTGAGGGGCTGGACTAATTGTGGGGAGACGTGCTTGTAAAGACAGGTCATTGATGAGAAAAGAGGCTGTGTTTTCTTTTCACATGAGAGCGTGGTGTGGTGACTCTGGTTCTCTGCTACAACTCTGGAAGTACAAGACAAAGAGCAGCCTAGTGGGGTTTCTCCTCTGCCTCCCCTCATAGACTGAGGGGCTCCGCCTACCCTTGCTGCAATGCCTCCTGTCGCTCCCAACTCCTCCCCACTAAAACCCACTGCCAATGAGTCGGTTCCAGACTCATAGCGGCCCTATCGGACAGGGTAGAACTGCCCCATAGAGTTTCTAAGACTGTAATCTTTACGGAAGCAGCCTGCCACCTCTTTCTGCCATGGAGCAGCTGGTTGGGTTTGAACTGCCGACCTTTCAGTTAGCAGCTGAGCCCTTAACCACTAGCCACCAGGGCCCCTTCCCTTCTCCCCAGGGAATGTAAACATAGCCATTCATGGATTTCTTTTGCTGCGGGAGGCATTTTCCCCAAGCTGACAGAATCAACCTGTTCTTCACCTCAAACCTGTTTTTAAAAGGCCTTCCCTGTTTTTTTTTTTTTCCCTTTAGTTACAGAACATTTTTATAACATACTTTGAACAGAATAAACAGAACCTAGCAAAACAGTTATTAAAGAGCTATAAAAATGGTTTCCTCACACTTGCCCTCTTTTATTTCTTCCTCATTCAGATATGCTGGGCTTGGTGGTGGCTGAACGGTCTGCAGCCAGGCTTGTGGGGAGTTAGTTGTGAAGCGAACAAGGGTGGGTTGCTGAGAGGGTGGCTCACAAGGTGAGTGGCGTCCATTCTTGAGTGCAGAGATGCCGGGACGCCTCACCCCCATCTCTGCTGGCAAACTCTTGCCCACCCAAGTTTTGTGAATTTATAACCTGGACAGGATTCAAAGTTCTCTGGCTCTGGGGGCTATGAGGCTGGGCTAATTTTATAACAAGGGCAGGTGGCCATCAAGCTAAATGGACCTGAGGGGAATGGGAAGATCTTTTTCCCCATCGTTTCAGTCCCAAAAAGTCATCCCCACCTCTCTTTCACACCACACACACACCAGTTGCCACTGAGTCGATTCTGACTCATGGCAACCCCATGCGTCAGAGCAGAACTGTGCTCCACAGGGTTTTCAGTGGCTGATTTTTCAGAGTAGATGGAAGGGTTTTCTTCCGAAGTGTCTCTGGGTGGACTCGAACCACCAACCTTTCAGATAGCAGCTGAGTGTGTTAACCATTGGCACTACTCAGGGACTCCACCTCTCTTTCAAGGTGCTTGATAATCTGCTGCTGGAGCCCTGAGCCGTTGGGTCTAGCATTGACGGTGTTCAAGGCTCCTCCGCGTTAAGCTTGAAGGCTCAGTATAATGAGTCTCTCGTGACTGCCAGAGCCAAATGGCAGGAAGACACTGGGGACGTTGGAGAAGCAGGGAGAGGTGCTTGGAGGTGGGAAAGGGGTGAAGAAAGGGATGTGGAGGGTGACCCAGGTGGGAAACCAACTCTTCTAACTGCTGCCTTTGTCTCTAGTTGGCCTTGGCCAAGCCGACAGTGGCAGCTTTTGAAAAGGGTGCAGCCCAGTAAGGACGCATGGATGAGTTAATCTGGCTTGTGCGTCTCCTGGATCGAGGGCAGGCCAGGGAGCATGTAGGGATGAGCTGTATCTCCTTCCTCCCATCCTGGGCCCTGGGGAAGAGCGAGGTCTGAGTGGTCACACACCCCACTCCCTAGACCAGTGTCCTTGTGGGTGAGGTGGTCAGGGAGGAGGGCCCTGGTCAGCGTGCCAGCCCCAGGGAACACTCCCTACTCTGGCCGAGGCCTGGGCATCTCTGCATGGGGTCTGAGTGGGTAAGTGGGGGTGGGGGTAGCTGGAGGAGGAGCGCTCGTCCCTGTTCTCAGTCTGGCCCATTCTCAGCACCCTGCAGTACAGGACTGAGGGGGGAAGCTTCCAGGGCCTGGAGACACCATTTTTGAGCATCTCCTTGTGAGATGCTTCATGTGGTTTTTATTAAGGTAGGCACTTGGACACCTTCTGTTGTAACTTACCCTCTGGAATCTTTCTGAGCCCCGGGTGGCTGAAAAACTCATTTACTCTGAGGAGCTCATGGCTGATAATGTTTAGAAGTGTATCCTTGCCCAGGAGCATCTGCCCTTTAACAAAGAGAAAAGACTCCCCTGAAGCTGATTGTCAATGGGAAGGAGGAGAGGAAGATAATTTGGCACAGGGAGCCTTTCTGCCTACTCTCACCAGGAAGATAATGCTAGTCAGCACTCATATTGGTAGAGAATGTTAGAATTTACAAAGCCTTTTCACATATGGTAACCTATCTGATCCCCTCCCCCTGTCAATTGATAGAGGCAGGCAAGATAAAGACTATTATCAATACTTTAAATGAAGAAACCAAGGCCCAGAGAGAACAAGGGATGTGCCCAAGGTCACACAGCCAGATGGGAGCAGACCTGGGATGGGGACTCACAAACTCTATTTTTTTTTTTTTTAAATAAAATAAAATTTTATTTTAATGTAAACTGAAAAAAATTTTTTTAATAGTTTTTTGGTGAAACTTTACACAGGAAATTAAGTTCTTATTTAACAATTTCTATACATATTATTCAGTGACATTGGTTACATTTTTTGCAATATATCAGCATTCTCATGATTTCCATTCTGGTTGCTGTGTTTTCATTAATCTAGCTTCCCTGTCCCCACTTGCCTTCTCATTTTGGTCTACAGTAAATGTTTACCATTTGGTTTCATTTAGATGATTATTTTGAGGTGCACTGTACTCATGGGTGATATTATTTATTCTGTGGGTCGATGTGTCATTTGGCTGAAAGATGACTTCTGGGAGTGGTTTGAGTTCTAAGTTTAAAGAGTATCTCAGGGCTATAGTCTTGGGGTATCATCTAATCTCTATTGGTCCAGTAAGTCAGACCTTTTTTTTAGGAATTTGTTTTGTTCTACATTTTTCTCCCATTCTATCTGAGACCATCTACTGAGTCTCTGGTCAGAATGGTCACTATTGGTAGCAGGCAGCATCTAGTTCTTCCGGTCTCAAGGTAGGTGAGATCATTGTTCATGCAGACTCTTGGTTCTGTAGGCTAGTTTCTTCTTTGAGTCTTTGGTTTCCTTCTTTCTCTCTTTTGCTGTGGACCAGTAGAGACCAACAGTTGTATCTTAGATGGCCGCTTGCAAGCTTTTAAGACCCCAGATGCTACTCCCCAAACTAGGATATAGAACATTGTCTTTAAGGACTATATTGTGCCAATTGACTGAATTGCCTCACGAGACTATGGTCTGATGCCCTCAAACCTAGTAGACCAATCCTATGAGGTATTTGGTTGTGTCTAGGAAGTATCCAAAAGTGTGCCCCCATGTGCTTTATTTTATATTTGAAAATATATGTAGCATACATAAACATGTATCTACGTATGTCTATGGTTACACATATATGTGCACATCCATATATTCACATATGCCTTCCTGTACATATTTATGCATACATATATATCTATGTAACCAAACACATATTTTTTAGTTGTTATTACTGTTGTTGTAAAAGTGTATATCCCCCAATGACTATATATATATATATATATTTTTTTTTTTTTTTTTTACAAATTTCCACATAACGTGTTCATTGACATTATCGAACTCCTTTCTTCTGACCCTAAGCTAGATCCTAGATGTCTCCCATGATATTGGTCTGCAGAAGCTTAGCCTGGGCACATGGGCAGGGGAAAGGGCACAGCCCAGAGGGACACTTGGAGGTGGTGGATAGGTGGGGGATTTGGAATCAGAGGACCTGCTTTAGGATCTTTACCTTACCACTTTCTTATAAGTTACTTAATGCTTCAGAGCCTCAGTTGCTCACCAGTAAAATGGGGATAATAACTAACCCCTTCTGCCCTCACCCGGCAGGGTTACTGTGAGGATCAAAATGAGATAATGTGATTGAAAAATAGTTACAAACTGCAAAATGCTTTCCACATGCGATATTCCAGGAAGTAAGGGCTGGACTCTGAGCACTGTTCACACCCTTCCTTTGGGGGAACAGCGGACTCAGAAATAGCCTGCAGTTCTGTCTTCCCTGTTTCCCCCGGGATTAGTGCTGAATGTTTTCTTCTTGAAAAACAAAAAATCAAAGCAGTTGTAGAAAAACCAGCAGTTTATTTCTGCTTCCCCTCAGCTGCCCTCTCGTTCTCCGAGGCCAAGAGGAGAGGATGTCTTTGGAGGCCTGGATTTGGCCGGGGCCTTCCAGAGCCTGCACCACCCTGCGTGGGTCCCAGGAGAGGGCTGGGAGGTGTTTTCATCTGTCCAGCTGACCACAAAGAGCAGAGGCCATCATTAGTGTCTCTCTGAGGCGTAGGGCTCTGATGTTCCTGAGATGGGGCAGAGAGGAGAGGAGCCCAGCTATTTAAGCCCAGGCCATTCCCACCTGAGAACACCAAGGAACAGCCCCGGACATGTCCAGAGAAATGTATCCTATCTTCTTAGCCAGAAATAATTATTCATTTTGACTTACACCTTTCTGGCCATATTTGCATGATGGAGCTCAGAATCTTGAGTCTCTTTTTTCCCTCTGATGATCAGCAGATGAGTTTTCAGGGTGTGTCTGTCTTTGTCTAGAAACAGGGAAAGACCAATTTCAGAGGAGAAACTAAGCCAACTGTGTGCATGTTGTGTGGCTCACCCAGATGATCCCAGACGATCCCACTCTGGCCCCTGTGCTGGTGTGGTGGAGGCTGCCGATCCACCTCCCAACTCGGAGCCCAGGCCTTCACTTGAGAGCGTTAGGTGGACCCACCAGTTCAGCTGTGTTTTCTCAATCTTGTCTGAAGGGAATCAAGGGATTTGTTGAGAAGAACCTGAACTACATTACAGAATGTATGGTATTGTAAATGGGGGCAGTAGTGGTTCAGTGGTAGAATGCTTGCCTTCCATGCAGGAGACCCAGGTTCAACTCCTAGCCAATGCACCTCATGTGCAGCCACCATCTATCTGTCAGTGGAGGCTTGTGTGTTGCTACGATGCTGAACAGGTTTCACCAGAGCTTCCAGACAGCCTAGGAAGGAAGGCTTGGTGATCTACTTCTGAAAATCTGCCCACGAAAACCCTATGACATAGCAGTCTGATCTGCAACCAAGCATGGGGATGGTACTGGACCAGGAAGTGTTTTGTTCCATTTTGCATGGGGCCACCATGAGTTAGGGACCAACTCTACACAGCTAACAACAACAACCACCACATAGTATTTTAAACAGTTAGGTATAAATATATCCAAACAATCTCAGACCATATAAGGCATGTGTCAGGCATTAATTACCGATCCTTCCTCAATGAGAAAGGCTAAAAGGAAAGTTCCAGTCCATATTCTAACCCAGGTTTCATTTTCTGCCAGTACTCAGGTTCTGCCCTTTCCCTGGCCCTCCTCATGTCCCAAACCACTTCCAGTCCCATGTGGTTCTATGCCAACTGCTCCCTTTCTTTTAAGAGGAATCAGCCTGGGAACTCTCAGTGGTCTCTGTCAGCAATTTCCAAGCTTAGCCTTTAGAATGCAGAGTTCAGCAGGCATGTTTTCATAGCTTTACTTCTTTGCTATTTGCTACATCACAGGCTCGTCTGGAGACTGGGAACAGTGGGTGGGGCTCTCAGCCAGTGCACATTATGTTAAATAAGTCTGCTGTGCCAAGAGCCTTCTTTCTGCCACCACTGTGATAGGTGTGGTTCTACCTTCAGTTTTGACAGGAAAGGCACAACTTCTAAGATGAATAGTATATCAAAGAGTTTCCCTCTGTTTTATGATAAAAACATTCCAAAATGAATTACTCTATGGCCATTCACTACCAGCTATCTACATATACAACTATCTAGACAAACCCACAATATGCAGATACATAAAGGCCAGGTATGAGGAGAAATGAGAAGAAACAGATTTCTCACTTAGTATGTGTTACAAGGGCTGGGTAGAGGGACATGAGGGAGATTCCATAAAGGTGGAGCAAGAAGTTAGATTCTGTTTGAAGTCTTGGTAGTTTATTAGTGGATGGAGACCAGCGGATGGCAAACATACCACCTGCCTGGTGGGGCAGGGAGAGGAATCCACTTAGGCAGAACCCAGGATTCAATCTATTCAATTCATTAGACAAATATTTATTGATCGCTTTCTGCACACCAGACACTCTTTTCAGTACTGAGGATAGGGCAATGAACAACACAGACAAAAATCACTGCTCTCATGGGGCTAAATTTCTGGAGCTGAGTTGTGACTCCGTTGATTTAACCATGGAGTTTAGGTTTCAAGCTCCTAGCCTCATCACTGTGGTTGGTTATAAGTGGTTCAAGTGGGATCTTCCCTTCCCTACCTCATTCTTTCCACCCCCCTCTACACAACCCTGGAGTTATTATCTAGCTCCTCAGTGGTCAGATTCAATACCCTCTGTGGGCAAGACTCCAAGTTCTGGTGACCACTACCCTAGGGCTCCCAAGTATATGGTGACCATTTCTTAGGAGTTTCTTTGGGCCTTCTGAAGAGGAGATCTCTGAATCTGAAGGGAGACTGACTGCATGCTGACAAGCAAATTCAAAGATAAAATCTTAAAAGCAGGCAGAGAAAAAAGACACAGAAGCCTGTCTGACAACTGACTTCTCAACCAAAACAATGGAATCCAGAAGACAATGAAAGGACATCTTCAAAGCTCTGAAAGAAAGTAACTACCAACTATAATTCTATAGCAGTAAAACTATCCTTCATAAATAAAGGGGAAATAAAGATATTTTTAGAAAATCAGAATCAGAATGTTCATCACCAGCTGATCTGCATCAAAATAAGTACTTAAGAGTGTTCTTTAGGCAGAATAAAAATGGTCTCAAATATAATCTGGGAGATGCAGAAAGGAATGAAGAACAATTGAACGGGTAAATATATGAATAAATCTAAATTAATATTGACTACATATACAGCAACAATGATATCTTGTGGGGGTTAAAATGTATTGTCGTTGTTATGTTGCTGAGTTGATTCTGACTCATGGTGACACGTGTTACAGAGTAGAACTGCTCCCTAGGATTTTTTTGGCTGAAATCTTTATGGAAGCAGATTGCTAGGTCTTTTCCTCTGCAGTGCCACTGGGTAGATTCGAACCACCAACCTTTCAATTACCAGCATAGTGCAAACTGCTTGCACTACCCAGGGAGAGTCAAAATATTTGACAATAATAGCATATGTTGGAGGATGGTTGGTAAATAGAGTTAAAACAGTTTTAGGTCCTTGCATTACTAGGAAGTGGTAAAAGTATTTACTTGTATCAGACTTTGATAAGTCAAAAGTGTAGATTGTAATCTCTGGAGTAATCACTAAAATAATAGCAGAAATACTGAAGTGTGTTGCTTGCAAAAGAGTGGGTCAAAATGGCATTTTAAAATGATTGAATCAATCTAAAAGAAGGCAAGAAAGGAGAGAAAAAGGATCATAGAAGAGGCAGGACAGATATAAAACAAATAAGATGGTAAATTTAAACTCAATGTAACAGTAATTACAATAAATATAAAAGGACTAAATACTGCACTTACGATACATAATTGTTAGTGAAATTAACAAAACAGAGCCTAACTTCATCCTACTTACAAGAGAGAGACCTTAAATATAAGTATGCAGAAAGATTAGGGGGAAAATGATGAAATATAATGTAGAAAATAAATCTGGGGTAGCTATATTTATATTAAGTGAAATAGAACAAATAGAGCAATAGGCAAAGAACCGTTACTAGAATTAGTTATACTTCATAAGAATTAAAGGTTCTATTAACCAGGAACATAAAACCATTCTAAAGCTGTAGGAATCTAATAATATTGCCTCCAAATAAATACAGAAAAAATGACAGAAGTAAAAGGAGAAATAGACAAATTCACAATTATTTCTGTGGCACGTTTTTATACACCTCTCTTAGTAACTAATAGATCAAGCAGAAAAAAAAAACCTAGGAGGGATACAGAAGACTTGAACAACATGATTAACAAACTTGAAGTAATCGTTGTATACAGAACTTAGCTTCCAACAACTAACAGCAGAATATAAATTCTTTGCAAATGCAGATGGAAACTTTGCAAAAATTTACCGTATGTAAGGCCACAAAGTGAATCTCAACAAATTTCCAAAGATTGAAATCAAACCACCAAGGATTGAACTGTGTACTCTGACCGCATTGTGAATAAGCTAAAAATCAGCAATAAAAACACAGAAAATCCTCAGATTTTTTTTTTTATGTCCAAGTTTTTATTTATTTATTGTACTTTAGATGAAGGTTTACAGAACAAATAGTTTCTCATTAAACAGTCAGTACGCATATTGTTTTATGACATTGGTTAACAACCCCATGACACGTCAACACTCTCCCTTCTTGACCTTTTTTTTTTTGGTGAAAATATACATATCCAAAGATACATCATTTCAAAAATTTCTACATGCACAATTCAGTGACATCGATTACGTTCTTCCAGTTGTGCTGCTATTCTCACTTTAGATGAAGGTTTACAGAACAAAATAGTTTCTCATTAAATAGTTAGTACACATGTTGCCCTATGACAATGGTTAACAATCTCACTACACATCAACACTGTCCTTACTCAACCTTGGGTTCCCTAGCACCAGCTTTCCTGTCCCCTTCTGCCTTCTAGTCCTTGTCCCTGGACTGCTGTGACTCATTATTCTGGTTTTGTTTTATAGGGCTGGGAAATCCTCAAATTTTTGAAAATTAAGAAACATTTTTCAAAATAAATGATGGTCAAAAAAGGAATCACAATAAAAATTAGAAAATATCTTGAACTGAAGGATGATGAAACTACTACATGGCAAAACACATAGAATGTAGTTAAAGCCAGAGTTAGAAGGAAATTTATAGCCTTAAGTGTTTATCTTAGAAAAGAAGAAAGACTGAAAGACCAATGATTTTAAAATTCAATTCAAGAAGTTAACAAAATAAAAGCCAACTAAACCTAAAGACAGTAGGATGGTAGAAATAATAAAGATGAGAGCAGAACTTAATGAAATAGAAAACAAACAAACAATGGAGAGGAACCACAAAGCAAATAGTTGGTTCTTTGTAAAGACCATAAAATCAATCGACAAGCTCCTGAGATTAATCAAGAGAAAGAGAGAGAGAGGAGAGGCATAAATAGCTGATATCAGCAATGAAAAAGAAGACATTAACACAGATCTTACAGTCACCAAAAAGATAATGAAAGGATATTATGAATAACTGTATGTCAACACATTTGGAAACTCGGATGAAATGGACAAATTCCTGAAAAACACAACTTACCAAATTTGACACAAGTAGAAAATTGGAACTTACAACTTTTAAAGAAATTGAATCCTTACTTAATATCCTTCCCATAAAATAAACTCTAGGCCCAGAGGGCTTCACTGGGGAAGTTCACCAAACATTAAAGGAAGAAATAACAGCAATATTATACAATATCTTCCAGAGAATAGAAAAAGAGGAAATGCTTCTCAACATGTTTTATCAGACTAACAAGACTTTGATACCTGGCAATGACATTATAAGAAAGAAAAATTACAAGACACTTTCTCTCACAAATAGAGATGTAAAATTCCCTAATAAAATATAAGCAAACCAAATCCAGTGATATACAAAAAAGATATTAAATCATGACCCATTTGGGTTTATTATAGAAATACAAGTTTGGTTTAATATTTGAAAATCAATTTAATTTACCACATTAACAGAACAAAGGAGAAAAAGCATAAAGTCATCCCAAATGGTGTAGGAACATTACTTGATAAAGTTTAAAATGCATTAATGATAAAAACTTTTAGCAAACTAAGAACAGAAAAGAACTTTCTTAATCTGATAAAGGGAAACTTAAGAAAGAAAGAAAAAAAAACAGCAAATACTTATGATGAAAGGTTGAAAATTTTTCCTCTGGAATCCGGGAGACAATGACAACTTCCATCGCCACTTCTATTCAATATTTTTATGGAGAAAATATTGCAGCAAGACAAGCAAAATAAATAAATAGGTACCAGCATGGAGAAGAAACAAGAAATGCCATATTTTGCATAAAACATTGTTTTGTATATAGAAGATCCAAAAGTGAATCTACAGATAAATTATTACAATTAGTAAGTGAATTTAGTGAAATTGCTGGATACAAGACCAATATACAAAAATTTAATGTATTTCTATATTCCAGAAAAAACAGAAAATGAAATTAAGGAGACTATAACATGCACAATAGTATACAAAACATGGAACATTGCTGTTGTTGTTGGTTGCCATTGAGTCAACTCTGATTCACGGCAATTTTATGTATAACAGAATGAAACATTGCCCAGTCCTGAGCCATCTTCATGACCATTGGTATATTTGCATCTTCCAGCACTATAGTGTACAATGTTCTGTGATCCATAAAGTATTCATTGGCTGATTTTCAGAAGTAGATCACCAGGCCTTTCTTCTTAGTCTGTCTTAGTCTGGAAGCTCTACTGAAATCTGTCCACCATGGTGACCCTGCTGGTATTTGAAATACCCATAGCAGAGCTTCCAGCATCATTGCAACATGCAAGCCACCACAGCATGACAAACTAAGAGATGGGGGGTGGGAAACATGGAATAGCTAGTAATAAATCTAATGAAGGATGTGCAAGTCTTCTACATAAAAAAGCTATAAAGCATTACTGAGAGAGAATAAAGAAGGCCCAGGTTAATGAAAAGAAATGCCATTTTCATGGGTGGAAAGATTCAATATTTAAAATACGTCATTTCTCCTCAAATTGTTCTATGAATTCAATACAATCCTAATAAAAAATTCCAGTAAATCTTGGTGTGTGTTTATGTGTATGTGGAAATTGACAAGATGATTCTAAAACATATATGGAAATGTAAGGGGCCAAGTAGAGTCAAGAAAACCTTAGAAGAAGAACCAAGTGGAAGGATGTACTGTACAGGATATCAAGATGTATTATAAAGTTACAGTCTACAATAATTAAGATAGAATGGTATTGGTTCAAGGACAAAAAAGAGGTGAGTGGAATAGAACAGAGGGTCCAGACAGATTCTTGCATATACAGACAGATGATTTAGGAAAAGGGGGACACTGTGGGAAAGGAGCATCTTCTTAATAGATAATGCTGTATCCATATAAAAACCAATTTAAAAAAAAGAATCTTGATCTCTATCTCTTACCATACTTAAAAACCAATTCCAGGGAGATTATAAATCTAAGTGTGAAAGGTAAAACAATGAAGTTTCTAGAAAGTAATACACAAGAACATTTTCATGGTTTTAAAGCAGAGATAGGTTTCTTAAACTAGAAATAAAAAGCACCAACCGTAAAGAAACAGATCAATGAATTGGACTACATTAAACAAACACTATTAGAATAAAAAGGCAGGCTAGGAATGGGAGAAGATATTTACAATACATATAACTAATAAAGGGCTTGTTGTGTCCAGAATATTATAAGGAACTTGCCAAATAAAAAAGGAAGAAACAGACACCCCAATGGAAAAAGGGGCAAGAGATTTGAATAAGCACTTTGCAAAAAAGGATATCTAAATTGTCATTAAATATATGAAAAGATACTCAACTACCTTAGTGGTCAGGCAACTTAAGTTAAAACTACAATGAGCTACCTGTATATAATCACCAGAATGCCTGCAATTAGAAATTTGTGACTGGTGATACCAAGTGTTGGCAGGGATATGATGCAATTAAAATTCTTACACATTGCTAGTGGGAGAGTGAATTGGTACAATCACTTTTTTATTTTTTAATTGTACTTCAGGTGAAGGCTTACAGAACAAATAGTTTCTCATGAAACAGTAGTACACATGTTGTTTTATGACATTGGTTAACAACCCCACAACATATCAACCCTCTAACTTCTCAACCTTTTTTTTTTTTTTTTGGTGAAAATACACATAGCCAAAGATACACCGTTTCAAAAATTTCTACATGCACAGTTCAGTGACATTGACTACACTCTTCCAATTGTGCTGTTATTCTCACTTAAGATGAAGGCTTAAAGAACAAAATAGTTTCTCCTTTAACAGTTACTACAAATGTTGCCCTATGACAATGGTTAACAATCGCACAACACATCAACAATATCCTTATTCAACCTTGGGTTCCCTATCACCAGCTTCCTTGTCCCCTTCTGCTTTCTGGCCCTTGTCACTGGATTCCTGTACCTCGTTAGTCTCATTTGGTTTTATGGGGCTGTCTACTCCCAGGCTGAACGGTGAACCTCGGAGGTAACTTCACTACTGAGCTAAAAGGGTGTCTGGGGGCCATACTCTTGAGGTTTCTCCAGTCCCCTTTAAGCCAGTAAATCTGGTCTTTTTTGTGTGAGTTAGAATTATGCTGTACATCCTTCTCCAGCTCTGTCCAGAACCCTCTGTTGTGATCCTGGTCAGAGCAGTCAGTGGTGGTAGCTGGGCACCATCTAGCTGTACTGGACTCAGTCCGGTGGAGGCCTTGGTAGCTGTGGACAATTAGTCCTTTGGACTAATCTTTTCCTTGTATCCTGTTCTCTTCATTCTCCCTTGCTCCCGAAGGGATGAGACGAGTGGAGTATCTTAGATGGCCGCTCACAGGCTTTTAAGACCCCAGACACTACTCACCAAGGTAGAATGTAGAGCATTGTCTTTATAAGCTGTGTCATGCCAATTGAGCTAGATG
Organism: Dugong dugon; assembly: GCA_030035585.1. NCBI lineage: Eukaryota > Metazoa > Chordata > Mammalia > Sirenia > Dugongidae > Dugong > Dugong dugon. The sequence continues at coordinate 56,620,210 of CM057480.1, forward strand.
TTCCCCGAGACCATGGTCCCCAGAGCCCTCCGCCCAGCAATTCAGTCCCTCAGGAGGTTTGGATGAGTCTGTGGGGCTTCCATGACCTTTCCTTGTACAAGTTGTGCTAGTTTCTCCTGTATTGTGTTCTGTCTCACCCTTCATCCAAGATACCACTTATCTTTGTCTATTTAATATCCCCCCCCACCCCTCCCATCCCTGGTAACCAACAAAGATTGTTACATTTTGTGTGTGAACTTTTTCATGGGTTTTTACAATAGAGGTCTCATACAATATTTGTCTTTTGTGATTGACTTATTTCACTCAGCATAATGTCCTCCAGTTTCATCCATGTTATGAGATGGTTCACAGATTCATTGTTCTTCTTTCTCGTTGCATAGTACTCCATTTTGTGTATGTACCATAGTTTGTTTATCCATTCATCTGTTGATGGGCATCTAGGTTGTTTCCATCGTTTTGCTATTGTGAACAATGCTGCCATGAACATAGGTGTGCATATGTCTATTTGAGTGACGACTCTTATTTCTCTAGGATATATTCCTAGGAGTGGGATTGCTGGATTGAATGGTATGTCTATTTCTAGCTTTCTGAGGAAGCGCCATATCATTTTCCAAAATGGTTGTATTATTTTGCATTCCCCCCAGCAGTGCATAAGTGTTCTGATCTCCCCGCAGCCCCTCCAACATTTGTTATTTCCAGTGTTTTTGATTCGTGCCAGTAATGCCGGGGTGAGATGGTATCTCACTGTGGTTTTAATTTGCATTTCTCTAATGGCTAGTGATCGCGAATATTTCCTCATGTGTCTGTTGGCCATTTGAATGTCTTCTTTGGTAAAGTGTCTGTTCATTTCCTTTGCCCATTTTTTAATAGGAGTATTTGTCTTTTTGTTGTAGAGGTGTTGGATTTTCTTGTAGATTATGGAGATTAGACCTTTGTCTGACTTGTACTGTCCAAAAATTTTTTCCCAGTCTTTAGGTTCTCTTTTTACTCCTTTGGTGAAGTCTTTTGAAGAGCATAGGTGTTTGATTTTTAGAAGATCCCAGTTATCTAGCTTCTCTGTTGGGGTTTGTACATTGATGGTTATGGTTTGTATCCTGTTAATGCCATATATTAAGGCCTGAAGTGTTGGTCCTATTTTTTCTTCTATGAACTTTATACTTTTAGGCTTTATATTCAGGTCTTTGATCCATTTTGAAGTAGTTTTTGTATACAGCCTGAGGTATGGGTCCTGTTTCATTTTTTTGCAGATGGATATCCAGTTTTGCCAGCACCATTTGTTAAAAAGACTGTCTTTTCCCCATTTGATGGACTTTGGGCCCTTGTCGAAGATCAGGTGACCGTAGGTGGATGGATTTACATCTGGGTTCTCCATTCTGTTCCATTGGTCAATGTATCTGTCATTGTAGCAGTACCAGGCTGTTTTGACTACTGTAGCTGTATAGTAGGTTCTGAAGTCAGGTAGTGTGAGTCCTCCAACTTTATTCTTCTTCTTCAGTAGTGCTTTACTTACTCGGGGCTTCTTCCCTTTCCATATAAAGTTAATGATTAGTTTTTCCATCTCTTTGAAGAATGTTGTTAGTATTTGGATCGGGATTGCATTGTATTTGTAAATTGCTTTGGGTAGAATTGTCATTTTCACAATGTTGAGTCTGCCTATCCATGAGCATGGCTGAGTTCTTTATCTCTTCATTTTATGTTTTAGGGTTTCAGGATTGTTGTATTCTCTGTTTGGCTTAGTTTTTCGGATCTTTGCTGTCGGGGGAGGGCGTGGTGCTTATGCCTAGAGTGCCGTTTTGCCGGAACTCTCTCTGGTGCAATCACTTTTTAAAATGATTTGAACATATGCATATCATATGACCCAGCAGTTCCACTCCTAGGTATAAACCCCACAGAAATGCATTCATATGACACCAAAAGTATGAGGTCCATGAGAGGGCCTCTTGTGTACTTGTCATGTTTGATTTCTTTACTTGAGTGTTGGTCATTATGGTGTGTTCATTAAGCTTACATTAAAAAAAATTAAGGTATGAAAATGTGCTTAGGAGCATTATATAGTAGCCCCAAAGTAGAAACAACCCAAATGTCCATCATCAATAGAAGGGATAAGTTGTAGTATACTCATACAATGGTGTATAAATGGCTTGGGGAAAAACCCCAAGAGTATGGCCCCCAGACACCCTTTTAGCTCAGTGGTGAAGTTACCTATGTTCACCCTGGGAGTGGACAGCCCCGTAAAATCAAATGAGACTAACGAGGTACAGTCCAGTGACAAGGGCCAGAAGGCAGAAGGCGACAAGGAAGCTGGTGATAGGGAACCCAAGGTTGAATAAGGATATTGTTGATGTGTTGTGCGATTGTTAACCATTGTCATAGGGCAACATTTGTAGTAACTGTTAAAGGAGAAAGTATTTTGTTCTTTAAGCCTTCATCTTAAGTGAGAATAACCGCACAATTGGAAGAGTGTAGTCAATGTCACTGAACTGTGCATGTAGAAATTTTTGAAACGGTATATCTTTGGCTATGTGTATTTTCACCAAAAAAAAAGCTTGAGAAGTTAGAGGGTTAATATGTTGTCGGGTTGTTGACCGATGTCATAAAACAACATGTGTACTACTGTTTCATGAGAAACTATTTGTTCTGTAAGCCTTCACCTGAAGTACAATAAAATATAAAAAAAGAAAAAAAAAATGGCTTGGGGGCTGCATCTGACCTTCTCTAACTTCACAAGGCAGAAGGAGACTCAAGATCAATGGCCCAAGGCTGACTGCTATGAGGTGGAGGTCAGACATGCCTCCTCTCTCTGCCATCTTTACCAATTCTGACACCAACCATTCCTCCCACGACACTCTCTACTTCTCTGCTGGGTTTGATAATTCATTGCAATGGCCACACAGAACCCACAGACAATACTCAGGATTATGGGGTTTATTAGGGAAGTGACAGGTTACAATTCACGCTCTGGAACACTGAACTCAAGGATACAGTTCTTTCATCAGGACAGCCTCTTCCCAGCTGTGCTTGCAGGCACGCCTCTCCCTGGCCCTCAGTCTCTGCCCAAAGGCATTCAGCTATCTTGCTCCGTGGGCCAGGAACCCCACTGTGCCGTCTCCTGCAGGTCTCTCCTGCTGGTCTGTCCTTCCTTGGTGGTGGTGGGTTCTTCTCTTTCCTGCCTCTGGGGTGGCTCATTTGAAGCCCAGCTGGATGGCAGAACTGATCAATCCCCTTGGTGGGCCACAATTACCCTATCACCCAGTCCTGCCTAATCACCAGGGCCATGGCTAGAAAGGCCACACAAAAAAGTGATGTATCACACTGCAAATGGAATACTATTCAGCCATGACAATTAACAAATACAGCCACACCTGACAAAGTGGATGAAACCCACAAACATAATATTGAGCAAAGAAGCTAGACACAAAAGAGTACATCTTGTATGATTCCATTTATATAATGTTCACAGCCACGTGTTAGAAGTCAAGATGGTGGTCCCCTTTGGGAAGGAGGAAGGGAGTGGTGACTGGGAAGGGCCTTGAGGGAGCTTCTGAGGTACTGGTCTTTTTGATTTCTTCACCTAGTGTTGGTCTAATGGTGTGTCTACTTTGTGGAAATTCACTACGCTTACTTTAAAAAAAAAAAAACTAAACTAAAAGTACAGGGAGAAGTGAACTAGGGATCGCAAGTATAGACAACTCTTTCCGGAGAGTTTGCGATAAGGCGATCATGAAGGGGCGTGGTCAAGAGCATCTTTTTTTTTTTTCATAGGATGGAAGAAATTTGGACATGTTTGTACACTGATGAGGAGAGTAGTCCAGGAGACAGGGGAGAACTGACGACGCTGGCGGAAGAGAGGAAGTGCTGGTGTGGTATCTATGAGCGGCGGGAGGGAGCGGGATCTAGTGCAGGAGTGGTGGGCGGCCCTACATAGGAGCCGGAAGTCCTCGCAGAATCCAGGCAGCCGTGGAGGAGAGAAGGGGGCTCCAACAGGCTCCTTCCTCCATCGAGGTTTCTGTTTTCTTGTTGCTCAGGCCTCCTACCCCGTAGGGGTGCCCGCACGCACAGTCTCTCCACTCCCTGTCCAGGTCCTGGATTAAATGGAATCTCTGCTTCCTGAAAGGTCGACAGGGATTGGCAGGTGGGCGCTTGTGGCCAGGCGTGTGCCCTTCGGGAGAGGCGCCAGGAGAATGTATGGCAGGCAGGAGGGGGCCCCTGCCTGAAATGGGCTTGGGAGTTTTGTGTGGATTTCTGCCACCAGGAACTCTGTCCTGATTGGCTGGTTCTGGGTAAGCCAGGGGTGGCCACCAGCTCCTGGCTCCCTGGCCTCTGCCCTCTGCCCCTTCCCTGACCTGTTTTAGGGGCACTGACCACTCGGCAACTCACCAGTCTTCTAGACCCAGGGCTCTCCCTGTAGCAGGAGGAGGGGACTCCGTTTTCAGCAAGGGCAGGAAACCAGCTTAAAAAAGCACATTCCTTGGCAGGTTAAAAATAATTTTTTTTTTTAAGTGTAAAGACTTAACCTTTGCTAGGAAATGGTTGTGGTATTTTCTTTAAATGAAAAGAGACCATTGTGATTCAAACTTTGGAAAATGCACAACATCCTGGTGCTGTTCTCTAGGGCCCTTCTCAGACATCCCAGCCTTTCCTCCCTCATGGCTTCTCCTTGCATTTAAACCAGCAGAAGGCAGCGCTGGTCCCTGGGAAGGCCGGCCTCAGACTGCTCAGCCCTTCCCTGCAGGGAGCCTCTCTTAGTTATCTAGTGCTGCTATAATAGAAATACCACAAATGGATGGCGTTAACAAACAGAAATTTATTTTCTCACAGTTTAGGAGGCTAGAAGTCCAAATTCAGAGCGCCAGCTCTAGTGGAAGGCATTCTCTCTCTGTCGGCTCTGGAGGAAGGTCCTTGCCTCTTCAGCTTTTACTTCCTGGTTCCTTGGAAATCTCCATGTGTCTTGGCATCTGTCTTACCCCATCTCTCTGCTTGCTTGTTCAATCTCTTTTTATATCTCAAAAGAGTAATCCTGTGTCATTAACATAACAAAGACAACCTATTCCCAAATGGGATTATAACCACAGGCAAAGAGGTTAGGATTTACAACACATGTTTTGGGGGGATATAATTCAATCCATAACAGGGCCCTCTACTCAGGACCTCCTCCATAATTTGACAAGGCCGTGCAAAATAAAAATGCAGGGCCCCTGGTTCAAAGATGATTAAGAATTGTAAGGTCGCGACCAGTATCATCTGCCAACGAGTTGACTCTGACTCGTGGTGACCCCATGTGTGTCAGAGTAGAACTGTGCTCCATTGGGTTTTCAATGGCTGATTTTTCATAAGCAGATTGCCAGGCTTTTCTTCCAAGGCACCTTTTGGTTAATAGCTGAGAACATTAACTGTTTGTACCACCCAGGGACTCCAAGATGTCAAAAGCAGAATGTTAAGCCAAGTGTGGGTCCTTCTCAGTGTGGGGCCTGTGTGGCCGCATAGATGGCATGCCCATGAGGCCGGTCTTGCCTCTACTTGATTACTCTTACGCTGCAGACCGAGACTGAGTTTTTGAAGCATCTCTCTTATGTGATATTCCTGGGCTAGACACAGACCCCAGATGATACAGGGCAGGGCTCCGGGCTTCCTCCTGGGGTCCCACCCCCACCTTTGCTCCCACATACCACAGCTGGCAACAATTTCCCAGCCTGGCCCCTTCGCTCAGATTTGTTTCCCGTCACGTTTCATAGACAGTGATCCTTGGTTGTGAAAACTTTCTGGGTTTAATCTGCGCTGGCTGTAACCCGGGGACTTGGGGGTAATCAGGGAACACAGAACAGCTGCGTTGAGTGCTGGGTTACTTGACGGTCTGTGAGCTGTTTACAAGCCTTCTCACAGGGCCTACTGTAAATAGGAAAGTACAAACATATGCCGATTTCGCAGCAAATTAAAACCATCTGTGGCTTTCCCTGAATCTTAACACACAGCAGTTTGTGTTTAGGCAGCATTTATAACCCTCATGCTACTTATAGACGTGTGTAGTGCTCTGCTAAATCAGGCTCAGCCAGGCATCCGGGTCCTCCACCCCATGGAGAATGCTAAAGCCTGGTTCCCAGGGTCAACCTGACCTTAGAAACTCAAGCCCAGCGCAGGGGCCACAAGCCACTTGTGGCTCTTGAGCATTTGAAACGTGGCTAGTCTGAATCCAGATGTGTTGTATGTGTGAAATACCAGATTTTGAAGATTTTAGTAAGAAGAAAAAGAATGTAAAACATCGCATTGATAATTTTTTTTACATTGATTACATGTTGAAACGATAAATAAAATCGATTAAAATTAATTTCATATGTTTCTTCTTTTTATTTTTATTTATTGTTGTGCTTTAAGTGAAAGTATACAATTCAAGTTAGTTTCTCATACAAAAATGTATACACACATTGTTATGTGACCCTTGTTGCTCTCCCTATACTGTGACAGCACACTCCTCCTTTCCACCCCTGATATCCTGTGTCCATTCAACCAGCTCCTGACTGTCTCTGCCTTCTCGTCTCGCCTCCAGACAGGAGCTGCCCATTTAGCCTCAGGTATCTACTTGAGCTAAGAAGCACACTCTTCACGAGTATCATTTTATGTGCCACAGTCCAGTCTAATCTTTGTTTGAAGAGTTGGCCTCGGGAATGGTTTTAGTTTGGGGCTGACAGAGAGTCCGGGGGCCATGTCTTCCGGTGTCCCTCCAGCCTCAGTAACACCATGAAGTCTGGTCTTTTACTAGATCTTTTTACTTTTGAAACGTAGCTACTGGAAAATGTAAAATCGTATACGTGGCTTGCTTTTGTGGTTCGCATCATATTTCTATTGGACAGAACTGCTGGAAAGCCTCTCCTTGTTTTATTTCCATGTCAGGCCTATGTGGATGTTACACACACACACACACACACACACACACACACACACACTCCTGAGAGACTGATGGAACCTTGGGAGGAAAGCCAGGCCTAGTGACATCATGTGACTCAACCTCAAATGCCACCATCTCCAGGAAGACTCCTTGGAATATCCAAGGGCCACCTAACACTATCAACCTGGGGGCCTTTGGTTATTGGTGATCTGCCTGCCTCGTTTTCTCATCCAACATGTATTTATTGAACACCTACAGTTGCAAGGCAATACAGGTTTCCCCCGCTATCCAAAAGTAGAGTGTTCCTATGAAATCTTTTGTAAGTCAAAATGGTGTAAAGCGAAGAAGCAATTACCAGTAATTTATGTGGGAAAAAATTTTGAGCGTTCCCAGACCCAAAAAATAACCTACCAAATCATACCAAATAACACATAAAACCTAAAATAGCACTAACATAGAGTAAAAGCAGGAATGAGATGATAAATACACAGCCTACTTAAAGTAGAAATAATGTGCATGCAGTGCAGTTCCCGAAGAGCTTGGTGACACCACTCTCGCTTCTCGGGGTACGCACAGCCTCTTTAACAGCGTGCTGGAGAACAAACACTGAACGCTCGTTTCACTTTTTGCCTTTTTTTTGGTAAAAAGCAAACACCGTCTTTGGATTTCTTTTGGTTAGCGGAAACAGGTACTAATGTAGGTCTTCGGTAAAAGTGAAGCGGCATAAAGCGAACTTTTGAAAAGTGGGGGATACCTGTATAGCATGCAGGCTGGTGACTGAGTGCAGGCTCCAGAACGGTGTCCAGTCAGGATGCCAAACCGAGGGCCCGGCAGAGGCAGCACTGGAGGTGCTGGCACTGATCACCAGGAGCCAGAAGATGAGTGAGAAATGGACAGTTCTACTCTTTCAATTCTAAGCATCCCCGCACTGGGTGACTTACTGGGTCAGCTTAAAGGAGCCCAGTGGAGCCGAACCAATGGGCAAAGCTGACAAAGTGGGCCTAGATCACATCCCAGATCATGTAAATTGGGGCTAGGTGGGCAGATCTGAGGTGTCAGGCGCATTTCCTCTTTGCAGTCTTGACTTTATAAGGCAACTGAATTAGGGTGATGCTTGTTGATGAAATAAACACATCCCAAAATTTCAGTGGCTGAACACAACAGACTTTAATTCCCACTCACATAAAGACCAGTGTAAGCAGGAGGCCTTCCATGTGGTGATTCAGGGATCCAGGCTCCTTGTATCTAGTGGACTTACACCTAGGCTCTCAGAGTCCTGCACCCAGTGGGCCAAATAAGAAATAGTGCGTGAAGAAGGCACAACCTGTTTTAGCTCTTGGCCTGGATGTAACATATATCACACTCACATTCCATGGATGAGAACTAGTCATATGGCCCCACTTAGATACAAGCGGTGCTGGGAAATATATCTCCAGCTGGGCAGCAGCTTCCCAGTGATGACCCTATACAATGGAAGGAAAAGCACTGAGTTTGGTGCCTGTCACTGCCAGCTCCCCACTCCCACCAGCCCTCCTGATCCTTCTCTAAACCACATGCCAGTCACCATACCTGAGCCAGGTTCTGAGAGGGCTTCCAAAGAGGAATAGAGGCAACAATATGGATACTCCTTTACTGGGACACCTCAAAATTCATGTCCACCTGGAACCTCAGCATGTGATTGTATTTGGACATAGGATGTGTCTTTGTTATCTAGTGCTGCTATAAAAGAAACGCCGTAAGTGGGTGACTTTACAAACAGAAGTTTATTTTCTCACAGTTTAGGAGGTTAGAAGTCTGAATTTAGGGCACTGGCTCTAGGGGAGGGCTTTCTCTCTCTCTGTCTGCTCTGGGGGAAAGTCCTTGTCTCTTCAGCTTCTGTTCCTTGGTTCCTTGGTGATCTTCAAGTGGCATGTACCTTCCCCTCTGTTTCTGCATCTTTCTCTGTACCAAATCTGCTCTTTTTATGTCTCGAAAGTGACAGGCTTAAGACACACCCCTCGCTGATATGGTTAATTAACATAACAAAGAAAGCCCTTTTCCCAGATGAGATTATATCCACATGTATAAAACAAAACAAAACAAAACAAAAACCAAACCTGCTTCCATCGAATTGATTCCAACTCATAGCAACCTTATAGGACAGAGTAGAACTGTCCTGTAAGATTTCCAAGGAGTGGCTGGTGGATTTGAACTGCCGACCTTTTGCTTAGCAGCTGTAGCTCTTAACAACTGTGCCACCAGGGCTCCGTCCACATGTACAGAAGCTAGGATTTCCAGTACATATATTTGGGGGACACAATTCAGTCCATAACAGGGTCTTTGCAAAAGTAGTTAGTTAAGATGAGGCCATATGGATTGGGATGGGCCGTAATCCAATGACTGGTGTCTTCAGTGAGGCAGATTTGGACACAGAGACACACAAGGAGATGACAGCTGGGTGACAATGGAGGCAGAGATTAGGGTTATGCTGCCACAAGCCAAGGACCACCTGGAGCCACCAGAAGCTGGAAGAGGCAAGGAAGGATTCTTCCCCAGAGATTTCCAGGGGAACATGGACCTGGTGATACCTTGCTTTTGGACTTTCAGCCCCTAGGACTGTGAGAGAATCAACTGACGTTGTTTTAACTGACCCAGTTTGTTAAGGCAGCCCTAGGAAGCCAACACAGCTCCTGGAGAATGACACAGTGAATACACTTAGATGGAATGGGACAGGGGACACAGAGGGAATGGGACAGGAGACACATTCAGAGGCAATGAGACAGGGGACACACCAGAGGGAAGGACACAGGGGACACACTCAGAGGGAAGGACACAGTGACACACTCATAGGGAAGGACACGGGACACACTCAGAGGGAAGGACACAGTGACACTCTCGGAGGGAATAGCACAGTGGACACACTCAGGCACTGCATACGCCTTGGCCTCAGCACTTGGGGCATCCTTGAGTGCTTTCAAAGACTTCCTCCTCCTCAAAGTCCTCAAACCTCACCCAGGAACTGGCTTTTTGGAGACATGTAGCTCAGTGAGCCAAGGCAGGCCTGCACATTGGGTTATGGAGGAAGTGGGCAGATGGACATAGGGCCAGTAAAGGCTTCCTGGAGCATCTCCTCTCTTGTGCCAAATGCAGCTCGGAGGGGCCTTAGAGGCATCTCCCTGGGATTTTCTGGGCTTCTCTTCTGCGTGCCCTGGTATTGGGCTGGCGAACCCCGAAGTCCCCACCAGTCAGGACTGCATCAAAGGGGAGAGGTGTGGGTGGGGCTGAGGGAAGGTCATGATTTATAATCTGACTCAGGCCTTGTGCCATTAACCAGTGCTTCTTACATACTTACTAACCTGAAGGTTGGTGGTTCGAACCCACCCTGTGGCACCACAGAAGACAGGCCTGGCTATCTGCTTCTTTAAGGAAGGATTACAGCCAAGAAAACTCTACAGAGCAATTCTACTCTGTAACACATGGGGTCGCCAAAAGTTGGAATTCACTTGACAGCAATGAGTTGGGCTTTTTATTTTGGTTTTTACACATCTCCTGGCCACTGAGGAGGATGCAAAAAATAAATAAGTAGGACCCCAAGTTGCTCATGATTTTGTAGACAAGATGACAGACATCAGCCACTCCTGTTTGATGCAGAGTATATGTCCAGCCCCTCAAAGAGGGGTAAACTGTGAATGTCAAAGGGGCTCACAAAAGTGAGCCAGTCCTTCCCTTTGGGGCAATCAGGGAAGGCTTCCTGTAGGCTGAGTCTTGAAGGATGGGAAGGAAGAAACTCCTTGGGATTCCCACCTGTGTGGTGGTTTATCACTTCCAAAGCCCACGAGGCAGGCAAGGCAGGAAAGGAAGCCAAGGCCCAGAGAGGCTGAGCTCCTTGCCCAAGACTGCACAGGAGTTTATGGGTGAGGATTTGGGGGTCTGACCTGCCAGCCCTGGGCTCATTCTATACGTTTGATAAGCACGTTTCTCCCACATGGCTGGTCAGGGCTAGGTCCCCAGGTGGGGGTGGGAGACTGCCCGTTCAGGAGCAGGTCCTCCTGGGGGCTTCTAAGGGCTGGGTGTTCAACCTTCCCTGCAGAACATGTGTTTCCTGTTTTCCTTCCCCCTCTGGCTGAGGGCTGAGAACAGGGTTTTCCTGAGGGGAAGTGCCTCAAAGACTTGGCCCAGGACCAGCTCCTTCTGGCCTATCTGCCTGCTCCTGACTGTGGTTACTCAGGATAAGGAACCCCCTCACCCACCCACTCTGGGGTATTCATGGCCGCTGTCTCCCCTCACTCTCCCCAAACTCCAGAAACCTAGGACTTGAACCTGGGGCCTTGACTCCCACCTTGGTGTACTTTGAAGACCTTTTGCTGCTCAGTTCAGTTCTTTGGCAAAACCTAGGGGTTTGTGGTGCTCTGGAACCGAAAGCATGGGCTGTGTGGCAGGTCTCTGGGTCCCGGGGCCTGGGAGAGGCAACCCAGGACTTTGGTCAACCCTGCAGCTGTTAGAAGTTCATAGCTTTACACTCACCCTCCACAGCTTCCCAGTTGTCCCGGGGTGGGCTCCAGGGTCAGCAGGCTGCATCCCTCCAGCTCTCCAGCCTGCATCATGTGGAACTGGCATGATCTGGGACTCCGTGCAGAGCTCTGCTCTGACCCACAGACTCTGTGAACGTTAAGTGAACATCTTTTCCCGCTGTCTGGTCCAAGCCTTTCTCCTGCTTCTTGAAAATATTGGGTGAAAGCGAGCCCAAGGCTCTGCCAACCTGTGATGCTCTCTCCCTCCCTCACTCTCTTTTACTCAACTTCTCCTGAGTTAAGGTGGGGAGTTCCAGCCTGCTGGGAATAGGAGGGACCCACCACCACCACCAGCTGCCATTGAGTCAACTCCAGCTCATGGTGACCCCACATGTGTCAGAGTAGAACTGTGCTCATAGGGTTTTCAGTGGCTGATTTTTGGGAAGTAGATCATCCGGCCTTTCTTCTGAGGCACCTCTGGGTAGACTCGAACCTCCAACCTTTGGGTTAGCAGCTGAGCATATTAACCATTTGTACCACCCAGGGACTCCATGAGGAAGCAGGCTTCTCCATTTCCTCACTTCCTCACCACACAGCCACAGACAGGGATTCTCCCCTGCTCAGGCCCATTTGTGACCCTAACCTTGGCTGTTCTGTTTTAGAGTTGCTCTTAGGTGTGTGTGTGTTAGGTGTCAGACCAGGGCTGTGTATGAAAGGGCTTTGCAGTTGGCAGATGTCTGTCTGTGTGCCTGAGTCAGTGTGGATGCTTGTGTGGGAGGAGCCTGGTCCTGGGGCTTTGTGGGAGGGGAGGTCCTGGCCCTGCTTTGGCCTGCAGCCCACGGACAGGACTGGATCTGGGACCCGGAGCAGGAGACAACCACCTCTGATGATCCAGCCTTGGGGCTTTGAAGTCCTCCTTCCTCAAAAGGGCTCCAGGGCACCAGCAGCCTGGGTTTATTAGGGACAGGTTTATCTGGGGCTAATTTAACTTGTTAAGATAATTGTGCCAGAAGGCCGCAGCCCTGAGGCCCCCGCCTCAGTAATTATCCTTCTCCTGGTCTCTTTCATCTCTAGGCCTGCAGCCCCCTCTGCAGAGCTGCGCTGGGCCCCTCACTTGCACAGGTCCTCCCCAGGCCTTGGGAGGGGCCCTGGCCATGTTTTCACCTGGTCTTATGTTTTTGCAAAATTTGTACAAGTAAGTCATCGCAACCATAATCATTTAAGGCTGCTGTTTCTTTTTGCCCTGACCTCCCCCTCTGTTTCATTTTCTCTTCTGCCAGGTGGTATTGGAATAACTTCGGGCATTTTTGGGACCCAGCTAAGGGAAACTTGAGCTGGGGATCCATTTAGCGTGGACAACTGGGATAGGTTTATGTGGGCTGTAATTGGCGTACGTGATATTTCATTAATGTGGCTCTTGGTCACTTCTGTGTATTGTTACAGTTACTGGGGGAGGAATGGGCTTCAGGAATGTTCCTACCATCCAGGAAGCTGACTCACCTGGTGGGATGCAGTTTGAGCATGTCCTGTGGCTCCCAGGCGGGAAGCAGGTGGGAAGTGGAACAGAAACAAGATGTGAAACGTATGGAGCCAGAAGCTAGTCCCTGGAAAGTTCTGGATCGTACAGCTTGTATATGAAACTTGTCAGGGATTTACCCACAATTGACAACAATCCTAAAAATTTTCAAGACATTAGTTACAAAGCTAAAGTACACTTTTCTAAATGCCCACTAACGAAGTACAAATTTTGGTCAATCATGTTAATGTCATTTTCTATAAAGAGAATAAATGGCATTACAAAGTCATTGTCATATGATGAGGCAATCAAAGAGAGCGTGCAGCCAAAACTGCAGGGAAGAGTATCATAAAGATGTCTCAGGGAGTTAACTATTAAAATATTATTTTTTTGAATTTTGTGGTATTTGTCAGCTTTTAAAAATTTAAGAGTTGATGTGATTTCTAGAACAGAATGAGAAACATTTTAAAGAAATATTTTGTTTTTAACTGAATTTTGTACTTGTGATTTTGTGTCTGTTTCTTAAAGAGAGTCCCCCAAGTCACATAAATTTCAGACCTCACAAAACCTGGATCCGCCGTAGGTGGTGCTGACGTTTGTCCATGGGGATAGGACGAAAGGAGAGGACATTGCCTTGTGATTTACCCAACGGTGCCCTGAGTCAGGGAGGCAGGGCTAAGGAGGGGCCTAGGGGATTTGGCCCTGTCCATGGGCTGCCTGGGGCCTCTGAGTGGCCTGGGAGGACCCACTGGGGCAGCTGGGCTCCTTTGCAAGGCCTTTCGGGCTAACAGAACTCTTGGAGTAGAACTTTCTAAAGGCAGGCGCTGGATGATATCTCATCCTAAATGCCCTCAAAGCTCACTCCGTCCGCATGTCTGGGGGCCGCAAAGAGAGGACAGGCATTCTTACCACGGTTGTTGTCAGGTATTTGTAGGGCGTGATTACTTCTTTATGTCTGCCCCCAGCCCCCCACAGACTGTAGGCTCCATGAGGACAGCGATCTTGTTTGTTTTCTCACCACTGTATCCCCTGAACTCAGCCCAGTACCTGGCACAGTTAGTGTTTAATAAACCTTTACTAAAAGAATGACTTAAATGAATGAATGAATGAATAAGGGCAGCTGGAAGGAGCCAGGTAGGGCTGCAGGTCCTTCTCTCATCTCTAAGTCATGAATCCCAGGAAGCAGCTTTGCAGACTTATGGATACAGCGTGTGTGTGTGTGTGTGTGTGTGTGTGTGTGTGTGTGTGTGTGTGTGTGTGTGTGTGTGTGTGTGTGTGTGTGTGTGTGTGTGTTCCCGTGTGTCCACAGGTGTGTCCTTCTTGGGGAGGTCTGTGCTGTTGAGGTTGCCTGGAAGGCTGCAGGGGGTGTGGGTGAGAACTGTGGAGGTGATAACGGAGGTGATGAGGAAGGAGGAGGGGGAGTGATGAGGAAGACGAGGGGACTAGCAATTCCCGTGAAACCCAAACCAGGGAGCCCGGGAAGAATGGTGAGGTCTTTAGAGAGACAGCATCAGGGATTTGGCTGGGGTTAAGGACATAAGTTGGGAAGCAGGGACGTGCCTGATCTTACTGAAGTTCAGAGCTGGAAAGGGCCCCAGCATTCACCTGAAAGCTGGATTACTTCTACAGGCCACGTTCAGCAGCGCTCCCTACTCCCTACTCCCCTCCCCCAGGTTATTGTGTTTGTACGTGAGTGCAGGGGGCGTGTGAGGGAGGTGGGAGCAGAGCTCCAAGCCCTTTCATCCCCGCGGTTCAGGGAAGACCTGCCTTTGCTGGCTTTCTACATCCAGGTTCCCCTGGATAGAGGGTCCTGACAGTAGAAAAGATCTGGAAACCACTGATCTAGAACAAGCCATTGCAAAGCCAGTTTTTACTACCGTATTTTTACACAAATAACGTGTGCCTTCTACATTTGGTTGCCAACTAAGCCCTCCCCACCCACCCTCCCCACAAAGTATTTTCGTAAGTGCGCTATGCTCATCTTTTTTTTTTTTTTACAGCAGCATGTCTGTGTGATGTTGTTAAAGTATCACGCACACGTTGTTTTTTAGTGTAATACTATTAATCCATACTTAGAAAAAATCTAAGATCGGAGTAATTTACGTATTGAAACCACGAAGACAGTTATATGCTACATTAAAATTTCAAATCGAAAAAAGGGTCACTCATTTAGAAGGCTTTTTTTTTTTTTTTTAACATTTCCATAATTCTCAAGAGGAGAACAAAAATAAGAAGCAACAGGGCAAAGCTTCTCCCACAGCACTAATTCTACTTAAGAGATTTTCTGATCAAGGGAGAAATGAACGCAAGAACATTGGAACTCACACAACTAACAGCAGGAGAATCTCCATCTGTACCTGAAGAGATTAAGGAAGACTTTTTTTTAAAAAACAAAAACTAATGCTTACTCCTGATAACGAGATCACAGTCTCTGCCCACCTCTGCCAAAAATAAGTTCAAAAAGATTTTTCAGAAAGTTGCTAAACAAGAGAGAGATTTATTCCAAGACAATGGTATAAAAAGAAGATATTTCAAGTTTGTTTATAACTCCCCCCTTGCGGGAGCCCTGGTGGCACAGTGGTAAAGAGCTTGGCTACTAACCAAAAGGTTGGCAGTTCGAATCTGCCAGTCACTCCTTAGAAGCCCTATGGGGTGGTTTTATTCTGTCTTCTACGGTTGAGATGAGTCAGAATTGACTTGATGGCAGCGGGGTTTTTGGTTTTTGCTATTCCCCGAATGAGTCAGAAAGAGCGTTTATAGCAGTGGGGAAGATTTTACACACAAAATGTGTTTGACTTAACAGTGACACCATAAATTTTCTTTAGAATTGTATGAAAAAGGTCAAATAATATTTAATTTAAAATTTTCATGGTTAATTACTTTTTTCATTTTAATGCAGTGTTTATCTTGTTACCTTTTGAACACTTATTTTTCTAATTTTTGTCTCCTATTTAGTCTGATAATATATTTAATGTTTATATTTTAATAAACTTCTGTTTTACTTAAAATGTTTGATAATATGTTCATAAATTTTTTAAATGAAAATAAATGAAGTGTTTAATTTCACCTAGTTAAAAAGTTATTAATTTTTTTTATTATTGTACTATAGATGAAGGTTTACAGAATAAACTAGCTTCTCATTAAACAATCAGCCCACGTATTGTTTGGTGACATTGGTTACCAACCACACGACATGTCAACACTCTCCCGTTTTCGACCTTCAGTTCCCTATTATCAGCTTTCCTGTCCCCTCCTGCCTTCTAGTCCTTGCCCCTGGGCTGGTGTGCCCTTTTAGTCTCATTTTGTTTTACGGGCCTGTCTAATCTTTGGCTGAAGGGTGAACCTCAGGATTAAGTTATTTATAATTCTGACACTTAAAAAAGATCTATATTAACTTTGTATTTTGGTGTTTAAAAAACTAAGGACAGCCTGTATTGCAATCGCTATTCGGAAAATAACCCCCTCATCACACAAAGGACGCTCAGAGAAGGTAAAGGGGCTTACCTCAAGGTCACATGGCTATTTCATGAGTGGCTAAGAATGGCATATGAACCCAGCTCTTCCTGTTCTAAGTCCCCCACCACACTACCTCTGCCCTCAGGTCAGGGACACCAGCAAGCAGGGGTGGATTAACCAGAAAACACGGTATGCACCGGCATGCATTGAGCAAGGTAACCACGGGCTTAATTGTATGTACTTGCTAATCCATGGTGAGCAATTTCACATGGGTTAAAACACATTGACATAGTGGGGGACAGGTGAAATTGTGCCCTGCAGATTGGTGGGAAGGCACAATTGGACCCGTGCGTACCTTGCTTATTGGGTAACCTGGCCCTGCCAGCAAGGCTTCCCCGTAGGGTCTTGAGGCTGGCTCCCATTTCTCTTAGAGCTGATGAAAACAGGGCACCCAACACCCACTCTCCCTCACCCACCAGCACCCAGGGACCCAGTGGGCGACATGGGAGCGGGTACAGGGGACTGAAGGAGGAAGGAATGGGAGCCTAGACAGAGCAAGTAAGTCCAGGGGGCCGGGAGAGGGCCCGGTGCAGAACTGGTGGTTTCTGCTGTTTGTCTCCACACCACGGTGCTTCATTTCGTGGCGTCACCCACTGTTATGTGTGGAGTCAGAGCTGTATTCTCCTCTTCAAGTTACGCGTGGTGGGATGTGGGGACCACACAGGGGTGGATTAACCAGTAAGTGCAGTATGCACCAGTTTATAGTAAGCAAGGTATGCATGGGCTTCATTGTGTTTCCTTACTAATCTGTAGTGTATAATTTCACCTGGGTTTTTTCCATCAAAAAAATGTGATGAAACCCAGGTGAAATTGTGCACTACAGATTAGCAAGTAAGCACAATTAAGCCCGTGCCTACCTTGCTTATTGGGTAATACATCCCTGGGACCACCGCTACTTTCCCAGCATGGTCCCTGGGTGGCGTTGTGTGTCACGCGAAGGCTGGGCCTCGAGAACTTTCCCAGAGATACCCCAGAGCTGGTACTGGTGACCCTATCCCATAGCTTCTCAGACTCGCACACAAACATCTCCACCCTCAACTCCCAATTTGCAAGCAGAGGGCCCCAATCCTGAGCAGCCCAGCCGATGGCCATTCTGTTAATTAATGACTGCTGATTGGCCCAACGGGTGCACTCATTATGCCCAGTAGAGATCAAAGCTAGGCCCAATGATCTGCTAAATGACATGTCAGATTAGGGCATTCTTCTGGGCTATTAGAAAGATTTTTCTCCCTCAGTAAAGGCCTGACAAAGCATATGACCCCTTCACCCACCACGAGCTAAGCCAGCGGGTAGCTCTGCCGCCTTCCTGCTCCTCTTACTTTGAATGCAGTCCTTAAATGGGACAGCCCCACCCCAGGGGCTCAGGACTGATCCCTGGGGAGGTCAAAGCCGGGAGGGGCCCCCCTGGGAAAGTCACGTTTGGGCAGGGTCACCTCTACCTCTACATTCTAGGGGTTGCTGGGTAATTAGGGGAAGCCCTAAACCTTCCTGGGTCCCTGTGCTTTCAGTAGTATTATGGACATTCTGCCTCAGTTTACCTCCTTAGGACTGGGGATCAAGTTTATGTCAATACCACCCTCTCTTCTCAGGAGCTAGCCCCTGGCTGACACCTATTTCAAACTGCAAGTCCCAGCCCATACTTCCTCACTTCAGGGGTGGGACTGGAACCCCAATTTTTGGTGTTGGTGCTGAGAGCTATTAATAGCTACCATTGCTCAAACATGGCACTTTGCTAAGTGACTAAATACTTATTTATACTGCCTGAAAATATTATGTCTTAGTTAGCTAGTTCTGCTGTAGTACAAATACCACAAGTGGGCGGCTTTAAAGAACAGAAATGTATTTTCTCACAGTTCTGGAGGCTAAAAGTCCAAATCAGGGTCTTCTCTGTGTTGATTCCTTCCTTGTTAGCTCCGGGCATTCCTTGGTTCTTGGCGAAATTCTTGCATGACAATTGTCTTCCCCAGTATGTGCCCACACCTGTGTCTAACCTGCTCTTTTTATAACTCAGAAGTGATTAGGTTTAGGGCATACCTTACATTGGTTTGGTCTCATTAACTTAACATAACTACATCCACAGGTATTGTTGTTGTTGTTAGTTGTCCTCAAATCGACTCTGACTCATGGTAGCCTTACGTATCACAGAAAATGTTGACCGGTCCTCCACCGTCCTGGTAAACGTTGCTATGTTTGAGTCCATTGTTGCAGCCACTGTGTCAGTCTATCTCATTGAGGGTTTCCCTCATTTACTGACCCTTCATTTTACCAAACATGATGTCCTTTTTTATCCACAGATAGAGGGATTAGGATTCCAACACGTATTTGGGGGGGCACAATTAAATCCACAACACATTACATATTAAGTATTATTAACTTCCTTTTAACACATGAGGAGAGTGAGTCTTCTCTAAGTCACTGGACTTAAGTCAGCAGCATCTTCAGAGGTGATTTCTGGTTGACTTAAGTCAATCAGCATATCCATCTATCTGGCCCCAGTGATTAGAGATGCGCACATGACCTAATTCTGACCAATGACAGAGCATGAATTACAAGACTCCGAAGGAAGGCTCTGGGAAAGGAACTCTCTCCCCACATGGCGTGGTGTGAGGTTTTGAGGTCTGGAACTAGTGAAGCCATTTGGGTCTTGGAATGGAATCTGGAGTTGTTGGGAGGCGAGAGCAGAAGGGGTAGAGTGGGACCATGTGGAGCCCATGTTGTGGGTCTTTGGAACCATAGTTTGAGCTGTTGGATCAAGCTAAGCTGAAAAAGAGAATACATTGCCTTTACTGTTTAAGCCAGTTTGAGTTGGGCTTTCTGGGACTTGGGATAGAATGACTAGGACACAAACCAGGGACTACAGCCCCCATCCCAGGGGAACCAGGTAAGGACCCAAAGAGGCAACGCTGGGTGAGTGCATCTGGGAAGCTAGAAGGCAATTGAAAGCAAGCAGCGCTGTCTGCCACTCACTGTAGTCACTATTAGCCCTGCTGGCCAGTGTCCCAGATGCCACCTCTGAGCCCAGCCTATCACTTCTGGTTCTCAAAGCCCACTTCACCAGATCACCTTGTGGTACAGGTCTGTTCACCATCTCCCACCATCCTCCCTTCTGCCTGGCCTAGTTACGATGCCTTGGTCCAGCCCCAGCCTGGCCTACCCCTCTGGGTTGGTTAGGATTAGGTTTGACTGCAAGACACAGACACCCAAAGCGACAGTGGCTTAAACAAGATAGAAGGTGATTTCTTGTCCACATAACACTTCTGAGAACAGGGGTCTAAGGCTGGTATGACGACTTGGCTCCACAAAGGTGTTCATTTGTACCTTCACTTTTTTTCTGTTGATTGGCCTTGCCAGAGGTTTGACTATTTTATCAATCTTTTCAAAGAACAGATTTGTTTTTTTGCTGATGCTCACTACGCTTTTATTTTATTTCGATTAATTTTTCTATTAATCTCTATACTCGTATTTATTGTTTATTTTCTTCTATTTGATTTGTGTTTACTTTGTTGTTACCCTCCCCATTAACTTCTTGAGATGAACATTTTGCTCTTTAAGTTCTTGCCTTTACTTCTTTTCTTGTTGTTGTTCGGTGCTGTCGAGTCGGTTCCGACTCACAGCGACACTATGTACAACAGAACGAAACACCGTACAGTCCTGCGCCAGCCTTCCAATTGTTGTTATGCTTGAGCCCATTGCTTGCAGCCACTGTTGAGGGACTTCCTCTTTTTCGTTGACCCTTTACTTTACCAAGCATGATGTCCTTCTCCAGGGACTGATCCCTCTTGATAACATGTCCAAAGTATGTGAGACATAGTCTCGCCATCCTTGCTTCTAAGGAGCATTCTGTTTGTACTTATTCCAAGACAGATTTGTCTTTCTTTTGACAATCCATGGTATATTTAATATGCTTCACCAATGCCCAAAGGTGTCAATTCTTCCTCGGTCTTCCTTATTCATCGTCCAGCTTTCACATGCATATGAGGCAATTGAAAATATCATGTCTTGGGTCAGCGGTACCTTAGTCTGCAAGGTGACATCTTTGCTTTTCAACACTTTATAAAGAGTTCTTCTGCAGCAGATTTGCCCAATGCATGTGTGGTTTGATTTCTTGACTGCTGCTTCCATGGGTGTTGATTGTGGATCCCAGTAAAATGAAATCCTTGACAATTTCAGTCTTTTCTCGGTTTATCATGATGTTGCTTCAAGTCCTCTTCACTTTTGGTAAGCAAGGTTGTGTCATCTGCATAATGCAGGTTGTTAACGAGTCTTCCTCCAATATTGATGCCATGTTCTTCTTCACATAGTTCAGCTTCTTGGATTCTTTACTCAGCATACAGATTGAGTCGATATGGTGAAAGGATGCAACCCTGATGTGCACCTTCCCTGACTTTAAACCACGCAGTGGCCCTTGTTCTGTTTGAACGACTGCCTCTTGATCTATGCACAAGTTGCTCACGAGCACAATTAAGTGTTCTGGAATTCCCATTCTCTGCAATGTTATCCATAATTTGTTATGATCCACAGGGTTGAACGCCTTTGCATAGTCAATAAAACACAGGTAAACATCTCTCTGGTATTCTCTGCTTTCAGCCAGCGTCCATCTGACATCAGCAACGATATCCCTGCTTCCACGTCCTCTTCTGAATCTGGTTGAATTTCTGGCAATTCCCTGTCGATATACTGCTGCAGCTGCTTTTGAATGATCTTTAGCAGAATTTTACTTGGGTATGATATTAATGATACTGTTCGATAATTTCCATATTGTTTGGATCACCTTTATTGGAATAGGCATAAATATGGATCTCTTCCAGTCGGTTGGCCAGGTTGCTGTCTTCCAAATTTCTTGGCATAGACGAGGGAGTACTTCCAGCACTGTTTCCGTTTGTTGAAACATTTCAATAGGTATCCCGTCAATTCGGGAGCCTTGTTTTTCGACAATGCCTTCAGTGCAGCTTGGACTTCTTCCTTCAGTACCATCGGCTCCTGATCATATGCTACCACTTGAAACGACGAGTAAAGGGTTCTATTTTTGTCCATTAGATCGAGATTGTTAATTTAAATCATTACTAATATTGTTTCTTATTCTCTCAGTTACAGAGAGATCTATTATGATTGTGGATCTGTTTGTTTCCTTTTTTGTAATTCTGTAAAGCTTTATATATTTTGAAGTTATGTTATTAGGTATCTAACCTGTTGGCCCATTGCCGTCAAGTCAGTTCTGACTCCTAGCAACCCTGCAGAACAGACTAGAACTGCCCCATAGGGTTTCTGACGCTGTAATCTTTATGGAAGCAGACTGCCACATCTTACTCTCGAGGAGTGGCTGGTGGGTTTGAACCACTAACCTTTTGGTTAGCAGGTGAGTGCTTATCCATTATACCACCAGGGCTCCTTTATTAGGTGGCTACAAATTTAAAATTATTATATCTTCCTCGTGAGTTTCTTTTAATCATTATATATTGATCTTCTTTATCCCCAATGATGTCTTTTGCCTTAAAGTCTACTTTATTTGATATTGATATTACTATACTAACTTTTTTGCAGCAATTATTTTTCTGTTATAACCAATTTTACCCCTTTACTTCACCCTTTCTGGTATTTTGGTTGTGCTCTTATAAATAGCATATAGCTAGATTTAAAAAAAATTCAAATTTATAATCTCAGGCTAAATTGGGTTTTTTATATTTATTGTGACTTCTGTTGTATCTATTTTATCTGGGAATGTCTTAATTTCTCCTTCATTCTTGATGGATACTTTTGCTAGATATAAAATTCTTGGTGGACAATCTTTTTTCTTTCAGTACTTTGAATATGTCAGCCCACTGCCTTTTGGCATTCTTGCTTTCTTGACTCCGAAGGAGAACTTAGATGCTAATCTTGTTGAGGATCCCTTGTATGTAATGAGTTGTTTTTCTGTTGCTATTTTCAAGATTTTCTCTTTGTTTTTTACTTTGACAGTTTGATGATGATGTGTCTAGGTATGAATCTCCTTGAGTTTATCCTACATGGAGTTTGTTGTGCCTTATGGATATACAGATTGTTTTTCATCAAATTTGGGAAATTTTTGGCCATTTTATCTTCAGATATCCTTTCTCAGACTTCCCTCCTTCTAAAACCCAAAACCAAACCCATTGTCGTTGAGTTGATTCCAACTCATAGCGATCCTACAGGGCAGGGTAGAACTGCTCCACAGTGTTTCCAAGGCTGTAAACCCTTACGGGAGCAGACTACTGCGTCTTTCTCCCTCAGAGTGGCTGGTGGCTTTGAACCGATGACCTTTCAGTTAGCAGCTGATCACTTAACGACTGCACCACCGGGACCCCTCTCTCTCTTTCTGGGACTTCTATTATGCATTTGTTGATATGCTTGATGGCTTTGTTCATTTT
This sequence comes from Dugong dugon, assembly GCA_030035585.1. Taxonomy (NCBI): domain Eukaryota; kingdom Metazoa; phylum Chordata; class Mammalia; order Sirenia; family Dugongidae; genus Dugong; species Dugong dugon. Next base: position 56,642,995 of record CM057480.1, read on the forward strand.
TAATCATTCTTTTTGCTTTCTGTTCCTCAGACTGGAGAATCTCAGTTGATGTATCTTTAAGTTCACATTCTTTCTTCTGTCATCTTCAATTTGCTGTTGATCCCCTCTAGAGAAATTTTCATTTCAGTTAGACATTTCAACTCCAGAATTTCTATTTGGTTCTTTTTTCCAAATTTCTGTCTTTATTGATATTCTATTTGGTGACATCATTGTTACAAGTTCCTTTAATTCTTTAGATGTATTTCCTTTAGTATTTTGACATATTTAAATAGCTGATTTAAAGTCTTTGTCTAGCATCTGGGCCCTTCAGACAATTTCTATTGACTTTTTCTCCCTATGAATGCACTATACTTTACCATATCTTTGTGTGTCTTGTAGATTTTATTGAAAACTGGCCATTTTAGATAATATAATGCTGTAACTCTGGACATCAGATTCTCTCCTCCCACCCTGTGTTTGTTGTGGCTCTTTTTGTTGTTGCCGCTGCCGCTGCTGTTTGCTTAGTGACTTTCCTGAACAGGTTCTTTAAAGTCTATTCCCTGTAGTATGTGGCCACTACTTGGTCAGCCTGGTGGTCAACTAATGACTAGTCAGAGATTTCTTTAAATGCCTTGAGTCAATAAATCTTCCACCCTTTCCAAGGGGTCCTCTCTGTGTTGGGGCACACCTTTAATTCTCGGGTAATTACTTGCTCAAGACCTCAAGGTCAGACAGAGTTGAACTACTGGGACCCTCTCAGATCTTTCCTGGGCATGTGCATAGCCCTGAACATGTGTGTCACCTTACTGATCCTCAGAAATATGTCAGAGCTTTTCAACGGTCCCTATGGACATCTTGTTCCCCAAATCTTCCTTTTAAGTTTTTGGCTAGTCTCTTGTTTGCCACAATTGTTATCACTACCTCAGGCAGCTGTGGTGTTAAACAATTGCTGCTTATTGTTTTCAACAAATGCCCTGGGGAATTTTTTTTTTTTTCAGAGCCCAGACTAAACCAAGAAGCTTATAGGTTACCGTCTTCATGTGCCAGATATATACCCCTGTCCCTCAAGTATAGTGCTGGCTTTCTGTGAATATCTCAGTTTTAACTCTTTGCCCTTTGGTTATCAAGACCCCTGGCACCCATCAGCCTCTGTGGTATCAGCTCACCATAGTTGAAATTTTGATTTTAGTTGCTTCTTTATTTCTGGCTCCAAGGAAATTTACTTTCTTGTGAGTCCAGCTGTGCATTTAAAATATAACTTTGTTTTATCCAGCATTTCTAGATGAATGAAATTCTTAATGAATTTATTTCAAGCAGAGAAATAAACAGTCATATAACAAAAGCCCATATACCTACTTTCTAGCTTAAAAAATGCTCATATTTAATCATGTTTAATTTAAAATTTTAAAAGGAGGTAAAATATTAAAGATACAATTGAAGCCCCCTTTATGCCCCTTCCTCATCTTATGTTCTTCCTTCTTTCCCCAAAGCAACTGACATTCTAAAATTAATGGGTATCATTTCCTCCTACATAATGATTCATCTTCTACATAAACAATGTGTCATTTTGTGTGTTCTAAAATTTACAGAAATGGTATTTTATTGTAAATATCCTTCTGTAATTTATTTTTGTTGTTTTTAAAAAGTAATTTTCTAGATTTATCCTTTTTGATACTTGAAGCTGTAGCACATTCACTTTAACTTATGCATACTATTCCAAGGTATGAGTATACCTCAATTTATTCATATTTTTGCTTATTAGTGGACATTTAGGTTGTTTCTGATTTTTTGACATTGCATAGAAAACTGCACCGAATATCTTTGTGCCTGTCTCCTTCAGTTCATGTTTCAGAGTTTTCTACCTGGAGGTGTAATTACTGAGTACCACCACGTCCCACTGCCATCTAGTTGATTCCGACTCATAGCGACCCCATGGGGTTTCTGAGGCTGTAAATTTCTACAGAAGCAGACTGCCACATCTTTCTCCCAAGGAGCCACTGGTGGTTTTGAACTGCCAACCTATTGCCAAATTGCTCTTCAAAATAATTGTACCCATCCCCTCTGTAGATCCATGGGACCCCTGGTGGCGTAGCATTTAAGAGATCAGCTACTAACCAAAAGGCTGGCAGTTTAAATCCACCAGATGCTCCTTGGAAACCCTATGGGGAAGTTTTACCCTGTCCTATAGGATCGCTATGAATCAGAATGGACTCAATGGCAATGAGTTTGGTTTTTCTGTATCCATGAGTTGGAGTTGACTTGGTGGCTGTGGGTTTGGTTTTTGGTTTTTTTATATACCCATTATCAGTGTAGCCTTTTTTAAAAAATAATTTTTTTTGTGTGTACGTGTTTTAACTTAGCTTTAATGCTTACCTTAAATATCCCCTTCTTTATGGAGCCTTTTGTGGTTTTCTGGCTGAAAGTGATCTTGTTCTTCTGCACTGCTGTGGAGTGCTGTTTGTTTCTATTTGATTCATTAGCTTCCTGTTGTCTTGTGTCATTGTTAGAATGGATATCCCCTCTCACCTACCAAATTCCATCTTCCTGGAGGGCATAGACCCTGGCTTGTTCACCAGAACATCCCTTGTAGGACCAGGTACACAGTAGCCACTGGATAAGTATCTACTGAATCAATTTATTTATGATTTTACTGCCTGTTTCCTGGATCTGGTACAGGTCCAGTACCACAAGGGAGCCTTCAGCTTTCCTGCTTTCTCCTCTGAAGATTTCAACTCATCTAAGCTCATCAGGGAGTCCCTGGGTGGTGCAAATGGTTAACGTGCTCAACTGCTAATTGAAAGGTTGGGGGTTTAAATCCACCCAGAGGCATCTCAGAAGAAAGTCCTGGTGATCTATTTCTGAAAAGTCAGCCACTGAAAATCCTATGGTCCACAGATCTACTCTGACACACATGGGGTCACCATGAGTAGGAATTGACTTGATGGTAAGTTTTTTTTTTTCAAGTTTATCAAGAATTTTTGAGAAAAAGGAGCCCTGGTGGTGTAGTGGTTAAGTGCTTGGCTGCTAACCGAAAGGTCGGCAGTTCGAATCCACCAGCCACTCCGCAGGAGAAAAATGTGGCAGTCTGCTTCCATAAAGATTTACAACCTTGGAAACCTTGTGGGGCAGTTCTACCCTGTCCTATTGGGTCAGTATGATTTGTCATCATTTATTCAACAACTGTGGGTTTGGTTTGGTTTAAGTCGGGAAATGGGTACCTTGAGATGGGTTAGGGCTCGGATCATGTGGAAAGTTTGGCTAAACTCCACTTCCTGCTGTGAAATGAAAGCTTCCCCATGAGCTGCCAACTCAGATAAACATCCTTGATCGTGAAGGGGTGGTCACGTGGGGTTTGGAATAAATTGGACATGGCTGGGAGGAAGTGTGCCTTTGCTTAGACGTTTTCTTCATGGAAGTACAAAAAGATAGTGCAAAAATGATGTTAAGAGAAACACTGAAACGACATTTACAAACACGTTTGAAGCTCACTTATTCACATATAAACAACTGCTTTGCAGGTTACAATTCATTCTTACCTCATCCTTGAAACAGTTCCCCAAGGACCTCTCTGGTCACACGTGGTCCCCATTACTGTATCTGTTTGAAAGGAATGAAGCTGCCTTTCTTCAAAAGTCCTGTGAAACACAGTAATTCACTCTAACCTGCCCCTAGGTTGTCCAGGTCACTTTGTCTGACAGTTGCACTTGATTGCATTATCCACAGCCCTCTCTGTCCAGACGGAAACAAACAATTGGCTACCGGCTTTCAGATACCCTCAGGATGCAGTGCCTGCCTCCTTGGGCTGACACGTTTGCCCTGCATACCCAGTTGGCAGCCTTGCCTTATCCACTGCCCTCTGTCCTCAGGCACTGCGCCTTGGGTACAAATGGAGCTGCCCTTGCCTGGGTCCCTGGATGGATGTTCTACTCCCTGGTCAATGTAAGAGGGCTCAGAGTGCTGGGAGTTGGTGGTCTTTGGGGGAGTGTGCCTCTCTGATCTTCTGCCTTTGCTCCCAGTTCTGCAGGTCAAAGTCCCAAGAACCGTCTTGCAAGGCAGTGTCCTCTTCAAGGGCAACGAGGCGAAGAGACTAAGTGGGCCAGTCAGAGTTCCTTTAGCGGGAAAGGGAAGAGGATAGGCTGGGGACGATTACTGGTTAATCGTTTTTATCCTGTCGAACAATAAATATCTGGGTTCTTTGCAACCTGATGACCCTGACAAGCACACTGTGTGACCCAGAGCTAGTTATTCAAACTCTCTGAGGTTAAATGTGTCAGAGATAGGTTCCCCTACCACACACACACTGGGGTATAGGGCAGGCCTTATGTGAATATCTCAGTTGTAACTCTCTGACCATCGGCTTCTTTAGATTTAATGGACTTGATGATGCCTGCCTCACAGGTAGTCATGAGGGTTGAATGATGATCCACAGGAAGCATAGAGTACCCATGAGCACGGTAGCTAACAACACTCTGTGGATGCCCCCGGAACTCCGCAGTGCAGCCGCCTTCAGCTAAGGGGACATGACTCCCTCAGAACTCCCTCTTTGTCCTGGCCCAAGATGGACAATTTCCTGTCAGCCCCTGAATCCAGCTCCTCTGTGGCCAGAGTCCTCCTCTCAGCTGCTCTGGGCTCTCTCTGTGATCCCCCTGCTCCTTCCTCAAGACCCCACCCAGCTCTCCGGAGACTTCTCCCACTTTCCTAGAGGAAGTGCTACTTCATCTGATGCCCTAGTTAGTTTGGTTTGATAAACTTTGATTGTGTGCTTGTGGTACCCTAGGCCCTGCCGTAGGAGCCTCTGGCATTAGACTTTGGAGGTGTTGATTTGGGGCTGGTTGGGAAACATTCCTTCTTGGACACCCAGGCAGAAGGGCATCCCTGCTCTGGCCAGTGTCCCAAATCTCCAGGTAAATGCCCTTCCCTGGCACCAGAATCTCTGCATGTGCCCCATCCTCTCAGATGACTGGGCCACGGCTGCTGACCTCCTAGAGCCCTTGCCTCCTACCCAAAATGGGGCCCTAAGGCCAACATTTCTCCCGCCCCTGACACTGTCCTATAATGGCCTGGAAATCTGGAGCGAAGTAAAATCAGTGGCCACAGACTCAACTCCAACTCAAGATGATGTTGTATAGTCAGAGTAGAACTGTGCTTCATATGGCTTTCAATGGCTGATTTTTTTGGAAGTAGACTGCTAGGCCTTTCTTCTGAGGCACCTCAGGCTGGACTTGAACCTCTAACCTTTCAGGTAGCAGGTGCACCACCCAGGGAATCCGGGGAGAGGAAGGAGGGAAGGCCACCACTGTTATATCACAGGACTGCAGTATGAGGCTCCTAGGATTCCATAAAGGGTAAGCCTGGTGCCTGGCACAGAGTCAGTGTTCCACAAAAATGGGCCGGATGTTATTGATCTAATTTGGTGGTTTATTTATTTATATGAGTCAAAAGGGGGAAAATCCTGCAACACCCTTTGCTTGATTTGGCTTAGGGCAAACACAATCAGCCCAAGAGATGAACAGTCAGTGCTCAGGGCCTCTGGGCTGGGCAAGTTCTCACCTTTTTGCTGCCTGAGAACAAAGCAGGACTAGAGTCAACAAGAGGGAGGATCAAGGAGTGGGGATAGAGAAGATGTTCAACTCACTTACCAAATCTGCTGCTTAGAAACACAAACAAATAATGAGTGTGCTAATTTCTAATGATAATAAGGTTTTGCCATTTTCAACACGTATCAGTCCTCTCCTTTGGATCTCGTGACAGCCTGCGCAATAGGACAAGTATTCTTGGTGTCCTGGATTTATGGATGAGGCAACAGAGACCCAGAGAATTTAGGAAATGTGTCTATGTTTACCCAGCTGAGTCCAGATTCAAACTCAGGTCTACCTGTCACCCCACTGGGGCCAGCTGCCTTTGTTCACCATCTTGTCGACTCACTCTGGGCGGTCCTTGGCCAGTAAGGAAGCTTGTCACTTTCTCTTGTTGGAGGGGAGGTGACCACTCTCTCAGCACCTCCAAGAGCAGAGACTCCATCCCAGGGTGGCCCAGGGTTTTGGCCGCTCTCAGGTGTCTGAGAGTTCCTCTTGCTGGCCCTGGACAGGCCCCTTGTACCCTGGGAGTCCTTCTGTTGGTGAACTGGGGGTGAGAGTGGGCAGGAGCACTGACTCTGGAGTCAGACAGCCTGGATTCCAAACCCAGCACTTAGCAGCTGTGTGATGTCAGGCGAGTCACATCCTGTGTCTGAGCCTCACTTCCTTCAACTGTAAGATGGGACAAGGCGGGGGAGATGGCGTAATAATTCCCATTTCTTATCGCTGCTGCAGGAGTCCCTGGGTGATGTGAATGGTTACTGTGCTCGGCTGCTAACTGAAAAGCTAGAGGTCCGAGTCCATCCAGAGGCAACTCAGAAGAAAGGCTAGGCCATGTACCTCTAAAAAATCAGCCATTGAAAACTCTATGGCGCAGTTCTACTCTGACACACATGGGATTGCCCTGAGTTGGAATCGACGTGATGACAGCTGGTGGTGGTGGTGGATATCTGCTGTGAGTAGGTGTTCGAGCAACAGTCTTTTGTGTCTGCGGCCACAGAGGCTACTAAAGGCCACCTAGGAAGAGGCTGTAAGGGAGGCCTTATGTGTGATGGCAGGTGAGCAGAATGTTGAGAGTAAAGAAAGCTGGGAAGGGAATAATGTCTTCCATAGCCAGAAACCCTTTGTATCTTATCTGTAGCCCTTTGTGGATTTCTGAGTGCTTTATCACCCCATATATCGGTTGAAGAAACTGAGGCTTGGAGGAAGAAAGAATGCTAGAGAGTTCCTACTAGTGGCCAACTTGCTGTGGGCATTCCGATACCTAGTTTAATAATATAATACAACATAATAATAATATACTATAATAATGTAATATAGCATAATGTAATGTAATATAATGTAACACAATATAATGTAATATAGTATAATGTAATGTAATGTAATATAATATAATATAAATAATATAATGTAAATAATGTAATGTAATATAATATAATACAATGTAATGTAATATAATATAATACAATATTATAATATAATATAATATTATAATATAACATAACATAACATAACATATAACCCTGGTGGCGCAGTGGTTAAGAGCTTGGATGCTAACCAAAAGGTCGGCAGTTCGAATCCACCAGCTGCTCCTTGGAAATCATATGGGACAGTTCTACTCTGTCCTATAGGGTTACTATGAGTTGGAATCAACTTGACAGCAACGAGTTTAGGTTTGGTTTAGAGTAAGTGTTTATTATACCCATTTACTGCTGAGGAGACTGAGGCTAAAACCAAACTAAATCTGTTGCCATCAAGTTGCTTCTGACTCACGGAAACCCAGGCAGTACAGAGTAGAACAGACCCATAGGGTTTTCTTGGCTGTAATCTGTATGGAAGCACATCACCAGGCATTTCTTGTGCTGGGTGGGTTCAAACCGCCAACCTTTAGGTTAGTAGCTGAGGGACTAAGGCTCAAAGAGGAGTAATGCGGCCAAGATCACACAGCCCCCAGGTGGTGCAACTAGGATCACTCCCCTGGTGAATCTGTGAAACCTCTGCTCATTCCGCCCACCATGAGGAGAGGACCAGCGTCCTGCTCAAGGCCAGTTTTCAGGACTCCCTGCCCAGTGCTCTTTCCTTGGCCCACATTCCCCTTGTTCTGCTCAGAACCTTCAGAGGACACGAAGTTAAGAGCCAATTGCTGTGCTTTTGCCTCCTCAGGGGGATCCTGTTTCCAGCGAGCTCCCACTTGGTGCTGGCTTGGACTCTGGACAGAAAGGCAGTGAAAAGTCAGTGCCCTGAGGGCCGCCACCGGGCAGCTGGACTCGGCAGTCTTCACTCTGCCTCCTTTCCGTTTGGAAGAGCTGGGTCCTGTCTGCACAGTCCAGCTTCCTGTATAGGGGCCCTTCTACTGGGCACATGCTGGCCAGGTGGTCCAGACCGTGAAGCTGCTCCTCCGTTATCTACCCCACTGCTCACACATTTACAGGGTGGGTCCCTGGCCTGTCAGACCTGTCTGGGGAGACCAGGTGTCCCCTATATGGCCCTGGGAACCCATCCCCACCCCCACATCACCCACCCCACCTGGGGCTGAGGTGGTTGCTTTCTCAGTGTGTAACATGTTCCGGTGCTCTTATTTCTGTGGCCTGGGAAGAGGGGTGAAGGAGGGGCGAGAAAAGAGTTAACTTAATTTTGGCTGTTACATTTGGCACGTGCAAGTCAACTTAATAGGATCTCGGCTTTCCTGTTTCCTCGCCAATGACACAGAAACGAGACCACAGGGGGGTCTGGAGATGGTTAAACAGTGATGCCTCCTGGTGGGCAGGAGGGCCTCCTCAGAGATATTGCTGAAAATGACCGCCACAATCACCACGCTGGGCTCCCCTGTCACCAGGGTGATGGAAGGATCAGGGCACTGGGGGGTGCCCAGAAGCCCTGGCTCCGGGAAAGGGGAAAGAAGGCGGGTGTGGTGCACAGACTTGTGCTGGAATCCTGGCTTCACCACTGAATGACTGCGGGGCCTTTACATCTTTGGGTCTTAGCCTGCCAGGGTTGTTGCCTCTCAGGATTCAGTACATGAAAAACACAAAGCTTAGCATAGACTATGCCTCACTCAATAACTGTCAGCCCTAACGAACTTCTGGAGTCCCCGGTTGGTGCCAACAGTTAACACACTTGGCTGCTAACTGAAAGGTTGGTGGTTTGAGTCCACCCAGAGGTACGTCAGAAGAAAGACCTGGTGATCTACTTTTGAAAAATCAGCCACTGAAAACCCTATGGAGCACAGTTCTACTCTGACACACATGGGGTCGCCATAAGTCAGAATCGATTGAACAGCAACTGGTACTGAACTTCTGGTTTTTCTCTCTCCGCACTGCCCTACAACCACTCGGGCCTTTGTAATTCCTGTTCTTGCTTCCTAAAGTGCTCTCCCGTCTGTTCGTTTCTTGGCCAGCTCCTACTCATTCTTCAGATCTTAGTTTGAATGTCACTTCCTCTAGGAAGCCCTCTGAAACTAGGCAAGGGACTCGCTCGACTCAGGCTTCATGGTGCTCCTAGCGTCCCTTTCAGACTCTTTGCTGCCACTCCCACCTCCCCATTGCCATCATACTTCTCTGGTCTCCCCACAAGGCAGGGGTTAAGTGTGGCTCCTGCACCTCAAAGCCCCGGCACCCTGCAGAACTGCTCATTCACCCCCTCAGCAGAGGCAGGTGAGAGGGGAGGGGGCCGGTCGCCAGTGCTCTGACCGACCAAGTGCCCTCTGGGGGCCGAGAGCCAGGGGATTTAGCAGTTCCCCAGATGGGGGCTTTCCTGCCAGGATCGCTGTTCTCCTGCAGTGGTTTTCATTAGTTTTTATTCCCAGACTATTTTGGAAGCTGGCTGCCATGGGAACTGAGTCTTTGGAAAGCCCCAGCCTGTTTCCCCTTCCCCCCTCCCCCAATTCCCTCTTAATTGGTTTTTAGTTCCCTGGCTTTCAGGCCGGTCTGTTTATTTTGATTGCAACCCCACAGAACAAATCTTTAATGAAGCAGCTTGTGGGGAGAGCCATTATCAGCCGCCTGCTTCCAGGGAGTGGGGGAAGCGTCTGGCCAGGGACGCAGCCTGGGCTACCCCAGGGAGGAGGCGGTGGCGGGCAAGGGGCTGGCAGTTGGCGCTTCAGCCCAGCTTTCCTCCAGGTATAGTCTGGAGCCCAGAAAACAGAGCTCCCCAAGCTGTCTGCAGTCTCAGCCAGAAAGACCTCACAGTCCTAAACAACTCAAGGGCTTTCAAATGGCTCCCTTCACCCTCTCAGTGATCCCAAGAAGGATGCCCTCCGAGGAACCTCACTCTACAGATGAAGGGTGTGAGGCTCTGAGAGATTGAGAGATCCAAGTCATCCAGCCAGCAAGCCCATGTCTCACCACACACTGACCTGGGGCCCTGCCACAACACCCATGTCTTTTCCTTAGAAGAAGTTACCCACTGTTTACCACTCTTCCTTTGACCAAATTGGCAGCTGATGGTCTAGGCTGGGCTATTCTAGGCCCTGGTTTTCTGGAGCAAATGTCTCATTATTTTGTGCCTTGTTTCCTTTATCTGTAAAATAGGGCCATATGGACCTTACACAGAAGCCCCTGGGTTGCACAAATGGTTAACAAGCTCTGCTGCTAACTGAAATGTTGGAAGTTCGAGTTCACCCAGAGGTGCCTCAGAAGACAGGCCTGGCGGTCTACTTCCAAAAGATCAACAGTTGAAAATCTGATGGAGCACAGTTCTACTCTGACACACATGGGGTTGCCATGAGTTGGAATCTACTTGATGGCAACGGTTTTCCTTGAATCTTACACTTATGGGGCCGCTTCTTGGACTGGGTGAGAGATCATGTATGTCCAAGAGCCTGGAAAACAGGCTGAAAAAGTTGTACAAATGTATGCCGTTATCGTGAATGTAGCGTGCAAAATAACCCTACCTACATGTAGCAAGCCTAGAGGAAGTCCCTAGGCCCTTTGGCCTCATCCATGAGGTGACCTCAATAGACCTGGGTAGTTTTCCTTTCAGAGTGGCCTCACTCGGCTAGAGGCTTTAATCTTAGAAGCACAGACTGATGGGGTACTGGGGTGGGAAGCTGCGCTAGAAATCAAGCCCAGTGGTTTTCGAACTGGCATAAAGAGCTCTAGAGTTCTGTGATGGGGACACTGAGGGCTCCAGCCTCCTCTCCCTTCCAAACTTCAGCCCAAGGGACTCAGCTTCTATCTGCTCTATGTCATGGGGCAGTGCGATGATTCTTTAGAAAGGAGGGCTGCCTGACTGGCTGTGGTCATGGTTGGCTCTCCAGCATACATTCACACCAGACTGTGATCTCACTTTCCTTTCCAGCGATTGGTTGAGGAATCGGCACTCTGGCCAATGAGAGGTAAAAGGAAATCTGATAGGGGCTTGTGGGAAAAGTTTCTTGCTCCTAAAGGCCAAACACAAGGGAGATGAATTGTCTACTTTGTTGGCGGCTGTTGTGCCTGGTAGTGAAGCTTGGTACTGTGGCAGCCATACTGTGCCTCTGGAAGCAGCCAGATTGAGGGCAAAGTCAGTCCACCAAGGACTGCAGAGTGCCTGGTGACATGGTGAGCAGGTGACAGGAATGGTCCTGTCTCTATTATCATCTGTCACCTCAGGTGATAAATTTCTTTATCTTTCAAGCCAGTTTGAATATGCTGTTTTTGTTTTGTTGTTTGCTTGCTTTTGTTATTTACAGCTGTATGCAAACTAACTGATGTACTTGGAGAGTTGTTGACCTAGCTCAATCCCCACATTTCACAGATGGGATGACTGAGGCCCAGAGCAGGGAATGACTAGGTGGAGATTTTGCCCTGATTAGTGGCAGAGGGCTGGGACCCGGGACTCCTGAGTGGTGGCCTCGGGCTCTTTCCTTGGATTCTGGACCTGGAATCTGGTGTTGTGGGGTTGTCCCAGCTAGTTCTGCCCCCTGACCCATGCTGGAGCATCCAGGGAAGACAAGGAGGCCCTTTAAGGCTGAGAGAGTTGCGACCAAGGTGGGCAGCACAGACCAAGGACATCTTCAGCTGTTCTTGTGGGAAGCTTCTGAAAAGCACACAGCAGATGCATGACCATTCCTACACCAGGTTGTGGGGTCGTGGAAAGAGGGAGAAACTGAGGCATTCAGAGTTGGCATGTATATCAGTAAGTAATTACATCTGGCTGTATAAGATAATGAGTCTCTGGGTAGTGCAAACAGTTAACGCTGTCCGCTGCTAACCGAAAGATTGGCCATTGGAGTCCACCCAGATGTGCCTTAGAAGAAGGGTCTGATGATCTCCTTCTGAACAATTAGCCACTGAAAATACTATGGAGCCCAGTTCTACTCTGTAACACATGGGGTTCCGTGAGTAGGAACTGATCCAACAGCAACTGGTTTTTTATGGAAGATAAATCTTAAACAAAGAACGGGTTATTCTTCTCCCATAATAGAAAGTCTGGGGGTAGGCAGTTCAGGCTGGTATAACTGTTCAAGGGAATCACTAAAAGACCCCTGTTAGCTTCCTGCTCTGACATCCTTGACTTGTAGCTTCTGTCCTCTTGGTCGCAGATGGCTACACCATTTCCGGGCATCACATCTGAGTTCCAGGCTGGAAGGAGATAAGGAACAGAACTTGTGCCAGCTGAATCTATGCCTTTCTATCAAGAAAACAATACCTTTCTCAGAAAGCTCACTATACACTTCTTTATGCACCTCGCTGGCCAGAAACGGGTTACGTGGATATTTTTAGCTATTTTGGGTGAAGCTGAATATTTTTAATAGGGAGTTTTGCGGCCCCATACACACTTGGGATTTTGTTAGAAAGGAGAGGTGGGAAATGGCTATTGGGAGGCAGCCAGTATGTATTCCACAACGTGATTTGCACGGTCTTACTCTGTAGGGTATCCGAGCCAGGAATACAACCCTGAGGGGGTGGACCCCTCTCTGACAGCTCTGAAGCTGCTCCAAGCCTCAATTTGCTGCCTCCAGGGTCTCTCCCCTCCACACCGTCACTCTCACAGATGCCAGAGGAATGTTCCCATCACACCCTTTCCCTCACGTTACTTCCCTGCTTGAAATCTCCCTTTGCCCATAGGATATAGTCTAAATTCTTGGACCAGGTACTAAAGGTCCTCCCACAGCAACCTGCAAACCACCTCCCCAGCCCAGTTGTCTCCTACCCATCCTCAGTTTGCCTTCTTCTCCTTCACTTGTTCCCGTGGGCCTTCTGTCCCTTCTGCCTGACAGAATCCCACCACTTTTAAGGTCTGCCTCATCCTCAAAGCTTGTTCCATTGCTCGGGCCTTTGTTGTGGTTCCCTAGGGTGTGCTTACTTGTGCTGCTCAGACTGCACATTTTCCTGTACCAAACAACTCAGAATGTAAGCTCCCCAAGGGGCGAAAATGGGCCCCATCTGTTTACATACCCATGTCTAACATGTACGAGGCACTCAAAAAAAATTCTCTTTTTCACTCTAAATAATTCGTCTCTGGCTACCTCAAGCCAGGGCTCTGTGAGTGCCATTGGATTATTGATGGATTTCAAGTATAGACTTGGGAATATGCTCCCAGTAATTTAAAAAGGCAGTGGTGGTTCAGTGGTAGACTTCTTGCTTTCTGTGTGGGAGACCCAGCTTCAATTCCTGGCCAATGCATAGCCATCACCTGTCAGTGGAGGCTTGCGTGTTGCTATGATACTGAACAGGTTTCAGTGGAACTTCCAGACTAGGAAGACAGGCCTGGCTACTTCCTAAAATCAGCCAATGAAAACCTTATGGATCACAACGGTCCAATCCTGTTTTGTACGGGGTCACGATGAGTCAGGGTCCAACTCAATGGCAGCTAACAACAACAGTTTGAAAAGCTGACAGTGTCAGGGTTCACCTGAACTGCTGTGGCCATTAGGTGGTCAGCTCTGGGTAGTAGGGATCCTGTCTTTCTTGTCCACCCTGTGTACCCCCACACAGCATGGTGCCGGCACTTGTAGGCAATGACCAAATACTTGTAGAAAATGACCTAAAAAGGTACTCCTGAATGGCTAACAACTGGATCCAACAACCTGATTCTTAATCCTCCCCCTGCAGCCCAGAAAAGACTCTTTTTTTGTCTCTTAATCCTAATGGGGGAGTTGAAGAGCCCAGACCCTCAAGCATCCTCTGCTTTTTTAATTTGGCTATGTCAGAGCAGGCTGGCTGTGTGTTCTTTGTTGTTTGCTCATCTGTGGGCACAATACTTTTCGCCTCCTTCTCCAGTTGGCAGGGTCAGTCACTCAGATATAGTACGGCAGGGCAGGTCTAGCTGAAGAGGAGTTACTGGGATGGGTTGTTTGTTGCACTTACTATAGCCACCAGGGTGGGTCGGTAATCAGTGCAGGGAAGGTTCCAGTAGGCCGTGCCTGTGCTGCTTGGTGGTGTGATGTTAAGCGCACAGTGCAGGTAGGCAGGATGTAGCGGGGAGATTGTTATTGTGTGGAGCTAAGATGGATATGGGAGAGAGGAGGGAGGAACAGGAGCCAAAAACATGCAAACAAACAAAAAAGAATGCTAGGGGAGCTTGCCGTTGAAGTGGAGAGATGAGAGACTATGAAACGGAGAAAAACAAAAAGGGGACAAGGAAGAAAAAAAAAAAGAAAAGAAAAGAATGAATAAATTAAAATCGGAAAGGGAAAAGAACAGCAAAGTTCCCAGGGATCCCACTGGTGTGGCTATGAGGTCTGGGGAAGTTGTTCTCAGGTGTTGCAGTACAGCTTGGCTAGAAGGCATGGAGGTATACAACACCAGGTATTCCGGAAACAGAAAGAGAAGGAAGATATAGAGAGACAAGAAACTGAGCAATGAAAAAAGACAAAAAGGGAAAAAGAGGGAAAAGAGAACAAAACAAAACAAAACAAAAAATAACAAGAAAAGCCCCCAAAAAAATAGAAAAAAAAAAAAAAACCAACGAGAAAAGAAATGCTCTCAGGGATCCCTCTGCATGTCTGTGCAAGCCGAGGGGGTAGGTTCCAAGCCACGCAGCACCGCCTGGCCAGAATGGGCTCCCAACTCAAGAAAAGGAAAAGAAAACAAACACAATTCAAAACAAACAAACGAACAAAAGCCCCGGGATCCCACCAGTGTGGCAGCCCAGACCAGGAAGCAGCTCCACACTCGAACGGAGCTCTGCAACCCCTCAGGAAGAAGCAAAGATGGCGCACGGAGCCAGGTGTTTGAGCAAAAGGAGGGGGAGGTGGTGAGAGGTAAGGAAGAAATCAAAGGAAGCGGAAAAAATCACACCAGCAGCCAACAAATGGCACTCAGAGAGCCAGCCTGTTCGGGTGGGTGGAATCCAAGCAGCCGGTGCTTCCCGGACAAGTGATTGTGGCCGCGGGAAGCAGAGGAGGCCGAGTCGGGGTGAAGAAGGGTGGGGGGTGGGAAAGCGTATATCTCAAATTACCGGTTGTTTTGCCTCCCACTGGAAGCTCCGTGAAGCTGCTTTCTCGTACCCCCTGTTTGCTGGTCTCCAATAGGAGTCCAAGATGGCAGATCTGCGCTGTGTTAGCTGATGGGGGACCTCTGCATGAATCTCTCCTCACTTTCTGTACTCTGTCAGTTTTCTCACTCCATTTGGTGTTTGACTGAGTTCTTTATCTCTTCAGTTGATGTTTTACGGTTTCAGGATTGTTGTTTTCTCTGTTCAGCTTAATTTTTAGGATCTTTGCTGTGGAGGGACTGCGTGGTGCTTCTGCCTAGAGCGCCATTGTGCTGGAAGTCCTATGAATGAGTATTTTGGGTAATTTTTATTTTTTAGCCCTTACAAATAGTGTTACTATGAACATTTTGAACATGTATACAATTCTGTTGGGTATTTATCTGAGAGTGGAATTGCTGGGGATTAGGGAAGCTATATGGAGTCCCTGGGTGGTACAAATGATTAAGTGCTCGACTCCTAGCCAAAAGGTTGGTGGTTTGAACCCAGAGAGACCTCAGAAGACAAGCCTCGTGATCTGTTTCTGAGAGGTCACAGTCTTGAAAACCCTATGGAGCAGTTCCACTCTGCACACATGGGGTCACCATGAGTCAGAATCAGCTTGATGGCAATTAACAATAACAATAACAGGGAATGTATATATTTAGTTTTAGTAGATAATGCTAAACAGTGGTTATGTCAATTTCCACTCCCACCAATGTAAGAATTCCAGTTGCTCCATGTTCTTGCCAACTTTTGGTATTATCAGTGCTTTCAATTTTGGCCTTTCTAGCTGGACTTGAGTATGATTATTGTCCATTTACATGGCTTTATCTTTTATTACCCTGAGGGACAGAGATGGGACTCTTCCGAGTAGGAAGATGTGTGACTGCTGGGTGTGGGAATGGAGACCAAGTAGGAGAGGAGTGCCTGGGAGTGGAGGCTGCAGTGTTCATGCAGTCCCACTGACAGGAGAGGAAGTGAGACCCTGGTGCAGAGGAAAAGCTATCTTTGCCTCTTGCACTTAAATAGCTGCCACCTTTTGGGCAAGTGCCTTCATTTCTATCCCTGTCAAATGGAAAGAGTAATACTCACTGAACAGTGTTGTTGCAAGATTTGAATGAGATGAAGTGCGAACAGTGTTTGGCATAGAGATTGTTGTATTTGTTGTTGTTAGGCACCGTCTAGTCAGTTCCGACTCGAAGTGACCCTACGTAGAACAGAACGAAACACTGCCTTGTCCTGTGCCATCCTCACAATCGTTGCTATGCTTGAGCCCATTGTTGCAGCCACTGCATCAATCTATCTCGTCGAGGGTCTTCCTCTTTTTCACTGACCCTCTACTTTACCACGCACGAAGTCCTTCTCCAGGGACTGGTCCCGCCTGATAACATGTCCAAAGTATGTGAGAAGAAGTCTCTCCATCCTTGCTTCCAAGGAGCATTCTGGCTGTACTTCTTCCAAGACAGAGATACACGAGATAAATCATGTACAGCGCCTGGCCCTATAGTGACAGCCATTGTTACTGTAGAATGACTGGGGAGCAATACCCAGAACAACAGCCCCCAGCACTTAAGCAGATACAATGGCAGAATGTCTCGTGACTTAGCACTTCCTTTTTGCTTAGAACCTCGCTTCCCAAACATTGACCCTCACCTTAAGAATTTAGCAAGTCTAAATACTTGGCCTGCTTCTGATATCCTACCCTAAGAACTTTGCAGCCCAAGACACAAACAATAAAATAAAATGTTCTGATTTTTTCTAACAAGATACTATTTAAGAATTATCAGTTTAGTGTTTTCCCTTGCTGTAGTAAGTCAATAAAAGTCAGTTTTACTTACATCATAACCAAACTTGTTAACCAATTGCCATCGAGTCTACTCTGACTCAAGGTGACTCCACGTGTATCAAAGTGCTCCACAACGTTTTCAACAGCTGATTTTTTGGAAGTAGATTGCCAGGTCTTTCTTCTGAGGCACCTCTGGGTGGACTTGAGCCGCCAACCTTTCTGTTAGCAGCCGAGTGCATTAACTGTTTGTGCCATTGAGGGACTATTGGACTACAGGTTTCTCTAATTCAGCCGGGGCTTCTACAGTCTGAAGGACCCACAGAGACTCAGCTTTAAACTCCTGTGCTGTGGGCTGGGATCCTTGACCTGGACAACTTTTTGGCGTATCTCTTCGAGGACCCTGCAACTCTTCCACATAAAGTCCCCAGAGAGCTGAAGAGAATCAAGTCACACGCTGGGTCTGAGCT
The DNA here is from genome assembly GCA_030035585.1 of Dugong dugon. NCBI lineage: Eukaryota > Metazoa > Chordata > Mammalia > Sirenia > Dugongidae > Dugong > Dugong dugon. The sequence continues at coordinate 56,660,202 of CM057480.1, forward strand.
TTGATTTCACTGAAGTTCCCAAGCACTAAGTTTTATTTTGTTCTGGGAAAAATCAGCTTTTCTCGTGCAAGTCTTTGTTGTTCTGATCAGACTCGTCTTCCTAAAAATTATTGGTATAACTGTGTTATTCACTTAACCTCACTTTTATCTTGTCCTGTTTTGTCCTGAACTCTATTGTCTATAGAGCAAAAAATGACCATAGAATTGTCAACAGATGAAACCCAATAAGTCCATGACCAATACTTGCCCTAAGGACTGGCAAGTTTAAGGTCTTGTTAGATGATGGCCTTCAGAGGAGGAACTTGATTTTGGATCAGTCTCTGAAAATGTTATAAGCTCTGTTTTTCCCCCATCCTGACTTTATGTCTCTCAGAACTGATTTGGGAGATGAAATCTCAAAAGCCCCTTCTGCTGAGAAGTGCATCTGGAGATAGCCCAAGACATGAAGTGCAGACGCAACACATTTGGCCGACTATTATCAACATGCATGAGATCATCTCAGTCCAAGTCTACACCTCTGCCAGGCTGGGTGTCTACTCCTTAGAGAATTTTCATTGTAACTCGAATTCTTGCACATAACTTACACAATAGCATGACTTCACCAAGAATAATTTGGAATTACAGTGTCCAGTTTGGGGAACTTTCAATAGACAAAACTGTTCATCTTAGTGGTGCCTTGACTGGAATTCACAAACTCTTTTTGTAAAGGGCCACATAGTCTCTGTTACAACTACTCACTTTACCGCTAAGGCACAAAAACAGCTATAGACAGAACATAAACAAGTGGGCATGGCTGTGTTCCAACAAAACTTTATTTACGAAGAAAGTCTTCGGGCCAGAATTGGCCTGTGGTCTATGGTTTACTAAACCCTGCTCTAGTACATACCTCACCTGCCAACAACAGAATTTTGGCAGAATAGTTAAGGTGGGGCAGGTATGGGAACTAAGACCTCAAGGCCTATTTAAACACCTTCAATTGAATTTTATACAGTTATCCCCTGTGATCTGTGATGGGATATGAATTTTTTGTTGTTGTTGTGTTTGTTTTCAGACTTGTTGAAGACTTTCCCTGTTGAAGAGCATTAAAAGATAGGTATTCAATTTTGTGTTTACTACATGGTGGATCCCAATCTGCTGTTCTAGTGATACAAACCAGTTGCTGTGGAGTCAATTCCAAATGTCTAGTGTCAGAGTAGAAATGTACTTCATAGGGTTTTCAGTGGCTAATTTTTCAGAAGTAGATAGCCAGCCCTTTCTTCTAAGATGCCTCTGAGTGGACTTGAAACTCCAACCTTTCAGTGGTTAGCAGGCCAATGTGTTAATTGTTTACATGACCCAGGGACTGTTCTAATAATAGGTATACTGACTTTATTAAATGGTCATTAAAGAGATCTGCAAGATATTACTGCTTACTCAAAAATTCCACTATCCACACCAGCAACCCTCAGGCAAAGTAAAAAGGACGAATGGAATTATCAGATTAAAGTTAGCCAAACTTTCAGTAACACTTGATTTTCCTAGTCCAAAATCCATTGCTTGGCCTTAATACAAGACCAACAACTTTAGGAGTTCATCGTTTCTCTCCTCATGAGTTGGTAATAGGCCTACCCAAGAGCTAAGGAACATCACGTTTAATACTAGACCCTGCCCTGTTGCAAGCAGATGTAGCCAAATACTGTAAGGGATTTATACAACCTACCAGTCTAATCATCAACATCTTCCCAATCAATTCCTATACAACCTGAAACCTTCTTTTCTGGAAGAGACAGCAGAGGAAGGAAGGACTTGGACTTGGTTGGAAAAAGACTTGATCAATTACTGCTAACACCTAATACAGAAATAAAATTCTGAGGGTCTGATTTTTGGATCTATACTTCCCAATTAAAGAGGCACAAATCATCCCTGGTGACTGGAAGGCCATACCAGAAGGAACTTCTCAGTGAGCAGCCTGTAAGAATTCCCCAGGAGCAGATGATCTCTAGAAGGAAACTTGACCTCCAAGACCTTCATATAGAGCAGATGACGGCATGAAGTACACAGATTGTCCTCCACATCTTCAGAACAAGGCCATCCAGAGGCCTGGAGCCACAAGTTAACCTTCTCACCTTTGCCTAGTGCTCTTATTTTAATTTTTGCCAATTTCTTTCCACTTTGCTATCTTGTTTGCTAATCAGATAACTCTGGTACCATAACATAGCTCTTACTGAGGAGACTTCTTTGGTCATTGTCATATTTTTCTTTGTTCTTCCCAAAGGAGATGTTAGGGGATTATCCAACTCTGTTGTTAGATCCTCACAGAATATAGCAATACCTTGAACACTTACTTACTGCCTGTTGGTTTTGCCACGCACAATCCGCCTCCTGATCCTTTGAATACAAATAGAATCACTAGTCCTCTAAAAATCTCAGGGGAGTATTTTCCTTCTATGGGACATTTCTGTACTCAAAATATCCCCGTATTAATAACCTTAACCTCCAGTCATGTAAAAATTAGATGCTTACAGCAAAACGCTTCTGCAAAAACAATTTCAACACTGTCCTTGGGGACCAGGGACACAACAGAGACAGGAACAAATCTTGGGGCTATCTTTTCTGCAGTAGTTAGCTATCTCATAGGAGTTATTCAGAAACAGATAACTCATTTTCTGTCATGTTAAGTAGCACCTACATCCTCGGCACAGTCAGCACCCCAGCAGGTATTGTTTCTTTTTATGGGAACATCAAACCTTCACTTGTTAGAAACTTATAGGTACTTCAGATCTCAACACTCCTTATACACCATGTCTCATTGAAGCATGTCTCCAGGAACTTACAAAATGAAACCACCACAGGATATCCTGGAAAATTACCTGGAAGAAACACTGATTCACTTTTTAAGTACATCAGCCCAATGGTAATTTCTATAATGAGGCTTATGCAGTTGGAAAAAGGTGACAGAAATGTATCATTAACCTTAGCTGAAGTTATAAATAATCTTCCAGAGCTTTTGAAGCTCAGCAGACAAATCTAAGTTCTTTTGCTCAATTGGAAACAGACAACCAAATAGCTTTAGATTTTCTGTTAGCTAGTCAGGGTGTTGTCTGTTCCATTGCCAATATTCTGTTTTGCACTTGGATAAATATTGACCAAGTATAACAGTCTGTCTCTAAATTAAAGGAGATAGCCATCTTTCTAAGGAGAAACCAAATGGACTCCAAGATGAGTTTATTCTTTGCTTGAGTTCAGTAATTTGGGGTTGCATAAAGTCTAATCAACATCCTGTTTTTCATCTTCATATGCATAGCAGTTGCCAAGTTCAGACTCTCCAGAGTCTTGAATGTGGTTGCACAGGTAATATCACATCATATGACCCAACAGCTCAGCACTGGACCAATGAGCAAGAAGGCCAGATCCTAGTTCAACTCCAAACTGTTGTTCCTGAGATGATGACATCATCTAGAGATCCCAGCAGTGATGTAGACCTGGAAAGAGACTGCTTTTGTGGCTGACCCTTTGGTTTGCCCAGAGGATGGCCAAAAAAGAGGATGGTGAGGATAAGAACTAAAGCAGCCACTACCGTCAATAACGCAATCGTAATCACAGAATGTCTCTGTCTCTTATAATGCTTTATTCTTCCCTCATTACCTCGCCTCACTTTGAATTAAGTTTCACCTTAAGAAAATAATCAGCATGAATGTTTACCCTACTTCTGATACACTCTGTCCCCTAGAACAACAAAAACCATGGCCTCACTTCTCCTAACGAGACATCGTTTCAGGGTTGTCTATGTGGAGTACTCTCTTACTGCAGTAAGTCAATAAAATTCAGTTGGCTTATGTCGTAAGGGTTACTGTTTGGGGCAAGAGACTTTCCGCAGGTGTTATCTTGGATGTGTTTTAATATCTTATACATTTATCAGGATCTGGCCTAGAAAACACAGAAAAAATTCACATTAAGCGTGAGGCGAGAAAGACAAAGAGAGAGAGAAAGGAATTTCTTTTGGAAAAGAGAAGTTTTAATCCTGGAAGAGACTCGGTATGCGTGCATTAATTAATGAGTTAATTAGTTCACTTATTTACTCAAAAACCATCTTGGGTCTCTACTATATATAGGACCCTGTGCTAGGTGACAGTGCTATAGCAGTGAACAAGACAGATGTGGCCTTGCCCTTGTGTAGCTCACAAAGGTGTTCCTTGGAAGCCTGAGCAGTGTTTGGGCTCTCTAATTAGTTCCACCATTTCTGCCCTGTCCATGGCCCATGGTTGAGAGGGCCCTGAGAATTACCGGCAAAATGGTTTCCTTCATATACAGTCCCTTTAATTTGCTGCTACAGAAAGTTTGTGTGTTCAGAATTTGTCCTTGATTGCATAGAATTCAAGAGCTGGAAGGAAGCTTGGACATAATTATCTAACCTCTTATTTTATAGATTAGTAAACTGAGGCCCAGAGATACTAAGAAACTTGTCCCGGGTCACAGAGCAGATGTGTGTGCATGTGTGCATGTGTGTGTGTGTATGTGTGTGTGCATAGACAAAAGGCATAAAATCATATTTTTTTAAATAAAGTGAGTCAGGATCAAGATCACTGAATAATGGGCTTTCTGAAATAACTCCAATTGGTTATGAACTCCAAGGATTTATTTTTACGAGTAAAAGACTGTTCTGTTTGAATAGTGAAACATCAGTGTTTCTCCTGTCTGGGAACATTAGAATTTTAAAATCTTTGATTAAAAAAAAATCACGGAAATTGCTCAAAAATGTCATCCACTCTCTACATAAACCTCACCATCCTGTGTTTGATAGAAATGGCCCCTCATAGTCCAAAGCAGATTTCTGGAGTGGATAGTAAGACCATTTTGAAAGGCATCAGACCTGTTTCCCTGGGCAGGCAGGCAGTTCCAAGAGAAGGGTCACACGGAGGCAGAGAGAGACCGTCTGCCCACATCTTCTCTGTGAGACCCAGTCTTCCCAGATTCACTGACCCCTAAGTGACCATTCCAAATCCAGATAATCCTGTCAGGGTCAACCCGCAAATCCATCACCAGCAGCTCCCTCAGAGCCTGAGAATGTCCTGGGCTGGATGAAGGGAAGCTAGGACCCTTTGCCCCCGTCTTTGCCAGTGGGGGTAGTCTTTTTAGTCTGATGTGAGGGTCTGGCAGAGGTGCCCCAGGCATGGGAGTAAAGGGGGTGTTTTGTCTTTCCCAAGTTGGGATTACTGAAGAAAGAGGGAATCCATTTAGGAGCATCCTGGACCAAAATTTGCTTTGTTCTTTTGGGATCTATTCTGCTTGGCAAATGGCACGAGGTAATGCAAGGGTAATGAAAACATACTGGGAGATGCTGAAGCCAGGTCCCAGACAGCAGAGTCGACCAGAGGGGAGACCAACAGAGACAAACTTAACCCCTGTCCTCAGAGAGACCTGCCCACTGGGCTTTAGGAAAACCTCTGTTTGGGAGAATTTAGACAAAATAGCCCTGAGCCACATAAGGCAGGGGAGAAAGCGGCCCTCCCCGAGCTGGACTGGGGCCTTCAGGAGTCTGATGAGTCTTGCATCTAGAGTGGCTGAAGGGGCTGGCAATTAGGACCAAGACCTTTTGGAAGAGAGGGACGAGAGCATCTGTTAGAGCAGCAAAGAACCTCGGAGATCATCTGGGTGGACTTCTTGTCTATACAGGGATGGACAGTGAGGAACAGAGAGGGAGCACGACTTGCCCACGTCACACAGCTGGGAAGAAGGAAGACCTATCATCACATTTCAGATGCAGAACTCCTGACTTTTCAGATCCTCAGCCTAGGTGGGACCTTGGGTTTGCTGTGGATTCGTTCTTTCATTCATGCATGTGTTTACTATTCAATAAACTCAGCAGCTTTGTGCCTGGCTCTGCGTAAGATCAATGGAAGAGGCAGGGGTAAATTCACCGTATAATTGCTACACTCCAGGAACTTAAACTCTAAACACGTGCACATGAGCTACTAAGTAGTAGTAGAGAACAGTATATAACCCAAACTCAAAGCCACTGCCGTCGAGTCAATTCCGACTCATAGCGACCCTGTAGGACAGAGTAGAACTGCCCCATAGGGTTTCCAAGGCTATAAATCTTTACGGAAGCTGACTGCCACATCTTTCTCCTGAGGAAAGACTGGTGGGTTCGAACCGGCTACCTTTGGGTTAGTAACCGAGCGCCTAACCACCTCACCACCAAGGCTCCTTGAACAGTATATAGTCTCTTCAGTAATGAACCATGTGGATAGAAGAGTGTTATAAAAGGTCAGAGAATGAGGAATCAGCATGTTCTGGGGTGGGGGCCACTCGGTAATTCCCTAAAACACTTCTCACCCTGTACCTCAGTGACAGTCTATTTTATATGCCTGTCTGCTCAACACCCCCAGGACCTGCTTGACACAGTGCTGGTATTGTTGGGATTTAATTGAATTGATTGGAATTGAGATGGGACTTGTTTTGGGCAGAACTGGGTTCCCTTGTGAATAAGTGGGGAAGGCAGTGAAGCTGGCGGGAGGGAACTGAGGAGCCCTCTCTGCCTGGTACTCTGGAATTCAGACTCTGCCTAGAGCATCGGGTCTTCCTCCAGGGTGTCCAGATGCTGGGAGATTGTGGAGGACCAAAGGCCATAAATAACTATGGCACTGATCTCCACCCTGCCCCCATGATGGCAAGGTGTCCAATAATGGGCTTTTCAGGAGAGAAGCAGTGGAAACACCAGGAAGGCATTTCCAAGACATCTGCAGAAGTGTGGCTGTGCCTCCAAGGTTCTCACTTCAAGAGAAGAGGAAGCATTGTTCATGTCCTCATTTGCCAAACACTTACCAAGGACAGTGTCTAGTACAGAATCAAAAGAAGAAGGCACAGTCCATTCCCAGTTGGAAAAAACAAACAAGAGCAAAAGAAAAAAACAAGGATAAAGCATTTGAAAGTGAAATAAACACGGGGTCACTATGAGTTGGAATCAACTCGATGGCACCCAACAACAACAGCTGTGTGCCGGAACTGTTCTGAGTAGTTTAAGTTTATATAGATGGTCTCATTTAATCGTCACAATAAGCATATGTGGTAGGTATTATTATTATCCCCAAGTTACAGATGAGTGTCTTTGTTTCCTAGGCTGCTAACAGTTGGTCGCAGCAGGACCTTTCCACTTGAACAACGCTCGTCCCACCCAGACTGGTCGTGGAGGTGCCGTCAGTGACACTGCCATTTCTTTAAATATTTTGGGATTAGTCTTGGGATTCATCTTGAGAACTTGCCTTTTGAGCCTTAGCACATTCTTTTGATTGTCCTCGAGGGGCAATTCTCCAACCTTTGTGGGTGAATAGAATCTTTGGAAATAATTAAAAGTCATCCATACCCTAAGCAGGTCATCCAATTCAGGTCAGTTCAATTGGACAAGTGTGTATTGAGTGACTGCAGTGTGCTTGGCACTGCACTAGGCTCTGGGAATTAGATAAACCCCAGCTCTGCTCTACTGGAGCTAACAGCTTAGTGAGAAAGACAGATGCTAAAAGTAAAGACGAGTAATGATGTGTACAGTGAGTTAATCAAAAGGGTGGGGGCTGAAGGAAACATGTGATCGGGCATGACATTTGAATGGAGGCTTGGCATGTGAGCAGGAGTTGGTCAAATAAAGAGGGGAAAGAAAGAGGAAGAGCATTCTGGGTTGAAGGAATGGCATAAAGGATGACAATACCAGCCAACATTTATTGAGCACTCACTGTGTGCCAAGGAGCCCTGCTGACGCAATGGTTAAGCGCGCGGTTGCTAACCAAAAGGTCAGCCATTCAAACCCACCAGCAGGTCAGTGGGAGAAAGACCTGGTGATCTGCTCCCATAAAGATTACAGCCAAGAAGACCCTATGGAACAGTTCTACTCAGTCGCATGGGGTCGCTATGAGTTGGAATTGACTTGATGGCATCCAATAACAACAATTGTGTGCCAGGAATGGTTCTGAGTAGATAAAGTTTGTATAGATGGTCTCATTTAATCTCCACAATAAGCATATGCAGTAGGTATTATTATCCCCAAGTTGTGGATGGGTGTCTTAGTTCCCTACGCTGATGTAGCAAAATACCACAAATTGAGTGGCTTTAAAGAACAGAAATTTATTGTTTCACATTTCTGGAGGCGAGAAGTCCAAATTAAGCTATCGGCCGTGTTGAGTCCTTCTGAGGGCTCTGGGAGAGGACTTGTTTCATGCTTCTCTTAGCGTCTGGTGGCTCCTTGCAATCGTTGGAGTTCCTTGGCTTGCAGCTGCACCTGTGGTCACGTGGCTGTTATTCTTCTCTCTGCCTCTGTGTTTGTTCTCCTCTTTGATAAGACACCACTCAGGTGAGATGAGGACCCACCCTACTCCATCTTAAAAGACCCCATTTCCAAACAAGGCCACATTCACAGGTACCAGGGGTTAGGACTCCAACATATCCTTTTTGGAAACACAATTCAATCCATAACAGTGGGAAAACAGATGCACAGAGGGAAATAAGTAACTCTCCCAATTAGTAAGTGGGGGAACTGGGATTCAAACCCAGGCATTCTGGTTCCAGAATGTACTCTTAACTGTTACGATAAAGAGCTTCTGTGTACTCAACTCGAGCAGCATCATTTGAGTAAAATGAGAGTTTCTCTCAAGAGTACAGGGTGGGAGACCTGTGGGAGAATAAATGGATACAAGATTTCTGAAAAACGATGTGGCAACATGTGCGAAGAGCCTTAAAGGTGTGTATACTTTTTGACCCAGTATTTCCACTTCTAGCAACATATCCAAAGGAAATCATTGGAAACGTGCATAGTGATGTACAATGGGAGATGACTTAAATGTCCTTCAGTAGGGATTGGTTAAATAAATGATAGTATATTTATGCAACAAGTTATTATTCCACCTTTAAAAGGTAAAAATCATATTTGCTCCTCTTGGTTTGTATCTTCAGGATGCAACAAGTTATTATTCCACCTTTAAAAGGTAAAAATCATATTTGCTCCTCTTGGTTTGTATCTTCAGGATGCTTTGGGGAAGCATGAGAGGACCGCAAAAAGGAAGGGAATGGCTTTTCAGCACAGCAGGAGGCTGGAGTTGGGTCCCCCAGGTAGTGCTGGGGAGGCAGGGAGGCCAGGTGGAGATGAGGCCTGCAGAGAAGAGACTCAGCTCCCAATAAAACTGCCCTGGAGTAGGAGGTGGAGGGGGGTGTGGAGTGGGCTGGGGGAGCAGCCTGGGCCCTGGCCCTGGCTCCAGGATCCGGGTTTAAAGAGCTTTAAAAGCTTATTTAAACGGTTCCTTAGACATCAAATGGCTCTTAAAAATCAATATTTTGATGATTTAAGTGCAAGAGAATCAGAAACATATGGATCAAATTGCCCTCAAATTATACACACTTTAAAAAAAAAAAAGTGTTGGTTTTTAGCAAGCCCCAAATATTTGAAAAACAGAGACGTTTTCCCCATCTCCAGACAGACCTCTGCTGGGTCAACTTGAAGGTTCCAAGGAGGAGGTAGGTGGGAGGGGGCAGGGCTTAGAGGGAAAAGCAAGGAAACCTTTCTAGTTAGAGCCTGCCCACATAGGCAGGGCTGCAAGAGGCCACCTGGTGTGTGTGGACGTGTGTGTGCATGTGTGTGTATGTGTGTGTGTGCACACATGTGTGTGCCTGCACATGCACACAGGCATGTATCAGTGAACATGTGTGCACATCCACCTCTGGGTCTGCCGGGACCCTTCTGAGCCCATTGCCCATGGCCAGCCTCGTCCCTCCATGTCCAGGGTATAAGCATTTGTGTTGAGTACTGGGCTCAACCTGAGCCTTGAGGGGTAATTGCCTCTGTGAGGCCTTTGGTCCACCCTTCTGGGTCTGTTCCTCTCCTCCCATAGTCTTGCCCTGCTCCAGTGGATGTGGTGCTGCCCATACTTGGAAGGTTCAAGCTCAGAAGGACACAGGGATCACCTAGCCCAGGGGTGACAAACATTTCTCAGCGGTGGGCTCATCCTGCAAATGAAATCTTCGCATGAAGCCCAGTGTATAACTGATAAGACCAGAGCTGCTGTGGCCCTCATTCTTGCCTATTCAACACATGGGCTCTGACAGCAGAGCTTGAAAACCATGACTCTCATCCCAAATCCTCATGTTATGAGGCAGGAAACTGAGGCTCAAAGCAGGAAGACCAAAGGCACTCCAACAGGGCCAGAAGAAAGCCGTGACGCAAATCAGTTCAGCTTATCTCAGTCCAAACCAGTGAGTATTCACTGCACCCACCTCTTCTTTTGCCTCAGTACAAAGTCCTGTGGAGCCCATGGCACCTGGGTATCAGGCTGGTGGTGACAAAGAAGTGGCTTTTGGCTGAGAGGGGGCCTCTTCTGTGCTCTCTTCCACCTCTACGAGAAGGAGGTATAGACGGTGGGTTGGGATGAGAGCTCCAGTGTTTGAACTCTGCTGCTGGAGCCTTTAAGAAGAAGGAGGCTGTGGGCTGAGGACAGAGTGGCTCCAGAGGAAACAGGGTGGGGACCAGCTGGTTCTCCACCTCTAGTCCCTCTGGCTCTGGGTTAGGCCCTTTAAGCTCGCCTACTTGGTTCATCAAGGGTGGGTCCTGGGTGAGCTGCGTGTAGGGGGCAGTAAGAGACAGTGCCCTGGATGATTTGGACTCAGCAGGCCGAGGGGCATTTCTTGGACACCCCACCTCCCTAGTTAGACCCATTCCTGGACCAGACCCTACCCCCCAGCTTCTGCTTCTCTGTCATCAAAGAATGTGCTGTGCCTCAGGTCTTGTGATGCCTCAGAAGGACAAGGAGTTAGTTCTAAGTTCTGGACCTCAAGAATGGCTTGGGGTGCACTAGCCTTTCTCTCTGGAGCCTCACTGCTCAGCGCTGGCCCATTAGTGCTGGCTCTATGTTGTCTGCCTCCTCCACCTATCTACCCTACCAGGGGCCGCAAAGGAATCTTGTTAATTATTGCAATGATTTCCACCTCGATGGGCAGGTCTCATTGGCTAGAATCGAGGCTTGGGTCACTCCTCCCACCCCATTACACACAGGCTGTTCAGCTTGAGGAAGTGGGTAGGGGGAAGGAATATCAGAAACAGAGAAATGAGAGAGCGATGAGGAGGGGATGGGCCAGGGTCTTAAAGGGGATGGGGCCATCTGCTGGTATTTGAGGTCCTGGGGCTCTGGTGGTGCAGTGGTTAAGAGCTCAACTGCTAACCAAACGGTCAGCAGTTGGAATCCACCAGCCACTCCTTGGAAACCCTATAGGGCAGTTCTACTCTGTCCTATGGGGTCGCTATGAGTCAGAATTGACTCGATGGCAAGGGGTTTACGGGCATAGGCCTGTGGGACAGAGTGGACCACCAGTGTTCAGCCACTTGGCAATGTTGTCATCATTAGGAGAACCAAAGAGATACTGGGAGATAAGCTGGTCTTGTCTGCTGGTCTAATAGAAAATTAACAGCCTCCCCACTGGGCCTTTCTCAGGAAGTGCTGGGAGCAGGCTACCGGACTGGGCTGGAGTGAGGGGACCAGGCAAAGGGTGGGAATGTACTGGGGGCCGGGTGGAGAGAGGGGCATGGGAGCAAGCTGGGATCCCAAGGGCTTCACCTGACCCCCACTGAGCAGTTCAGGGAAAGGGGCTGAGAGCTGGTGACAAATTCCTGAGCATCACACAGCCTTGGCTGGGTCAAGATGGCGTGCAGTCTGTAAAATGCAAAGAGGAAAATGAGAAGGGAAGTAAAATTCTCTCTTCAACATCAAAGAAAAGGGCAGGGAGCAGGAAATGACACCCAGTTCAAGATTCTTATTTCTAGACATGTGTTTTCTCCCTGCTACTTGGACCCTGAGGATTCCACAATGGAAGCTGTATCTAATGGCGTCCCAGAGAGAAACAAGAGTCTGGAGATGAGATTCCAGCTCCCTGAGTTGAACCAGATGGACTCTGGTAAAACAGCCCCTGGTGAGGGGGCACTCTCTAGAGCATCTTGCCAGCATGGCAATGTGAGCTGGGTCTGTCTCTCCCCCAAGTGAAGTGAAGTCATTATGAGCATCCAGCCCTTGCTCCTGGCCTCCCAATGGGCCCCTGAGCTGTGGCCAGGCCTGGTCAAGGGGGCCTCTTCAGTTCTGGAACTTGGCCCCTCCGTCCTGCCTCTGAAAGTTCACTCTCCTTTGGAAGCTCTCTGCCCATCCCAGAGAGCTGCCCTTCAAGATTGGCACAAATTCCCCTCCTCCCTACAACCTTTTCTGGGAGGCCTCTCTCATACGTAGGCGTGGGTGGGAAGACATGAAGTGGACCCTGAAGGATGCTAAGGTTTGGTTTAGCAGAGAGAGGGAGGATGGCTCTGACTTTGCCCCTCTTGTCTCACTCTGCTTGGTCTCGCTGGCTGCCTCATCCTCTCCCCCAGGCAGCCCTGATAGCTGGGTTCAGACTGCTCCAAAACTCCAGGCCAGCACCCTCCCCTGAGCTGCAGACCTGCATCCTTAACAGCCCCCCTGCATTCTGCCCCCCGCCCCACCCCTGCTGAGCAGACCAGAATCCTAGAATTCATCCTTGCCCTCATCTTCCATGTCAATTCCTCAAGACTCTCCCAGTCCCATGTAAACGTCTCTCACATCTACCCCCTTGTCCCCACCACAGCCCCAAGCCCAAGCCATCAGGGCTCACCTGGGTGATGGCCACAGCCTCCTAACTTGTCCTGCCTTACTTCCCACCTGCCCTTTCTCCACATTTCCAGTAGAGTGAGCTGCTCATGCCTTTCCCCTCTTACAAGCCCTGTCAGGTGCCCCACTGCCTACCAGATGAACCCCTGGCTTCTTGGGCCAAGGGACCTTGTTGTCTGTGACTGGCTCCAAGCCCCTTCCAGCTCCTTCTTTGAGTCCTTCTCCCGACTGAACCTTCTGATTCAGGCCCCCTAGGCTCTCCCTTACCTCTGTGCCTTTGTACGACTGTTCCCTGTGCCTGGCACGCCCATCCTGGTCAGCCTCTCTCTCTGCCCAAGCCTGACTTCCTTGTGGAATTTCCCCTGACATCCCCAACAGAGCTGCAGCCCCCAGAGCCTCTCACTGTACGTTGGGACTGAGCACGCTATGCCAGCATTGTTTCTTTGTCTCTCTAAAGGTCTGGGCACACTCCGAGGGTAGCCCAGCATCTAAGAGCCCAGCTCGGTGCCTGGTCCACTTCCAGAAGACAGAGGACTGAGTGAACAGGTCTAGCTGGAGCTTGTCAGCCAGCCCCACCCTCACCCTCCATATGGGCACGGCTGCTCCCCCTTGGAGGTTCCAACAGGTATGAGCCTTGGGCACACCCTGTGTGCCAGGCACCTGGCCCTGGCACAGTCAACATGCGTCCCAACCATTGATCTGATCTCTGTTTTAAGTTCAGGCTGTTTGGGATACAGCCCAGGGCTGGGGTGAAGACGCTCCGAGCGCCTTGCTCACCTCCGTTGTGGAGGCAGCTTGATGCAGGAGAGCAAACACAAATCTGAGCTGGGGACTCGGAGTCGAGAGACGGGTTCTAGATCTGGTTCCCCTACCCCAGCTGTGTAGCCATTCACTTATTTATTCATTCCACAAATATTTCTTGGGCTCCTGTGGGCCTGGCACTATCCCAGGTGCTGGGAAACATGGTGAGCAAGCCCTTCCCTCTGGGAGTTTACAGTCTGGAAGGGAGACGGGCATCACATAAACACACACAACACGTGCCCAGAAGGAAAAGGAATGAACGGAAGTGCTATGAGGGACAGGTTCTTTCAGACAGGTTGTCAGCCAGGGCCTCTTAGTGGTAGTGTTTAAGCTGAGACCGGAAAGATGGGTGAGCCAGCCTCTCAGAAAGCTAAGGAGTGAGAAAAAGTTCTAGAGAGGGGGTGGCCTGTGCAAAGGCTTAAGCAAGTCCCTTTATTCCTCTGAGCCTCAGTTCCCCCATTTGCAGTAAATGGACCATGATGCTTCCGCTGCCTTCTCATAGGGCTTTGGTGGGGGTCCAAAGAGCCCATGCTAATGAGGTGGACACCTCCAGTCAGATTCGGAGGCCTTTGATGTCTTTTCTGTGTTTATGGCAAGATGGCTGCTCCCTCCTGTTCTTCCACAGCAAAGCACCACATCTTCATCCCAGTTAAAAGCAAGTCATCTGGAAGGGGGCTCCCTTTCCGCCTTATCAGTCACCCCCTCCTCAGTATGAACACCATACTCACAGTCTACCAGGAGAGCAGATGGCACAGGAGGACGAGTGCGCTGGGACCTGACAGGGAACTGTGGAGAGACTCCACCAAGGAGCCAGTGGGGGACCACATTGTCCTGACGGTGAACCCCTCAGGGATAACCCCAGTGCCTGGCGCAATGCCTGCCACAGAACATGGCCACTAGTGAGCGAATGAGCAAACGTGTTCACAACCTCATCCACAGAATGGAGACTCTCAGGCAACGAGATTCCCTGGCATCCCCACTCCCTTCTTTCCCTTTCTTTCTTCAGTTCTGCTTTCCAGCCTTCCCCTACTTTGCTTGCAGGATTTCTGTGGTATTAATTTTCTCACTTTCCTAGGGGACATCTGGCCGGCCAGTGGGAGTGTGTGTGCGTGTATGTGTGTGTGTGTGTGTGTGTGTGTGTGTGTGTGTGTGTGTGTGTGCGCGCGTGCAGCTTTGAGGGGGCTGGAGACAAAGGCCCCAGAGTGAGATTCAGGGTGCAGCTGAACTGCCCTGAACTTTCTTTTTGTTTTCAAGGAAATGCATAATCCAAGAACCACCCACGGGCCCTGGCGGCCCTGCTAAGCAGGGCTGGAATGTGCTGCCTTTCCCGTTAGTAACTGTTTTTTTGTGATTCGCCTGTAACCCTTCCCCTGCTGTTCCCTGCTGCTAGGGCAAGCCCTCCTGTCGGGCTTCAGCAGAGGCCTGCAGGGGCGGACGCCTGGGCTGCCCTCTGCAAGGCATGGCCTGGGCTGGGGACCTGATGTCTTCCAGCACAGGGGTGCTTCTCCCACGGTGTTGTCGACTCTGCTCTTGCCAGAGGGGGTGGGGCTGCCAAGGATGTGAGGCCTCCGGAGGGCAGTATGGGGCCTGCAGGTCCTTGGTTATGTGTCTGCAGGGCTAACTGTAGCTTCTGTGGTTGTGAATGGGTGTCAGTGTGAGTGGGTGTGGGCATGTGAGTCTGTGCGTGTGGCTGTGATCTGAGACACCAAGGGCCCATTTGTGTACGTGTGACTACTTTGTGAACAAATTTGCAAGAGCTGGTCGGTGTGGTTGTGGTTGCAAGTGTGTGTGAGCTGGTGGTATGTGTCTGTGTGCCTGCATGTGTGGGTTCTGCAGAGAGAAAAGAGGTGTGCTCCCAGGCTGACTCAGTGGTCCCCTTTCCCCGACCACCCCCACTGAGTGCCTGAGCCTTTGCTCCAGGGGCAAAGCTACATGCTCTGCCCCCATGCTTCTGTCATTGGCTGCCCCACCCCACCAACAGGAGGGGGCCAACATGGCACCCTGGGCTCTGTCAGAGCTAGCTCCAGGTGGGGATTAAACAGGCTGGGGTTTATGCTACTTCCTGACCCCTCCCAGCCAGGCCCTGTGTTCTTGGTCCTGAAGGGGGAGGTGAGGGGGAGTCTGCAGCCCTTTGTCTTTCATTTCCTGAGGTGGCTGCAGCTCAAGGCCAGGCCTGTGCTAGTTGGAGGTGGAGGCTTAGGCTTCCCAGGCTGCCTCTGTGCAGTAAGAAGGGGCTCCTGGATATGCCCCGCTGCACCTTCACCACTACCCTCTCTCCAGTACTGACAACAGCTGCCTCATCATCAGGCAGGCCTGACAGGCAGCCTTCTTCTTAGAGTGAGCACTGCCGCCCTGGTCAGAGGGCGGGGGCCAGGGGGAGACTTAGTCCCTCCCTCTCTCAGGGAAGTTGGCACCCTCCAAAAATGGGAGTTCAGGATCACAGAGGGGCCGGGAAGTCAGGAGGAGGGAGAGCCAGGGCCTGCTATGCCAGCCCCTTCTGACCAAGTCCAAATCTCTGGTTGCAGGCCTCGGGGCAGAGGCCCTCCTGTGCCCTGAGCAGCTGGCAGAGAAGGTGGTGCCAAGGCCAGGTCCAGAGTGGCCACTGAACATTTGGTGCAAATCAAAGGCCTTTTCGAGCCAGGAGAGGAATGCTGTAGAGTGGGATTTGGGAGCGGGCCTGACAGGGCAAACACTGCCCTAATTGAGGCCTTTCTAGACTTTTAATTACAAGCAGTGTTTTCCCAAGCTTCCTAAATTGACCGTGGAGACCCGCTGGTGTTAGCGCTCGTGCCAGGGACAGGGAAAAAAAAATGTTAAAGCTTTTTCAGCATGGTTTATTTTATTTTACGAACGTTCTGAGGTGGAAGAGCTCACACAAAGCAGAGGCCAGAGTCATTTTTCTCAGAGGGTCACGCACAGTTACAGGGCCTGAGGCCCATGGGCGTGCTCAGACACAAAGATAAAACATGCCCAAGCACAGACAGACAGACACCTGTAGAGATAGTCACACGTACAGACAGAAGCAAGTCGCAGACGAGCTTCAGAGGCTGTAAACACCAGGTTGGAACTCCAGCCCAGGCAGCACCTGGAGCACTTTAGAAAGGAAAACATTGTCCCTGGCTCCACCCGCTCCCCACCTTCACCTCCTCCCGCCCTCCAGGCTGGCCAGCACCTGGGCCTGCTTCTAGCCCCTGTCCCCTTTACAGGCCTGTTTACAAGGCTGAGGACTGTCTCCAGTCCCCAGCAGTTCCTATGCCAGGAGACCCACAACCAGAGACGTCTGTGTCTTGGGCTTGTTCCAGTCTCTGGGACAGGGGAAGCAAGGCCATGCTTTTGTGGCATTTGTCTGTGGGGAAAGGGACCCAAGTTTCAGCACCCCCAGCTGAGTGCTTGGGTCACCACCACCAGAGAAATATTCACAGGGTTCTGTGGAGCAGCCAGTCCAGGTTACAGATACTGAAAGCTGAGGTGTCTTGGGAAACATGGCGCCCTGGGAGGAAGCGTCACTGAGCATGGGGTCCTGGCTGTGCACAAGAATTGCCTGGATTTCAAGACTCCCACCACCTCCTCAGAGTAATGAAATCTGGATCCTCACGGCTGGGGCCAGGAATCTGTGCTTCATACCACTGTTCACCACTGTAAGGTCCCTGGGTGGTGCCAACAGTTTGCACTTGACTATTAACCTAAAGGTGGGGCTGTTCAGACCTATCCAGTGGCACCGCAGGAGAAAGATCTGGCTATCTGCTCGCGTAAAAGTTACAGCCAAGAAAACCCTATGGAGCAGTTCTACTCTGTAACACATAGGGTCGTCATCAGTCAGAATCAACTCAATGGCAACTAGTCTGGTTTTTTGGTTTGCTGTCCATTGTATCTCAGACACTGTAAATACTCAGCACATGTTTGTTGATCAGTGAATGGTTAATTCTGAGACTCTCCAGCCCTTGACAGCTGGAAAGACAGAGCAGGTTCCCCCAACCTGGGTGATCTAGGAGGACTCAGAGGAGGCCTCCCCTCCCTCTAGAAACCCTGGCATTTGAACTCCACCCTTGAGGGTCTGGACACCAAGCAGCTCCCAGAATCCCCTCCCAATGTCCAGCTGAAGCCAGAATGGGGCACAGTAGAAATGGCAGGGATGGGGTCCCCAAGAGGGAAAGAGGCCAGAGACAACTACGTTGGTTCCACCATTTTGCCAAGGGTCAGCCTGGGCCTAGGCAGTGCCTAGCCACAGGGCAGGGAGGCCAGAGGCCTGGAGCATAGCGAGGCAATTCCCAGGCCCAGCCCTGCCAGCCGGGCTTGGGCAGAGTGAGCCTTGGTGGCAGTTACTGGCTGTTGCTATCATCCCTTATCTGGGGCTCCTGACTCTAACACCACGTCCCCAACGGCCCCTGCAGTAGGGGCCCCTGCCGCTCCCTCCCCAAACAGACTGTTAACTGGGTTTCCGTTGTTTGGGGAGGGGGTTGGGGGCTGTCTGCTTAATTAATCATTTCAGGCCGCCCTGGGAAACTCATTAAGCCACCTCTCCAGGGCTGGGAGCAGAAACACTGCTCTCAAGGTTAGAACTTTCTAGTCTGCCACATAGGGTTCATTTCCTTCCACTCACGTACACACTTGCGTGGGAGTATGTGCTTGTGTGTGTGCATGTGTGCATGTGTGTGTCACACAGAGAGAGAGAGCATGCCCTCAGATCTATGATTGTGTGTGTGTGTGTTTGTGTTTCCTAGATTCTGCAAGGAACTTCCCTTGATTCTTCTTAATTACTAGCCTAGAAGAAATTCAAGATGCTTGGAGCAAAGGTCAAACTCCACCTGTTTTCTCTGCTCTCCATTTTCTGGCGGTTCCCACAATAGTACAGATAAGTAAAAGATTAAGGCAATCTTTTCTAATTAAAGTAATTAAAAAATGGTGATGATTGCACCTTTCATCTGAAAGGGAAAATATTTACTCATCCAAACTGCAGGCCCTTAAAAGCATTCAGGAGGTCTGTTTTGACAAACAGATCCTCCTCCCCTCCCCCAGCCCACTTCTCTCTCCTCCCAGACACACACACACAAAGGCTGGTTTATTTAACAAGAGGCAGCTTGACAAGGGCACCCTGAAAGCCGCCTGGGAGGATGGGAGCCTGGGGCAGATTTCGAGCAAATGGACGCTTTAGCACAATCTCTGCCAGGCCTCCATGAGAGGGTTCCTTGGGCCATTGGGATTTTGATTTGGCCACTTGATGTTTTCCTGTTGCTTCTTCCTTCCACCCTGGCAACCACCCCAGAGCTCCCCACCTCCGTCTGAAAGCTCCACTCTTTTGGAGCCTCTTCCCTCTGAGCTAGCTGGGGTGGAGAACTCAAGAAGGAAGAACCTGTTGAAGGTTCAGATACCGCCCCTCCATCTGTCCATCACCCCATCCTTTTATCCCACAGACCTGTACAGCATTAAGTTGCTGTTGTGCACAAGCTTGTGTGCTTCACATATGGGTACTTGATCAACAGGGGTTGAGAGGGGTGCTGTGGGTGCTTATGGCACAGTCCCTATCCTCAAGCTGCACAAAGTTTAACACCATTCTGAGCAAACTGCCCTCAGCTCCCTCAGGAGAAGTCAAACTGAATGCAGGCTGCCTGAGTTCACTCTAAGTTTCGAAGGCGATCATAATCACCCAATTTCCTTGTGAACCAGTTTGAGACCCACAGATGTCAAATTTTCCCTAACTAGGAAGCTCCTCCAGTGGCATGTGACCGTAGGGACAAAGATGCCCCTGGCATTCCAGGGGCAGGACACCAGGGGTGAGGGTCCTTTGGGGAGGGGGAGGTGTGAAGGGGCAGGGGTGTTAATGCCCACTCCCACGGCCGCTCGGTGACCCCATCTCCGTCCCACACGGTCCTCCCTCTCCACCCCCACGGCTGGGGATGGGACAAGCTTTGGAGTCAGTGCAGCTGGGGCTTGGAGCAGCCTCGATGGGCTAATCCCACTTAGAGGCTGTTCTTGAAATCCTCAGAATATGAAGTGAAGGAACATTCTGGGAACCAGCCCCAGGAACACCCGGGCCCAGCTGTCCCCCGAGAAGGGCCTGGTTCCTCTCCCTGC
Source organism: Dugong dugon (assembly GCA_030035585.1). NCBI lineage: Eukaryota > Metazoa > Chordata > Mammalia > Sirenia > Dugongidae > Dugong > Dugong dugon. The sequence continues at coordinate 56,679,695 of CM057480.1, forward strand.
CCAAGGCCAGGCTAGACAGTGTCCTCAGCGTGACCCACAGCCCTCAGCTGTCTTCCCTCCAAGAGCCACCATGGCAGACTCATTTCTGCACAGAAGCCTGCTGTCCAGGGTGGGTGGGGAGGGGACAGGGATGGGGAGTGTGTGTGTGTGTGTGCACATGTATGTACACATGGGTGTGAGCACGTGTGTGTGCAGTGTCTGGCTCTTTTGTGGATGGGCTTACCTGGTGCCTCAACAGCCTTGGGGAGACTGGGGCCAAGCCTTCTCCCCAGTGCACAGACTCACTAGGCAGCAACATTTGGACTCTGAAGGATGGGAAAGCCAGCCCAGAAACTCCTTCTCTCCTGGCCTTGCCTCTCACTCATTGTGCCACTTCCCTGCCTGGTCACCTGCAGTGACTCCCCGCTACAGAGGAAACTGATTCCCCTGAACACTAAAGCAAAGGATCCCTGTGGTCCACCTCACCTCCCTGGGTGCTGGATTTATAGCCTGACTCCAAACCTTCTTTTCCTGTTGCTCCTGAGCCCAGGTGAGCCCTTTGAGAAGCTGATAGAAGTTGTGGATTTTCTCCCTGGAGGACCGCATGTCTAAGCATGCCCATGTACCCACCACACTTATGTGCACGTACTGCAAACAACTGCAGGGAGTACTGGTGCCCCATGCCCGCGCCCGGACCTCGGTTGTGAGTTTTTGCCCCACAGGCTCAATGTGTAGGGTTTTTGTCTGGGATCCGGATGGGTCACCTCCACGCTGTGCTCCTTCCAACCTTTGTCCAGCCTCCTTCTGCTTAGGAAGCCTCCGGACACCAGCCCCTCCCGACCCAATGCTGGCACTGCCCGAACCCTGCAGGTCACCCTCAGCTCTGCCTGGGGCTCCCTCCGTTGGACTTTACTGAGGGAATTGTGTCTGACCCAACCTCTGCATTTGCTGATTAACTTGCCCAGTGGAAGTAGTCCCCAGGGGGACTGGACTCCTTGTTGGAAAAATAAATTTTCCCTCTGGATTTAACTTTTCTAATCTTGTTTTCTCTGTGTTCTGGCTTTTTTTTTCTTTCTAGTATCCCACCTGCTTTTGTCTTCTTCCTTTCCTCCTACTGAGAGGCAAACAAAACCCATGTTGAGTCTATTCCAACTCATAGCAACCCAATAGGACAGAGTAGAGCTGCCTCGTCGGGCTTCCAAGGCTATAATCTTTACAGAAGCAGACTGCCCCATCTTTCTCCTGCAGAGTAGCTGGTGGGTTTGAACCACTAACCTTTCAGTTAGAAGCCTAGCTCTTAACCACTGCACCACCAGGGCTCCTTGAGACCCAGACAAACAAACTTCCTGGTAAACAAATGCTCAGGACCCTGGAGGGACTCAGCTGGGTCTTAAAGAGACAGCTCATGCTTATTGTCAGCTAGACTCCATTCCTGCCTTACCGTTGGCCACCAACCTCTGGAGAGATGGGTGTTAGAGGTCACAACAGAAGGCTCACAGGAAAAAGTTAGGTTAGAGCAGTTTACAGAAAAAATTGCTCTCACAGTTCCTCCTGCAAAATGATGTCTCTCTTCTCCTACACCTCACTAGAGACACAGAACAGGAGGGAACAGTTTGGGGTTCATTACAGCTGAGGTCTCTCTGAGTGGTACTGTTAAGATTCCTACCAGGACTATTTTCTGTTGACTACACGCTGTGAGTTGAAATTGACTCGATGGCACCCAACAACAACATATAATATGAAGAGTCCCTTGGTGGTGTGAACATTTAATGCACTCCGCTGCTAACCAAAAGGTTGAGGTTCAAGTCCACCCAAGAGGAGGCTTCGAAAGAAAGGCCTGGTGATCTACTTCTGAAAAATCAGCCATTGAAAACCCTATGGAACACAGTTCTACTCTGACACACATGGGGTCATCATGAGCCAAAGTGAACAGCGACTGATTTATTGGTTATATGATACGAAGGGGACATTGGTGGTTCAGTGGAAGAATTCTCTCCTTCCATGTAAAAGGCCCGCATTTGATTCTTGGCCAGTGAACCTCAAATGCAGCCACCGCTCCTCTGTCAGCGGAGGCTTGTGTGTTGCTATGATGCTGAACAGGTTTCAGTGGAGCTTCCAGACTAAGATGGGCCAGGAAGAAAGGCCTGGTGATTTACTTCCGAAAATCAGCCAGTGAAAACCCTATGGATCACAAGGGCCTGACTGCAACCTATTGCGTGGGATGGCACAGGACTGGGCATCATTTTGTTCTGTTGTGCATGGTGTCACAACAACAACTACATAAAATATGAAAAGGGTTCCTTCCCTCTTGAGTGTAATTTAAAGAAAACTTTCCCTTGTGAACATTCCCCACCTCCCACCTAAGGGGACACGTCTCTGAAGTGATAGTATCAAACAAAGGGAAAATATGATCAGAGAGACAGATTTAGTTTGCATACAACTTTAGTGAGCACAGTGGCCTCAGCTGACTGGTGTTTAGGACCTCGTTTCTTGGGAAATGCCAGCTCTCAGACTGGTTGAGGCAAGCTCACGGCTGACTGCAGGGCAGGCCCGGGTCAGGGAAGGACAGGGTGCCTCAGCCCGTCCCAGAGTGTCGAAGGGCTCTGGGAGCCAGTCCCAGAGACCAAGTAGGGACAGAGGGCCAGCAGGGATCTGCAGCAAGAACTGGACAGGCTAGAGACCATCATGTCCTATTAGGCCATGCTTGGCCCCTCTAGCACAGGGGCACGGTCCAGGGGGCTTCTCTCTGGTGGCCCTTGGTCCAAGCATGAATACCTTCCTCCCTGGGCCTGGAGCCACTTGGACCAGAGGGCCAATTTTCACTGAAATATGTTTTCTCCAAGTTCCAGGGGCCTGTGATTAAAGTCACACAATGAGTTAGGAGCAGGCGGGAGGAGGCAAGGCTGGTTGGGGGGGTGGGGGGACAACTGACACATCTGTCACTAATCACGGGGAAAGGCTGAGACCAAAACTTATTGCGGACTCGGAGCCTCTGGGTCTGTTTTGGGAAAGCTGACTAATCCCGTAATCCTGCCCATCAGGCAATTTTTCTGCCTGGCTTCCAAATGGGAGTGGGAGAGAGCCCTCCGGGGCAACTGTCCCGCTGAGGAATGTATTCTCTTGCGGGGGGGTGGGGGGAAGGGGGAGGACGAAACCACCCTCGTTAGGTTTTGTTTGCTCCATGGAGGTCTCTGGTTTAGGAGTTGTCAGTGAGTGGAGGTGCCTATGCCTTGTGGAGGCCAGGCCTCGCTGCGGGGGATGGGGAAGGGACAGAGGTGGCCCTCCCTGCGCAGAGGGCAGCTGGACCACGAAGCCACCACCTCTCCTGCCTCGTCCTCAGAGGGTGGGCAGCAGACCAGCAGCTCAGTCTTGCAGGAAGCTGGTTAGAAATGCCGTTCCCGACCTGCTGAACTAGAACTTGCATTTTCTCATGACCCCCAAGTGACTCGTGTCCCCTGGCCTGGAGCACCTTCTGTGCCTGGGCCACACGCGCTGCTCTGCCATTTGGGTTTGGATCGAGCACAGCCCCGCCCTCCAGGAACTGCCAGTCTTGAGGTTCAGACAACCCAAGTGAAAAGTGAGTGTGTCCTTAGATTGTCCGCACATCCATCGCTGTGGAGAACACAGGGCAGTGACCCTCACGGCAGCTGTCTGGCACGAGTGTAGATGCGTGCACATGTTTGCACTCAGGCACACCCATGCACACACACAGGCACACACGCACACTTACCGCCCACTCCGCGGTGACTTCAGTTCACCAACTCAGCAGCACAGAATTACAAATTAATACCAGAGCCTCTCCAGGTCACAAAGTAGCCATTCCCTGCATTGTCCTGGTGGCCTTGTCTACACATAGAAGTTCCTTGCGGAGAAGCCATAGGTCACAGCTGGTATAGCTACAGAGGACATTCTCCTTGGAGCTTTTTTCTTTGTGTAACGACTGGTGGTAAGAAGGAGTCCCTGGATGGTGCAAAAGGTTGACATACTCACTGCTAACTGAGAACCTGGAAGTTCAAGTCCACCCAGAGGTGTCTTGGAGGCAAGGCCTGGTGATCTACTTCCAAAAATCAACCACTTAAAACCCAATGGACACATGAGTCAAAATCAATTCAATGGCAGTGGGTTACTCGTTTGTGGCAAGAAAATAAAGTTTTGGCTCTTTCAATGATGCCTATGATCCCCGTGTGGTCCTCTTTTTGGCCCTTTGGCTCCTCAAAAATCTGCTGGTGGTGTTGACCTGGTATTCTGCGGGGAACAAGGAAGGGATGGAGGTGGACCTCTTTGCCCAGCAGGCAACGGGACCATAGAGCCGTAGCCTCTCCTGCCTCATCCTGGCACGAGGGGCACCTGGACTTGGTGTTGTTCTGGGCTGTTCTGTATCAGGCTGTGCCCAGCATCTTGAGCCCAGGGCAGGATTCCAGAGCATGGGACAACCAAGGCCAGAGTTCAGGTGGGGCCTGGAGCTCTGTGCTCAGCTTAGACAAGATTGGAATCAAGAACAAGGCTGAGCTGTCAGTTTTTTTTAAGGGAAGGGCTGGTCCTTCTTTCAAGAATACAATATAACTTGCCAGGTAGATAGTTCTCATGGGTAAAAGAAATAGGCTAATTAAATATTAGAGCTGGACAGGAGTTTATAAATATCCTAATAACAAAATGACAGAAGAAAGTCCTTCCTTATTGGTAATTACAGTGAATGTAAATGGACTAAATACTCCAATCAAAAGGCAGAGAGTGGCAGAATGGATTGTCAAAGAAACAAAAAAACCATGATCCAACTATATGCTGTCTACAAGAGACATACTTTAGGCCCAAGGACACAAATAGGTTGAAAGTGAAAAGATGGAAAAAAAAATTCCATGCAAATAATGATCAAAAGAGAGCTGGGGTGGCAATTTTAATATCAGACACAATAGATTTTAAGTCTATATATGTTAGATCAAGAAGGACATTATATAATGATAAAAGGGGCAATTCATCAACAAGACATAGGCATTAAAAATATATATGCACCTAACACTGGAGCACCTAAATACATAAAGAATTCAAGGGAGAAAGAGACAGCTCTACAATAATAGTTGTAGACTTCAATACACCACTTTCAATAACGGACAGAACATCTAGAAAGAACAATAAGGAAACAGAGAATCTGAATGACACTATAGACCAACTAGACCTAACAGACGTGTATAGAATCCTCCACCCAGCAACAGTACAGTATAGATTCTAGTCCAGTACACATGGATCATTCTTCAGGATTGGCCACGTTAGGTCATAAAGCGAATCTTGATAAATTTAAAAAGATTGAAATCATACAGATTTCCTAACTCTAGCTGGCATCAGGATTACCTGAAGGGATTGTTAAAACATAGATTTCTGGGCCCCACCTGACAGGTTCTGATTCAGTAGGAGTGGGGCCTGAGAATTTGTATTTCTAGCAAGTTCTCCAGTGAAGCTGATGCCGAAGGGGACACACTTTGAGAGCCATGATACAAGCCCATCTCACCCATTTTACAGATGCAGAAACCCACCGGGGAGAAGCAGCTTGAGCGAGGTCACCAGAAGGTAAGTGGGACAGTCGGGAGTGAAGATCTCCACCCCCAGCCCACCGGTGAAGTTCCACTGCCCAGCCCTGCCTCAGGGTCACACAGCTGGTTGCCGGCCCTCCCTGCTGACTGCCATGACCCACTAGGCACTATTTAGTCCTGGCTGTGACTTAGAAAACGGGTTTGTGCCCATAGAACCCAGCTGGTGCTGGAAATGGAAGTGGCATGTTTTGGCGCATCTTGGCCTCCAGGCTGAAAACTGTTTATTTGGACAATTAAGAACATGGCTTCAACTGAACCACAAAATCAGACGGAAACCTTTATCTTGGGTGGCACACTCTTGGTTTCCTACCAAGCCCTTACAGGCTTGTGGAGTGGGGCCACGCTGGAGAGGATGGGTTTGGGAACAATTCCAGTGGCTCTGGCCTCTGCGGGAACCCTGGAGAGATCAGTGAAATGTATCAGGATCGAGGCTTCTTGGCTGCCCTTTGTGTTTATGACGATGATGATGGGATGGGGGTGTTGGGAGGGGACCCAAGCTCTTTAGTCAGGGACCCTAGGGCCTCTGGGAGTCCCTGGGTGGCACAGTTAGGTGCTTGACTCCTGGTTGAAAGGTTGGCAGTTCAAACCTACCCACAGGTGCCTTAGATCTGCTTCCAAAAGGTCACAGCAATTGGAAACCCTATGGAGCAGTTCTGCTCTGCACACATGGGGTCTCCATGGGTCAGAATCAACACAATGGCAACTCACAACAGCACAGGGCCTCTGGGGTCCCTTGAAGTGAGGGTGAAGCTTCTGTCTGCAACTTACCCTAAGATGCACTATCTGCTGCACCATCCTCCATTTGCCCCAGAAAGCACTGTCTCTACTGATCTCCTCTCCTTTCTGCAGCCACGAAATGGGTAAGCTCACATTGCCAACCCCTACTCCAGCACGCCAGGTCCCTTGGTTCTGGCAGCCCTTCCTCAGTCCCTTCAGTCCCCACCCCTCTGGGCATTTCCCTGCCTCTACCACAATGAGGGGTTCATGGATTGATAAACCAGAGATTTCCTTATAAATCTCCTTGAAGTTTAAGCTTCTCCCATCCCAGGAATAAGGCCGGAGGCCCCAGGACCCCCATTGAGGACTATGGTTGGGATAGAAGAACCAGAGACAATAGCATTCTACACCACCCCCAACTGCCCCTCAAACTCCCAAATCAAAACAAACATCACAAAACACTGGGGAGCTGAAAAGACCTGTTCTGAGAATTTGCCTCCGTTTGCTAAACATTGGCCTCGTTGCCCAGCCCTCTGGGGGCCACGGTGATGACTCAGAGACCCCTGCCCAGTGAGGGAAGTGAGACAAGCCCAGAAAAAACTACTGCAGAAGCTGGACCAGGAGGGCCAGATAAAGGGCTGTGGGGTCAGACCGGGGCAAGATAGCATCAGTCTCAATCTTGGTGGCCAGAGAGCCTCAGATAAAACACAGAACCCAAGCTTCAGGCCCCCAGGTGCCAAGCCCCAGCAGCTCTGAGAGAAGCCTGCCCACCATAGCCACAGCGGGTCACAGATAAGGTGACCACGGTGTTGAGAACAGGGGCTTGGGGGCTGCATATGGGATGCCCAGACCATCTCCTTCCCCAGATGTTGACCCTCGTCTAGTCCCCCCATGAGAGCAGAGCAGGCCAACTCTGCTTTCAAACCTTCCAGGGCTCGCTCTTGAAGAAGAACAACTCCAGAAGGCTCAGCCTCTCCCAGCCTCCCCTGCTCTGGCCTCCTCCTGCTTGTCCCCGTGCCCGGGGTCACACTGCCTTTATCATGGTCCCTGACCTCTGTTCTGACCTTTACTCAGACAGTCCCCTTGCCACCTTTCTAAAACCGGCTGCTTCTCCTCCAAAGGATGGCCAACCCCCTCCCCTTCCGCCGTCACACTGGCCCACCTAGGTCCGCTCCAACATCAATAGGACCTATTTCTAGAACCTCCAATTTTGATTGTAAAATCCTTTACCCTCTTCCGTTTCTAAGTGAGTCACACTTGTCAGCCTGGGCTCCCTAGCTGCACACTAAACTCCTGGGGCAGGAGCTGCCTCTCCTGCCAGTTGCAGCCCCACCTGTCACCCCTCCCCCTCCCCCACCTGGGGTCTTGGCCGTGGCTGATGAGTGATTTTGACACTCACCACCTTGGCTAATGACCCTTGTCACTAGTGTGTGTGTGCAAGGGCTGGGGGCTGAGGGGCTGGAACTCATCAGACCTCCCTTTATCTGCCTCAGCAGCTACCTTGGGAGGCCCATCCCCCCATCCCCTATCCCCCATCCCCCACGCTGAGGGTAGAGTGCAAGGGCTGAGGTCTGGGGAGCAAGAGGATGATGTCTCCCTTTGGGAAGTACCTCCTCACCCTCTGCTGAGTGGCTTCCAGCAAAGCGGGTGGAGGACGGGAATCTTGATGGAATCAGTAAAATCCCCAGATCTCCTCCGTCCTGGCTGCAATCCCACTATTCTAAAAGAAAGAAGCAACAGCAAAGAAAATAACCGCCGTGATGGTGCTGAAGGGACAGGAGGCCCAGCCTGGGGCTGAGCTGGGAGCCTGGGGGAGGTCCGCAGGCTGCATTGTCTCAGATTGGCCGATTGCTTCCATATTTATACAGACTCAGAAGACTACCTGGTCATGGAAATGGGATTATGATAGAGGAGAGAGGAAACAACAAAAGACCACAGAAACCTGGGGAGGATACTGTGGGCTGCCCAGAGCCCACTAGGCCAGGGGAGCCCTCCTCTCCCTTCCCCTCCCCTGACTCCTGGTCCAGGTGCCTCCCCCTGGGGTAGCCTAGAGGCTCTCACCTGAGTGGGAGCTTCCCCCTGGGCCAGAGCTTACCCTGCCCCATCTCCTGGGGACCTGGGAAGGTTGTTGGCTAAGAGCTGTGGAGAAATGAGCAAGGCCTGTGTGGCAGTGGACATTGCAGCTCCGAGGTGGAGGAAGAGGGACAGAAGGCTGAAGATTCTAGGCCCCTCTCCAAGAAGGGGACAAAGAGGGATGAAGAACGGTTAGAAGAGGCAGCTCCGCCCACTCCTGGAGAAGCAACTGGACTCAGCGGTTCTGGTCCTGGGATCTTACCCTCTAGTAGATGGTCCCTCTCCATTCTGCACAGTTTGCAGGGATAGGCCAGAATGCAGAGATGGGCAGTGATAATAACCACTCTTGTTTATTGGACTGAGTGCCACGCCCCAGGCACTGGGTTTAATGCTTCACACACGTTAAATCGGCACAACAACTCTGCCAGGTGGAAGTTACTGTCCATCTTTACAGATGAGAAAATAATCACAGGCCTAGACGCTTGTTCAAGGCCAAACAGCACTTTACGCAGAGCAGGGGTCTAGTGGCAAACCCTTGCTCTTAAGCCCCTGTTACCCCGACTCTGAGTCCTCCGTGTCTTGCTGCAGGGATCGTGGGACCTGTGCTCTAGAATGCTGGTCCAAGGTGGGCTCGGGGGAGGCCAGCTCAGCTGTGGGCCTTGTCTCTCTCTCGAGGCAGTGTGGGGCAGTACATCCTATGTACCCCCTGAGGCGCCCAGCCTCACAAGTCCTGACTCTGAAGGCTGGTATGGCTCCCTTTAGGAGGGGATGCTGCTCCCAAGAGCCAGCCCAGCCCATATGCTAATCATCTGGGCAAGCCTGACTCCTCACCAGAGGTGTGAATGTGCCTGGGTGTTGGGATGGAATGAGGCAATTTAATGGACAAGTTGGAATCCGTTGGTGAGCAGTAAATTGCCTGGGCCCTGGGGCCATTTTCCATCATAAATCTAAGTATTTGACTTTGCACACACCCAGTGCTGAAGCCGTACCCTGGGCAACAAGAAGGCTTGTGGGTGCTGTAGCAGGGCCTGGGCCTGGGGGAGCTGAAGCCTGGTTCCCAGAGGAGGCCACAAGCCCTTGTCCACCTCATGCCCTCCTACCTCCACCATCCTTGGCACTGAGCATGCTGCTTCTCCTTGAAAGCCTGTGGTCTTCCAGGTCATGTACTTGCCTGCTTGTTCTTGAACCATTAAGCTAGCTGCTTCCTGTCTCCTTCTGGCTACTTGTTTTGCTGCTTCCTGCAAGTGTCTTTCTTAGGGGGTTTCATCTAGGTCTCTAGCTATAGGAATCACTCTATGTGTGTGTCTTCAGAGCTGTGTCTCTCCTTCTGATGTCTTGCTCATGGTCCTGCCTGTAAGGTTCTCCATCAGGGCGTCCCACGGGCACCGCCAAGTCATCTTGTTCTACCTGAACTCATGCTCCCCTTCTTCCCCACCCCACCCCAGTAGCAGGCCTGGACCTCTCTGGTGTTGCCTTTGGCACCTCCCTCTCCCTAGTCTCCCAGTTGGCCCCCAGCCCTGCTTCTCTGCCCTAAGAGGTTGTACTTCCATCTTCCCTTCTCTATTCCTCTTGAGATCTCAAGTGCTGGATCATTTATTGCAAAAGCCTACTGATTGTCTTCCCCCACCCTCTTCCAATAATGTAGTCCATGCTCCTGAGTGACTGTCTCAAAGCCAGGTCCCAGAGCATGTTGCTACCCAATGCACTCTCAATGGCTCCCCTACACCTCCAAAGTAAAGCCCAAACTCTTTAGCATAGGTTCACCATTCCCTCCTTGAATCAGCTACCAACCCACCTTTCCAGCCTGGTCTTCTTCCTTAGAACCTCTGTGTTGTGGTGGTTCCATCCAGCCTTGCACCTATGGACTCCACGGCTTGGCTCCCACATGCCTTCTGCTTGGCGTAGACTGTCCTGTCTCTGCCCATCAACATCTTACCCTTTAGTCAAGAACCAGCCCAGACACCAAATACCCAAAGTCAAGTGATGATTAAAAGCATGAGATCTAAAGCCAAGATTGATCAGGTTCAAAATCTAGTTCTACCACTTCCTACTGTTTGACCTTTTGGGCAAGTTAGCTAACACTTCTGTGCCTTGGTTTACTCATCTGCAAAATAAGGACCTGCCTTATTGGGTATTGGGAGGGTTAAATGAGACTATGTGTGGTGCAGTGGTTAAGAGCTCAGCTGCTAACCAAAAGATCAGCAGTTCAAATCCACCAGCCGTTCCTTGGAAATCCTACGGGACAGTTCTACTCTGTCTTACAGGGTCATTATGAGCTGGAATCGACTCAACAGCAACAGGGGGTTTGGTTTGGGTTTATGTGTAAAGTAGGAACAGTGCCAGGCATAAAGTCAGAATTTGAAGTGTCACCTATAATAATAGCACAGATCATGAAGTCTCCCCTGAGCCCCTGGATCAAACCAGTCTCTCTCTCCTCCATACCTCCATAGCATTTTGTTGACACTGCTAGCCGTGCTCAGTACATTTACCTGGTTGTGGTTAGAAGTGTTTGGTGGCAATTGGGCAAATGTCAGAAACCCACTGGAACAAACAAAGGTATTTTATTACAAACATTGGGTGGGTCTTACAGCACCCAAGGGTAGGAGAGAAGCAGCACCTCAGGAAGCCCTGGCACAGGCGTCTGCAAAGCTGGCAGGGGCTTGGGCAGTATGCTGTTCCTGAACATCCTTTTAATTATTCTCTTTGCAGACTGTCTTGGAGACACAGCTGAAATCAACTGCCTACGGCACTCGAAGGTTCATCATGCCACAGGTGCAACATGGAAAGATAGAGTCTCTCTCTTGGTACCAATTCAGGGGCTCTGATCAGCCTCTCTAGGTCAGTTTTCTGCTGCCCTGAATAAAAGCTACATTTCCCATACTACCTTGTCCCTGGGCTTAGTCATGTGACTAAGTTCTGACCAAAGTGTCATTAAAGGGAAGGGAATGCACTTTGCTTCTTCTTGCTAGGTGGATTCTGGAGCCAGATTGCCTGAGGTCAAATCCTGATCCTGTCACCTATTCACTGTGTGACCTTGGGCAAGTTACTTAACCCCTTTGTGCTACAGTTTTCTATATCTGTAAAATGAGGATAAAAATAATACCTACATACTAGGGTCACTGTGATGATCACATGAATTAATATTTGAAGAGTGATTAGAATGGCACATAGTGCATGCTCTGTAAGTGTTGCTATGTTGAAGATAATATGACAACGAGGATGAAGATGGTGAAGCTGGAGCTCAAGCAGCCAGGTTGGTTCATGAGGTGGAAGCCATGTGTTGAGGATGTCTTGGATGGTTAACAACTGCTGAGCCACAACACCAGCCCTGGATTGTTTAACTCACAGCTTTGTTTATTGTTGTTACCAGGTGCCGTTCAGTCAGTTCTGACTCATAGTGACCCTACCTATGACAGAACGAAACATTGCCCAGTCCTGTACCATCCTCACAATCATTGTTATGCTTGAGCCCATTGTTGCAGCCACTGTTTATCAATCCATCTCGTTGAGGGTCTTCCTCTTTTTCACTGAGCCTCCACAACTTTGATTACAGGAGAGAAAAATAAACTTCCACCTGTTTAGGTCACTCTCATTTTGGGTTTTCAGTTATTTATAGTCTAGTCTAGTCCTAAATGATATGGGGGCCTTGTAGGTCAGTGCACACCCCCTCTACTGTGCTGTTGTTGTTAGGTGCCATCAAATTGATTCTGACTCAGAGTGACCCTATGTACAACAGAAGGGAACACTGCCAGGTCCTGCGCCACCGTCACAATCGTTGCTATGTTTGAGCCCATTATTGCAACCACTGTGTGAATTCATCTTGTTGAAGGTCTTCCTCTTTTTTGCTGACGCTCTACTTTACTAAGCATGATGTCCTTCTCCAGGGACTGGTCCCTCCTGATAACATGTCCAAAGCATGTGAGACGAAGTCTTGCCATCCTCCCTTCTAAGGAGCATTCTGGCTGTACTTCTTCCAAGACAGATTTGTTCGTTCTTCTGGCAGCCCATGGTGTATTCAATATTCTTCTCTAACACCGTAATTCAAAGGCATCAATTCTTCTTCAGTCTTCCTTATTCATTCAAGCCGTTGCTCTCTTTCTTTCCCTTCCCCTCCTCCTTCTCTTTCTCTGGCTGTCCTTTTTTTTTTTTTTTTAATCATTTCATATTCTCCCTCTCTTCTTTCCAATCCCAGAGCCTCTATGCCCTTCATGGCCCACTTCCAATGCCCTCCTCCGGGAGGCCTTCCCTGCCTGTTCCCACTCACACCAGTCATTCCCATCATGCTTGTCCCCCACCACATTGGTGGCTCCTGTTACACCAGTAACCCTCATCACACTGGTCACTCCTATCACCCTGGTCATCCCTGTCACACCAGTCATCCTCGTCATGCTTGTCACCCTCTGCTCAGGACTCCTGGGCACTTACCATCTGGGCTGCATGCTTTAGTTCCTCCTCACATACTGGGCTAGTTCTCCAAAGGCTGCTTATGTTTTTGGTTTTGTTAAACTGTTTCTTCTTCAAGGGCAAAGACCACGTATAACTAGCAAGGATGTTGTTCCAGGAATTTCTACTTTGGGAAGGCGTTTTGGCCCCCGTAATCCTTTGGCTCTTCCTCCCATTTCCCCCACGGCGCCCACACAGTGTCAGTACCAAGTAGGTGCTTAGGAAGGACCTACTGACCAGTAAAGTCTTCTGGAAGCAAACTTGAGCAGGGTAAGAGACAACCTCTTGACAAAGAAAGTCTCCCTGCCTCCAGCCCAGGAGCCCCTATCTCTTCTTCTCTAGGGGCAGCAAAACACTTTCAGGGTTTCAGATTCAGCGTTTATGTTCTTTCGAGGCCACAGTGTCAGCAGCTCTCAGTTGCACAGGAATGCACGCTCTTGTGCCTTCTCTGGCCTGGCTGGTCTTGATGTTCCTCTTGGTCCAGTCTCTGGGCAACCTTCTGGCCTGGGCTGGAAACCAGTCTGCCCTTCCTGAAATGACTCAAATTCCAACCTGGACTCAGCTCCAGTCTCCCCTGGCGCCAGGCAGCAGTCTGCACACAGAGGTCTCAGCTTTTCTCAGAAAGAGCCCACTGCTGACCAGGGACAGCCATGCCAGGAATTCTGCAAAATGCAAGTACAGGCACTTTTAAGCAGTGGCTTTGAACTTCCTGTCGCCACGGCCTCTCTTTGCCAAGCACGATGAAGCTGGTGTGGAGTGAGTTTATCTCAGATAAGAACACCTGTTTGCCTGTGGCTTTTCCCAGGACCCAATCTACAGCCACTAGGAATCTGCTTGGGATGGGGCTGGGGCAGGTGAGGCAGAGCCCTTGGGGTTAGGGCCAGGGTGGAGCATCCTGCCCCTGAAGTCTGGACACTTGGCTCCAGCACCCTTGGAAAACTTGGCTCCTCAGGAAGCCACATTCTAGGCAAAGCCTGAGGAGGTGTTTGGATCTGGCTTGATGTTTGCATTGTGAGCTGGTGTTCAACAGCCCTTCGGCACCCTAGGAGAAGCCACCCATGTTACCAACTGTCTTCATTATTTAGTACTGCTGTAACACAAATACCACAGGTAATTAATTTTCTCACAGTTATCGAGGCTAAAAGTCCAAATCAGGGTCTCAGTCAGGTTGATTCCCTCTGTGAGCCTCTCTCCTAGTTTCTGGTGTCTGCTGGCAATCCTTGGTGTTCCTCTGCGTGTAGATGGTCTTCATGCGTCATTTGTCTTCCTCATGTGTATGTGTCTCTGTGTCTATTCTGGTGTTTTTATAACTCAGAAGTGATTAGGTTTAGGATTCACCCTGCACTGGTATGATCTGAACTGATGGATTGATTATGTTACATTGGATTACTTTATGGAAAGTAATTACATTACAATTTACATTAGATTACATTATAGAACAGCAGTTAGACTAGAGATTGGCCACACCACTGAGAACCAAAGCCTAGCCAAGCTGACACATAAAATTAACCATCACACCAGCCTTCAACCCAGGACCTTGTTGTCTATCTCCTTCCCTTCCCCAACACTTTGGACCATCCTAAATGAATGAAGTTGGGACTGAAGGCATGGGTGGAAACAATGAGCCCTTCCTTCACATTTGTTTGCGATCCTGTGGCCTTTGCATCTGGTCAGGCCTGAGTTGTTTCTCCCTTAGCACACTGAATCCACTACCTGGAATAGCATTGGTGCCCTCTCCCCAGCGAGGTCCTCCCCATCCAGGTCTCTGCTCTTCAAGATATGGTTCAATCCTGCCTCCATCGCCTTTCTTTCTCACCCTGGAGACCTCAGGGACCTCCTTCTCTTCTCTGAGCTCATAACTCTGGATGCTTACCACTCTTGTGTGGCATTAATGCACATTCAACATTGTGGCATAATTTGTTGTCGTATGTGACTATGAAGTCTTTTGTGTGTGCATCTTCCATGCCTATGCCCACTTTAAACCAGCACTGTCCAATAGAAATGTAACGCAAACAAATGTAGTTTTAAATTTTCCAGCAGTCACATTAAAAAAGCACAAAGAAATAGGCAACGTTGATTTTCATAAAGTATTTCATTGAACACAATACATCCAATATATTATCATTTCAACATGGAACCAATATGAAAAAGTATTAATGAGATATTTAAATTTTTGTTGCACAAAGTCTTCAAAATCTGGTATGTATTTTATACTTACAGCACATATCAGTTTGGCTGCTAAATTTTCATAGAAAACTCTTGATCTGTATTTAGATTTAATAATGAGCTCTCCTCCTCTCCCACCTGCCAAATCTCAGACTACAGCCCCTTCTTGACCATTTCTAAAATGGAACCATACAAACAGGGGGATTCTGGGAATTGGTGCCACAGAGGAGACCTTGGAAAATGGTAGTGGTGATGCTGAGCTGACAACAAACCCACATCCCATTGGGTTATCCCACTGGATGAGTGATCCTAAGGGTAAGTGAGAGGGAGTTGCCAGGTGGGGAGAGCCACAGAAGCAGAGCACATGCAGGGAAGCAAGCAAACAAACAAAAACTCTGTTGCTGGGGAGTCGCCTCCAACTCATGGCAACCCCATGTATGTCAGGCTAGAATTGTGTTCCATAGGGCTTCCGATGGCTTTTTTTGGAATTAGATCACCAGGTCTTTCTTCTGAGGGAAAGCAATAAGCAAAACAGGAGACCCTAAGTAAGTCGACTCCCAGAGGCGGAGAGGAGAGGCGTCTCTGATGTTGGTGGGAGAAGCAGTCACAGGAGAACAGAGAAGGTTGGATGTGAGGGGAGGAGAATGGTGCATCTCTGGGGTGCCCCTGAAGAGTTCTGGGCATCCAGACGATGCTCCAGTGTCCCAAGGCGGTCAGGCCCACAACTCAATGACACCCATATTGGGGGCAAGGTGTGCTCACAGTTGTCTCTCCACCTGACTCTGGGTGCTGAGAGGAGCCAGAACAAAGTCGTTACTCCAGAGCCTCAGACACCCCTCCTCCTAGAAGGCTTCCCAGTCAACTCTCCCTTCCTCCTGAACCCCTTATTTTGACACTTGTTCACTCATGCACTGTCATGGCTTGTTTGCTATTCTGCATGTAGCTTGCCCCTCATTCACCAGTAGCCTTTGGGGTCAGAGGCCTAATCTTTCTTCTAAATCTGCTACAGTCCTGGAAGGTGCTGGATGCATCTCGGGATGGAGCAGGGAGGAGGCCAGAAGGAAGGGGCTACAGCATCAGCAGAGCCATCAAACCTGCACCTGTCCCCGATGGCTGGGGCTCTGGAAGAAGGGCAAGTTCCAGCCAGGGCCACTTCCCTTCATCCTCCGGGCAGCCAACCTGAAGGAAGGAGCCAGAGGAGCAAACTTTGGTGGTATAGACACCAGGAGAGGGCATTGGTGGTTCAGCAGTAGAATTCTCACCTTCCGTGTGGGAAACCCAGATTCCATTCCCAGCCAATGTACCTCATGTACAGCCACCACCCATTCATCAGTGATGGCTTTCATGTTGCTATGATGCTGAACAGGTTTTGCCTGAGTTTCCAGACTAACACGGACTAGGAAGAAAGGACATGTCCATCTGCTTCTGAAAATCAGTCAATGGGAACCCTATAGATCACAACAGTCTGATCTGCAGCTGATCACGGGGATGGTGCAGGATTGGGCATCTTTTGTTCAGTTGTGTGTGGATCGCCTTGAGTCGGGGTGACTCTGTGGTAGCTAACAACAATAACATAACCTCAGAGGCCCGAAGGAAATTATTGTGTGTTGTGGGTGGGGGAGGTTCCTGATTCCCATGGTGCTAAGGGTACTGGGCCACAGCCGCCAAGACTGAGACCAAGCAGGGGTGAGGTCCTGAGAGGGAAACGCCTAGTGAAGAGTCAAGTCCTCTTGGAGAGCTTCCCCCAACTCGCCCCGCAATGGCAGTAGATCAACTGCCTAGTAGTCAGGAGACTCCCAACTGAGGACACCGTTTTCAGAGCAGTGGCTGGGCCAGCTACCCCTCCTTATAGGCTTAACTCCAGAAATTGTAGGGACCATGACACTTCTGTTCCTTCTTAAGAATCACAAGATTTTAAGTCTAGACCAAACCTTAAAGCCCATCTAGCCCAACACCAACATCTCAGAGATGAGGAACAAAAGCCAATCTGAGGTCAGGTTGGAGGGAGGGTCTAGTCTCCTGGTTCCTCCTGAAAGGCTTCTCCTTCTTCTCCACCCTTCAGTTGGTCATTTCACTGCTTTTGCTTCTTATCACACATCCTTCCTTTCAGCCTCTCTCTTCTGTTTCTGGCCTGAGGACCCAAGTCTGGGATCTTTTTTCTGATATTTCATCCCCTAAAGAGATAGTGTTCCCCGTAAGTTTACCAGTTTCAGGGGTGTCAGGGCAAGCTCTGAGGGGCTGGTGTATCTGAGGGCCTAGTTAATGGTTAAGCAGCCTTGGTGACACAATGATTAAGCGCTTGACTGATACCTGAAAGGTCAGTGGTTCAAATCCACCCAGCAACTCCGTGGTAGAAAGACCTGGTGATCTACTTCCATAAAGATTATAGCCTAGAAAACCCTATGGGGCAGTTCTATTCTGTCACATGAGGTTGCTATGAGTCAAAATCGACTTCATGGCACCTAACAACAATGGATGATTGGTCAGGTCACATCCAGTGATCTGGAAGGGAGCACACATGGGGCAGAAAATCAGACCCCATGAGCCTGCTGAGCCATCTAAAGTCAGACTGTGAGTCAGACTTGAGGCAAGGAAATAGGGCCGATTTTCCTAAGATTTGTCCCTGGAGCCTTTCTTTCTCCAGAGCTCGTGCTGGCAATTCACATATCTGCCACCAGATGGCAGTGTTGTACCGTTATGAATTACATCTTGCGCTAGACAAAGGTGTTGGGTTTTTCATTCATTCATTCAACAAGTATTTATTGAATGCTTACTACACGCCAAACACTGTTCTAGATACTTGGGATACAGCTGTGAATTAAACACTAAAAGTCATGCCTTCTTGGAGTTTACATTATTGTGCAGGAAGAGAGACTATAAATAAACGAGAAAAACATGTCAGATGACGATAGGAGAATGGACGAAAATAAAGCAGAGAAGGGAGAAGAGGAGGGCCAGGATGGGGAGTGTTGTGAAGTTAAAGGGGAGGTTATAAAATCACAGAAACTGAGCTGGGAAAGGGTACAGAGATGCTCTAGGGGGTGGACGAATCATAGACACAAAGAATGTTTGCATGGGATTATATTTGACCTATGGGGAGACTGAGGCTCAGAGAGAGAGAGTGACCTACCCAAAGTGAAAAACCTGGAGGGCAGAGGCTAGAAGTGTTGAGTTCCAGGCCTGTCCCGCCCCACTCTGCTGCCCCCACCACCTCCCAGGCCTCACCTCGGTCCTCCCTCAGCTTGGCAGGAACGACAAGCTCACCAAGCGCTGTCTGCTTCTCCTCTTGGGCACAGTTAGACCACATTTTCCAGCCTCCCTTGCAGTTAACCCTGTGACTGAGTTCTGGCCAATGGAACGTGGGCAGGAGTGATGTCCACCACTTCCAGACCTGGCTCCTAAAAAACTTCCTGTACCATCTTCCACGCACTCTCTCTTTCCCCATCTAGGTGGCTGCAGGCAGAGGACTCCAGAGCCCTAGAGGATAAGGAAGCCACTAGGAGGGAGTCTGGGTCTCCGAATGACTGCATGAGGAAAAGCACCCCATCACCCTGCTTTGGACTGTGAAATAAACAAGTGATCTGTTGTGTTAAGCCTGTGATTTGCAGCTTGTTTGGGTTGAGATTCTGAGATTTAAGAGTAGTGGCTAGCTTACCCTAACTAATACACCCACTGTGACCAAACCCAACAGAATTCAAGTCCCACTCAACCGTAGCTCTCAACACGGTTTGTGGTAGTTGCCTGCTGTTTCTGTCGGCCCATGCTGATCCCTTCTTCCCGGGTATGGTGATGTTGTGGTTGTTGGGTGCCGTCGAGTTGGTTCCGGCTCATAGCAACTCCATGTGACAGAGTAGAACTGCCCCACAGGGTTTCCTAGGCTGTAATCTTTCCAGAAGCAGGTTGCCAGTTGTCTCTCCCAAGGAGCCGCTGGGTGGGTGCCAACTGCCTACCTTTCGGTTAGCAGCCAAGTGCTTAACCATTTGCACCACTGGGTGCCTTCGGTTGGTCATAGTCCCCCATTTTTACTACAGAAGCCACCCTTCCCCTGGGTGAAGCTGTTTCTTATGATGCCTCCCCCCCGCCTCCGGAGAGGTAGGCACATGATCCACGTGGCCATTTTGAGAACCCAAGCCTGTTGGCCAAGTGATTGGTTCAGGGATAGTTACGTAACGCAATGAGAGTGTTGCTGAAGGTTGGGACTATGGGTGCTGGAAAGAGAAGGGCTCTCTTCCTCTGAAATACTGGGTGATGAAGACAAAGAGAGCTTTAAGCTGCTGGAGCCATTGCCCAAGCACACATGGGAGAAGTTGCTGGCAGAATGGAACCAACAAGGAAAGGAAAGTTGGTCTGAGAGCCTGGGAGAAACTCTGATGCTGCCACCTCATTCCAGTCTTGCCTGAAGCAGGTGTGTCTTCAGTTTTTCCCAATTACAAGAGCCAGCAAATTATCTTTTATTTTTGGATTGACTGATCCACTTTGAATTCCTGTCACTTAGAATAGAAAGAGCCCTGATTAATAAGTAATTATTAAACTGTTAATATATTAAGCTCCTACTGCTCATGTTCTGGGTCAGAGACTGGGATAAAATGGTGAGCAAATTAGACAACAACCCCTAGGACCTCCTTCCCTTACAGCCAAGTACAGTCTAGTTAATCAAGAAAATATCCCAATATGTGTGGTAGGTGGATTTGCTACCAATGCAGTGTGGCAGAACAGCTTGTTTAGAGGTTGGGTCTCGTTTTCCCACTTTGTGGATTGCTGGCTTATCAGGACAAAGGGGAGAATATATACCTTTTCTCTTATCCTCCTGGAGAGCCAGGCTTTTGAGTTCTGGAGGTTGGGGCTTTCCTTTTCACTAGAAGGGAAGTAACAGCCTTTGGCTTGTATTTCTGGCCAAAGGGAGGCCAGGGTGGGCAGTTTCTGTGACTTGAAAGGCTTGAGCCCATCAGGAGGATAAACGGAGTATCTGTCAGTCACGGCTGGGGAAGGACATGGCCTGGTCTTTAGGGGACCTCTGGGAATGAAGAGAAAAAGTGTCAGAGGGTCTGTGGGGCAGAGTCATGAACACCAGAGATCTACTCTGATGTAATTATTGGGGTGGTGGAGCCCTGGATGGGGTGGAGGCAACCCTGTGCCTGCAAGAACTGGATGCCAGATGCTGATGCCCAGGAACTTTGAGGGAGGTCTCTACATGGACCATATGGGCAGCACCAGGGACAAACATATATTGACAATTAACTCTTTACTTTCTGTTTTCATGGATGGGGCAAATCTTTCATCAACCTCCCACAACCTGACAAATGAGGGATTTAGCTAGATGTAACTTAATTTGGAAAATTACAGAAATGCAGCATTTCTTGCATCCTAAATTTTGTGGCACAATTAATATCTGTAATGTATTTAATTGCAAATTGTTACAAACAATGAAGGGAAATTACTGGGCTCCACAAATCCACGTAACAGGAGACCTGATCTATTCAGTGGGACAAAAGATGCTTTTTGCTTAGTGGGGGACTCACTTTAGAAAATCTCTTTTAGTCTTAGGTTAAATGGAGTTTAGGGACTCTCATAGTTCCTGGAATTTATTTTTTATCAAGACAAATGATAACAACAAACTCTTATTACATGCAAGAGCTTCAGGCTCTCGAGATCCTCATCACTCAGCCTTCCAGAGGAAGAGTCTCTCTCCAGCATCCATAGACCCCATTTTAAGCATGACTTTGATTGCTATCATCAGGTTATGTGTCCTTCCCTGACCAAGAGGATTGTGTACATGGAATGGCCAGCCTAGATTACTTATTCAATCCTCACAGCCACCTCCTAGGGTAAATATCATTACATTTACAAATGATCAGACTGATGTGCACACAGGTTGACTTCCTTGTAGGAGGTTATGGCAGACATATTATTGTTCACCAATCTCTAGTTCCCCTCTCTTTCTGGGAACATGGGAGGATGGTGCATCCCAGCAATCTTGAAGTTAGATGAGGTCATGTGACTTTCTTTGGCCAATGAAATGTGAACAGAATTGACGTGGGTCACTTCCAGGTGGAAGCATTTAATTGCGGGCGCTTGACCCCCAATTTTCTTTCCTCTGCCTCAGTGACCTAGGAGGGGTGTGTTGACATGAAGGTGCGCTGCCGAGTCACTCAGACACTGACATATCGTGTGTGACGGAGAAGTAGATGTTTGTTGTTTTAAGTCACTGACATTCTGGGGTTATTTTTTCCTGCAACATAACTTAGCGTATGCTGATTGATGTAAATATCACTTAGCTAATAAGTGACAGAGCTAGAATTTGAACCAAAGTGTGTCCGACCCCAAAGCCTGCGTTCCTAACCACTATTCTATATTGCCTCCCACTGTTTGGGGTGTAGTTTTAGCAAATTTGTTGTTCTTCTACTCCAGCGTTTCCTGTAAGCTCTGTGAATACAGCTTTCTCCCTCAGCTTTTATACCCTTCCTGGGGGGCCATGTTTCTCCTCATTGTCATAGAATGGAGTTTGGCAACAAAGAAAGGACTTGTCTTCAGAAACAGCCAGAAAGTCTCAAAAAGGCTGCGAGCTTTACCTCTCTCCCATTTTCCTCCAACCAGTCTCTGCCCTCATCACGATCCCCTTCTGGAAGCCGTGTTCCTGCTGGAAACTCTCTGAGAGATGATCCAGATGAGAGCCCTGGGTTATTAGTAGTGTCACCCTGGAAGAAAAGTCTGGAAACCAGGCAGGCTGTTCCTATATCATTCCCTGGAGAGGAGTGGATGGTGGGATGGCCACTACAGTGACAGAGAGCTGCAGAGTCCTGAGAGGTGGGGGCGGGCAATGCTGAAAACCAGAACTGGGCAGGGCCAGAGCTTCCCACCTCAGCGGTTTTAGAAAATAGGTTTGGGATGTGAGCAGGACTGGAGATAAATAAATAAATGTATATGTGTTATTGCTATTAGATGTTGTTGAGTCGGTTCCAACTCATAGTGACCCTAGGTACAGCAGAACAAAACACTGCCCGGTCCTGCACCATCCTCTCAATCATTTTTATGACTGAGCCCATTGCTGCAGCCACTGTGTCAATCCATCTCATTGAGGGTCTTCCTCTTTTTCGCTGAACCTATACTTTACCAAGCACGATGTCCTTCTCCAGGGCCTGGTCCCTCCTGACACCACGTCCAAACTCATGAGACAAAGTCTTGTCTTCTTCATCTTGTTTTTTATTGTGCTTTAAGTGAAAGTTTACAGTTCAAGTCAGTTTCTTACCCATAAGTTTATACACACATTGCTATGTGACCCTAGCTGCTCTCCCTATAATGTGACAGCACACTCCTTTCCACCCCGGATTTCCTGTGTTCATTCAACCAACTCCTGTTCCTTTTTGCCTTCTTATCTCACCTCCCATCAGGAGCTGCCTATTTAGTCTCATGTATCTGCTTGAGCTAAGAAGCACTCTCTTTACGAGTATCACTTTATGTCCCATAGTCCAGTCTAATCTTTGTCTGAAGAGTTGGCTTCAGGAATGGTTTCAGTTCTGTACTAACAGAGAGTCTGGGGGCCATGTCTTCCAGGGTTCCTCTAGTCTCAGTCAGACCATTAAGTCTGGTCTTTTTACCAGAATTTGAGTTCCACACCCTGCTTTTCTCCTGCTCCGTCAGGGACTCTCTGTTGCGTTCCCTGTCAGGGTGGCCATTGGTGGTAGCCGGACACCATCTAGTTCTTCTGGTCTCAGACTGATGGAGTCTCTCATTTATGTGGCCCTTTCTGTCTCTTGGGCCAATATTTTCCCTGTATCTTTGGTGTTCTTCATTCTCTTTTGCTCCGGGTGGGTTGGGACCAATTGATGTATCTTAGACAGCCGCTCACTAGCTTTTAAGACCTCAGACACCACTCATCAAAGTGGGATGCAGCACATTTTCTTAATAAACTTTGTTATGTCTATCGATCTAGATGTCCCCTGAAACCATGATCCCCAGACCCCTGCCCCTGTTACTCTGTCCCTTGAAGTGTTTGGTTGTATTCAGCAAACTTCTTAGCTTTTGGGTTAGTCCAGTTGTGCTGACTTCCCCTCTATCGTGTGTTGTCCTTCCTTTCACCTAAGATAATTCTTATCTACTATCTAGTTAGTGAATACCCCTCTCCTTCCCTCCCCATCCTAGTAACCATCAAAGAATGTTTTCTTCTGTGTTAAACCATTTCTTGAGTTCTTATAATAGTGGTCTCATACAATATTTGTCCTTTTGCAACTAATTTCACTCAGCTGCTGTTCTCACTTTTAAGGAACATTCTGGCTGTACTTCTTCCAAGACAGATTTGTTTCTTCTTATGGCAGTCCACAGTATATTCAATATTCTTTGCCAACACCATAATTCAAAGGCATGAATTCTTCTTCAGTCTTCCGTATTCATTGTCCAGCTTTCACATGCATATGAGGCGACGAAAAACACCATGGCTTGGGTCAGGCGCACTTAGCCCTTAAAGTCATATCTTTGCTTTTTAACACTTTAAAGAGGTCTTTTGTAGCAGATTTGCTCAATGCAATATGTAGTCTAATTTCTTGACTGCTGTTTCCACGGGCATTGGTTGTGGATCCAAGTAAAATAAAATCCTTGACAACATCAATATTTTCTCCATTTATCATGTTGTTGCTTATTGGTCCAGTTGTGAGGACTTTTGTTTTCTTTACGTTGAGATGTAATCCATACTGAAGGCTGTGGTCTTTGATCTTCATCAGTAAGTGCTTCAAGTCCTTTTCACTTTCAGCAAGCAAGGTTGTGTCATCTGCATATTGCAGGTTGTTAATGAGTCTTCCTCTAATCCTGATGCCCCATTCTTCTTTGTATAGTCCAGCGTCTTGGATTATTTGCTCAGCACACACATTGAATAAGTCTGGTGAAAGGATACAACCCTGACGCACTCCTTTCCTGACTTTAAACCACCCAGTATCCCCTTGTTCTGTTTGAATGACTCCTTTTTGTCTATGTACAGGTTCCTCATGACCACAATTATGTATTCTGGAATTCCCATTCTTTGTAAAGTTATCCACAGTTTGTTACGATCCACACAGTCAAATGCCTTTGCATAATCAATAGAACACAGGTAAATGTTTCAGGTATTCTCTTGTTTCAGCCAAGATCCATGTGACATCAGCAGTGATAGCCTTTGTTCCACACCCTCTTCTGAATCCAGCTTGAATTTCTGGCAGTTCCCTGTCAATGTAGTGCTGTAACCGCTTTTGAGTAATCTTCAGCAAAATTTTACTTGTGTGTGATGTTAATGATATTGTTCGATAATTTCCGCATTCTGTAGGATCACCTTTCTTTGGAATGGTTACAAATATGAATCTCTTCCAATCAGTTGACCAGGTAGCTGTCTTCCAAATTTCTTGGTATAGACAAGTGAGCACCTCCAATGCTGCATCCGTTTGTTGAAACATCTCAATTAGTATTCTGTCAATTCCTAGAGCCTTGTTTTTTGCCAATGCCTTCAGTGCAGCTTGGACCTCTTCCTTCAGTGCTATTGGTTCTTGATTATATGCTACCTACTGAAATGGTTGAACATCGATTAATTCTTTTTGGTACAGCGATTCTGTGTATTCCTTCCATCTTCCTGCATCATTTAATGTTTTCCCCATAGAATATCTCAACTTGAGGCTTAAATTTTTTCTTGAGTTCTTTCAGCTTGAGAAATGCCAGCCAGGTTTTTTTTTTTTGGTTTCCTATCTCCAGGACTTTGCACATTTCATTATAACACTTTACTTTGTCTTCTCAAGCCACCCTTTGAAATCTTCTGTTCAGCTAGTTTACTTCATCATTTTTTCCATTTGCTTTAGCTACTCTATGTTCAAGGGCAACTTTCAGAGGCTCTTCTGACATCCATTTTGGTCTTTTCTTTCTTTCCTGTCTTTTTAATGACCTCTTGCTTTCTTCGTGTATGATATCCTTGATGTCATTTCACAACTCGTCTGGTCTTTGGTCATTAGTGTTCAGTGCATCGAATCTATTCTTGAGATGGTCTCTAAATTCAGGTGGGATATACTCAAGGTCGTACTTTGCCTCTCATGGACTTGTTCTCATTTTCTTCAACTTCAGCTTGAACTTGCTTATGAGCAGTTGATGGTCTATTCAACGGTCAGCCCCTGCCTTATTCTGATGATATTGAGCTTTTCCATTGTCTTTTTTCACAAATGTAGTTGATTTGATTCCTGTGTATTTCATCTGGCAAGGTGCATGTGCATAGTTGCTATTTATGTTGGTGAAAAAAGGTATATGCAATGAAGAAGTCTTCGGTCTTGCAAAATTCTATCATGCAATCTCTGGCGTCATTTCTATCACCAAGGCCACATTTTCCAACTACCAATCTTTCTTCTTTGTTTCCAACTTTCGAATTCCAATCACTAGTAATTATCAATGCATCTTGATTGCATGTTTTATCAATTTCATACTGTAGAAATTGGTAAAAATCTTCACTTCCTTCATCTTTGGCCTTAGAGGCTGGTGTGTAAATTTAAATAATAGTCGTATTAAATGTATATATATATGTGTGTGTATATATGTACATATATATGTATGTATATATGTGTATAAGGAGCCCTGGTAGCACAGGGGTTAAGTGCTTGGCTGTTGTCTTAATCATCTAGTGCTGCTATAACAGAAATACAAGTCAATGGCTTCAACAAAAAGAAGTTTATTCTCTCACAGTCCAGTAGGCTAGAAGTCTGAATTCAGGGCGCCAGCTCCAGGGGAAGGCTTTCTTTCTCTGTGGGCTCTAGAGGAAAGTCCTTGTCACCTATCTTCCCCTGCTCTAGGAGCATCTCAGCACAGTCCTCATTAACATAACCGCCGCTAATCTCATCTCATTAACATCATAGAGACAGGATTTACAACACATAGGAAAATCACACCAGATGACAAAATGGTGGGCAATCACACAATACTGGGACTCTTGGCCTAGCCAAGTTGACAGATACTTTGGGGGGATACAATTCAATCCATGACAGCTGCTAACCGAAAGGTGGGTACTTTGAACCCACCAGTTGCTTCAAGGGAGAAAGACGTGGCGGTCTGCTTCCGTGAAGATTTCAGCCTAGGAGTTGTCGTAATTGACTCAAAGGCCCGCAACAAACAACAACATATATATACACACACACACACATATATATATGTTGGGTTGCTATGAGTTGGAGTTGACTCTATGGTAATGTATATAAGGGAGCCCTGGTGGAGCAGTGATTAAGCACTAAGCTGCTAACTGAAAGGTAGGTACCCACCAGCTGCTCCTCAGAAGAAAGATGTGGCAATCTGCTTCAGTAAAGATTATAGCCTTGGAACCCAGTGGGGCAGTTCTGCTCTGTCCTATAGGCTCACTCTCCTACAGGCTCACTATGAGTTGGAATCTACTCGATGGCAACGATTTCAGTTTTAGCAGATATATACATATATATACACATAATAGACTTTTTTAAGAGTGGTTGTAGAGCAGAAAGTAGAGTTGCCATATGTCCCCTTGCCCACTGCAAACAGCTTCTCTTGTTATTAACAGCTTGCATTCCTGCAGTACATTTGTTATGATTAATGAACCATACGGATACATCAATGTTGTCTAAACGCCATACTTCATTCAGATTTCCTTGGTTTTGACTTGCTGTCCTTCTTCTGTGCCAGGATGCCAACCAGGACACCACAGGACATTTAGTCGCCATCTGGCAGGCTCCTCTTGGCTGTGACAGTTTCTCAGACTTGC
This sequence comes from Dugong dugon, assembly GCA_030035585.1. Classification (NCBI taxonomy): domain Eukaryota; kingdom Metazoa; phylum Chordata; class Mammalia; order Sirenia; family Dugongidae; genus Dugong; species Dugong dugon. The sequence goes on from CM057480.1 coordinate 56,706,380, forward strand.
CTTGTTTGTTAAGGCCTTGTCAGCTGTGAAGAGTCCTGGTCAGTTAAAGTTCCTCCAGGTAGTTTTAACTTTTAGCCAGGGCTGAGAACCACCGGCCTAAGCCACCCACTCAGGGCTCGGGGATTGCTGCTCTGTGGTACCCACCAGGAACACTGGAAGCCAGTTTTCAGACGCCCTTTTGCCTTTTTTTTTTTTTTTTACACTGGTGACTAACACTTACTGTGCACTTACCATGTACCATGTCCAGAGGTCAGTGCCCCGATGACCAGCTCATGAAAGCCAGGCTCTGCCCCCTCTTCCTCCTGCTGGTTCTGGGTACAAAGACAGGGCAGCGAGTGTCTGTCACAGGCTCAGCTCTCCCCTCATTTCCGGGAATCACGGCTGCAGTAAACATGACAACTGCTTAGTTGAGTGAATTCAGCCTGTTCATTCATTGTCCAGCTCTGGGACAGCCTTGTCCCTTTAAGAGAGGGGATTAGTAGCCCCTAAGGGAAAGGTCCTAAGTCCTCCACAGGCTGTCCTCACAGCCCCGGGGGTGACCCATCAGAGTGCAGAGCAGGGCTCTGGGAGGTGGTGACCCCTCACAGCAGCAGGGTGCATGTTCATAGCCATCTCGTCTGCTTGCTGTGTTGGTCGACCACCCAACAGCTAGTCTCAACTTCTTTCTCCCTTGTTCGCTTCCAACCATGTTGTTGTTGTTATGTGCGTTGAGTCAGTTCCAACTCATAGTGACCCATCGGGCAAAGTAGAACTGTCTCATAGAGTTTCCTAGGCTTACATTTTTATGGGAGCAGATCACCAGGCATTCTCTCCTGAGAAGCAGCTGGCAGGCTCTAACTGCCTACCTGTTGGTTAGCAGCCGAGCACTTCACCATTGTGTCACGAGGGCTTCCAGTCATAGAGGCTGTCTTAGTTAGCAAGGGCTGCTGTAACACAACTACCACAAGAGGGTGGTTTTAAAGAACAGAAATTTATTTTCTTGTAGTTCTGGAGGCTAAAAGTTCACATCAGGATCTCAGCCATGTTGATTCCTTCCTTGTCAGTAGCCCTGGGTATTCTTTGATTCCTTGACTTATAGACAATCCTCACAGGGCATCTCTGTCTCCTGCCTGTGTCTGTGTGTGCCTCTGTGTCTCTTCTGGTCTTTTGATAACTCAGAAGTGATTAGATTTGGAATCCACCCTACTCCAGCATAATCTAATTAACATAACAAAGAAAACCCTGTTTCCAAACAAGATTACGTCCAAAGGCAAGAGCTAGGATTTGAACACATATTTTGGGGGGACACAATTTAATCCATAACAGAGGCTGAAAAAGAGACACTCTTTTCCAGCCTCCTTTGTGGCTCCAAGTGGTCATGTAACCCAGTTCTGGCTAAAGAGATATAGGGAAAGTTTGCTGGAGGTGGAGTGGGAAGGGGAGTCTGGATGGGAAAGCTTCTGAGAAAGAGTTTTCATCCCTGATAAAATAAGAAAAGCATAGGAAGAGAGCTCTTCCCATCTTGAGCATCACATAATATCCTGACTTTGGAGGGAATCTAATGAGGATGTGATATCTGGGTCTGTGGCAGCCATCTTGTGACCATAAGGAGAAGTTAGAGATGCTGATCCAGAGCCCTGGCATCTTGGAGTTGCAGAACCAGCTTGGTAACCGCCACCCTCTAGACTTCTTCAAAAACAACCAGTAACTCTTCTTATGGCTTAACTCTCTGTTAGTTGGGGTTTCTGTTACTTGAGGAAAAACACATAGGGCTGGTGAGGGTTGGTGGGCTGGTATCATCCTAGTGCAAACAAGATCTAGAGAGATTAGGGACTTACCTGAAGTCTCCTGAGTCGGAAGGACATGCTGTCCCAGGGGGTGGCAGAGCAGAGCATGGGCTGGCTGTGGATAAGACAGGAGGTGACCTGGCGCGGCATGAGGGCAGTTGGAACACCAGGAGAGGGGTAGGGAGCCACTGCAGGTTTCTGAGCATGAGGGCAGGGGTAGTTGGAAGAGGCACAAGGCGGGTCTGGGGGGACTTTGGCCACAAAGCATGCACGCCAACTCACAGGTGAAACAATAAAGGCAGACGCCTCCCAGCAGTGACTTCCTTGTGGCTGAGCTCCAGAGATCCTGCAGGAAGGAAGGAAAGGCAGTGGCTAGGATTCATCTTAGACTATAAGGACCTAAATTTAGACCAGACATCAAAGGAGACGCTGGGAAACCCACTAACAATTACCCCTCACTCTGGGCCACTATTTGCCCTATAGGGGGCACAGTTTCCTACAGTTTCTTGCTTGCCTCCAACAGTCTTTCATGGAAGGAAGGGGGATGGCATTCATTTACAGGTAAGGAAATAAAGGCTGACAGCCCCACGGTGGAGTAAAGGCAAAATCCCTGCTCTCCTGAGCCCCAGTCTCAGCCATCTGTATGTGCTGGCTGGCGGGTAGGGGCAGGGGTAGAGGAGAAGCCTGCTGATTTCCATCATGTCAATACTCCCACCAGACCTGATTTTACTCATGTTTTAATTACCTTGCAAAATTCCTGGCTATTGAACCATTGGGGTCAGTATGAGCTGGCTCCAGCACACCCCTGCTCTAGGCACACCACTGCTCTAGACACCCCTCCCCTTGCTCCCATCCTCAGGCTCAGTTAAGGCCCCCGGGCCCCTCCTTCTTTTTGGTGGCAGGCCCAGCTGGGGACATGGGCCCTGGAGCTCCCTCTTCTGCCCTGACCTGGCTTTTGGTGTTTGGCTGTCAGCCCCACCACTTGCTGCTGCCTCATTTCTGGTTTGGTGCCTTTGCTTTCCCCCTAGTCCTGACGCCCCTGGCCCCTGCTGGTGACTTTGCTGGATGGTTTGTTGTGAGCCTCATTCCCTCCTACCTCAGCTTCAGCCACCCCTTCCTTGTCGTCAGCCAGTCTGCCTGGATAGGCCCTGGTGCCTTGTAATATTCCACAATATTAGATCTTTTGGCTTATTAGGGGGTGTCTGGATGGTTGCACAAGAAAAAGTCCTGGGAGCTCACTCTCAAATTTCTTTCGTTTTCCAAATGCCCTGCTCTTCCCTCTCAGAGCTCAGACCTCCTCAGAGACTGAGTTCTCTCCCGTCTTCTTAAGTGCAACCTTCTCTCTGGCCTGGATTCTCTTACACTCTCTCTCCACTGAGCAAAAAAAACATGTTCCAACTTGACCCAAAGCTCCTCCAGCTTTCTGAGACCCTCTGTCTTTTCTAGCCTTCACCTTCAAATCCATCCCATCTGGTGTCTGCTGTCCTCTGTCTAAAACCTGCTCCTCAATTCCCTCTCCCTGCCTTTGTAAGGCCTTACTACCATTCCACGACCCAAATCCCAATCACACCAAGGCTAAGATAAAACTCTACCACCTCCCAATCCCAACCTCTGGAGTCCCTCTCCAGTTTCACTTCCTCCAGGAAGCCTCCTCAGATCTCCCACCCTCCCTTGAGGCTGGGAGTCCCATCTTTGTGCATCTTGAACTATCCTCAATTGTAACTCTCCTCCCACTGTGTCACAGCCACTTACATGCTGGTCTCTCCCATTAGGCAATGGTTTTTTGAGAGAAAGAACTGTGTCACTCTGCCTTGGAGCCTAACACAGTGCCTGGTACTTAATGTTGTTGCTGTTGTTGTTAGGTGTCATTGAGTCAGTTCTGACTCATAGCGACCCTATGTACAGCAGAAGGAAACACTGCCTGGTCCCGGGCCATCCTCACTATCCTTGCTATGCTTGAGCCCATTGTTGCAGCCACTGCGTCAATCCATCTCATTGAAGGCCTTCCTGTTTTTCCATGACTCTCTATTTTACCAAGCATGATGTCCTTCTCCAGGGACTGATCCCTCCTGATAACATGTCCAAAGTGCATGAGTTGAAGTCTCGCCATCCTTGCTTCTAATGAGCATTCTGGCTATACTTCTTCCAAGACACATTTGTTCATTCTTCTGGCAGTCCATGGTATATTCAATATTCTTTGTCAACACCATAATGCAAATGCATCAATTCTTCTTTGGTCTTCCTTATTCATTGTCCAGCTTTCATACGCATATGAGGCGATTGAAAACACCATGGCTTGGGTCAGGCACACTTTAGTCCTTAAAGTGACATCTTTGCTTTTTAACACTTGAAAGAGATCTTTTGCAGGAGATTTTCCCAATGCAACATGCTGTTTGATTTCTTGACTACTGCTTCCATGGACATTGATTGTGGATCCAAGTAAAATGAAATCCTTGAGAACTTCAGTCTTTTCGCTGTTTATCATGATGTTGCTTATTGGTCCAGTTGTGAGGATTTCTCTTTTATGTTGAGATGTAATCCATACTGTCAATGAACTGCTGCAATTGCTTTTGAATTATTTTTAGCAAAATTTTACTTGCGTATGTTATTATTGATATTGTTAGATAATTTCCACATTTTGTTGGATCACCTTTCTATGGAATGTGTACAAATATGGATCTTTTCCAGTCTGTTGACCAGGTAGCTGTCTTCCAAATTTCTTGGCGTAGATGAGTGAGCACTTCCAAAACTGCATCTTTTTGTTGAAACATCTCAGTTGGTGTTAGGTTAATTCTTGGAGCCTTGTTTTTCACCAATGTCTTCAGTGCAGCTTGGACCTCTTCCTTCAGTACCGTTGATTCTTGATCATATGCTTTCTCCTGAAATGGTTGAACGTCGACCAGTTTTTTTCAGTACAGTGACTCTGTGTATTCCTTCCATCTTCTTTTGATGCTTCCTGCATGATTTCATATTTTCCCCATAGAATCCTTCAATATTGTAACATGAAGCTTGAATTTTTTCTTCAGTTCTTTCAGCTTGAGAAATGCCGGGTGTGTTCTTCCCTTTTGGTTTTCTATCTCCAGCTCTTTGCACATTTCATTATAATACTTTACTTTGTCTTCCTGAGCTGCCCTTTGAAATCTTCTGTTCAGGTCTTTTACTTCGTCATTTCTTCCATTTGCTTTAGCTACTCTATGTTCAAGGGCAACTTTCAGAGTCTCTCCTGACATCTATTTTGGTCTTTTCTTTCTTTCCTGTGTTTTTAATGCCCTCTTGCTTTCTTCCTGTATGATGTCCTTGATGTCATTCCACAACTCGTCTAGTCTTCGGTCATTAGTGCCTGTCAGTTTGTTGTACTGTGGTGGCTTGTGTGTTGCTGTGAGACTGGAAGTTTTGCCGCCGGTATTTCAAATACTGGCAGGGTATCACTTGGTGGACAGGTTTCAGCAGAGCTTCCAGACTAAGACAAACTAGCAAGAAGGACCTGGCGGTCTACTTCTGAAAAAATTGACTAGTGAAAACCTTATCAATAGCAGCGGAACATTGCCTGGTAGAATGTTGGAAGATAAGCTCTTCAGGTTCGAAGGCAGTCAGAATATGACTGGGGAAGAGCTGCCTCCTCAAAGTAGAGCTGACCTATAGACGTGCATGGAGTAAAGCTTTCGGGACCTTCATTTGCTGATGTGGCATGACTCAAAATGAGAAGTAACAGCTGCAAACATCCATTAAAAACCAGAACGTAGAATGTACAAAGTATGAATCTAGGAAAATTGGAAGTTGTCAAAAATGAAATGGAACACATAAACATAGATATCCTAGGTATTACTGAGCTGAAATGGACTGGTATTGGCCATTTTGAATCAGACAATCATATGGTCTATTATGCTGGGAATGACAAATTAAAGAGGAATGGCATAGTGTTAGTCGTCAAAAGAACATTTCAAGATCTATCCTGAAGTACAACGCTGTCAGTGATAGGATAATATCCATACACCTAGGAAGACCAGTTAATATGACTATTATTCAAATTTATGCACCAATTACTAAGGCCAAGGATGAAGAAATTGAAGATTTTTTCCAACTTCTGCAGTCTGAAATTGATCAAACATGAAATCAAGACGCACTGATAATTACTGGTGATTGGAATGCTCGAAAGTTGGAAACAAAGAAGAAGGATCGGTAGTTGGAAAATATGGCCTTTGTAATAGAAACAACGCCAGAGATCACATGATAGAATTTTGCAAGACCAATGACTTCTTCAATGCAATTCTCTTTTTTCATCAACATAAATGGCAACTATATACATGGACCTCACCAGATGGAATACACAGGAATCAAATCAACTACTTCTGTTGAAAGAGATGATGGAAAAGCTCAATATCATCAGTCAGAACAAGGCCAAAGGCCAGCTGTGGAACAGACCATCAACTGGTCATATTCAAGTTGAAGTTGAAGAAAATGAGACCACGTCCACGAGAGGCAAAGTATGACCTTGACTATATCCCACCTAAATTTAGAGACCATCTCAAGAATAGATTTGATTCACTGAACACTAATGACTGAAGATCAGAGGAGTTGTGGAATGGCACTTAATAGATGCCCCATAAACATAGGTTGCTTCGATGACTTCTGTGGTTAACGGTCATTTGTCTTTTAGTAGTCTCTATTTGCTTCCCATGAAGTCCCTGCACTCTGCACACTTGGGGTCACCATGAGTTGGCATTGACTCGACTGCAACGAGTTTTTTTTTTTTTTTACTTTACTTTCTGTTGTTGGGATGCCTCCAAGCTCCTCTACCAGAGTGGAAGTTTCTTGAGGCCAAGAGCCCTCCTTCTTCTGGACCCCTGCCAATACTTGATTCAGCCAGGTCCTGCTGCCTGGGTACAGCAGAGACTAGTAGGAGAAGGCTCTGCGGAGTCAGTGTGGGCCTGTGTTTCTCAAGCATGGCCGGCTGTTGACTGACACAGCCCAAGAGACAATTAAGTGTCAAAGAGCGGAAGATCCTCAACGGAATAGATGGGCACAGTGGCTGCGATGATGGACTCAGGCATATCGGTGATTGTGAGGAGGGGCAGGACCAGGCAGTGTCTCGTTTTGTTGTACATGGGGTTGCTATGAGTAGGAACCGACTCAGAGCACCTAACAACACAACAAATCCTCACACTCTCTGACTATGAAGACTCTTGGAGGGACAGGGGTGCAGCAGTCATTAAAAGACAGACATTTGAAGGTTCTGTGCAATCTCCTTGGAAGCTAGGTGGCAGTACGGCCACTTTGAGCAAAGGCAAGAGGGCTGGGAGCTGGGCAGGCCAATTCCCAAATGACCCACCTCTACTCCTGGGACCCTGAGCTCCACCATACTTAGGGGTCACTCTGAATCCGTCTAGGGTGCCGGGCCTGTTTGTGAGGGTGGGGCAGGCTTGCTCCTCCAAACCCTCCAGTTGGGCAGCCCTTTGCGGGGCTGGGCCCCACCGTGCAGCCTCCCTCCCTGGGGCCGGTTCGCCCACTGGCCAGCCTCTTCCACAGGGAGTAAGGGTTCAGGCTTGCAGCTGGGGCCTCACTAGCAGAAATATTCTTTTGGTTTTCCTGTTGGAATCCCGCGAGTAGGAATGTTCTCGTGGTTTTCCTGTTGGAATCCTCAGGGTAGGAATGTTCTCTTGGGTTTCCTGTTGGAATTTCATGAAAAGCGCTTTTATTCTTCCAGCCTGGTGCCCCTTAAGTTTCAGGGGCATGGGGTCCTGGGGGAGTCCTAAGCTCGGCCCCATCTAGTCTGTGCCCACCAGGTCTGGGCATCTAATTAATGTGGAAAGCTGCTGAAGGAGGGAATTTTGGCCACATACCCTGATGTTTCCGGGATTTTCGAGCTGAGCTATAGTGATTTTGATTCTGCTTCTACAAACTTCAAGGTGGCCCATCCCAGTCTGGGCAAGGAGGTAGGGTGGTAGAGTGGTTAGATGCCTGGGTCTGAATCCTGGCAACTTCACTAGCTGGCTGTACAATTACCCGAAACTCGCTGAGCCTTAGTTTCCTCATCTGAATGATAACAGAATCTGTGTCATACAGTTGCTGGGGGGATAAGAGAGGTAGCTGTACCCATCTGTTTTCACTGAGCCCAGCCCAGGTCACATCTGCCATACCGTGGCTGTGGTCCAGCCGCCCTCTGTCTTGATGGGCAGAATGTCTCCTTTTCTTTTCCAAGGTCTTACTCATCCCACCCCATGTCCCTGGGGTCGCTTCCCACTCCTGCCAGCGCTAACCTGGTATCAAGGTCATATGCAGATGCTCATGGGCCCCACCCCTCAACCTGCAGCCTGCTCCCCTGGAGTGCGTGGCAGGCTGAGGGGCCTCATTTGGACGTAGGTGTTCTAGGAAAGAGGTTGGAGCTGAGGCTAGAGCAAACCGTGTCCAGGTGGCGTGCTAACTTTACGGAGGCTCGGCTCCTGGGACAATGGCTCAGTGATTCTTCTCTATGCCCCTGGTTGGGGAGGGGGTAACAAAGAAATGACCCACCTATTACCCCTCCCCTCTCTATTCTTCCCACCACCTGTCTGTCAATTTGTCATGCTGTAGTGGCTTGGGTGTTGCTATGATGCTGGAAACTAGGTCATAGGTATTCAAATGCTAGCAAGGTCATGCCTGATGGACAAGTTTTAGTGGAGCTTCCAGACTAAGACAGACTAGGAAGAAAGGCCTGGAGATCTATTTCCAAAAATTAGCCAACAAAAACCTTATGGATCACAACAGAACATTGTCCAACTTGCTTACTTTGGGCACATCATTAGGAGTGTTCAGTCGCTGGAGGAGGACATCATGTTTGGTGAAATAGAGGGCCAGCAAGGTCAAGGGAGACCCTTGGTGAGATGAGTTGGCACAATGGCCTCAATGATGAACTCAGACATGCCAGGGCTTATGAGATGACAGAGGACTGGCAATGTGTCGTTCAGTTGTACATAAGGCCCCCATGAGTCAGAGCCAACTCAATGGCAGCCATCCATCTATCAGTCTATCTGTCCGTCTGTCTGTCCGTCCATCCATCCATCCTATTCTTCATCTACATCATCCTCATAATTGTCATCATCATTATGACCCCAGCCTCTTTATGTGTCTCTGGGCACTTGCATATTCATTTTCTCTCTGAATCCCTACAAGACCCTACCTTCCTCATTTAGGGAAAAGCCTGTGGCCCAGACAGAATAGAAATACTAATCGCTCACATTTTTTAAGTTAATTAAAAGAAACATTTTTTTAAATAGATTTAATACTCGTGAAGAATGTGCTTCTTAGTTCAAGCAGATACACGAGACCAAACGGGCAGCTTCTGTCCAGAGGCAGGATGAGAAGGCAGGAAGGGACCGATGCTGCTTGAATGGCCACGGGAAACCTGGGGTGGAAAGCGGGAGTGTGCTGTCACATTGGAGGGGTTGCAACTAGTGTCACATAATAATTGTGTACAAAATTTTGTATGAGAGATTAACTTGAGCTGTAAACTTTCACCTAAAGTACAATTAAAAAAATTTTTAAATAGATAATACACTCACACGGGTGATGAATCAGCATTATATAAAGAGGTGCACATTTTATAAAAAAGAATCTTGCTCCCTTGCCAGCCTTTCACCCCACTCTCCACCCCCTCCAAGGTAATCACGTTTGCTAGTTTGTTTTGCATTCTTCCAGAATATCCTATGTAAATCCAAGCAATATGCCCATGTAGTATGATTTCCCCCCTTCTTGCCTAGATGGTAGCACACTGTACACACTATACACACTTTCCCTCCTCAGCTTGCATCTTGGAAATCTCTCCACATCAGCTCCTAGAGAATATCCTTATTCCCTCCTCCCTTTTTGTTGTGGTAAAAAAATATGTAACAAAACATTTGCCAATTCAACAATTTTTACGTGTACAGTTCAGTTACATTGATTGCATTCATCATGTTGAGCAACCGTTACCATTACCCTTTTCCAAATTATCCCATCACGATTAACAGAAACTCACTGCCCCCGAAGCAATGACTCCCCCTTTCCCGTTCCCTCCAACCGCTGGTAATCACTAATCAGCTTTGGTCTTTATGCATTTGCCTATTCTAGATATTTCATATTAAAAAAAAAACCCACTGCCGCAGAGTCAATTTCGACTCATAGCAACCACATAGGACAGAGTAGAACTGCCCCATAGGGTTTCCAAGGAGTGGCTGGTGGATTCGAACTGCCGACCTCTTGGTTAACAGCTGAGCTCTTAACCACTGTGCCACCAGGGCTCCATATGTTTCCTATAAGTGTAATCATACAATATGTGTCCTTTTGTGTCATTTCACTCCGCATAACGTTTTCAAGGTTCCTCCGTGTTGCTGCGTGTGACGGAATTTCATTTCTCTTTATGGCTGAGAAGTATTGCATTATACGTGTGTCCCACCTTTTGTTTATCTCTTCATCCTTCTGTTGATGAATTTGGGCTGTTTCCACCTTTTGGCTGATGTGGACAGTCCTTCATCCTTATTCCTATTACACTCGGGCCATTGCATTGAGTCTTTGCAGTCCCCTGGCACTGTGCTAGGGAACCTACATGGATTATTTTATTGAATCATCACACCAGCCTCGATGCATCCTGTGCTATTACCATCCTACAGATGAGAAAACTAATGTGTGGTGAGTTCACCTCCTCCAGGTTACATGCCGTTTGGCTCCAGGAACAACACCCTCTTCCATTGTGTCACTTCAAGGTTCTGGAAGGGCCAGCCTCTTGATTTCATTCAGCTCTCAGTGGGTGGTTTGAACACAAACACTAACCTGGTTCTGCTGAAGGCCACAGTCTAACTAGGGACCTTTGGATGGTCAATTAGCGCACACCCAATTTCACTATTTTGTCACCCACAAAAGGGATGAGTCAGAATGTTATCTAAGTGCTTATATTTGTGCCATTGTGTCACTTACATGTCCCTCAACATGTCAAAATTATTTCCCCCATTTTCTGGATGAAGAAAATTAAGCTCAGAGAGGTTGAGTGACTTTTGTGAAGGGGCTGAGCCAGGACTACAGCCCAGGATTCTGGACTTCCTCCCAGTGGTCATCTAGTCCGACTCCCCTTTCTCCACCTGGCCTCCACCATACCCACTGGGGCAGGGGACATGTTGCTGCCTGGGTCCCTCTGGGAAGGGAGGTAGGGGCTGGGCCTGGGTCCCGAGCTGGCTGCAGTTGAGGCAGGGCGGGCTCAGCTGGGTAGGGGAGAAGGTGCTTCTTGAAGACTGGTAAAATGGGATGAAGCCCCCTCAACCCAGCCCTGGCCTCCTGGGACAGAAGGTCCCAGGTCCTCACAATGATGTTGGGGGCAGTGTAGGTGGTGGCTGAGAGCAGTTCTGCCCAAGAACTGGCTTCTCTGAGGCAGCCAGGATGACGGGCTCTCCTTGACTATGCTGGGGGGCCCTGAGACCCAGCCTGCTGGGATGGAAGGATGCTTGCTAGCATGTCTGGCTGCCAGACTACTCCTCTGGGCCCTGCCTTCCCAAACACCCCATCAAAGTAAAAGCATCCCTAGGGTGGGGAGGGTCAGGACTTGTCAGGAGGCTGACCTCAGCTCACAGAGGGGAGCCCTGGGATCGAGAGATCTAGGGTGAGGCCCACTCCCACCCTCATGCCCTGCACGGCGTCCTTGGTTGGGGTCAGCACCAGGGTGCCATGGAAGAGTCAGAGTGGTCTCAGGCCCATCCAGCTTTGGGACACTTGGTTCCATTAGCTCTGCATTGTCTTCCCCTGGCCCCTTCTCATCAGACTCCACCTGCCCCTCAGCCTGCCCTCTGCTCTCCTCCCAACACTCCCCTTACCTTCCCTGGGAAACAGGCGCTGGCAGCTCCCAACCTCTGACTGCTGCCCGGGGCCTGGCAGGCGTTTATCAAGCTCCACTGTGCGCCAGATGTGTGTGCTTAGCATGCGCACCCTGTCCATCCATCCTTACGATACCCAACTGAGGAAAGTACTCTGGTTGTCTCCATTTCACACATCACTGACATGTGCAGATACTCGCCCAAGGTCACCTAGCCAGAGGGTGTGGGGAGCTCTGTGTGACACAGGTCTGGCTCTCTCAGGGGCAGGCTGAAGGGGAGTCTCGGCAGCTTCCTGATGGGTCACTGGAGCCCTCCCTTCCACAGTGTCACTGTCTCCCCCAGCTTCCCCTAGGACTGCTTTATTCCCCTCTCCTAGGTGTGCTGCCCCGCCCCACCACCCCACCTGCCTGAGCGCTGCACGGAGCAGGGGGACAGGGTGCCCACCCAGGTGGCCTTCAGGCCCATTGAACCTGCCCATGGAATTGGTCCAACCACGGACAGGGACCTTCCCCACAGCGGGGGCAGGGGAACTCTGGGTAGGTATCCAGGGAGTGGCTGGAGGACTCTACGTTGCTCTAAGCTGTGGGCCACCAAGCAGATGGAGAAAGGAAACACCCCCTCTGTGTAACCCTCTATTCTTGTCCTCTTCTGTCTGTCCTGAGAGTCGTGGGCTGGGGATGAGGATCAACAGAGAAGAAATTGTCACTCTCCTTCCTCACTTCTTGTCTCTCTGACTCTGCCTCATCTCGCTGCATCTTTCGCTCTCCTCCTCCCTTTATGCTTCTTCCTCTTCTTTTTAATCTCTCTATCTGTGTTCTCTCTCTCCCCACACGGCTTGATCTCTTTGTGTCTCATGGTGCTCACTTCTCTCTCCTCTATAACTCTCTGCTTTCATCTTCTCGTGCATCTTCTTGATCTCTTCTCCCCCATAATCTCCTTCTCTGTCTCTCTCTACACCCTGTCTCTCTCTGCATTCATCTCTTGCTATCAACTGTTTACCTCTCTGTATCTCTTAGTTTCTCTCTCCCTGTCTCTATTTATCTTCTTCCATCTCTCTGTCTCTCCCTCCATTCTCTCTTCCCTTCTTTCACTTAGCTTCTCTTCTTCCCTCTCCCACTTCCCTTCCCGTACCCCTTTCTCTCCCTTCCTCCTCCCACCCCTTGTCTCTCTCCTCTCACATCTCCTTCCTCTCTGGCTCTCCTGGCCTCTGTCCTGCCTGGGGGTAGAGGGAGACCTCCACCCCTGAAGCCAGGGTGAGGCTGTGCCCTCACTGCAAAAGCCCTCAGGACAAGCTCCTGTTTTTACAGCTGGATTCTCTCAGTCAAGAGTATGAACCCTGCCCCAGTCTACACCACCTGGCTGACACCCTCTTAGCCCTCGGAGGCACCACTGAACAAAGCTCCCACCCCATGGATTTGGGGGAGCTGGACGGCTACCGTGAAGCCATTTTCTCCTTGCACGACCTCTCATTCTTCTCTTGGGGGCCCCTCAAGGCAGGGCTTGTTCCTCCCTCACCATTTGGGGACCCCACCCCTCTCTTCCCTGATCCTACAACTCTCTCTCTCCTCCTGTTTCATGGGGGTCTTCCTCTCGAGACCTTCTATCTCCTGGGCTCTGGGTCTGGGGCCTGTGCTGGCTGTTGACCAGCAGAGTAGGCGTGGGCATCTGGGGGCTCTCTCCCAGACACTCCCAAGAGAGTGCCCCCTGGAGGGTAGAAGGGCAAGTGGGGAAACAGGCCACCTTTTGAGGGTGTTGCTTTTTTGGCTTTTCTGAAAGTTGCGAAAATGTGGCTTTGTCTGAGTAAGATTTAAAAAAAAAACAAAACAACAAACCAATGCCACCTCCCACAAATGATACAGTTTCTCAGGCTCGAGGAGCCGCAGTTGGTAGACAAATAGGACCTTAAAAATAGCCTTGTGTTTCCCAATCTTACGGCCTCTGGGGGCTGCAGGGAGAGGCCTTGGCTGAGCTCGTTTCTGGCGCACATTGTTTGCCTGCCCTGGGTTAGGGGTGGGCGTGGGGTTGATTGTAGGAGCAGTAATTCCCGGTCAGAGGGGGGAAGAGAGGGAGTTCTCGGCGAGGATGAGCAAGATAACGCACACTTTAATGGAGTAGCTGTTTGGTGTTTATTTTTCCTTTCCCAGGCCAAGAAATATAGCACACTCCATTTTGAACTTCGGTTTCCACCAACTTTTTCCCCCATCTTTTTCTTTTTTGCAAAAGTGTGCGGGAGAGACTGAGATACAAGGTCTTATTGCCATCTGGGCTGTAGCCCAAGAGCCTCGACCAAAAAGTTACTTAAGTCATATTTCCATCATCTGCAGATGGCTGTGTATTTATTTCTCTCCAAAGTAAAATCCCAAATGCACTGCAGATATTTGCACGAGTCAAGGCTGTTTTCTCCTGGCAGGGCTGAGATGGGGCTTTGATCCTTCTGAGAAAACAGAAATGTTGGCCCTAGCCCGGCAAAGATGGCGCAGTGGTGGGTTCCCACAACTACCCGAGAGCCGGGAGCTGAGGCGGTGGGATGGGGAGTCCCGGGGTCCATGACCTTTGAGAAGCAAACTGGAGGCTGCTGAGTGATGGGGGAAGAAATCAAAGAAAGTAGGGTCACCAGGCAGGTGACTGGCCCAGAATAACCCTCTCAAGGACGGCAGCCATAGTCTGAACTCCGTGAGCAAGGCTGTGTGCGGAGGGAAAGCCAAACTGTGGAAAATTACTCAGGAGGAGCTGCTGCTCTGGACACAGAGCCCTGCTGTTCGGCCTCTGCCCGGCCTGTCTGCATCTCCTTCGTTGCACCCTCACCCCGGGGCACTGAGCCTGGCACTGGGAGACAGCCCCTGGCCTGAGTTCCCAGGCTGGCGCAGCCCTGGGTCAGAAGGGGCAGCCCAGGTTGCCGCTGAGACAGGGCTCCTGCCTGCCGCCAGGGGGCACACTCATCCCCTAGGTGGAAGTCCTCATGGTGCCCCCATCCCCCTGGAACCCAGGAGAAATGGGTCTGAGTGAGAGTGGTGGGGGAGGATCTGCTTAAGGTCTGAGGAGGGCAAACGTGGAAGAACCAGAGAAAGAAAGAGACTGGTCAAAAACTGAAGCCAAGAGTTTACGTCCTAATCTTTCCTCTCCTCCCCCTTTCTCTTGTTTCTCATTTTCACTGATGTCCGGTGTGTGTTGTCATTGTTTCCTCTGCACTTCTTGGCGTTTGTTTTCCTCTTTTTTGGGGGGGCGGGGGGGGGCTTCAGGTATCCCTTGCCTTAAAGGAATAACTACATTTGGCAACAGTGCTGATTTCTGTAAAGCGAATCCTGTGTTCCCATTGCCACCCACTATCAAAGTGCAAGTGTGTTCCTACGGCCCCAGGAGGGTGGGGGTGCGAACCCCCAGTGGAGTTGAAGGCTTCAGAGTGGAACAGACCTTACCCGTCCGTGGAGGAGACAGAATACTGCAAGTGTCTCATACCACTTCGAGATCTTTCCAGCCTTCCTCAGGGTGATCTTTCACTCTACCCTTTTCCTAGCCCCACAGAATTGCTCTCAGGCCTCAGAATATCTTGGCATTACACACACTGTGGGGTTTGAGCTGGACCCTTGGCCCCAGGGTCTGAATTTCTGGGCGGAGCTTCCCATGGTAAGGACAGCACCAGGGCTCTGGGAGTTGGGACTCAGAGTCTTCAGCCTGGTTCTTCCTGGTTAGTTTTTCTGGCTCCCCTGGTCAGTCAGCAGGCCCTATTCCCCAATCCCAGTTCCCTCCCTCTCTCCCCCAAATCTTGGCTCAGTGCTCTGGTTTCCTTTAAGACTTTCTCTCCACAGAAAACAACGTTGGCCGCCGGTGTCTCTGGCCTGGCTCGCCTAGAAGCCTGACCCTGACTCATGGTCCCTGGTCCCAACAGGACGTGGTTCGCACCGGTTTAGAAAGCTCTGGACGGGAAAGTCACAAACCATCTGCACCCTCTTCTTCCGCTGGAGACATTATTTATGTGTGTGGCTTTGTACTCGTTGCTAAATGCGGCCTGTGTGAAGGCTGTTAATTAACCCTTTGAGAAATGAGCTTCCCATCAGGGCAGGGACAGGAACACGTTTCTAATCAGGTAGTTAAATGCCGAAGATTTATCCCGCTTCAGATTAGGCCGCTTAATGAGGCCAGAGGAAGGCACTGGAGGAGATACCCTCCAAAGCAGTTTAAATAAAGCCCGTTTTGTGCACCCAGATTGTCAAAAGGGCAGGAAATTCTAAATCAACTGTGCTCCTGGGCCTTGGTGAGGAAACAGGAGCACGTGTATGGGGTGGTGGGGAGGGAGGTGGGCTGCCAAAGCCGCCCGCGTGAGGAGAGTGGGCTGGCTATCAGGAGACAGCGTACAGGCTGCTCTCCCAGTGACCAGCCTTGTAGCCACTTCATCTCTATGGCCAGCTGTAAGACTATGTCTTGCCCAGCCCCCCTCTCAAGGCACCGTGGCGGGAGAATGGAGGGCAGAGTCACGGTTGCCACCCAAATGTACACCATCATCCAAAGGCTGATTGTACCGTGGAGATGTGTTGGTGAGGTGGGGGAAGGGGGGTGACAAAGTGGGAGGCAGGACTTTCATTCTCAGTGACTTAGAGCTGACGGGTGGAGGTGGGGAGTCTGGGCCAGGATGTTTATAAGCTTTCCAGAAGAGGCCTCTATTCCCTCACCTGTGAACTGAGGGTCATCGTAGATTCTTACAGTTGGCTACATGGTTATGGGGTTCTTGACACTGAAAATGGCCTCTCCTGAAAGGAGGGGCCAATGTTTGGTTTCACTCATCCTGGTCACTCAACCCCAGACCCATTATCTGAACCCCTTCCCAGATCACCGAGGGTGGTGCTGAGGGGTGGGGAGGATAAGGGCAGGCAGCGTGATGGCCGGCGGGGGCTGGGGACACAGTGGCCACCAAGCACGGCCTGCCGATATTTATAATTGGGTCTCTTTACATTCTGTAAAAGGCGTGCCTAAAAGGCACCATTGAAAGCAAGGTCCCAGATGCCTGCGCTCAGCCAAACTTCCTGTCAGAGCCGAATGAGCCCAGAACACAAAAAAATGTATTCACAGCTCTGAGCCTTCCTTGCTTCCCAGGATTATTTCATTTGAAAATATTCAGAGCTGAAGAGAGGGGAGGAAAAGGAAACGGAGCCCAGCCTGATTCCTTAGTGACCCTGTGTCTGCTGCGGGGGTCGTGTTACCTCGCAGGCCACATGTTTACCAGCTTACGGTACAAGGTCCTTGTGAGGAGTAGGTGAGATAATGAATCCAAAGCACAGATAAATAACTTCAGGAGGAGACATGCAAGAAAGTTCTCTTTCTGCCTTCCTTCTTCCCTGTCCCCTCCCTCTCTCTTCTGCAACCCCTTATAAAGTGCCCAGATTAAAGCAGCCTAATGTCTTTCAACAATTTGACCCAGACAGACCCAAACAACAATGAGCCCTAAGCAGAACAAATACGGATTTTTCAACTTGACTCAAACAAAGTGAAGGTGTATATTTCAACTTTTCACTTAGCTGTGCTTCAGCAAGTTTCCAGGTGATTCTGATAGAGGCTAAAAGTTTGAGAACCACTGTTCTAGAACATTCAAGTGCTCCCCAAACCTAGAGGGAAATAACTTTGACTGAAGTTGACCCTCTTCCCAATCGAGTGACATTTGGGGTGAGGCTTCTGCAGCCAGAGGTGGGGCAGGAGGGAAGGATGACATTTCCCATCTGGAAATGGCTCTGGGGGAATGCTTTTCTAAGAAGGGCATGTGCTTGGTCTTCCTCCTCTCTCTCTCTGGGGCTTCCCCTGGGCCTCAAGTCACTCAGTCGGTGACCCAGGAAGCCTTCTCTCCATTCTAGGATTTGCAGCTGAAGTGGCCTTTGGGGGTGTCTTCACCCTCAGTGGTGGTCAGGCGTCCGATTCCCCTTTGTGGCGGATCCCCCTCCTCAGTCTTGCGGTACAAAAAGGACTGAGGGTACTTCCCAAATATTTCTCCCCCAGATCCCTCTCCCCCCCTCTCCACCTGGGGTCAGTAAAACTGCCAGTGTTCCCAGTACTGGGGTTTTCCCAGCCTGAGTACAAAAGAACACAATAAAACTGTCTGGCGATGGGAATCTCCTGTGTCTGCGCCGTCCAATACAGCAGCCACCGAACACATGTAGCTACTGAGCACTTGAAATGTGGCTAGTGCCACTGAGAAACTAGATTTTTAATTTTCTTTCATTTAAATTAATTTAAATTTAAATAGCCACATGGAGCTTGTGGCTACTGTATTGGACAGTGATGTTCTAGAATCTCCTTTAATGCCTTGGCCTCTGAGGCCTGCCTTCTCTGCACCCTCGGCATCTGCTCCAGCCCTACCGAATCTGTTCCACCTCACAGGGGAAGATGAGGCACCAGAGAGGGGGTACATGGGGTGCATAGGAAGCTGAGATGGGACTGGAACCCACATTCCTCTCTGCCTCCCAGCCCAGGCCTCTGGCCAGCAGCCCATGGACCTGGCCTCTGGCCGATGTGTGGGAAGTTGAGTGTGATAAAAACCCAAGCCCCCTTGGCCAGCGCCCAGCCGTGGTTTCACACTTCAGCTGCAGAGGCGGCAGCTGGAGAGGACTGTCAGAGGATGGGAATTCGGGGCCCCGGCCAACAGGCCCTGTGAGCAGGATCTGTCCCCAAGGGGGTTTCCAGGCCAAGCAGGGTTTCAGGTTCTGCTGGGGCCTTCTGGAGGCCAAGGGCCCTGCTTGATCCAGGCCTCCATGGATGCCCCTCATGGGGAGGGACACAGGGGACAATGGAGGTGTGAATGAGAATGTATGACTATTTGTAATTATGTGGGGGGGGGGGAGGGGAGAGGGCACCAGCTTTTCTAAGGAAGAGACCAGCCAGCTCGTTCCACCCTCCCAGCCAATCAGGACCAGCTCCATAACTAGTGGGGCAAAGTGCGAAATAAAAATCAGGGAGCCTCGTTCAAGAATTTTTAAGGTTTTCAAAACGGTGACACCAAGTAGAGGCCCTTCTGGGCCTGAGGCCCTGTGTAACTGTGAAGCTGGCCCTACCACCTCTACCTCAGACCTGTCTTCTGGGTCAGTCGTAGGGCAAAAGCTGGCCCACTCCTCCATCCCCAGCCCTGTCAGGGATTCTGGAGGCAGAAAGAGGCGGTTTCCAGCCTCCTCCAGGATAACTATTACACCCATTGCTGTTGAGTCACTTCCGACTCATAGCGATGTCAGGGATTCTGGAGGCAGAAAGAGGTGGTTTCGAGCCTCCTCCAGGATGGCTATTACACCCGTTGCTGTGGAGTCACTTCCAACTCATAGGGACACTATGGGAGAGCGTAGAACTGCCCCAAAGTGTTTCCAAAGAGCAGCTGGTGGGTTAGAACTGCCAACATTTTGGTTAGCAGCCAAGCTCTTAACCTCTGCGCCACCAGGGCTCCAGACAGCTATTACGCCTCCCCAAGTCTTCACTGAAGCAGACTGGGAGGGACTTCAGAGAGGTCATCTCAGCAGGTATGCTGATCCCTGGCGCAGCCTCCTGGGGGTGGTAGGGTGGTGGTGCGGAGACAAGGTGCAGCAGGGTAATATCATGACATATTTATCAAATGCTTCCTTTGTCCAGGTGTCTTGCTAAGTCTCTTATCTGTATCATCTCATTCAATCTTCATAACACCTTTGAGGCAGTTACTCTTGTTTGCCCCTCTTACAGATGGGGAAACAGGCACAAAACAAGGGGCTTTCTGGGGTGAGGGAAATGTGCTACATCTTGAGTGTGTGGTTGTTACACAGGTGTATACAGTCATTGAAATCCATCAAACTGTGCACTTAAAATCTGCCCGTGTATAGTACATAAGTTATCCCTCAGTGAAGTTGATTTATTAAAAACACTATAAAAAACACCAAAAATTGAAGCACAGAGAATTCGAGTAACTTGGCCAAGGTCACGCTCCTAGCAAATGACAGAACTGGGATTTTTAATTTAGGTATTCAAGGGTCAGAGATTCCAGGTCATGGGGTCAGAAAGATGAGGTTTCGGTCCTCCTGACTTTTTGTTCTTGAGCAAGTGGTAGGAGCTCTCTGAGCCTCAGGTCCCTCATCTGCGAAATGGGAACAAAGGTAGAACCTACCTTGCAGTCATGCTTTGTGCCGTCGCGGACATGTTGGCCAGGTGCAGACCCCACAGTGCCCTTAAAAGCCGCCCACTGTCCTCTCATCTGTTGTTCGTGCCTGTGGGCTGGGGGGCAGAGCCAAGGTCAGCCTCGGGGTGTGTTCTCTGCTCTCACCTCCCACCAACCCCCTGCAGTTCTTCCAGCTTAGAGCCCTGACAAATCACTGGGAGCAGGGTGAGTGGTGGGTGGGGCATAGTGGATGCAGAGACAGAGGGTAGTGGGGGTCACCAAGGGTCTCGGGGGTGGCATGCGAGGTTTGGACCTCCTTCGGTGGAGAGTCACTGATGAACTCTCGTCAGGGAGAACCGGAATGGGTCTAGGCTTTAGAAATGTGGAAGATGGGAGAAGGTGTCCGGAGGAAGGTCCCCAACTTAGGTAGAAGGAGAATATAGCAACTGGTTAACTGTTGACTTTGTTAGAAAAAATATCAAGTTAAGAACATCTTAAAAATTAAGAGTATCCATTAAAGAATAGAAATAGAATGTGCACCTTCCAGCTTCCGGCCTCACCTGTCCACACGGTCCTCCACTCTGCTGAGCTGGGCTACATTTATTCATTTGCTTGTGGCTCCCTCCCCTCCCAAGGAGCTTAAATTGTGTTTTATCACCTTGGCCTCCCAGCTCCTGCCCAGGGACGGACACATAGTAGGTGCTTAATAAATGCTGGTAGATGAAGAACTAAGAACTGGGGTTAGGCAAGCCCTGCACAAGGATTTAGGCCCACACTCAGGTTCCACTAAGGGGAGGGCCTGCCCCATTGCTCAGGTAGGGAAGTGGCTCTGGGTCCACACCACCTTCCCTACTTAGGCCAACTCGAGTGGCCGCACCCCTCTTGGTTCTGTTTTATGAAAAGTCTAATTTTTTTGTCTCCAAGGATCTACTTTGGTGCTCAAATCCTCATAATATCTTCACCAGTAGGGTAATACACTTCACAGAAGAGAAAGCAGAGGCTCAGGCAGGTTAAGGGACTCCCTCAAGGACACACAGCAAGATCCTGACAGAGCTGGCCCGAGAACGAGGGCCTCCTGGCCCCAGTCCTGCTCCTCTACACACCCAGTTGCCTTTAATGCTCTCTCAGCTCCCACCCTCCACCCCAGTAATGGAGCCCAGCTGGGTGGGGTTGGCTGCAGAGAAGCTTGAGGCTGAGATGGGGCCAGCAGCTCATGGAAGTTGGGCCGTTTTCCTGGGGCGGAAATGAGAAGCAGATGTGGCTCGGGAGCTGGGGTGCAGACTCATGCCGTGTCAGGGGGCTCAGGTTACACGAAGGGACACGTGACCGTGGTTACAAAAACAGCCTAAAACCCCCAAAGCCCATGTTGTACAGGTCCAGCCCCCACCCCCTCACTACTTGTTTAGCCCCTGTGACGCGGAGGGTGTGGGGTGAGAGAGGGTCTGGAGAGCAGGACCCCTGGCTGCTGGGTCTTCTCACTCCCAGTCCGTGTGTGGAGTTTAGTTTCTGCTCCTCAGCCCAGAGCTGACCCTCCACTCCAAGTCCCTGTCCTCAGGAGGCTGCCTAAGAAGGGCCTCTACAAAGGCCCCCAGCAGCCCCCCAGCCCAGCGCTGGCTTGACGCCTAGCCCCTAAACACCTTCTCCACCTCACACGGCACTTGATGATTGGCCACTTTGCTTCACTCCTTTGGGTGAAGGGATGGGCCCCTGGTCACAATTTGTACCTTTTCTTGGAGAGCTTTGAGTCATACAGTTTTCAGGTGGTCCCACCTGAGTGGAGGTCGGTTTATTAACTCCTTCCAAACAGCCAGTGGGGGCAGAAAGGAGGCTAACTGTGGAGGAAGCCAGGTCCTGGCACAGGTCAGAAGGAGCCCAGGAACAATCTGGCAGAGATACTGTTTGTGCCGAGAGGCCTCTGATCTGCCCGGGCCTCCCCTCCCCGGCATTCTCTCCCTCAGCCAATGAGGTGCGGCCAGTTCATTCATTTTCTCATTCATTAAAAGATGGTCCTTGTGCACGTGCTGTGGAATGCACTGTGAACAGGGCAGGGTGCTAAGCCCTGAGGATCCAGAGGTCCCTTAACACAAATCCAATCTCTAGAACTTCACTGACCGCTGAAGGAAGCAAACATAAAATAACTTTGATTCATTCACTCACTCACTCATTCATTCATTCATTCAAGGGTTACTATTAGTGAGTGTCTACTGTGTGCCAGACACTGTTCTAGGCTCATAGGATATATGAACAAAACAAAGACCTCTTCCTTGGTGGAGTTGACATTTCTGCAGGGGAGACAGACAATAAAACCCAAAAATAAGAACTAAGTTAAAGAGTATATTTAGAATGTGACAGTTGCTATGGAAAGAAGGAAAAAGTGGACCAGGGTTGGGGGGACCAGGAGGTGGGGGCTGGTTGCAGTGTTACAAGGCAGGGAGGGTGGGCTTCACCAAAAGGTGAGGCTGAAGCAGAGACTTAAGGCAGCGAAGGAGATGTGAGGGAATACCTGGTGGAAGAGCAAAGGCCCTGAGGCAGGAGGGGCCCTGGGGTGGTGAGGAACAGCAAGGAAGTCCACGTGGCTGGGGTGGAGAGGGGAAGGGATAGGAGAGGAGGTCTGAAGGTAAGAGGGGCCAGGCCATGGAGGGTCTCAGGGGCCACAGTAAGGATTTGGCTTTTACTCTGAGTGAGATAGGAGCCTTGGAGGGTTTTGAGCAGAGAGACATGGATGGACTGGTGGGGTTTTTTTGTTTTGTTTTAACAATAATTTTTTAATATTTTATTTTGGTAAAAATATATAGAACAACAAATTCACGTCTTTAACAGTTTTAAATGGTATATTTACAGCGACGTTAGTTACATCTGGTTATTACATTTACAATATTGCATAGTATTCCACTTGGTGATGGTTGAGCAGCCATCACCACTATGTATTCCCCACAGTTTTTCATTGCCCCAGGCAGAGACCAGTACCCCTTAAGCAATCACTCTCCATTCTCCCCTATACCGATTCCCTGGTGACACCAATGCACATCAGTCTCTGTACAACCTTTGCCTATTTTAGACATTTAATATAAGTGGGATTGTGCAGTATTTGCGTGGGTGTGTGTGTCTGGCTTACTTCATTCAGCATAATGTTTTCGTCTACGTCATAGCATGGCTCAGGACTTCACTTTTCTTTATGGCTGATTGATGCTTTTTAAAGGACCACTTGGGCTGCTGTGTCAACAGTTGACCAGGAAGGGTGGGCGAGCACAGGAAGACCACGGGAGAGGCGATGGGGCGGTAGCAGTGGGCGGCTGGGAGAAGGGCTTGGGAGAAACTTGAACGAGATTCCACGGTGACTTGGAGAAGAGAAGGGTTAACTCTGACTAAGGACGTGTTCCCAGAGGCGGTGACTTGAGCAGGATTTCAAAAAATGAGCAATTCAGCGGGCACACAAAGGGGTTAGAACATTCCTCCACTCTGTGTGACTGGGCAGAAGGGAGAGCGAGCCAGGCCTGTTTGGAGAGCCGTGAAGCTGCTCATCACTATTGAAGCACTAGGGCCAGGTGGAGTGAGGCGGGGCCAGCGAAAGAAGGGCCTGCCGCCATGCTGAAGGGGCTACCCTGTGGGCACTGGGGAGTTACAGAGTTCAAACTGGGGGGTGGGGGAGGAGGGAAGAGGGGCTAAGATCCGTAAGACCAATTTCCAGTTAAGAAAGCCCTTTGGTCACCATGAGGGGGTTGGATGAGGATGGGAAGAGGCAGGCCAGGTTGGATGGAGAAGACAAGAGCCTGACCCAATGCAGAGGCAGAGAGAGGGGAGGGAGGAGGAATATTTAGGTAGAAGAGAGGGCCAAGTAGGTGCGAGAACGGTGGAAAGAGGAGCAGGCTGTTTGGGGAAGAGGATGAGCCCAGTTTTGGAGGGGCTGTATTGGAGGTGTCCTTGGGAAATCAGAGGGAGAAGCCCTGACGAAGTTGTCTGGAGCTCGGCAGAGGGGACTGGACACCAGATACCCACCTGAGGGCCCTCAAGGGGCAGGAGGCATTCTGAGCCGTGGACGTTCACCACCAGGGGGAGACACTTTTTCTTCTCTACCAGTTGCCCTCAAGTTAATTCCGACTCATGGTGACCCCATGTGTGTCTGAGCAGAACAGCTCCATGGGGTTTTCAGTGGTTGATTTTTTGGAAGTAGATCGCCAAGCCTTTCTTCTGAGGTGCCTCTGAGTGGACTTGAGCCTCCAACATTTTGGTTAGCAGCCGAGCGCATTAACTGTTTGCACCACCTAGGGATTCCTTTCTTCTCTAGGAAGATCTGAATGGAGGTATAGCTCCCTCCTCTTTGCCTCACTTCCAAGGCCTTTGAAACAATGGGGTTTGAAAAGTAATCTTGAGTGTGAAGAGCAAGGATGCAGAAGAGGGTGGGTTCTCCTGGGATAATGCTGAGAAATCGCCAACAGCTTCTCCCTGAAGGGGTCCCAATGCACCCCCAGGATGTTTGCGGTGTGTGCTTGGTATGGGCAGGGGTCTCGGTGTCGGCTTGTCTAGGGGCCTATGTGTGCAAACATGTGCTTTGTGTATGCATGTGTCATGGGAGTAGCATTTTAAAAGAGTAAAGTGATGTATTTTTCATCCCCCATAGGTCTGGTTCTCCTGCAGTCCTTCACTGTCAAGACCAGGATAAGGCTTGTTGCCCAGGGAGCGTGGGCAGCATCAAAGGAAGACTTCAAGTCGGGATGAAGTAGGATGTAACATGGAGAAGCTGCTGTGGACGTGAGCAGGACAAGAAAGGAGGACCCAGGGAAGAGAGAGCGTGGGAAGTGAAGAGTCAGCACCCCCTCTCATCCCAGGACGAGACTCAAAGGTTGTGTGGGAGAAACCCCAGTCAGGCTTGTGGGTAAATCTCTCTGCAAGGGGCTCAGGTGGGGCTTGACTCTCAGACTATAGCCACAGGAAATTACAGTGAATCCCCTTAGTCAAGCAGAGATTCTGGATCCTGCCAACGCAATGTGGTGATGCCCTGGGGGTAGTTTAAAACTGGCTGAGGAACAGGGTCTAGGAAGTGGCTTCACAGAACTTCACCTCCTCCAGTGTGGCGGCAAGAATGCAGCCAGCCGGGTGTTCCTGGGTGTCAGGGTAGGTAGGAACTGAGGCCACAGAGGAAGAGTCTGCATGACCAGTCATATGTGGGGACCACACATTCCAGCAGTCCCCCCGCCACCCCTAACCGCCATCAACACCCCCAAGAAGCAGTCTAGGTGAATCCTAGGGCCAAGGCCAGATCAGCCCTATCCCATCCGTGCGTGGAGAAGAATGCGGAGGACTCCACAGACCTCGGAACCCCTCTTCCCACCACCACGGGGACCCACAAACTCCCCTCTGCACCTGGAAATTATCTTGACTATAAGAAGAGGGAGGAGTGAGAAAACCCTAGAAAATGGAACATTTTACTTGAAAAAGACAGATTTCAACAGGCAGAAACGGAGATAGCTTTCCTTACCGGCAAATTAACAATTTCTCTCTCTTTCACTGTATTTGTGTGTGTGTGTGTGTGTGTGTGTGTGTGTAAGCGTGTGTGTGGCCTCTGTCAACAGTAAAGTACGGTACAAAAAACATTGAGAAAGATGCTGGTTTGGGCCCATCTGAGTTGTACTGTGTGACTTTCAACCCTTCCACGTGTCTGACATGTTTGTCTGGGCAGCTTTGCAGCTTCTTCCATTCTGACCTTGCTTTGAGATTCACTGTGTGCTTGATTTCGGTCAGGAGTCAGAAATCAATAAAACTGCCAACCAGATCAAACCAAACCCCACTGCCATTGAGGGATTTCCAACTCACAGCAACCCTGTAAGACGGAGTAGAACTGCCCCATAGGGTTTCCCAGGCTGTAAATCTTTACAGACGCAGACTGCCACGTCTTTCTCCCGTGGAGCAGCTGGTGGATTCCACCCCCCCGAACATTTTGGTTAGCGGCCAAATGCTTTAACCATGGTACCTCCAGAGCTCCTTAAAATTACCAAAACCTGTATTAATTGTCTGTTGCTGCATAACAAATTACTCCAAAACTTAGAAGCTTAAAACAAGAAGAAAGATTTATTTTCTCACAGTTTCTGTGGGTCAGGAATTTGGAAACAATTTAGCAGGGCGGTTCTGGCTCAGAGTCTCTCCGGAGGTTGCAGTCATGTGAAGGCTTGACAGGGGCTGGAGGATCTGATTCCAAGATGGCTCTTTCACACGATTGGCAGGTTGGAACTGGCTGTTGGCAGGAGGTTTCCGTCCCTCACCACATGGATCTCTCAGTGGGGCCGCATGAGGGTTCTCATGACATGGCAGGTGGCTTTCCCCATTGTGAATGATTTGAGAAAGCAATGTGGAAGCCTCAGTGTCTTTTATAACCTAGCCTCAGAAGTCACATTTGGACATCTCCACAAACTTATTTCCTGCTCTCAAAAACGCTATGGTATTGCAAGGTAGGTGAAGCGTCCCTACCACAAAACAAGATGCCTAAGGTCCAAACAAAGTGATGTGGGTCTTCAGAGGACAGAGTGAGCCGCCCAGTCAGGAGTCCAGGGAGGCTTCCTGAGGACGGGCAGAAGCGCCTCTGCCCCATTCCCCCTACCCTACCCGAGTGGCTACTCCTTGCAGAAGGAGGCCTGGTACCTGTGGACTGGTCAGAGAGGGAAGCCTGTGGGGGACCTGGCCATGTGAGGGGCTGGGTGGGTGTGGGCAGGTGGAAGCCTCCAGGGAGCTTCCAGAGGGGAGGCAGCATGGGCCCCTGAGGGACTTAGAAGTGAAGTGAGGAAGGGAGGGGTCAAGTGAGGGATGGGGCTCAGAGAAGGAGGGTGGAGTCAAGGAATCCAGGCTGGGCCACGTGGTCCTCCGCCATTTTCTGGGCTGTAGTGACCCAGGCACTGGGCCAGGAAATGGGGCTACAGGGACAAAGGCCAGGTCCCAGTCCTCAGTGAGCTCGCAGTCTAGTGGGGAGAACACCAAGTTGGAGGCAACTTTCAGGAAGTAAAGTGCGCTCAGCGCAGTGAGAGGGCGGCACAGGGCCTGTGGGCGCACAAGGACACCTGCCTGAGAGAGGGCTGGGGGAGGTCAGGAAAGCCTTCTCACAGGAGCTGCTGCTTGTGCTGCTTCTTATAATGGGAAGAGGAATAAGCTAAGCAAGGGAGAGTGCACTAGGCTGAGAAATTGGCAAATGCACAGGCCAAGAGCATGAGGTATCCCTGGAGCAGTGACAGTGGGGGATGGCAGGAGCGGAGGGCATGTGGGAGAGTGTTGAGAGATGACGCTGGAGGGGCCAGATGAGGTGTGGCCCTGCCAGCAGGGTGGGGTGGTTTGGATTTCTTCCAGAAGGCAAGGAAATTATGCAGGAATTCAAGTCGAGGCATGATGGGATCAGATTTGCCATTTAGAAAGATCCTCCAGGCAGAAGGGAGGATGGTTTGAAGAAAGGGAGTCCCAGGAAAAGAGAGCAGTAACCCAGGCTCTGGAGACCCTGAGTAGTGCAAAGCATTAATGCACTAGGCTGCTAACAGAAAGACTGGTGGTTCAAGTCCACCCAGTGGTACCTCGAAAGAAAGGCCTGATGATCTACTTCAAGAAAATCAGCCACTGAAAACTCTATGGAGCACAGTTCTAATCTGACACGTATAGGGTCACCATGAGTTGGAATTGACTCCCTGGCAACTGGCAACCCAGGCTCTCCATGCAAGAGTAGAAGCAGGTAAAGAAAGGTGAGAACAAGCTTGAGAGGTCTTTAGAAGGGTGAGTAGTGCCCAGTCGTGCCTAGAGACTGACCGGCAACCAGTCCACAGACAGAGCCCTAGTCCTCGTCTCAGATAAACTGTCTGATTCAGGTCATAGTTTAAGCCCAACCTCTGCTTTGAAAGCCCTCATGACCCCAGCAGCCCTGCCCCAGACTGACCCAGCCAACACTAACCCCAATCTGCTGCCCTCAGCCTGGTAGGAGGAAACCCCTAACACACACCCCATTGTCCAAGTCTCCTTGGAAGGCTCTTTGCTGCAACATCCTGACTGCCCAATATGCCAGGCATGATGTCAGGGGTCAGGTTTCCAGTTGAGTTAGAAGACACCCCTACCCCTCTATCCTGGAGGGATGCTTAGTCTAGTGAGAACTCAGTCTTTACCTGGAAGGCGAGGAGACTGCTGTGGCCTGGGAGTTGGGAAGTGCTGGGTTGGAACTGGCAGGGCAGGGTGACAAACACTGGCGTGGGGAGGCTCAGGGTAGAGAGGCCCAGCTGGAGGGTGAGACAGGACAGGGCTCCAGGGCCCCTACAGGGCGGGCCAGAGCAGTGGTGTGGGGACCTAGAAAGGGACAAGGAAGAAAGAATCAGGTCGTCCTGCAAGGTGGATGGGGCTGGTGACCCCATATTGCAGTCTATGCCTGTAGCCCAGTACATAGGCTGGGGTCCCTGAGACCGGAGTTACCCTTACCGCAAATTCTCTAACCCCTCAACGGAGCAAGCTGTGTTGCCCCCTCCGCACAGCAGGTGGCGCCATCTTGCTGGGATTGGTGATTCTGAGACTAGAGTGAGTGTGGCTGGATGGCTAAGAAACCCTTCCTGGGAAGGCAAAGAGAAGGATGGGGAGCCTGCCACTGGGAGAGTTTCGGGAGGGCTCTCCAGTCCTCCCTCCCAGAGGGCCTCTTCTTTGCAGCCCTGCAGTCTGCTGCTCCCTGGGCACCACACCTTGTGCCTACCTGCTCGATGCACACCTCCCCACCTATTGGCTCATCCCCAGCTCTTCCAGCCTCTCCCTTCTGTCACCACTTCCCTTGTTGTCTTCCCTTCCCCCCATCCCTGCTCTCAGCTAGGGTCCAGGGAGAGGGTCTGGTGAGCTGTTCACTTTGAGGTATCATCACAGGATAAGGGAACTCCAGGTTCAGCTCAAGGAGATCTATTTGGCAATGGGGATGTCACCAGAGGGGTTCTTCTCTGAGGTGCCTCAGAAGAAAGGCCTGGTGATCTACTTCAAAAACTCAGCCACTGAAAACCCTATAGGGCACACACAGTTCTACTCTGACACACATGGGGTCCCATGAGATGGGGTCAACTTGATGGCAACTGCTTGATTTTTGCTTGGCTAGTCAAGAAAGAAAACCCAAGGAGTCCAGGGGAGCCCCACTGGGCTTCCCCAGCCCACATGGTGTCCCTTCTCTCCCCACCTCATCCCTTCCTTTACTTGGGCTTGGGGCAGCACACCTGCCACAGGGGGGAGTCTCCTCCTCCACCTCAGGCAGTGGGTGTTGGTGATGATGGAGCTGGCCAAGGGGTTGCAGAGAGTTGGGGTTGTGCTTCAGAGAAGGTGGCGGATATGGAAGCGGGATGCTGTGGCAGAAGAACCCTGGGAAGGAGCGGGTGAGGGCTGAAGGTGAGTTATCCAGGGGAACTTCCACAGCTGTTAGGTGGAGTCTTCAGGACAGAAGGGCCTCCAGGGAGAAGAAAAGAGGAAAAGAAGCAAAGGGTCTAGCTGGGGTGGGTCTTGGCTGATCCAGAAAAGCCATATGCCTAGCCCAGCCTTCCTTAACATGACTGCCATAGTTTTTAGACTCCAAATTTGTGTCGTAGGTTTGATAAGAAGTAGGATATTTATGAGACAACAGTGTAGAATGTTTTAAAGAAGGGCTGTCCAGGAGCACGGGGTGTGCCAGCTCCCCAAGGCCCAGCTCTGACACCACCAGCCCCCAAGTCCTCATCTCAGCTCTAGCGGTGCTGTGGGTCCCTACTTCTGGTTTTATTTCAACCTAAAATAAAACACCAACTAGTCACCCTCAGTCTCCAGAGGGATAGGGTGCCCCTTCTCTAGACAGCTTCTGCTTAGACGTGAATTTTTAGGTGGTCAGTGTTAAGAGTAAGTGATGGTGAGTCTGTGTGTTAAATGTCAACTCCTGTTTCAGAGCGTACCTGGGCAGGGGCAGCAGGTTGGGACTGAGGAGGCCAGGAGGGAAAAAGTACGAAGAGAGGGAAGAGAAGAGAGGATATCTGAGAAGGGAGGGCAAGAACAGCCAGGCAAGAGGAGGGTGTGATTGAGTCACGGCAGGCAGGCTGCTGAGGAAAGAATGCCCATGGCCCCCTGGCAATGAGGGCTGCAGGGGGAAGGGGTCAGGAGGGGCCAGGGCTGAGCTTATGTCTGGGTCAGGTAGACCACCATAAAGGTCAGCCAGAAATGTCCTTGTCTGCTCCAAAACAGGGGAGCTGAAGGGGGCATACTGGCTGGGCTGGGGGCAGGAGAGGCATGGACAATGATAGAGAGTTCTCAGACGTCTGGGACAGCCAGCTGGAGGAAGGCCTGGACTGGCGAGGCAGATGTTGGGAACTCTTGTTGCGTATCTGGAATTTTCTGACTGGTTAAGAAGTTGTCTACTGAGTTCTTGTTCTGCAGGAAAGTAACTTTTTGCTTGATTTGTGGCTGAGGGTGGCATTGCTGATAAACCTATTAACGTTGCCCACGGGGGGTGGCGGGGGAGGGAGTCATGGCTCCCAGCCCACAAAGAGAGCTTACGGTGCAACTGGGGAGGCGGGATACACAGTGAGATGAGAAGCAGCAGCGCCCAGGGTGGAAGGTGCCAGGAGGATGGGATCAGGGTGACCTCAAGGAAGACTTCTAGGAGGAGGAAGGGGATTCAGACAGAGGGAGAGCCAGGGCTTCCAAGACTGTGGAAACAGTGAAAGCAAAGGCACTGAGAAGGGATGAAAGATTGGGAGAATGGGGAGAGATGGATGAGGGCCTGGAGCACAGAAGACACTCAACAGACTTTGTAAGGCTGGAAGGGTAGGAGGGAAGAAGAGCTGTTCTTAGAGGCAGGCAGCCCTGCCATTAGTCCTGCAACAAACAGCTGCAAAAGCGCCTTCCACTTGGGGAGCCCCCATGGTGGACCCCCACCTCAGCACCTCCACCCTAGGCTTGCTCATGACCATGAAATGAGGTTTAGAAACCATAATGTGACCAAATCCCACCAGACCCTCCTCAGCCTCCAGAATCCATCTCTACCCCATTCCTTGATGGGTGGCAGCCACTCCAGCTCCCTACTGGAGACAGGGATGTTTGCCACCCTGGAGTGACTAAGTGACCAGTAACCTCCCCACCAAGATGGCAGCTAAGCCGGACAGCGGGTCCTTTGTCTGATCCTGACCCTGCTGGGAGGCCCAGCTTCGGCCTGAGTTTGCTCAGTGTTAATTATTGACCAGGTGCCCAGGGACAGGGCCTCTCTGGCCAGCTGGATGGAGGGCAATCAGGGCTGGGGCTTTGGCCTCCCACAGCATCAGGTGGGGCTCACCTGGGGCTAGGGGAGGGAGGAGATGGCCCTGGCCTTGGGTGAGAATCAAAGAGGCTCAAATGCCTCCCCTATAGCTTCCCCAGCCCATTATTAAGTGAATTGCAGAGAGTGCCCAGCCCAGAGCAACTGAAAATTATATGTGGGGTCAGACCCTCCATAAAGAGAAGGAGGGGCAGGAGAAATACCTTTATCTCAACAAGAAGGAGATGGAGAACAGAGAGAAGACACCAGGATGAAGGTGTGAGGTTCTCTGAGGAGAACGTAGGTGGACTCTTAGATCCAGTGGCCCCACCCAGAGCGCATGTGGCCACACGGCCCCTCTCCTGAGGCCCTCTCTGGTGGAAGACACTACTCCACTACTCCAAGAGGGTATTGAGGGGTTGGTTAATTCTGGGCCAGCGGCAAGAGGGATGAGCCACCCCAGCCCCTGAGTTGACCACCTCAGGTTTCTGGCCCCAGGTGAGTATGGATAGTTGCTCAGGGAGGCCTCAGCCAGGAGCAAGGAGGAAGGTACATAAAGTGGTACATATCAAGACACAGGAAGTAAAGGAGGAAGGTAGAGCGAAAGACAGAGTGATAGTATTTATAGGCGCACTAGCTCACTAGCTCCTAGTGCTTGTTATAAGCGTAAGTGATCTCAGTTGACCATCAGTTGAGCTGGGGTGGGAATGCAGTTCTTCAAACACTGAAGCCTGTTGGCTGAATATTCTTCATAGGGAAGGAGACCAGGTGGGAAAGCCTCTGGGTGTTAGGCAACAGTGTCTCAGGCCTTAGGAGGCAAGGGCGGATGGCAAGCCTCACACCCTCAGCTGCCACCTCTCTTTCCTCTTTGACTTTACCTGTGAGAAGTCAATATTGATGTTTTACAACCTAGGATAAACACACTTTTTTTCCTCCCCTGAGGTGTTATCTGGTCTGGAGGGTTAATCAGTGACAGCCTGGGCGTGGGGGAGCCTGAGAGAAGAAAGCAGTTATTCAATTCAATCTCTTCAACCCAGCTCCCCACCCTCTGCCTGAGGGGACTGACCTGGCTCTGCTAGTGGGTGGGGAGAGGACATTTGGGAATCTGGGGGTGTGTCAGCGTGTTTGGGAGACGTTAAGTTAGATGTTGTCCGAGGAATGCATCCCTGAAGCATAGTTTGAGCTGAGCATGATGGTGGTCGACTCAGTGCTATAGTTCCATTACTTCTGAATTAGATTAAATGTCTACCACACACAGAGCTTTGGTGCATTGAGAGGAATATGAGAGAGGGGAGTGTGTCAACTTAGAGAGAGGCAATTCAGAGAGGGGATGGTAGGCATGGGGCTGAGGCCATGATGAGGAGCCAAGAGACTTCAGAGAGGCACACTGAGTCAGAAGAAACAAAATGCTCTCCTCAAAAAACCCTCAGAATACTGGGGCATGGGATAAGTGTTGGAACCATTTGTTGTTGTTAGTTGCCACTGAGTCAGTTCTAACTCATGGTGACCTCATGTGTGCAGAGTAGAACTGTGCTCCATAGGGTTTTCATGGCTGTGATTTTTCGGAAGCAGATTGCCAAGTCTATCTTCTAAGGAGCCCCTGAGTGTGTTCGAACAGCCAACATTTCATCTCGCAGTCAAGTACCTAACCATTTGTGCCACCAGGGACTCACTATTGGAGTCACTGAAAGGATATTAAAGACAGGTGATTCCACATGGCTGGAGAACTTGAAGACTTGTAGCCAGAGAACCCGAGTTACATAGATGAAGGTACTTTCTAAATGTCATTTGTGATGGGACTGGACTATAGTTTGGGAAAACTGAAGTTGAACATACACGGTAATGTACCCTGTGCTGGGCAATTGGCTGGGCCTTTGGATGATGAAGATGGAGAAACTTGGTCTGTGCCCCTCAAAAGTTTCTCTCAAGGGAGATAGACTATGGCAGAGGTGACTAAGTGTCTCCCTACATCTCTTTCTCCCTCTTTTCTTTAATTGTGATAGAACCTCCTGAGTTTTTAGCTGGGCACACAGTGGCCCAGAATAAAGATTGCATTTCACAGCCTCCCTTGCAATGAAGTGTAACCATATGATCAACTTTTAGCCAAAAGGAGGTAAACAGAAGGGATGTGTACCACTTCTAGGTTGCATATTCCCCTGCCCCTTTCCCCCTTCCTGTTCACTGGAATGCAGACTTGGTGGTGAGCCATGTTGGACTGTGTGGGTGAGGACAACATCCCAGGATGGTGGAGCATGAAGACCAAAAAGTCCAAGGACCCAATGACTTCATAGAGCAGAACCTCCATACCAGCTTATACTATCTCATGGGAGAGAAATAAACTTGTATCTTGTTGAGGCTACTGTTGTTTTTGGTCTCCCAGTTATGCCAGCCAAACTCTGTATCATAACTAATTTGGAATACTTGGAAGTAAGATGCTGTTATACGTGATTCCAAAATATGTGACATTATCTTTGCAGGTAGTGGAGTGGACACAGATATTTTAGACTGGACAACTGGTGACCCTTGCTATACTTTGGCAAAAGATTTCATAGAACTGCCGTATGTGATACCTTGGCAGGAAGACTATATGCCAGATAAGCCTGTAACTCTAGGACAACTTGAGAATGGGTGAGTACTGAGTACTTCTTGCTGCTTTCTGCAAATCCCTAGAAGAAAGAGATGAACTCAGGTTAGATCTAGCCAGTTTGCAAGCAGAGATGGAGGGAATACAGCTCTGTGGAGAGAGGACCTCTGCCTGTTGCCTGTAATCTACGTTGACTGAGAGTCTGGTGATCTGGAGACTTGAAGAGTTGGAAAAGCCAACTGCACCCATGCCCCAGACTGAAGCAGTCACTTAAGTTGGCTCTGAAAAGACAGCCTTAGTAGGAGTTAAGACTCTGGCTCCAAACCTTTCTCAAGTTTTCCCTGTTAAGAATTTTCTTCTAGACAATGGGATCTAGCCCAGTTGCCAAAATCAGATTAAGGGTGTTGCCTTTCCACCCAAGTCTATTGTCTCAGATGGCCTGAAGATAACAGCCACTAAACCGTGAGGGGCCTGGGCAGAGCACGGAGGCCAGCAAAACAACGGCCTGAGTTTTCAAGCTGACACACCCTGTCAAGACAAGATCTTTGGCTGGAGTTACCTGCACAAGGAACTGACGAGAAGCAAATAATCTGGAAGCCTGAGAATTATATATACATTAAAAACAAACAAACAAATCCCAAACAAAAAAACACCAGCCTGGCCTTCAGAAGCCTGTGATTGATTGACCCTGATAATCCCTGTGCTTGAGACCTGCACCAACAGAAAGCAAGTTGTGTAAGCCCTGTGGCCCCCAAAGAGGACATATTCTTCAATGTCCACTTACGATGTGGTTCTAGAGGACAATAACCAAGTAAAAACCTCCTAGAGAGCAAAAAAAAAAGGGGGCCAAGGAGGACCGTGGACAAGGGAGCTACTTTCAGAAAACAGATGGACAGAGTCTTTAGACTTTCTAACTAGCAGGATTTGGTCATCACTATGGGCTGGGGCCATCTGTGTAGTTCCCATTATTTTATTTTCTGAGTAAGCGTTGTTGTTTTTGTTTGTTTCAGATAATATTTTACTGTGTTTTAAGTGAAGGTTTACAAGGCAGTTTAGGTTCCCATTCAACAATTTCTACACAAATTGTTCAGCGAGTGTTGCTGTTCTTAAAACTGTGGTATGTGGTTCTTGTTCCACCACTGTGTTGGGGTTGGGGATGGGGAGGTAACTTGCCTTTTAGTGTGTTGGCATCCAGGCTACGGGTAGTCACATCCATACTTGATTACAGTGTTAGGTGAAAGATGACATGGTATTTAAGGTTGTTTCACTTGGAAGAGGGTGATTTTGTTTTATGTCTGGAAAGAAAAGTGATCACAGCTGGGTGGCTAAAGGGGTGGACTGTGGCAGAATCTACTCTTTTACCCCAAGATCCATTTTTCCCTTCTCTTTCATAATAATAGAATCCCTGGCTTTTAGTGAAGCACACGGCTACTCAGAATAAAACTTCATTTCCCAGTCTCCTTTTAAACTAGACACAACCCTAAATAAGTTGCGGCCAATAGGAGGTGAGTAGTGATGTGTACAACTTCTGGATCATATTGTAAAGAGGCAGGGACACCCTCTCCTTCCCCATTCCCTTGTCATGATGACTGGAAGGTAAACATGTTGGAGAGCCATCTTGGACCATGCATGTGACAGTAAAACCCTAAGGTCGGTAGAGCAACAAGATAGAAGGAGGTTGAATTCCAACAATACTGCAGAGCTGAACCAGCAGACTAGCTAGGACTTGGTATGAGCAGAGAAATAAATTTGCTTAAATTGCTGTTATTTTTTGCTTCTTTGTTACAGTAGCGAAACCTCTCACCTGTCTAATACAGATGCACCTTAATTACTACAATACATGCTCTAGTAGAGGCACATGCAAGGTGCTATGGGAGTGCAATGAAAAATGGTTAATTCTATCCGGGGAAATCTGGGACGTGCTCCTAGAGGGAGTGATGTTTGAAAAGCGTCTTGAAGGATGAGAGACTTTTCCAGATGTACACATGAAGTGAAAGGAAAGGGCATAACTGAGAGGTGGACAGTCTGAGAAAAGGCTCAGGAGGGTGAAAACAGCTGAGGAAACATTCAGATGCATAAAAGAAAGGGCAGGGCCCGCTGATGGGATTGGTGAAGTAGACAGGGCCAGTTGTGAAGGCCCCTGAATGTCATCCTATGGAGTTTATACTTTACCATTTGGAGCCATTGAGAGGTTTAACGGGAAAGTAACGTGATCTGATTTTTTTTGGTTTTTAAAAAAAGATAAGTCTGGCAACAGCAAGTAAGATGGATTTGAGAAGAGAAAGCTTGGAGGCAGAGGGAAGGCTCTATGTAAACGTAATGTAAGTCAATTCTGATTTTTCTACAGAAACAATATTATAATAGAGGATTATGTTCCTGGCCATGGGCCTGATAGACAAATTTTTATAGAACTGACCACAAAAACCAAACTCAAGTAGTTATAATGGTGCACCCATAATCTGTATATTACAAAGCTTTCTGAGTAGTATATGAATAATTAAATAGGGCCACACAGCAACTAACCACAAAAATATGTATGTATGATACAATATTCTTATTCTCGTATTTCTGCCTTTTAAAAGATTTATTGTGTTACAGAAGTAATCTGTTTATTTTTTAAACAGCTTTATTGAGGTATAATTGACCTACAATAAACTGCACACACTTAAAGTGTAAAATGTGACAAGGTTTGGCATATTTACAAACCCTTGAAACCATCATCACAATCAAGAGAATGAACATTTCTATCACCCTAAAAGTTTCCTCCTGTATAATTCCTTCCTCCTGCCCCTTCTCCACACCCCCTCCCCTAGCAATCACTGATCTGCTTTCTGTCACTATAGATTAGTTTGCATTTTTTAGAGTTTTATATAAAGGAAATCATACAATATATATTCTTTTGTGTCTGGCTTCTTATTTTGAGAATCATCCATGTTGTGGTATGTATCAATAGTTAATTCATTTTTAATATTGAATAATATTCCATTGTACAGATACTCCGCAGTTTATTTACCCATTCACCTGTTGATGGGCATTGGGGTTGTTTCTCGTTTTTGGCTATCACAAATGAAGCTGCTGTGAACATTCATGTATAAGTCTTTGTATGGACATATGCTTTCATTTCTGTTACGGGTTGAATTGGGTCCACCAAAAAGATACATTGAAGTCCTGACCCCCAGTACCCCCAGAGGATGTAAACTTGGTTGGAAATAGGATCTTAGTAGATGCAATCAGTTAAATTAACATGAGGTCATATTGGATTGGGGTGTACTTATAAAGAGAGAAGATAAGCCCGGAGAAGACTGCCCTGTGAGGACAGTTAAGCTGCCATAAGTCAAGGAAACCCCGGGGCTACCAGAAGCTGGGACAGACAAAAAGGATATTCCTGTAGAAACTTTGGAGAGAACATGGCCCTGTGACACCTTGAATTTGGATTTCTAGCCTCCAAAACTGGGAGACAATAAGTTTCTTTATTGTTTTAAGTTACATAATTTGGGCAATTGTTATGGGGGCCTTGGAAACTAAAACAATTTCTCTGGGTAAATACCTAGGAATGGAATGGCTAGATCATGTGGTAGGTACATGTTTAACTTTTAAAGAAAACTTTAAGAATGTTAAACACGAAGAAAATGCTTTCCAAAGTTGGTGGTGGTTGTATATAATTTTACATTCTCATCAGCTGTGTATAAGGGTTCCAATTTCTCCACATCCTCATCAACACTTGGTATGGTCAGTCTTTTTCATTTTAGCCATTCTAATAGGTCTTTGGTGATATTTCAGATCTTTTGTCCCTTTTTTACTGGGTTGTTTGTTTTATTATTAAATTTTGAGAATTCTTTATATATTCTAGACACAAGCCCTTTGTCAGAGATATGATCTGAAAATATTTGCTTCCACTCTGAGGCCCCTCTTTTCATTCTCTTAACAGTGTCTGCTAAGAGCAGAAGTTTTCAGTTTTGATGAAGTCCAATTATCAATTTCCTCTTTCTGGATCATGCTTTTGGTGCTCTAGCTAAGAAGATTTTTGTCGAACTCAAAAGGAAACAAAAGTTTCTTCTACAAGATTTGTAATTTTAGATTTTATGTTTAGGTCTATAATCCATTTTTAGTTATATCTTGTATATGGTGCAAAACATGGATAGAAGTCTACTTTTTTGCTTGCGGATACATAATTGTTCTAGCACCATTTGTTGAAAAGACTATCTTTTTTGCACTGCATTGCCTATGTACCTTTGTTGAAAATCACTTGTCCATATATGTGTAGGTCTATTTCTGGACTCTGTATTCTGTTCTGTTGTTCTATTTGTCTGTCTTTACACCAGTATCATACTGTCTTGATTACTGTAGCTTTATAATAAGTTTGTAAATCAGGTAGTGTTTGTCTACCAACTTCTTCAGAAATTGTTTTGGCTATTCTAGGTCTTTTGCACTTCCATATGAATTTTAGAATCAGATTTTCAATTTGATTTTAAAGCTTCTGTTTACTTTTATACACAGAAAGCAAGATGAAGAAAGCAAAGGAAAGCCACCACTTAGAGATAATCCATAATAATATTTTGGATGTATACTTTTAGACTTTTTCTATACTTTAAAATACTTGTTTTTATCAAATATATATGTAGCATTTATGGTGTGCCATACACTTTTTTTTTTTTTTTACATCAGGTTTGTTGAAATATAATTTGCGTATAGTAAAATTCATCCTTTTTAAGTGTAGACTTTGATGAGTTTTGACAAGTATATACAGGCAAATAACCACCATCACACTCAAGACATCAAATATTTTCATCACCTCAAAAACTTCCCTCATGCACTTTTGCAGTTAATTCTCTCCTCTTACCCCCAGGACTCACTGGGCGGATTTCTGCTCCTATATTTTTGCCTTTTTTTGTAGAATGTCATATAAACGGAATCACAGTATTTAATCTTTTGTCATTTACAAATGTTAACTAATTTAATCTTCTTAGCACCCCTATGAAACAAAACCAAACCCGTTGCCATTGAGTCGATTCCGACTCATAGCGACCCTATGATGCAGGTACTATTATTTTCCTTATTTTACTGATGAGGAAATTGTGGCACAGGAACGTTAAGTAACTAGCCCAAGTTCACTCAGCTAGAAATCGGCAGAGCCAGGATTTGATCCCAGATAGCCTGACTGCCGATTGTCCATGCAATTAATGTGATGTTAAACTGCTTCTCTCTATGGGAATATCTCCTTTTCCTGCTTTGTTCTTGCAATGACTCATAAGGTGAAGGAACACCCTCACTGGAATAGCAGCATTTAAAAGTCCTCTTTTGGAGAGATTTTCATGGGAACTTTTGAAGAGACAGTGGGGGCAGTCTTTGAGCTGCCATTTGATGGCCCTTTGAGAAAGTGGTACAGAGATATCTGTTCTTGTCAGGAGGCCAAGTCCCAAGGTTGGGACTCATATCCTCAAATATGGATGGATAATGTCATCATGGTGTCACTGGCAGATGGAATGAACTTCACAGGCTGTCGTAAGTAAAGTTCTATACACAGAAATGTCTCCAGGGAGGGGATCACTCACCGTAAAGTAGAGACACTCTCCTCATTGTCAGTTGAGATGCGTGGCATGGTGTAGTGATTAAGAGATTGGAACATGATTGCATAGGTTCAAATCTCAGCTCTGGTTCTTAAAGCTTTGTGACTTTGGAAAATCTCTCTGGACTTCAGCGTCCTCACATGTAAGCGGAGACGGCAATAGTATTACCTCATCGGGTTGTTATTAAGATGAAATAAAATGGCACACACAAAGCACTTAGAACAGAGCTTAGCAGACGGTGAAAGCTTGATAAATATTAGCTAGTTATATTACCGTCGTCGTCACTGTCATCATTATTACTCCGGCATGGGCTAAAGAAGAAAACACCAAACCCATTGCTGTCGAGTCAATTCCAACTCATAGTGACCCTATGGGACAGAGTAGAACTTCCCCATAGGGTTTCCAAGGGGCGGCTGGTGGATTTGAACTGCTGACCTTTTTGGTTAGCAGCCAAACTCTTAACCGCTGTGCTACCAGGGCTCCTGGCATGGGCTAGAGAGTCTTAAAATATTTTTCTGTTTTCTCACAGAGCTGGTAAGAAGGGTAACTCCAAACCGTTTGGCCTCTGCTGGCTTCATTGCTCTGTGATCTCGTGAACTGTTTCTGAGATTCCCTCTGGGACCCCACCACAGAACCCACTCCTATTGATCCCTTAGGCTGAAAACAGGCTGATTTAAGATGGTCTCTCAGAAAGGTTTCATCTGCAAGTGATAGAAATTCCTACTCAAACTCTTTTCCAAACCAAACCAAACCCGTTGCCATCGAGTCAATTCTGACTCGTAGCAACCCTGTAGGACAGAGTAGAACTGCCCCATAGTGTTTCCAAGGCTGTAATCTTTACAGAAGTAGACTGCCACACCTTTCTCCTTCAGAGCAGCTGGACTTTAAACCACTGAGCTTTCCGTTAGCAACCTAGCGCTTAACCACTGTGCCACCAGGGCTCCTTCAAAAGAGTTAAAATATTTATCTCCTGTAACAGTGAGTCCACAGGTCCAGACTGTGTTGACTCACAGGTTTAAGGATGCTATCAATATTCTTTCTATTAAAATGCTCACTATTTTACCTGTGATTGAATACATTACATTTTTTTAAGTCTTGTTAATGCTTCCTGATACAACAACTTGAATGTCTAGTTCAATCTGTTTTGGTTTTTGGTATTCATAATGGCCATAGCTGAAAAAGACATGGCTCCAAATGAAAGAAGCACATTGGTTGTGCCCGTCAACCCGTG
The DNA here is from genome assembly GCA_030035585.1 of Dugong dugon. Lineage (NCBI taxonomy): Eukaryota > Metazoa > Chordata > Mammalia > Sirenia > Dugongidae > Dugong > Dugong dugon. The sequence goes on from CM057480.1 coordinate 56,746,671, forward strand.
ATAACTTAGTTTCACCCCCGTCTATCGGTTGTGCAATTTTATTGACATTTAGGTAGTAAATTTCCATCTTACCTGATGTCAAACAGTAGTTCTTGCAAAAAATTTAGAAGCTTTTGTATTTTTATATGTTTAACAGATTAATTCAAATTTCTCTTCAGCTTTTCAATTTGGAAAAATTTCCAAGCTTATTTTTTTAATTGCATAGATAGAGGTGACATATTTACAGAGTTTTCAGTAATAAGATCACCTCAGGATGGAAATGGAGGCCCTGGGTGGTGCAAACAGTTAACATGCTTGGCTGCTAATGGATAGGTTGGAAGCTCCAGTTGCCTGGGAAGAAAGCCCTGGCAACGTACTTCGGAGAAACCAGCCATTGAAAACCCTATGGAGCATAGTTCTACTCTGACACACATGTGGTCTCCATGAGTCAGAGTTGATTTGATGGCAACGGGTTGGTTATGACAGAAGCATTTCCAAATAACCGTTTTCAGAAAGCTCTCTCCAGAGCGTGTTTCGTTTGAAAAGCTGCTCCTTTCTCACTTATTGTTAAATGTTCCCTATACATTGCTTGACAGGATGGAATATTTTTGTCTGAAATATCCACCAGGGTTACACACTACTAATAGCGACCTGTCACAGAAAAAGTCAGCAGATCTGGAACCCCTCATCTTTCTGTAGAAGAGAAACTGGCTTTAGATTTGAAACCCAGAGGACCTCTTTGGGCTAAGGAAGAGCTTCCCGTTATTCTTCTCCATTTTCAAAGTATGTAAATATTCTTCAAGGAGGGAAGTGGTGGTTCCGTGTTAGAATTCTCACCTTCCATGTAGGAGCCCCAGGTTTGATTCCTGGCCGACACACCTCAAGCACAGCCATTAGCTGCCTGTCAGTGGAAGCTTGTATATTGCTATGATGTTGAACAGTTTTCAGCAGAACTTCCAGACCGAGATGGTGCTTTCCAGACAAAGGACAAAAAGGCCTGGTCATCTACCTCTGAAAAGCAGCCAGTGAAAATCCTATGGATCACAATGGTCGTATCCAAAACCCACCATGGGGATGGTGCGAGATCAGGCAGCATTTTGTTCCGCTGTGCCTGGGGTCACCATGAGTCAGGGGCCAACTCAATGGCAGCTAACAACAACAACAACAACAACATATTATTCTATTTAAGACACTGTTTTTATAAAACTAACCACACTGGTGACATACTGGAGCAGTTACACAGTAATAAACATAGTCATTGGCTGAAAGTGATCCAAAGTGGAAGGCGCCCCGACACACCCTGCACGGAGGAGTTTACCCTTATCTCCAGGACTCCTGAAGAACCTTCCGGGGCTCTGAGGGAGGGCATAGGGTCAACTCACTTATTAAATATTTGCTAAGTCCTTCTTAAATTTTTAGATTAAAAGAAAATAACCAACTCATACTATTTTTGTGTCTTACCCGAAGGGTCATACTGCACATTTCACTTTGGAGACCAAGATACAGGAAGGGAGCTTGGAAGGGATACGCTGGAAGATACCTGCTCATTATTCCACAGCCCCAGATCTCCTGCTGGGCTGGGCTTTGAAGGCCAGAGGGGCCAGGCCCCCTGTGGGGGGACTAACAGCTTTTCCTTCTAATCAACAGAAAAGCCCAAGCTTTCAAGCATATAGAGCATCTTGTACGATCTCCTAATGTACCCCAGTGGGATTCTCGGGGAGATTTCCATGAGCCACCATGTCCCCGGCCCCTCCCTGCCAGAATTCCTCCCTCTCTGGTCACCCCTTGAGGGGCTGGGAGGGGCTGCCAGGCAGCCGGGAGCATTAACTCTGGGTGGCTCCCTGAAGGGGCCTCTTGGGCAGGGCCCCTGTTTATGGCCAGTTGAGGGGGGAGTGGGGCTGAGGTGTAGGCAGTAGTTGTGGGTGTTGTTAGGGAGCAAAGCCCTAATGTGCGGCCTCGTTGGCCTTGAAGCTGAAGTCATCTCGGAGGCCGGACTGGGCAAAGGGCCTCTCCCTGCTCTTCCCAGCTTTACAGAGCCTTGCCCTTGGAAGATCCTCTGTAAATATTTGTTGGATTTAGTTGAATGGAGTTGAAATCTCATTTCCTGATTCCGGTAAGGTTGGAAGTGCAGGCTGCTTTGTGGGGGCTGGGCTGAGAAGGCTACAAGGCCAAATTGGGTCCCTCAGCCCTCGGGGAACATCTTGAACCTGGAAGAGCTTCAGCTATTCACATCCTCCCACCTGCCTCAACTTGTCTGAAGGTCCCCAACCCAGCTCATTGCCCCTGATTGTCCAGGATGCAGGGAAGAAGCAGGGGGAAGTCAGGGATAGAGGGGTGCCCTGTGAAGAGGACAGCTAAGCCCGAAGCCCCAGGGAGCATCTGGGCGCCCATCACCCTACAGAAGATTCCCCTGCCCTGCCTCTTCTTCAACCCCATCTGCACTACACATATTGGCCAGAAGGTAGCACCTTCATAATGTGTGTGTGTGTGTGTGTGTGTGTGAGCGTGCATGTGAGCGAGTGCGTATGACTGTGTTGCATGTGTGTGTGTATGAGTGTGTGTGTGAGTAGGTATATGTATATCTATGTGTGTGTGTATGTGTGTGTATGAGTCTGTGTGTGTGAGGGCGTATGCGTGTATATATGTGTGTGTTGCAGCAGAACCTGAGTGCCGGTTCTGAGTCTTGATCCCAGTCTTCAGCATTTTTCTCCCAAGGAAGCCTCTCAGCCAGTTCTGCCCTCCCTGGTCTGGCTCTCAGGAAGGTGCCCTGTTTTGGCAGCAGAGGAGACAAGCACGTGAGCACCCACGTGCACAGCAGCATTACCTGCCCCTGATGGCACGCTCAGACCCACATGTGTATGCACTTGCAGACTGCCACACAAGCCCCAGGCACAACGTGTGTCTCCACATGCAGACACGTGGCACGCACACTTGGGTCTACCCTGCAGTCCCACTGGCGTGCACACCCAGGCATGCACCTGCAGAGACAGCAGCCACCCCCAGGGGCATGGCACCCCCCAGGGTGTACAAGACGGTACAAGAGAGCCAGCTTGCAGGTCTCACTTGGAGGAACGTGTAATAGGTGGGTCCCCAGGCTTGCATGCTTCTCCAAGGCCGGTGTCCACCGCAGTCAGATCCATATACAGCTGCTGGGATGACACAGGCTCCCGTTGTGCTGCCAAGGCCCGGAGGGACAATGGCTGACTGTTTCCTCCCAGGAGCGCAACACCGCCTGGCAGCCTGGGGCCTGGGAGCCCAGCCGCCTGTTTCAGGGGGTTAGGGAAACCCGCCAAAGGCATGTTCTGTGTGAGGAGCTCTGGGGAACCCCAGTGACTCCCTCCCTCGAGGATCCCAGGGGAGATGAACTGGTGGCTGGGTTCCTGTGGAAATGGCTGTGCCCCTTCTGCTCTTTGGGAGGGGAGGGAGAATCTGGCTTTGCACCTGGCCTGACCTTTGGGCATCAAGGTCAAGGTCAAGGTCAGGTGGATGCCTGTGGTGGAAGTCCTGCCCTGCGAGGGCTGCTCTGGCCACCTGAAGCCACCCAGAAAATACTGCGCCCACTGGCCTGGGAAGGCCTCAGCTGCCCGGGCTGCCCCTGCGTGAGGTGGCCACAGGCCCCTTACAATTTCTGGGAAGAGACTTTTGATTCTTTATCAAACCAGGACATGGCCACTCTGTGTCTGAGGTTTGGGGGTGTGGAGGCTACAGCCTGTTGTTCTTTTGAGCCCCTCAAGTGCCCCATGACCAAAGCCATCTTCCATTTCTGTTCTGACATCCTCACAATTTTTTCTGGCATTCAAGACCCCCTACCCAGCCCCCACAATATGCCCATTCATTCAGTCTCTTAATTACTGTTTATTGACTACTTACCAGGTGCTGCTCTGAGCCTGGGGGACTGGACTGTTCTCCCTTTACTTGGTGACATCTTTGCACAAATCCTGCGTTCCAGGCAGACTGATTTTTCTTACTTTCTTCCAAATACACTACCTTTGCCTTTCTCTGTGCTTTTTGCTCATTCACGTATTAATTACTACAATAATCATGCATAGTTACTGAGTGTAGGGTTGCCAGATAAAATAATGCAATACTTTTATTTATTATTACAATTTCATGGTTTATCTGAAATTCAAGTGTAACTGGGCAACCTGTATTTTTGTTTTCTAAATTCAGCAACCCTAACTGAGCACCTACCGTAAGCTGTGTGCTCTGGAGAAGCAGGGATGGCAGACCCAGCATCTCCCAGTCTAGCAGGAGAGACAGAGAAGTAAACAGATCCCTACTGCAAGGAAGGGTGGATGCTCTTAGAGGGTAATTTCAGGGTGCCCTGGTGGTACCATGGTTAAGCGCTTGGCTGCTAACTGAAAGGTTGGTGGTTCGAACCTGCCCAGTGGTTCTGGGGGAAAAGACCTGGCAATCTGCTCCCGCAAAGATTACAGCCTAGAAAACCCTATGGGGCAGTTCTACTCCATTACATAGGGTCTGTATGAGTCAGAATTGACTTGACAGCACCCAGCAACAACATGAGCACTCAGGGAAGGGGCACTGGAGGAAGGGAACTTGAGTTAAGTCTTAAGAACTTTGTGGGAAGATGACCATGGTGATCACCAGAGCTGGGGAGACAAAGGGCAATTCTGTGCAGTGGTGCAGGGAGCCCCGCCGTTAAATGGCTATCTTCTGGGTGGGCTTACCTGGGGCAGGGCTGACAGTGTTTGGAGGAGCCGCAGTCAAGGCCAGCATGCAAGATTGGCAGATGCAGACAAAGGAAACAGAGACTGAGTGTGGAGCCTCTGCTTTCTATGAAACAGGCAAAGAAGGAAACATGATTGCAGACTGAGCACTTGGGGGTCAGAAGTAGAAGAGGCAGGTGTCACCTTTACCTTGTGCTGGGAGCGCCACAGCATCCTCTTTTCCATTAGACAGCCCCCCACCAGGACCCGGTTAGCTAACCCTCGGCTGGATGTGAGTGAGGGGGCTGTGGGCGGATCGCTATGTGCAAGGGGAAGCATGCATGCGCACACGTGGCTGTGGGAAGTGGCCGGGCGCCTGTGTGCACGACATCTGTTATTGCCTCATGGGTTTGGGTTTGCAAGACTAGGAGAGCAAAGAATGAAGTGGACATGGACATTGGCATCAGAGAGACCCAAGTTCAGATCCTGTCTCTACCACTTGCTAGCTGGATAACCTCCACTGAGCTACTTAACCTCTCTGAGCCTCCGTTTCCTCCATTATAAATTCCATCTAAACTTACCTTAAAACAAATAAGCCAACAAATAAATAAATGAGACTAATAATAATTTTGGAGGGCTTGTTATAATGATGAAATGAGATGGTGTATAGAGAATGATAGGCACATAGTAGGCCCCATAAAGTTTTATTTTTTCTTCCCCTCTAAGCACCATGCCAGAGCTCTGGTGGCACAGTGGTTAAGCGCTAACCAAAAAGCTGGCAGTTCGAATCTACCAGCCGCTCCTTGGAAACCCTGTGGGGCAGTTCTACTCTGTCCTCTTGGGTCACTACGAGTTGGAATCAACTCAGCAGCAACGGGTTTTAAGCACCATGGTTGCTAGCCACATAGCAGTCATCAGGTGAATGATGATAACGACAACATTTATATAACCTGAACCAACCTGGTAAGATTTTCTAACCTATTAATAATTAGGAAGTGGAACAGAGTGCTTTTTCTTCCCTAGTGAGCTTTTCTGTAATTGTAATCTTTCCTCGACTAAGAAGCATAAAACCAGCTACTCACCAATGGTTCAGATTTAAAGAAATAGAAACCCCTGGGTACAGTCAGGTATCACCTTCATTAAGTTTCTGCTGATAAAGAATGACCACAGAAGCTGACTGTTTTCCTTATTCTGATTTAAGAATTTCTTTGGGAATTGTTCTCAGAGCTGTTGGCAGCTCTTGGTTTGCTGTCAGCTCTACTCGCCTCAGGAGGAGGACGGTATCTGGGAGTCTGTCCTGCTAACCCCAGGTAAGCCAGGAAATACTGGCATACCACCTTCTCTGCTCTGTATGTTAAAGAAGGCCTCTCTGTCTCCCCCACGCCTGGTCTGCCCTGGCAGCTTTGTTCTAGACCCGTGATGTGCTAAGACATGCCAGGCGGTACATATATGCGCATGGCGTGATTTCACTACGGTGGCCTCTTTCCTATCAGCGGATTTCCCCAGCAACCAACCATCCACCACACATCCATTCCCTTTCCTCTTAATTAACACCCAACCTTCATTGTATGGACTTAATTACTTGCTGTTTTGAAGGCAGCAGCTTCTACAAACTGACATTTTCTAGAGACTTTTCATCCTTAAGGAGTCCCGGAGTGGTGCAAAGCAAATAGTTAATGAGCTTAGCTGCTAAGCAAAAGTTTGGAGGTTCAAGTCCATCCAGAGGTGCCTTGAAAGAAACGCCTGGTGGTCTGCTTCCGAAAAATCTGCCATTGAAAACCCTATGGAACTGGAGGAACCCCGGAAAGCAAGGCCTCCGAATTCTCTGTCAGCCCAGAACTAAAACAATTTCCAAGGCCAACTCTTCAGACAAAGTTTGGACTGGACTGTGGGACATAAAATGATACTCGTGAAGAGTGTGCTTCTTAGCTCAAGTAGATACATGAGACTAAATGGGCAGCTTCTGTCCGGAGGTGAAACAGGAAGGCAGAAAGGGCCAGGAGCTGGTTGAATGGACATGGGGAATCAAGGGTGGAAAGGAGGAGTGTGCTGTCACAGTATGGCGAGAGCAATTAGAGTCACATAACAGTGTACGTATAAATTTTTGTATGGGAAAAAGTATATAAATAAAGAAAACCCTATGGAGCACAGCTCTACCTTGACACACATGGGGTAACCATGAGCCCCAATTTGCTCACGACAACTGGTTTTTTTGCTTCTTGTTTTTTTCATCTTTAAAGTGACCCTCTCTGCTTTTTTCTTCTGAATCTATATTTTAAAGCATGCTCAACTGGTACAGCAGAGTTTTAAATGGTGATCTCAGTTACCATCTGCGGAACTCACTCTGTGCCCAGGCCTCAACACAGCAGGCGCCTCACGGTGGGGGTGGGTGAGAATGTGAATGACCCCCAAGCTCCCCACCACGGGCTGCCATTTCTTCGCTCAGACACTTCCTCTTCTCAGAAATGCCCCCCAGCAAATGAACCCAACCCTACCCACCCACCCAGGCTTGGATTGGTCCCAACCTTTCCATGTCTTATCTCCCCTGTTAGGTTGCCAGTTGCCTGAGGGCCTTGGCTGCATCAAACTTAACTTTGTGGTAATCATTTACTGCGGGCCTACTGTGTGCCGAAGTGCCAGGCATAGTGCGTTAGGGGCATTCTCTCTCTTAGTCCTGAACATTAACCTTCTGGAGTGGTTTCTCTCATCATCCCCATTTTACAGGGGTCGAATCTGCAGCTTATTGAGAAGGCTGGCAGGGTCAGCAGGGAAGGGAGCTGGGCTTCCCTCCGGGGCCTCTGGAAATCGGCTCTCCTGCTCCCGCAGCCCCACCCTCAGGGGAGCCGTCTCAGAGCCACAACCCTGTCTGACCCACCTTGTTACCCCTAGGTGCTTTTCCTCACAGTTTTCTATTTGAGGTCCATTCCACTAGAACAGCTCCTTGAACCCCCAGCATCTACAACAAAGCCTGCCCATGGTGGGCTCCTGATTATATCTGCTGAAGAAATGAATACTCTTTTCTTAACTAGACTTCCAGTTCTAGGAAGCAGAGAACTGACATGCCTGGCTTCCGTCCCCGATGCCGCGGCACCCAGCACAGGGCCAGGCATGCTGTGGACCTCCCCACCCCTCACGGCCCTCACTGGACACTCCTAATGATTCCACCTCTGTCTCTAGCTGCTTGTTATAAAAACCCCAGCTGGCCAGACTAACACCCTTGACTCCTGCCCCTGCTGCTGGAACTGGCTTTTGCCATGATTGCTAACTTTTCTTCCCTTTTTTTTTCTCTGAATCAACATTAGCTTTTCTAGCTCTCCTCCCTCCGCCTGATAAGGATGGGGTAATGGCATCTGTACGAGTTGGGGTGTGCTTTTCTTGCCTTGTCAGAATGGCAGCTCCTATCTGGCTGGTGATGGGCTGTGAGCCAGACCCCAACAATGGAGGCCCCGTGAACAGGCCCCAGGGTGTACTGAGAGCCCACAATTTAACACACACACAACTTTTCCTGGTGCCACCTTCTTATCTCCTGCCACCAAGCCATTGCCAGCGCTGGGTCTGTAACCCAACCCTCTGTAATTGCATGTCCCAGATAGAGCATTCCTGGGCTCTGGCCACCGGTAAACATTGACTTAGGCTGCAGGGAAGCAGTGCCCACAGATGTGGGTGCTCACGACTGGGGGATTCTGGGGGTCCAGCACTCTCCTCACAATGATTCTGGATGACAGCAGGAAAGCCACCACACAAGGCAGACAGGTGGTCTCAGCTCCCCACACCTCAGAACCAGCGTATTGGGGAACCCTCTGCCTATTCAAAAATAATGGTTTCTCTTCTCCCCTATCTTCAGTCTGCCTCCTGCTGTCCCTTTTCCAGTTGCCACTTAGTCGATTCTGATTCACGGCCACCCTGTGCATGTCAGGGTAGAACAGTGCTCCACAGAGTTTTCAATGGGAGAGTTTTTGGAAGCAGATCGCCAGGGCTTTCTTGCGAGGCACTTCTCCCTAGCTTCCTCTTTTTCTGTATTTCTCGACCCTTCTCAGTCTCTGTCTGCCCTTTCTAACCTTCCTCTCTGCCATCTTCTTTCTCTGGCTCTCCCTCCTCAGGCCTGGCTTCTCTCTTCTCTTCTCCCTCTTTCTCCTTGACTTTCTTCATATGTAGAGAGCTCAGACGAGCCCTGGGAAGGGAGGCTCTGCTGGCTCCTCCCCATGCCCCTGTGAGCCTGACCTCTTTGAAATATAAGGTGCAGCGGGGAAAGCAGCTGGTCTAGGACTAGCATCTCTGAGTCTTGGTGGACCAGGTCTGCAGCAGGCTGGCCTAGCAGGGCTGCCCCTTCCTGGGACAGGCTCCTGCCTGTTTGTGTAGGGTAAGGTGCTGGCTCTGTCCCACCTTCCCTTCCTCTAGAGCCAGATGATTCTTCTCCCGCCATCATATGCACAGGGAGGCATGGTCTTTGCCCAAGGTCTCACAGGAGTCAGGGCAGGGCTTGCCAGGATCCTTGCACTTCACACCCCAGTGAGGCCTCTTTGCAATGACCCCATGGCTGCCTAGCCTCTCTCCCTCTGCCCTCTCCAACCTAGGAGGCCCTGTCGTGGGTGGGTGCTCTGTGGGTGCTCTGCAGTCCCTGGGGCATCCCCTGCCGGCCCTCCCTCTGTTTCCAGCACAGAGACGCTCACCAGACCATCCAAAGCCAAGCCCTGGGGCTTTTCCACAGCCAGGCCTCCCTCACAGGGTGTGGGCTGCAGGGTCCAGGGCACCCACGCCCTTGGGAGGACACCCCTTGGAGGGTGCTGACGCTGGCGCTCCTTACAGGGAGTTGACACCTTTATAGAAGTCCTCAAGGAAACTTCAAGGAGACTTAAAGCATTGAAGCCCCTTCCTCCGAGGCACAACACCCCAGCCCCAATACCTTCACACAGAGGGCCTGTATCCCCAGAGCTCTATTTCTGGCCTGAGTGACTGCAGGCCTGGCCCAGTTCTCAGGCCAGGACATAGATGCTGGATGAATGCAGGCCACTCTGATGAGGCACCTCAGGCTGGGTGGAGTGACCCCATAGGCAGGCCTTTTAGCTGAGGCCACCATTTCAGTGCCCTGGAGGCCTCTTCTCTTTTGAGCACTTGTGCTAAAGGTTAAGGGTCATAGGCAGTGGGCAGGTCCAAGGACACAGAGAAAGGGCCCTGCCTTGAGGCACCTACAATGGGTCCGAGGAGCCCCAGAGCTAGGGAAAGGAGTGTATTCAACAGGCTCAGGGGCCAGGGATCCAGAAAGAGGAAACAGGTCAGGAGAGGAGCTGGAGTCAGCCTGCAGGCCTCTGGGCAGCCATGGCCTCATAAGAGGCAAGGCATCAGAGTCCACCCACTCCCAGCTAACTCCTGGGTTGGACCTCAGAGCCAGACTTCTGTGGTGAACAACTGGAAGTCCCAGAAAGCACCCACACACCGCTGCCTTCCAGACTGCTTGGGTTCAAATCCTGGCTCTGCACCTACTAGCTGGGTGGGTTTTAGCAAGTCACTTCGTTAACACCTCTGAGCCTTGGTTTTCTCATCTATAAAATGAGAATAATAAAATTCATGTTTGCCAGGGTTTTTTTTTTTTTTTTTTTTTTTTTTGTACTTCAGGTGAAGGCTTACAGAACAAATAGGTTCTCATGAAACAGTAGTACACATATTGTTTTATGACATTGGTTAACAACCCCACAACATGTCAACCCTCTCCCTTCTCGACCTTTTTTTTGGTGAAAATATACATAGCCAAAGATACACCATTTCAAAAAATTCTACATGCACAGTTCAGTGACATCAACTACACTCGTCCAACTGTGCTGCTATTCTCACTTTAGATGAAGGTTTACAGAAGAAAATAGTTTCTCATTAAACAGTACACATGTTGCCCTATGACAATGGTTAACAACCTCACTACACATCAGCACCGTCCTTACTCAACCTTGGGTTCCCTATCACCAGCTTTCCTCCCCAGGGTTTTAAACACAGGTCCTAGAGAGAATGCAGAAGGTGCTTCAGAAACAGCAGGCAGTTCTTCTTGTTGCCATTGTGAATACTAGCAGTAGTAATAAACACCAGTTGCCATTAAGTTGATTTCCAATCATGGTGACTTCACGTGTGTCAGAGTAGAACTGTGCTCCGTAGGCTGATTTTCTTTTGTGTATGTGTGTTTGTGAAAATATACACAGCAGATCATATACCCCTTCTACAATTTCTACAGGTACAGTTCAATATGGGGTAGAGCAGAAAATCTAAAAACTGTGTTAGGCCAATGGGATGGGCAGTCCCAGGAAGCCATGACCCTAAGCCTTGGAACCACGAGAACTAATCCCATGAGGCTGCACCTAAGTTGTATCAGCAACTACATCCTTTTTTCGTTTTGCTTGCTCTTCTAAAATTATATAAATATAAAATAACATTTGTCATGTCGCTGTTTCGCTGGTGTACAACTTGGTGATATCAGTTCTATTAGTCAAGCTGTGTAACCATCACCCTTAATCAGTGCCAGCTTTCCCATCACCATAGACATAAACTCATTACTTCCCAGAAATGATTCCTCTCTCCTTCCCTGCTCCCACCTCAGGTAACCATTGGTCTCTATGTATTTACTTACCCCTGTCATTTCATATAAGTGAGATCATATAGTATTTGTCCTTTCATGATTGACTTGTATTACTCAGCGTAATGTCTTCAAGCTTCATCCATGTTGTGGCCTACTTCAGGACTTCATTTCTCTTTATGGCTGAGTAGTATTCCATTGTATGCCTGTGCCACATTTTGTGTATCTATTTGTCTGTTGATGGGCACTTAGGTTTCTTCCACCTTTTTTGCTCTTGTGAATAGTGCTACTATGGACATAGGTGTACATAAGTCTGTCCATGTTGCTACTTTTAAATCCCTAGATAATTTTTGGAAGAATTGCCATACTGTTTTCCATAACGGTTGTACCATTTTACATTCACGTCAGCAATAGCTAAGGGTTCCAAGCTCCCCACGTTTGTTATTTTCTGTTTGTTTGTTTTTTTTAATCGTTGTCCTTCTAGTAGGGGTAAGGTGGTATCTCATTATAGTTTTGATTTTCATCTGTCTAATGGCTAATGACACTGAGAATCTTTTCATGTCTTTATTGGGCACTTGGTGTCTTAGTCTCCTAGTGCTGCTCTAACAGAAATACCACAAGTGGATGCTTTAACAAAGAGAAGTTTATTTTCTCACAGTCCAGTAGGCTACAAGTCCAATCTCAGGGCATCAGCTCCAGGAGAAGGCTTTCTCTCTCTGTCGGCTCTTGGAGGAAGTTCCTTGTGATGCATCGGTCTTCCTTTGGTCTGGGAGCTTCTCTGGGCAGGAACCTCAGGTCCAAAGGATGCACTCTGCTCCCAGCACTGCTTTCTTGGTGTTATGAGGTTATCCTGTGTCTCTGCTCTTTTATATTTCTCTCTTTTATATTATATTATATATTATATAATATAATATAATTATTTTATTATAATATAATATAATAATATTATATAAATATATATATATAATTATATTATATATTATATTATATTATATTTATATTTATATTATATTTATATTATATAAAGAGATTGGCTTAAGACACTATCCAATCTTGTATACCTCATCAGTATAACTGCTGCTAATCCATCTTATTAGATCATAGTGATTGAATTTACAACACATAAGGAAATCATATCAGATTACAAAATGGTATGCAATTATACAATACTGGGATTCATGACCCAGCCAAGCTGACAGATATTTAGGGGGAACACATTCAATCCATGACACTTGGATATCTTCGTTGGTGAAGCATAGGGTTTTCAATGGCTGATTTTTTAGAAGAAGATCACCAAGCCTTTCTTCCAAGATGCCTCTGGGTAGACTTGAACTTCCATCCTTTTGGTTAGCAGCTGAGTGCAGTTCATCATTTGCGCCACCCAGGGACTCCTGTAGCAGTAATAGTAGAGTTGTTGTTGTTATTGTTATTTGCTGTAAAGTCAGCTGTAACTCATGGTGACCTTACGTACAACTGAACAAAACATTGCTCAGTCCAGCATCAAACAGTAGAGTATTATTGTGATTATAACAGTGGGGGGCTCATAACCAAGCGTGGTGCTATCTTAGCTTTCTCTTGTCTCGTCATCTTGGTCTTTCCAAGTCCAACTGGAGCTTTAGAACCTGCTCAAGCACTCCATCTAGCCTTCCCTGAGCAGTGTTTCTGATGTTCTATGACTGGACTATTTATTCTAGGTCCTAGATCCTGTGCCAACTCTTGTGGTTCCTGAATGGACTCAGGTGCATATTCTCCTCCAGTGCACAGTTAGCTCCATGGAAAGAGCTTCCCCCTCTTTTACGCCTCCAGTGCCGGCCTGAGGACTCACGCTGTGCCATAGTGTAGTGGAGAGACTCGGTGTATTAGGTATCTATTGCTCTGTAACAGATTACCTCAAAATTTAGTGGCTTAAAACGACCATAAATGTATTATTTCATACAGTTTCTGTGGGTCAGGACTTCGGGAGTAGCTTAGCTGGTGGTTCTGTCAGGGTCTCTCGGGAGGTTGCAGTCAAGATGTCAGCTGGCGCTACAGTAATCTGAAACTTGGCTGGGGTTGGGGGGCCGGCTTCAAAGGTGGCTCACTGAGATGGCTGCCTGTTCCTTAAACTGAAAGCTCTGGGTGGGCAGGGACCTTGTCCGTCACATATACCACCATGTCCCAGCCACTATAGGGAGCATACAGCCCTGTGGACTTAGTAAAGTGAGGATGATGTTCTTGGGTGGGTTGGAGGGGGGACCCTTCACTACAAAGAGGCAAGGGAGGGGCTGTGCTCATGGGGAGAAAAGACAGGAGAGGCATCCTTGATGAGGAAAACCCTCTAGGGAATGGGGGAGGGAGAAAGACAACTATACAGCTCCCGTAGTCCCAATGCAAAGCACGGGCTGCTGGAGTTTAGTTTTGGTTTTGCCCTGGCTGCACAATAGGGATGTTACCACATTAGAATATCGACACACTGTGATGGGGGCATGTTCCAGGAGCATGAGGGGGTGACATGAAGGGAACACAAGAGCCAAGGTGCACCTCAGCATCCTCACTGGTACAGTCAGCATGGCTCCCATATTTAGCTAACCATGGTTGGGGCAACCAACTCAACCTGGTAGGTAGCTCTCCCTGATCCTCACCCCCTCCCTAGGGCACCCCTGCTTTACACATAAAGATTGACTCCTCCCAAGGAGTAATGAGGTGGGTTGTTCTTCAAACAGGCAGACGTTTGCATCTGTGGCCCAAGACACAGACCATCAGAAGCCCCAGCACGTTTTAGGTTTATTTCTATTCTTGCTAACAAAACCTGGCACATAGTACGCACTCAATAAATACTTGGATAATGAATAAATGAGAGAGCGAATGAATTCAACCACTGCCCATCCTCATTCTCACTCCCTACCCCTTGGGCGAGGGCTCTTCCCTCTTGGTGTCTCGCAAGGAGGCCATCGTGTTTCAGGCTCATTCTCCTCTCCCTCCAGCTGAAACCCACAGTGATGGGCTCTCACAGTTTGGTCCACTGCCCAGCTGTTAATGATGCCCCGTGTCCCATCAAGCATAATTTTAAATAATTAGTTCCAAATCTGTCACTGGTCAGTGGGCAAGGCCACCCAGGGCCATGTGGAAAGCTGTCAGAACCACTTCTGTGCTGCTCAGAGTGGCAGACGACTGCCTGCTTGCCCACCAGCACCCTCAAGCTGTCATCTCCCAGAACTGAAGCCATGTTTCTTTTCATTTCCCTTCAACATCCTTTTCCTGATGTGGTAGCCAGCCCACAAAACTTCCCCCGAAGATCTGTGCCTACAGGTATTCATGCCCTTGTATAGTTCCCTCCCACAGTAAATAGGGCTGCCTTCTATAAACAATAGGATATTGTGGACATGACAATGTGTGACTTCCAAGACTAGGTCATAATGAAAGACATTGCAACTCCTGCCTTGCTGTCTCGGATCACTGTCTCTGGGGGAAGCCAGCTGCTATGTCATGAAGATGCTCAAGCAGTCCTATGGGGAGGTCCACGTGGCCAGGGATGGAGACCTCCTGTCAACAGCCAGCACATTTTCTTTAGAGCACTGCCCATCGCTCACTGCAGGTGTTTCTGGGTAGGTTGTCAATTTCATGGCCTCACTTTCACCGCACACATGGGCATGGATTAGGCTGGACAATCAGAAAGCACAGAGCTTGGTCCTGGGTGGGCACAGAGCCACTTGGGGGATACTAAAGAAGAGAGAGTTGCACTCTTCTCTCTCCGTTTTGAGCTATAAGGAAATGTAAGCCTAGAGCTGTCAGTGGCGTCTTTGCTACTATATGGAACGAGGCCGCCAAAGAATGAAGCCACTAAAGAGGAGAGCAGAGTCAGGAGATAAAGACTACATTATGATAACATCATTTGAACTTCTGGATTCATCTATGCCTAAAACTCTTTGATCAAATATGTGAACCAATAAAATATTTTTATTTCCTATGAGCTAGTTTGAATATTGTTGACTAAGAATATTGAGTATACCATGAACTGCCAGAAGAATCAATAAATCTATCTTGGAAGAAGTACAGCCAGGATGCACATCACAAGCAAGGATGGCGAGACTTCATCTCACATACTTTGGACACGTTATCAGTAGGGACCAGTCCCTGGAGAAGGACATTATGCTCAGTATAGTAGAGGGTCAGAGAAAAAGAGGAAGACCCTCATCGAGATGGATTGACACAGTGGCTGCAACAATGGACTCAAGGATAACAACAATTGTGAGGATGGCACAGGACCGGGCAGTGTTTCGTTCTGTTGTACATAAGGTCGTAATGTGTCAGAACCGACTTGATGGCACCTGACAATAACAGTTTGAATATGGTTTAACATACAACTAAAAGAGACCAACAAATACAACTAACATAACATCCAAGAAGAGGCATCAGGTGGGCAAGGGCAGATGCAAAAGTCGGGGAAGCCAGGTTTTGAGAAAGAGCAGACAAATGGGACAATGACCAGAGATGGCATGGAATCAAAGGAGACGTGGCAGAGACTTCCAGATAACCCCAGTACTCACTTTTGCTTTCTTTCTTGAGGTTTTAGCTGGGCACGTGGACCTCCGGATAGGTGTAACCACATGACTAAATCTAGCCAATGGGATGTGAGTGGAAGTGATGTGGGAGCTTTCCATTTCCCACTGGATACGTAAACCTGGTTGTAAGAGCCACGGGAGCTCTAGCAGACACTGTGATGTACTACCCAGATGCCTTTTCAAAATCAAGGCCCTCATTCCCCCAGCTGTTAGAAACTGCTTTGCCCAAAGTTATGCCTGCCACCTATGAGTATTTAATGGGGGTCTGTATACATGACTGGGGGACAGTGGTATTTCAGTAGTAAAATTCTTGCCTTCCATGCAGAAGACCCGAGCTTGATTCCTGGCCAATGCACCTCAAGTGTAGCCACCACCTGCCTGTCAGTGGTGGCTTGTGTGTTGCTATGATGCTGAACAGGTTTCAGTGGCATTTCCAGACTAAGACAGACTAGGAAGAAAGGCCTGGCAATGTACTACTGAAAAGCCTTATGGATCACAATGGTCTAATCCCATGGTACATGAGGTCTCCATAAGTTGGGGGCATACTCAACAGTAGCTAACAACAACAAAAATCCAATGACTGGTGTCGTAAAGCCCCAGGTCCTTGCGTTAATTGAGGCAACTTTGAAGATCGCCCCAGGTCCAGGGCTCCTGTGGGACTGGCTGAGGCCTCTGCTGCTACTCTATCACAGTTTAACTCTTCCCTCTACCCAGTCCTGCTTCCATCACTCTCTTCCACAAGTGTTGATCCTGAGGGCTCTGCCCCAAAAAACACCTACCTGCAAACATCTGTCTTAAAGTCTATTTTCTGAGGAACCAAACCTATGACAGAAGCTGACTTGGACTGTGTGATGGAAGCAGAATGTCGAAAATAATCAAGCCGTAAGAAAAAGAAGCCTGAATTCTCCAAACCACTAAACCATTATATCAACCTTGAACCATCAACTTACATGATAGGAAAGTGTTGTTTGAGGTCTTTTTGTTACAGTAGCCTAAACCGTATTTTAATTAACATAGAATTGGATATCTAGAAATGGAGTGCCGGTGTAGCAAAATTTGAAATATAAAGCATTGGTGCCATGGTCAGTCAGTGGGCAGATATTTCAGCTCGGAAAGCTGGTGACTCACGCAAAACATTTGCTGTAACTGTCTCCTATGATGTCTTGGAAGGCAGTCCACACGCCTACCGAGCCTCGGTTTCTAGGCGAACTGGTTAGGAAAGGTCCAAATGTTGGTGGGTGTCATGGATGGAATTATGTCCCCCCAAAAATGTGTGTACCAATTTGGCTGGGCCATGATTCCCGGTATTGTGTGATTTTCCTATGTGTGGTAAATCCTGCCTCTATGATGTTAATGAGGGAGGATGGGTGGCAGTTGTGTTAGTGAGGCAGGACTCAATTTACAAGACTGGATTGTGTCCTGAGGCAATCTCTTGAGTTATAAAAGACAGTAGTGAGCAGTGAGACAGGGGGACCTCATACCATCAAGAAAGCAGTGCTGGGAGCAGAGCGCGTCCTTTGGACCTGGGGTCCCTGCTCAGAGAAGCTCCTAGTCCGGGGGAACACTGAAGAGAAGAAGGCCTACAGAGAGCAAAAGCCTTCCCCTGGAGCTGATGCCCTGAATTTGGACTTTTAGCCTAGTTTACTGTGAAGAAATAAATTTCTCTTTGTTAAAGCCATCCACTTGTGCTATTTCTGTTATAGCAGCACTAGATGACTAAGACTGTGGGCATTGGCTCCTTTCTACATTTAGCAAGTTCCTAGAAGTGAGAAACTCATACTACAGCCAAGAATTTGCAAGCTGAGTTGAAAGAGCAAGCAGCTCTGCTAGTGGAGACTTTCTGCCTGTGATGTAGAGTCCAGCATTTAAAGCTTCCACGTGCTGAGAAAGCCAACTGCTTCTGTACCCCATACTGAAGCAGTACGATGAGTGGCTCTGAAGAGGCACCTTCACCGGGAGATAAGCCTGTGGCCCTATGTGTTTCCCAGTCAGCTCCAGTTAAGAATTCTCTGACAGACAGTGGTAGTCCAGCAGCCAAGGTGCTGCTTTTCCACTTAGGCCTACTATGTCAGATGACCTCAAGGAACTGTCGTTAAGTTAAGGGGGGAGGAGGAGTAGACAGTATATTTATATATGCACCTTCAACCTTAAGAACTATGTCTAGACCAGCTTTTTGCTGGGCTACTTGCTCGTGGAACAGATTGGAAGCAAATAGATTGGAGGTATACTAAACTGTATGTGTGTGTGTTTTAAATAATGGCTTTATTGAGGTGTAATTCACATACCATACAGCTCACTCTTTTAGAACATATAGCTGAGTAGTTTTTAGTGTATTCACAGAGTTGTGCATCAATCACCACTAATTCCAGAATCTTTTCATCACCTCAATGAATTTTCATCCTTTATGCATTAGAAATCATTTCCCCTCCCTCCAGGTCCCAGCAACCACTGATATACTTTCTGTCCCTATGGATTTGCCTATTGTGGACATGTCATATAAGTGGAGCCAGATAATATGTGGCATTGTGTGTCTAGTTTCCGTCACCTAGCATACTGTTTTCAAGTTTCGTCCTTGCTGTAGCATGTATCAGTACTTCATTTCTTGCTTGGCTGAATAATATTCCATCTTATGTATATACCACATTTTGTTTATCTACTCATTAGTTGACAGACATTTGGGTTATTTCCACTTTTTGGCTATTATAAACAATGTTTCTATGAAGATTTATGTACAAATTGTTATGTGGACATATGCTTTTAATTCTCTAGGGTGGTTCTTAGGAGTGGGATTCCTAAGAGTGAAGTTGCTAGGCCATAGGGTGTGATAGTTAAGGTTATGTGCCTGCTTGGCTAGGCCATGATTCTCAGTGGTTTGGCACATATGTAATCATCCTCCATTTTATGATCTGTTGTGAGCAGCCAATCAGTTGAAAGGGGAGTTTCCTTGGGGGTGTGGCCCGCATCCAGTATAAATGGATGTTCTGGCAAAGCTGTCCCACTCTCAATGCTGCATCCAACTTGTCATCCTCCGACCTCTGGTTCTTAGAACATGAGCCAGCAGCCTACCCTCTGACCTGCCAATTTGGGATCGTCAGCCCCTGCAACCATGTGAGTCACGAGACACCTCCAGCCTGACCCCTGACCCACAGATTTTGGACTTGCCAGCCTCCACAACTGTGTAAGCCATTTACTGAAATCAATCTCTCTCTATATATATATTTGTATATGTACGCTTCACTGGTTTTGCTCCTCTAGATAACCCAGCCTAAGACATTTGGTGCTGAGAGTGGGGTGCTGCTCTAACAAATATGCACAATGTGGAAATGGTTTTGGAATTGGGTAATGGGAGGAGGCTGGAAGAGTTTTAAGGTGTCTAATAGTAAAAACCTACATTGTCTTGAAGAAACTAGTGGTAGAATTATGGATGACAAAGGCAATTCTGGTGAGGGCTCGGAAGGAAGTGAGGAGAGTTCCAGAGAAGTTTCTATCATCTTAAAGAATACATATGGTGCCAGCAACAGAATGTTGCTAGAAATGTGGACATTAAATGTGCTTCTGGTGAAGCTTTGAAAGAAAATGATGAACATGGGATTGAACAAGGGAGGAAGGGTGATGCTTTTTATGCAGTTGGCAAACGATTTGTCTGAATTGTGTTCAAATCTTTGGTAGAAGGTAGAACTGTAAGTGATGAACTTGGATATCTGGCTGACGAGATTTCTAAGCAAACCTTTAAAGGAACCATGTGTATTCTCCTTGCTGCTTATAGTAAAATGTGAGAGGAAAGAGACGCACTTAAAAAATGAACCATGCAAAATGAAAACAGAACTCAAAGATATGGAAAATCCTGTTGTACAAACTAAGGATACGTGTCCTAGAATGTTCACGCAGGATGTGGCTACAAATTATTTTGTCAAAGAGGTTAAGCCTGTGAGTGATAAATCTAACCAACTACCACAGCAGAAAACTCATCAGCTTAGACTAAAAGACAGAAAACAAAAGGAAAGGACACTGTCTGCCTCTAGGAATTCTACAGGCAGGAAATAGGCCAAAAGAGTTACATCTGTGGTCCTCCAAGAAAAGAAAAGCATCATCCCTGGAGCATCTCGGAGATCACCAGAACTGTTGGGAGGAGCACAGGAAGCAGGGCCTTCTCAGTGTCAAAGGATGGGGCTATGATATCCTGGATCTCAAAGGGTGGGGCCACAGCCTCCAAGGTTTCAAAGAGTTGGATCTTCACCAACTTGGTTCCGGAGTGTGGGACTGCCATTAAGGCATGCCGGGGTGGTGGGAGCATCACCCAAAGCCTAGAAGGCAGGGCTGCCATGCCCAAGGGGCAGAAAAACAGGGCCTGCCAGGGCTGAGGAGGTAGGGTCACCACTCAGCTAAACTAGGAGAATGGGGCTGCTCAAAGCCGAGAAAGCAGAGTTGCCATCCCAAAGGGCCTGGAAGGCGGAGCTGAAGCCAAGGGCTGAGGGACCTCCACCCAGAATCCAGACAGCGTGGCCAACACCCAGAGTCTGGAGACCCTGGACCATTGCCCAGATGGTCTCAGAGAAGAAAGATTATTTTCAAGCCTTGAGAACTAATGTAATTTGTTCTGCTCAGTTTTGGACTTGCTTGGTGCCTGTTATCCTTTTTTTCACTCCAACTTCTCCCATTTGTGATGGAAATGTCTACCTTTTGCCTGTTCCACCACTGTGCTTTGGAAACAGATAACTTGTATTCTAGGTTTCACAGGTTCACAGATGAAGGGGAATTGTGCCCCAGGATGGAATACACCTAAAATCTCACCTATTTGATCTAGACGATTCTGAAGATGAGATTTTGGACTTGGAGTTGATTTAAGACTTTTGGGATGATGTGACGGGGTGAATGTGTTTTGCATGTGGGAAGGACATGAATTTTGGGAAGCCAAAGTGTGGAATGTTATGGACTGAATTGTGTTACCCAGAAATATATGTTGTAAATCCTAACCCTTATACCTGTGGTTAAAATTCCGTTTGGGAACAGGATTTTCTTTGTTATGTTAATTAACCAGTGTTAGAGTAAAGTATGTCTTAAATCAATCTCTTTTGAGATATAAAAGAGCAGATTAAGCAAGCAAGCAAGCACAGAGGGGAAGATACACACCACTTGATGGCTGAGGAACCTAGGAATAGAAGCTGAAAAGAAACAAGGACCTTCCGTCAGAGCAGACAAAGAGAGAGAGAGCCTTCTCCTAGAGCTGGTACCCTGAATTTGGACTTCTAGCCTCCTAAACTGTGAGAAAATAAATTTCTGTTCATTAAAGCTCCCCATTTGTGATATTTCTGTTGTAGCAGCACTAGATAATGGAGACATAGGGTAACTCTATGTCTAAATTTTTGAGGAACTGACAAACTGTTCTCCAAAGCAGTCACACCATTGTAGATCGCCATCAGCAATGTATATGATTTCCAATTTCTCCACAACCTCAGCAGTGTTTGTTGTTATCTGTCTTTTTTTAATATAGCCATCCTAGTGGGTATCAAGAGGAAAGACCTGGTGATCCATTTCCAAAAAATCAGCCATCAAAAATTCTATAGAGCGCAGTTCTGCTCTGACACGTATGGGGTCTCCATGAATCATAATCAACTCGACAGCAACTGGTAACTGGTGAGTGTGAAAATGTTATCTCACTATGGTTTTGGTTTGCGTTTCTCTAATGACTAATGACATTAAGCAGCTTTTCATGTGTTTATTGGCCATCTTTATACCTTTTTTGGAGAAACATCTATTCAAATTCTTTGCCAATTTTTTAACTGAGATATTTGTTTTCTTATTGTTGAATTGCAAGAAGTCTTTTTATAAAATCTGGATAAAAGTCCCTTATCAGATATATAATTTCCAAATATTTTCTCCCATCTGTGGGCTGTTTCTTCACTTTCTTGTAGTTGCTTTTTGAAACATTTTTTTATTCTGATGAAGTCTAATTTATCTATTTTTTCTTTGTTCACTTGTGATTTTGGTATAATATCTAAGAAACCACTGTTGGATCCAAGGTCATGAAGATTTACTCCTTTGTTACTTTTCTAAGAGTTTATATTTTTAGCTCCTATATTTAGGTCTTTATCCATTGGGTTAATTTTTGTATGTAGTGTGAAGTAGGGATCTAACTTCACTCTTTTTCGCATGGATATCCAGTTGTCTCAAGTATCATTAACTGAAAAGACTATTCTTTGCCGCCATTGAATTGCTTTGGCACCCTTGTTGAAAATAAGTTACCATTAATGTAAGAATTTATTTCTGGACTCTCAGTTCCATTACACTGATTTTTATGTTTATCCCTATGCCAGTACCACACTATCTTGATCACTATAGCTTTGTAATAAGTTTTGAAATCAGAAAGTATGAGTCCTCCAGCTTTGTTCTTTTACAAGAGTATTTGAGCTATTCACAGTCACTTGCATTTGTATATAAATTTTAGGATCAGCTTTAAATTTCTGCAAAAAAAAAAAAAAAGACAGCTAATATTTTGATAGGGATTGCATTGAATTTTCAGATCAATTTGGGGAATATAGCCACCTTTAAAACATTAAGTCTTCCAATTTATGAACATAGGATAATTTTCTATTTATTGAGGTCTTCTTTAATTTCTTATAATGATGTTCTATAGCTTTCTGTATACAAATCTTACTTTTCTTTAGTTAAATTTATTTCTGAGTATTTTATTCTTTTTGATACTATTGTATATGCAATTGTTTTATGAATTGCATTTCTGGATTGTTATACTAAGTTTTCGAGAAAAAATAGTTGACAAAAGTCTGCAAGCTTAGCCTGCAAAACTCTGGGATTGCTCAGCTCCTAAAGCAAGCCCTGAGCTCTCACACCTGCACCAACAGGAAACAGGCTGTGAAAACTGTACCCTCCCCACCACAGAAGGGCGTATTCTCCAGCACCCACCTCAGAGGTGGCCCTGCAGGACAAAAGACAGGGAAGAACCTCCAAGAAGGCGGAGCCAGGGGCCACAGAAATGTCCCAAGAAATTAGTACCGAGGAATTTCCTCCCCTGGGAGGCAGGGAGCAGTGAGACCTGCTAATTGCTATGAGCCTGTTTGTTGTTTGTTTTCCGTTCTTCCCTTTCCAAATAGCAGTTTTAATTGTAGTGATTATGTTTCTACCTCCTATTTCATATTGGGTATGTGTTGTTGGCTGGTGGAGAGGGGCAAATAGACGATTAATGATTTGTTTTTTAGATTATATGTCGCTGAATCAATATCTGGACTTTATATAAAAGGTTGACAATCACCAAGAGGACATGGACTTTTAGCTGCTTGCAGTAATGGATGGGACTTTGTGAATGTCTGGCTTGGGAAGAAGGTTAGCCTGTTCTATGTAGGTAGAGGGTGTGGAATTATTTGGGTGGCCAAAGGTGCAGACTCTGACAGAGATCGCTACCTTCTCTTCAGTATTCTTTTTTCTCTTCTTCCATAGTGGCGAATTTTTAAGTGGGCACATTGTTGCCCAGCTAAAGACTATATTTCCCAATTTCTCTTGCAACTAGATGTGTCTTATAAACCAAATCTGTGGCAATGAATTTGAATGGAAGCCATGTATATAACCTCCAGGGTGTGCCCTTCAAGGGAATTAGGCATATCTTCTGCTTCCTTTTTTTCCCCTTTCCTTCTGTGTGGAAGGTAGAAGTGCTGGCAGGGGCTGGAGCAGCCATCTTGGAGGGAAATTTATAGTTAAGGATGCCAAAGTAACAGAAGAAGCCACCATATACGCCTGTGCTGCAGACTTAGACTTTTCATGCAAGAGATAACCTCCTACTTGGGGTCTCTGTGTTATGGCAGTCCAACTTTTACCCTAACGAATGCAGGAAGTTTGTTTGTTTTTAAGATGAAAGAGACTAGAGCTTGATCATGTTCTGCTGTAAATGACCCATTAGAGAGGGAGAGGTTGTGAGGAAAGAGAGCGAGGAGATAACCAGTGGAACAAAGCCCTTGAGAAGATGAGAAGGAGCAGGATTCAGGGCACAAATGTTAGGATTTTCCTTTAACTGAAGAATCTGGGACCTTTCTTCTGTTGTGATGGGAAGAAAAAGAAGAGATGGGTGCAAATGCAGAGAGATTTGTGGATTACATGTTGGGAAGAGGAAGGAGGTTCAGGATATTTGCAAGAAGGTAATATAATGATAACCCATGGAATCTTTATTTTATTGGACTCCTCCACACAGTATTGGTTCCCTAACACACTCATCATTAGTCCATGCATGATTTACTATTATTTTAATGATATAATGATGATAGCTCATATCAAGTTGACTTCAACTCATAGTAGCCTTATGTACAATGGAACAAAATGTTGCCTGGTCCTGCGTCATCCTCCATCATTATGTCTATTGTGCTAATCCATCTCATTGAGGGTTTCCTTTGCCCTTGCTGGCCCACTACTCCACCAAGCATGATAATGTCCTCCTCCAGCCATTGATCCCTCCTAATGACTTGTCCCTACCACTTGACTATCAGTTAGTTGTACTGTGGTGGCTTGCGTGTTGCTGTGATGCTGGAAGCTATGCCATCGGTATTTCAAATACCAGCAGGGTCACCCATGGCGGACAGGTTTCAGCAGAGTTTCCAGACTAAGAAGACTAGGAAGAAGGACCCGGTGATCTACTTCAAAAAAACTGACCAGTGAAAACCTTATGAATAGCAGTGGAACATTGTCTGAAATAGTGCTGGAAGATAAGACCCTCGGGTTGGAAGGCACTCAAAATACGACTGGGGAAGAGCTGACTCTTCAAAGCAGAGTTGACCTTAATGACTTGAATGGAGTAAAGCTTTTGGGACCTGCGTTTGTTGATGTGGCATGATTCAAAATGAGAAGAAACAGCTGCAAATATCCGTTAACAATTGGAACCTGGAATGTACAAAGTATGAATCCAGGAAAACTGGAAGTCGTCAGAAATGAAATGGAACACTTGAAGATGGATATACTAGAAATTAGTAAGCTGATATGAACTAGTAATGGCCATTTTGAATTGGACAATCATATGGTCTACAATGCTAGAAATGAAAAACTGAAGAGGAACAGCATCACATTCATCGGCAAAAACAACATTTCAAGAGCTATCCTGAAGTACGATGCTGTCAGTGATAGGATAATATTCATATGCCTACAAGAAAGACCAGTTAATATGACTATTACTCAAATTTATGCACCAACCACTAATGCCAAAGATGAAGAAACTGAAGATTTTTACTAACTTCTGCAGTCTGAAATTGATCAAACATGCAATCAAGATGTAATGATAATTACTGGTGATTGAAATGGGAAAGTTGGAAGCAAAAGAAGAAGGATCAGCAGTTGGAAAACATTGCCGTGGTGAGAGAAATGACATTGGAGATCACATGATAGAATTTTGACCTATTCATTGGAAATATCTTTTTTCAATAACATAAATGGTGACTATACACATGGACCTCATCAGATGGAATACACAGGAATTAAATCAACTATATCTGTTGAAAGAGGCGATGGTAAATCTCAATATCATCAATCAGAATGAGGCCAGGGGCCGACTGCAAAACAGGTTATCAATTGCTCATATGCAAAGTCAAGTTGAAACTGAAGAAAATTAGAACAAGTCCATGAGAGCCAAAATACAACCTTGAGTATATCCCACCTGAACTTAGAGACCATCTCAAGAATAGATTTGATACACTGAACACTAATGACCGAAGACCAGATGATTTGTGGAATGATATCTAGGACATCACACATAAAGAAAGCAAAATGTCATTAAAAAGACAGGAAAGAAAGAAAAGACCAAAATGATGTCTGAAGAGATTCTGAAACTTGCTCTTGAACATAGAGTAGCTGAAGCAAAGGGAAGAAATGATGAAGTAAAAGCACTAAACAGAAAATTTCAAAGCTTAGCTCCAGAAGGCAAAGTAATGTGTTATAATGAAATGTGCAGAGACCTGGAGTTAGAAAACCAAAAGGAAGAACAAGCTCGGCATTTCTCAAGCTGAAAGAACTGAAGAAAAAATTCAAGCCTCGAGTTGAAATATTGAAGGATTCTATGGGCAAACTATTGAACGACGCAGGAAGCATCAAAGGAAGATGGAGGTCCATCAATCCCACTCCTAGAAATATACCCTAGAGAAATAAGAGCCATCACACAAATAGACATATGCACACCCATGTTCACTGCAGCACTATTCACAATAGAAAAATGATGGAAATAACCTAAATGCCCATCAACAGATGGATGGACAAACGAATTATGGTATGTACACACAACGGAATACTACACAATAAAGAATAATAATGAATCTTCAAAACATCTCACAACATGGATGAATCTGGAGGGCATTATGCTGAGTGAAATAAGTCAGTCACAAAAGGACCAATATTGTAGGAGACCGCTATTATAAGAACTCGATAAAAGGTTTACGCACAGAAAAAAACACTCTTTGATAGTTATTAGGGTGGGGAGGGAGGGAAAGGGGAAATCACTAACTAGATTGTAGACAGGTGTCAACTTTGGTGAAGGGAAAGAATACACAATATAGGGGAAGTCAGCACAACTGAACCAAAGCAAGAGCATAGTAGTTTCCTAGGCAGATTCAAACACTTAGAAGGACCGAGTTGCTGGGGCTGGGGGCTGGGGACCACAGTCCCAGGGGACATCTAGGTCAATTGGCATAACATAGTTCATAAAGAAAATGTTCTACATCCCACTTTGGTGAGTAGCGTCTGGGATCTTAAAAGTTTGCAAGCGGCCATCTAAGATACATTTACTGGTCCCAGCAAAGGAGAATGAAGAAAACCAAAGACACAAGGAAAATATTAGCCCAAAGGACTAAAGGACCATATGAATCAAAAACTTCACCAGCTGGAGCCCAAGAGAACTAGATGGTGCCTGGCTACCACCACTGACCTCTCTGACAGGGATCACAACAGAGATTCCCGGACAAAACAGGAGAAAAATGTAAAACAGAATTCAAATTCACTAAAAAAGACCAGACTTACTGGCCTGACAGAGACTGGAGGAATCCCCGAGACTGTGGTCCCCGGACACTCTGCTAACTCAGAACTGAAACCACTCCCGAAGCCCACTTTTCAGACACAGATTAGAGAGGCATATAAAACAAACAATAACACATGTGAGGAACGTGCTTCTTAGTTCAAATATATGAGACCAAATGGGTAACACTTGCCCAAAAGCAAGACGAGAAGGCAGGAAGAGGCAAGAACTGGACGAATGCACACAGGGAAACTAGGATGGAAAGGGGGAACCTGCTGTCACATTTTGGAGATTGTAAACAATGTCACAAAACAGTATGTGTAAATTTTTGAATGAGAAATTAACTTGAGCTGTAAACTTTCATCTAAAGCACAATAAAATTTAAAAAAAAGAAGAAGAAGATGGAAGGAATACACAGTCACTGGACCAAAAAGAATTGGTTGATATTCAACCATTTCAGGAGGCAGCATATGATCAAGAACCAATGGTACTGAAGGAAGAAGTCCTAGCCAAACCTAAGGCACTAGCAAAAAACAAGGCTCAGGCAATTGATGGAACATGAATTGAGATGTTTCAACAAACAGATGCAAGGCAGGAAATGCTCACTTGTCAATGCCAAGAAATTTGGAAGACAGCTACCTGGTCAGCTGACTGAAGAGATTCATATATGTGTCCATTCAAAAGAGAGATGATCCAACAGAATGCGGAAATTATCTAACAATGTCATTAATATCACACACAAGTAAAATTTTGCTGAAGATCATTCAAAAATGGTTGCAGCAGTACATCAACAGGGAACTGCCAAAAATTCAGGCTGGATTCAGAAGAGGGCATGAAACCAGGGATAGCATTGCTGATGTCAGATGGATCCTGGCTGAAAGTAGAAAATGCCAGAAAGATGTTTACCTGTGTTTTATTGACTATGCAAAGGCATTCAACTGTGTGGATCATAACAAATTATGGGTAAAATTTTGAAGAATAGAAATTCCAGGACTCTTAATTGTGGTCACGCGGAACCTGTAAGTAGACCAAGAGGCAGTCGTTTGAACAGAACAAGGGGATACTGCATGGTTTAAAGTCAGGAAAGGTGTGCCTCAGGGTTGTATCCTTTCACCAGACTTATTCAATCAGTATGCTGAGTGATTAATCCTAAAGCCAGACTATATGAACAGGACATCAGGATTGGAGGAAGACTCATTTACAACCTGTGCTATGCAGATGACGCTTGCTGAAAGAAAAGAAGACTTGAAGCGCTTACTGATGAAGATCAAAGACTACAGCCTTCATTACAGATTACACCTCAACATAAAGCAAAACAAAAATCCTCACAACTGGACCAGTAAGCAACATCCTGATAAAGGGAGAAAAGATTGAAGTTGCCAGGGTTTTATTTTACTTGGATCCACAATCAACGCCCATGGTAGCAGCAGTCAAGAAATCAAAGGACATATTCCACTGGACAAATCTACTGCAAAAGACCTCTCTTCAAAGTGTCAAAAAGCAAAGATGTCACCCTGAGGACTAAGGTGTACCTGACCCAAGCCATGGTATTTTTAATCACCTTCTATGCATGCGAAAGTTGAACAACGAATAAAGAAGATCAAACCGATGCGTTTGAATTATGGTGTTGGCAAAGAGTATTGCGTATACCATGGACTTCCAGAAAAATGAACAAATCTGTCTTGGAAGAAGTACAGCTAGAATGATCCTTAGAAGTGAAGATGGTGAGATTTTGTCTCACATACTTTGGGCATGTTATCAGGATGGACTAGTCCCTGGAGAAGGACATCATGGTTGGTAAAGTAGAGGGTCAGTGAAAAAGAGGAAAATCTTCAGTGAGATGGATTGTCACAGCAGCTGCAACAATGAGCTCAAACATAGTAACGATTGTGGGGAAGGCACAGGACCAGGCAGTGTTTCGTTCTGTTGTACTTAGGGCCACTATGAGTCAGAACCGACTCAATGACACCTAACAACAACAATGATATGGCCAAAGCAAGCAAATTGAACAGTGTTCTGTTGTGACCCATAAGATTTTCATTTACTAATTTTTGGGAGTAGATCATCAGGCCTTTCCTCCTAGTGTGTCTTAGTCTGGAAGCTCTGCTCAAACCTGTCCACCATGGGTGATCCTGATGATATTTGAAATACCTGGCATAACCTTCAGCATCACAACAATACACAAGCCATAACATACAACAAACTGATAGATGGGTGCTAAAATGATGTAATGTTGTTGTTTTTGTTAGGTGTTGTCGAGTTGGTTCCGACTCATAGCGACCCTATGCACCACAGAACGTAACACTGCCTGGTCCTGCACCATGCTCACAATCGTTATGCTTGAGCCCATTGTTGCAGCTACTGTGTCAGTCCATCTCACTGAGGGACACTGTACTTTACCGAGCATGATGTCTTTCTCCAGGGACTGATCCCTCCTGACAATATGTCCAAAGTATGTAAGATGTAGTCTTGCAATCCTTGCTTCTAAGGAGCCTGATGGCCACACTTCCAAGACAGATTTGTTCATTCTTTTGGCAGTCCATGGTAGTCAATATTCTTCGCCAACACCGCAATTCAAAGGCTTCGATTCTTCTTTGGTCTTCCTTATTCATTGTCCAGCTTTCACATGCATATGGTGCGATTGAAAATACCATGGCTTGGGTCAGGCGCAACTTAGTCTTCAAGGTGACATCTTTGCTTTTCAACACTTTAAAGAAGTCTTTTCCAGCAGATTTGCCCAAAGCAATGTGTCTTTTGATTTCTTGACTGCTGCTTCCATGGGTGTTGATTGTGGATCCAAGCAAAATGAAATCCTTGACAACTTCAATCTTTTCTCTGTTCATCATAATGTTGCTTATTGGTCCAGTTGTGAGGATTTTTGTCTTCTTTATGTTGAGGTGTAATCCATACTGAAGGCTGTGGTCTTTGATCTTCATCAGTAAGTGCTTCAAGTCCTCTTCACTTTCAGCAAGCAACATTGTGTCATCTGCATATTGCAGGTTGTTAATGAGTCTTCCTCCAGTCCTGATGCCCCCTTCTTCATATAGTCCAGCTTCTTGAATTTCTTGCTCAGCATACAAATTTAATTAGTGTGGTGAAAGGATATAACCCTGATGCACACCTTTCCTGACTTTAATCCACGAAGTATCCCCTTGTTCTGTCTGAACAACTGCCTCTTGATCTATGTACAGGTTCCTCATGAGCACATTTAAGTGTTCTGGAATTCCCATTCTTTGCAATGTTATCCGTAATTTGTTATGATCCGCACAGTCAAATGACTTTCTGTAGTCAATAAAACACAGGCAAACATCTCTCTGGTATTCTTTGCTTTCAGCCAGAATCCATGTAACATCAGCAGTGACATCCCTAGTTCCATGTCCTCTTCTGAATCTGGCCTGAATTTCTGGCAGTTCCCCGTCAATATACCGCTACAGCTGCTTTTGAATGATCTTCAGCAAAATTTTACTTGTGTGTGATATTAAAGATATAGTTTGATAATTTCCACATTCTGTTGGATCACTTTTCTTGGGAATAGGCATAAATATGGATCTCTTCTTGTCAATTGCCAGGTAGCTGTCTTCCAAATTTCTTGGCATAGACGATGAGCACTTCCAGAGCTGCGTCCGTTTGTTGAAACTTCTCAATTGATATTCCATCCATTCCTGGAGCCTTGCTTTTCACCAATGCCTTCAGTGCAGCTTGGACTTCTTCCTTCAGTACGATTGGTTCCTGATCATATGCTACCTCTTGAAATGGTTGAATGTCGACCAATTCTTTTTGGCATAATGACTCTTTGTATTCCTTCCATCTTCTTTTCATGCTTCCTGCATCATTTAATATTTTCCCCATAGAATCCTTCACTATTGCAACTCTAGGCTTGAATTTTTTGTTCAGCTCTTTCAGCTTGAGAAATGCCAAGCATGTTCTTCCCTTTTGGTTTTCTATCTCCAGGTCTTTGCATATGGCATTATAATACTTTACTTTGTGTTCTTAAGCCGCCTTTTGAAATCTTCTGTTTAGTTCTTCTGCTTCATTATTTCTTCCTTTTGCTTTAGATACTCGACATTCAAGAGCAAGTTTCAGAGTTTCTTCTGACATCCACTTTGGTCTTTTCTTTCTTTCCTTTCTTTTTAACGACCTCTTGCTTTCTTCATGTATGATGTCCTTGATGTCATTCCACAACTTGTCTGGTGTTTGGTCATTAGTGTTCAACGTGTCAAATCTATTCTTCAGATGGTCTCTAAACTCAGGTGGGACATACTCAAGGTCGTACTTTGGCTCTCTTGGGCTTGTTCTAATTTTCTTCAGTTTCAACTTGAACTTGCATATGAGCAACTGATAGTCTGTCTCGAAGCTGGCCCCTGGCCTTGTTCTGACTAATGATATTGAGGTTTTCCATAGTCTCTTTTGACAGATGAAGTCGATTTGATTCCTGTGTATTCCATCTGGCAAGGTCCATGTGTATAATCGCCATTTATGTTGGTGAAAAACAT
This sequence comes from Dugong dugon, assembly GCA_030035585.1. NCBI lineage: Eukaryota > Metazoa > Chordata > Mammalia > Sirenia > Dugongidae > Dugong > Dugong dugon. Next base: position 56,777,900 of record CM057480.1, read on the forward strand.
ATTTGCAATGAAGAAGTCATTGGTCTTGCAAAATTCTATCATGGGATCTCCAGCATTATTTCTATCACCGAGGCCATATTTTCCAACTTCTGATTCTTCTTGGTTTCCATCTTTTGCATTCCAATCACCAGTAAATTATCAGTGCATCCTGATTGCATGTTTGATCGATCAATTTCAAACTGCAGAAATTGGTAAAAATCTTCAATTTCTTCGTCTTTGGCCTTAGTGATTGGTGCGTAAATTTGAATAATAGTAGTATCAACTGGACTTCCTTGTAGGTATATGGATATTATCCTATCACTGACAGCATTGCACTTCAGCGTAGATCTTGAAATGTTCTTTTTGATGATGAATGCAACACCATTCCTCTTCAGGTTGTCATTCCTGGCATAGTAGACCATAGAATTGTCCAATTCAGAATGGCCAATACAATTTGGGCTCACTAATGCTTAGGATATCAATGTTTATGTGTTCCATTTCATTTTTGATAACTTCCAATTTTCCCAGATTCATACTTCATACACTCCACATTCGAATTATTAATGGATGTTTGCAGCTGTTTCTTCCCATTTTGAGTAGTGTCACATCAGCAAATGAAGGTACCGAAAGCTTGACTACATCCACATCATGAAAGTCAACTCTACTTTCAGTAGGCAGCTCTTCCCCAGTCATCTTTTGAGTGGCTTCCAACTAGGTTGGGGGAGCTCAGCTTCAGGCACTATATCAGACAATGTTCTGCTGCTATTCATAAGGTTTTCACTGGTTAATTCTTTTCAGAAGTAAACTGCTGGGTCCTTCTTCCTAGCCTGTCTTAGTCTGGAAGGTTAGCTGAAACCTGTCCGCCGTGGGTGACCTTGCTGGTATCTGAATACTGGTGGCATAGCTTCCAGCATCACAGCAACACATAAGCCCCTACAGTATGACAACCTGACAGACACGTGGAGGAGAATGATGTAATAGGCACCTGAAAAACCACCACCCAAAACAAAAGCCTTGGCAATGACCTACATCTCACCATATGGATTCCCCTCCTACCCCATTCTCCTACCTCCATCCACCAAGGTATCTGTCATCCTGAATCCTGTGTACACTCCTTTGCTTTCCTTTTTTATGTAGCTTTATTGCAGATGTATATATTTCAAAAAAATTATATATGTACATATATATATATTTTGGAAACCTTGGTGGTGTAGTGGTTAAGAGCTACGGCTGCTAACCAGAAGGTTGGTAGTTTGAATCCACCGGGCACCCCTTGGAAACTCTATGGGGCGGTTCTACTCTGTCCTATAGGGTCGCTGTGAGTCAGAATCAACATGATGGCAATGAGTTTTTATATATAATTGTTTTAGTCTCATTAAAATGTTAACTGCTCTGTGTCATCTTTTGTGACTTACATTTTTCACCTAATTGTACATTGCTTTTTCTGATGATCTCCTTGCTATTTAGGAATCTGGGATGATCTGTGAGTGTTTTGCATCTAGACTCTGAGAGATGTGGGGAGAAAAGACAAGAAGAGAGTCTTGGCAGGGTGTGTGGGCCTCATTCCAGGCCTCCCTAGATTCTGATCCATCTATCATTGCTCTGACTGAGCCAATTAATCAATACCTCCTTTCTGCCAAGCTGATTCCAGTTGTGTTTTGGTCATTGGCAACCCAGAGTCCTGACTTACACAGTACTGAAAGTGATGTTTTTTCTCCCTGTGGAATGGGTGCGTTGGGGTGCACAGTCCTGATTGGGAACCTGGAAGAAAAGAATATGGGCCCCAGCCAAGAAGTCTCTTTCTCCTGAGGCATCTTACAATTTCCACACAGCGTAGCACAGATGAGCAGGAGGCTGCTGGGTGTCTTTGCATTTTTCCAGTCAGTTGTTTCCTGCAAGGCAACCCTTCGTTTAGGCCTGCAGTAGCCGGCCCAGCTGTGAGGAGGGGGCCTGGGGAGGGGCAACCCTCACAAAGGGCCCATTCTTGGCTAGTCAGGGTTGTTATCAGCCAGACCTAAACTCTGAATCACCTGCAACCGTGGGTGGGTCGTCCCATGGGTGGAACTGAGTTCCCTCTAGGCCTCCCTTTGCCAGGACCTGTGAGTAGGGGAGGACTCTCAATAAAGGTTCATTGTTTTCTGTCCCCTGGCACTATTACAGTTCTGTACAAGGCCTTCTGAGCCCCCCTTCCTCTTTCCTTCAAGCCTCTCCCTGGCCCCTGGCCCTCTGGCAACCATCCCACTCCCACCCACCTTGCGTATCAGCATAAACTACTCAGGTGAGACTAGAGTAGTAGCTGGGGAAGTAAGGAGATGCGCGTGGGGCAAACTCCCTCCCACAGGTCAGAATGAAGATGAATCTGAGAATGCCCTGTACTACTGAACCACTGACTCCCCACTTCTCTGGGGCCTCCTTAGTCCCCTCAGCCTGCTTCAGACCGCAACCAAGCTGTCTTTGACCCACGATGGCACCTGGTGGCCAGCCTCGGGAACTATCTGGCTCCCAACCTCTTCTCCTCTGTCTCCTTTTTTTTTCCCTCTTGGGTCTTTGGGGGTTGGAGTCACACATGTACCGTAAAAACAAACAAAAAACAGTTGCTGTGGAGTCAATTCTGATTCATGGAGTCCTCTTTCTATTTTTGTTCTTTTTTTTTTTTTTTTTAACCACTATCAACAAAAGACCTCTTTAAAGTGGTTTGCTGATGATAGTGGTAAAAAGATGTCACCTAGAGGACTAAGGTGCACCTAAACCAAGCCATGGTATTTTCAATCACTTCATATGCATTTGAAAGCTGGGCAATGAATAAGGAAGACTGTAGAATTGATGCTTTTGAATTATGGTGTGGGGGAGAATATTGAGTATCCTATGGACGGCCAGAAGAATGAGCAAATCTGTCTTGGAAGAAACACAGCCAGAATGCTCCTTAGAAGTGAAGATGGCGAGACTTTGTCTCACATAGTTTGGACATGTTATCAGGAGGGACCAGTCCCTGGTGAAGGATATCAAGCTTGGGAAAGTATAGGGTTGACGAAAAAGGGGAAGACCCTCAATGAGGTGTATTGACATAGTGGCTGCAAGAAAGGACTCAAACATAGCAATGATTGTGAGGATGGTGTAAGACCAGGCAGTGTTTCGTTCTGTTGTGCATGGGGTCCCTATGAGTCAGAATCAACTCGACGGCACCTAACAACACTATAACATCAATACTTCCCCCAGACCATCTTAAAAACCCAAATCACAAATCCTTGAACCTACTTGCTTCATCTCCTGTTCTACCCTAATTACCTCAAGAGATTCTTTCCCATGATTTAGTCTATCTGTCTGCCCTAACAACCCTAGCTGATTTTCAGGATGGAGCCAGGGCTGTCCCTGAGTCAAGGAAAAGACAGGCTGAAAGTCAGAAGGTTGAGTTAGAATAATGAGGTGTGAAGGCTTTTAACCTCTAAGCCCTCGAAGCACTTCTTACATCTTGAAAAGCACCTCAAACGTTCTTTCAGAATGCCCCACCTGCCTCCTTATACTCCTGCTAAGAAACTTGCTTCCCTTTAAGCACCTGCTTCCAAGACAAAATAAACAGACTTTTCTAGATCAGCATTATTATTTTTCCAGTTCTACCTCCAGATCTTGTGACAGTAGGGTTTTTTTTTCTCGCCTCATGCAGGTGTTGTGGTGGGTTAAATGGGTATTTATGGCCCAACCTGGGAAACTGAGCCCCACTCATAATGCTTTGTCCTCGAGTTCTATTGGCTTATTGTCTGGAATGCCATATATCTTGACAAAAACAGAGTTTCTAAGTACAATCCATGGATAAGTTGAGACTACCTGATCGTAGACAAAATGGTGGCTGCTTGTTGTTGTAGTTGCTTTAAACAAGCTAATATATGAGACCAGCACCCGTCTGTCAGTTTGTTAAACTATGGTGGCTTGTGTGTTGCTGTGATGCTAGCAGCTATACCACTGGTATTTCAAATACCAGCAGGGTCAGCCATGGTGAACAGGTTTCAGCAGGGCTTCCAGACTGACAGAACAGAGAGGCGTGGCAATCTACTGCCAAAAATAAACCAATGAAAACTTTACGGATCACAGTAAAGTATTGTCCAGTATAGTGCTAGAAGATAAGCCTCCTAGCTTGGAACGAACTCAAAATACGCAGTGGCTATGACAATTGACTCGAACATACCAACTATCATGAAGACGACACAGGACTGGGCAGTGCTTTGTTCTGTTGTACATGGGGTTACCAGGAGTCAGAGCTGACTTCATGGCAACTAATGACAATACGTGAGAATTGTCTGATTTTTTTCAGAAGTGGAAATCCTGACCCTTGCTAGGAGCCCTGAGGTTTCCAGAATGGCCTGGCTCAGTGGGCTAAGGTGGGAATGGGGTGGAGTGAAAAACTAAGTGACATTGTGGATGCAAAGACCAGGTGGAGAAGATGTGAAATATGCCAAACTGAGTGGAGGGGCTGGAGAGAGGTCTTAGGGCCAAGAACCGGAGAGGCAACCCAGCTAACACCGAGCACCTTCCACATGCCAGGAATAGTCCAGTGGAAACTTGTGGGTACCTCACGTAGGCTAATAATTCCACGTCCAGTCAAACCAATATCCTCTTCCTATCGGTTTAACTTTAACTTAGTGGAGATTGATTTACTTGGAGGAATGGGGAGACCAGACAGAGGAGAGGACCCCTGTTGGCAACACCCTGCCTCCTTCTGAGCAGTTCAGCTCCAGCCTAAACTGGCATCCTCCATCTAAGTGAACAAAAGTCTTGCAGAGATACTCCTCCACCCTCCTTAGAAAACAGTTCAGAGACCAATGTTTTGTTTTAGCTATTTTCTTGGGGTCTCCTCACCCCCCTGCTGCCCCGTTGCAAATATCTTATTAAAGCAGAACATCCAACTGTCCCTCAGAGGAGTTTCAGATGTAGTTTTCTTCTCATTGTATTTCCAACAATATTTGTGCCCCTTAGAGACGGCACCCTAGCAGCTGTACACGTATTGCGCATGTTATCTCATTTCATTGTCTGCCATGTACGCACCATTATCTCCTTTCTGGAGCCCTGGTGGAGCAGCGAGTAAGAGTTCGGCTGTTAACCAAAAGGTCGGCAGTTCGAATCCACCAGCCATTCCCTGGAAACCCTATGGGAAAGTTCTACTATGTCCTATAGGGTCCCTATAAGTTGGAATCGACCTGATGGCAATGGGTTTTTTGGATCTCGATTACACGTGGTAGAACCGAGGCTGAGGGGTGTTAGGTTAGCTGCTCGAGGTCCAGAGTCGGTGAGTAAATCTCACCTCTGAGCTGAGATCTGAATTCACTTTCACTAGTCTTATTCCTGGAGACCTGGTGGTGCAGCGGTTAAGAGCTCGGCTGTTAACCACAAGTTGGCAGTTCAAATCCACCAGCTGCTCCTTGGAAACCCTATGGGGCAGTTCTACTCTGTCCAATAGGGTCAATATGAGTTGGAATCGTCTGGATGGCAACGGGTTTGGTTTTTATTTATTTTTTTATTTTAGTCTTATTCCAAAGTCCCGATCTTCCTCACGTTCTTCCCACCCCCACCCCCACCCCCACTGAAAGAGAAAATTGAAAGGAAAAACTTTTGAAAGCAGGAAGATGGGGCCCATGATAGGATATAGGAGGTGATAATTCCAATAGAGGAACCCCGGTGGTGCAGTGGTTAAGCGCTCGGCTGCTAACGGAAAGATTGGCAGTTCAACTCCACCAGCCCCTTGGCGGGAGAAAAATGTGGCAGGATTTGCTTCCATAAAGATTACAGCCTTGGAAACTCTATGGGACAGTTCTACTCTGTCCTATAGGGTCGCTATCAGTTGGAATCAACTAGACTGCAACAGGGTTTGGTCGGGTTCCACTAGGGAGCTACAATGAGCTGAGTCAGAGACCCAGTGGGTGACAAGGAGGCTGGGTGCCCAGCAGCCTCTGCAAGACAGCCAGGTGGGGTGAGGGGAGCAGGGCTGGAGCAAGCACAGCTCCTGGAGGGTGAAGCCTTGTTCTGGAGAGAGGGATACATGCGATGCATCCAGGCCCAGGGCCCCTTCCCCCACCTCCCACAGGCACACAGGCAGTAATGTGTGGGGCCTGGGGTCTGGCAAAAAAGGGCTTCAGCCCTATGAAGGCTGTGGAAAGGTCATTTGGACCTGGTGGAGGCAGAAATGCTGCATGTCTGGGAGCTGGCCCTGGTTGATCCTTCTTCCCTTCCCATCTGCCTCCTCCTCAAAACTCAGCCCAACTCAGCTCCAAGGCCGAGGAGGACCTGGCAGCCTGATCCCTGGCTTCACCAGCAGAGGTCTCCAGAGCAGTGCTCAGAGGGCTCAAAGCGGGGAGGAAACCTCAGCCTCCCTCCCTCATGGGAGGTGGAGGGAGCCCTGGCCTTCTGCCCTGTTCATAGTGTCCAGAAGTCCGTATGCACAGTGGTCTTCACTCAGACATGGGTGTGTCTGTATTTGTGTGCATCCATGGGCTTGTGTGTGCCTCCGCGTAGGTGTCTGTACTTGTGTGTCTAAAGTGGATATATCTGTTTGTCAGCTGTGTATGTCTGTGGGTGTGTGTGCATAACTGCATGTTTGTAAGTGAGTTGGGTAATGTGTATTGTTCCTTTCCTCTTCGCACACATCAACCCTATTTGTGTATATTTGTGTGCATGTGGACATCTGTATATTTGTGCATGAGTATCTGTGCTTGCAGGAGCCCTGGTGGCACAGTGGTTAAGTGCTGGGCTGCTAATCGAAAGATCAGCGGTTCAGATCCACCCAGCGACTCCACAAGGAGAAAAGACCTGGCCATCTGCTCCTGTAAAGATTACAGCCCAGCAAGCTGTGAGGGGACGGTTCTACTTAGTCCTATAAGGTCTCTGTGAGTCAGAATTGACTTGACAGCACGTAACAACAATGATCGGTGCTTGTAAGGAGAGGGGAAAAATCAGTGACAGGGATGTGCTGTGAAATCTCAGTATCCTCAGGGACAGGGATGTGGGGCCACTTGTACTGTCCCATGTCCTCACACACCTGCCTGGCCTGGACTCCTCCTAACATCACTCAGACATCCCCTGAATCTGTTTGTTGAAACCCCACTTACAGCAGGTGTTGCTGATGTCCAGTTCCCAGGAAGCAGGACCTTCCAGAGCTGTATACACGTGTATGTGTCTCTCTCCTGATTCCCTCATTTGCAGCCTGGGTGAAGGAAGGCAGTAACCACGGGGGAGAAGTCCTGGCCCAGGAGTCTGGGGGTGTGGACAGGACCTAGCTCTGCCTCCAGCTGGAGACCCTGGCTTGTGGAAACAGCTCCTCTTGGTCTCCTAGTGGTGGTCTGTGCTGGTGCAAAGCTGAGGCTGTGGGGGCAGGCCGCACAGGAAGCTCCCCTCCCCCTGGAGGAGCTTCCAGTCTGGCTGAGGAGACCAGTGTCATGTTGAGAAGGTGCTTGCAGCAGGGAGCAGGGCAGAGTCTGGCTCCCACCATGTGATGGGAGGATCCAAGAAGAACTGATGCTTTTGAATTATGGTGTTGGTGAAGAATATTGAATATATCATGACTACCAGAAGAAAGAGCAAATCTGTCTGGGAAGAAGTACAGCCAGAATGCTCCTTAGAAGCAAGGATGGCAAGACTTTGTCTCAAGTAGTTTGGACATGTTATTGGGGGGAGCAGTCCCTGGAGAAGAACATCATGCTTGGGAAAGTAGAGGGTCAGTGAAAGAGAAGAAAACCCTCAACAGGATGGATTGACACAGTGGCTGCAAGGATGGGCTTAAACATAGCAATTGTGAGGATGGTGCAGGACTGGGCATCGTTTTGTTTTGTTGTACATAGGGTCTCTATGAGTTGGAACTGACTAGACAGCACCTAACAACAATTGCTGCTGTAAAAATTACCACAAGTTTTGTGGCTTAAAATACCACAAGGTTGTTCTCTTACAGTTCTGGAGGTCAGAAGTCCAAAATAAGTCTCAATGAACAAAAACCAAGATGTCAGCAGGGCTGGTTTCTTCTGGAGGCTCAAGGGGAGAATCCGTGTCCCTGCCTTTCCCAGCTTCTAAAGGCTGCCTGCATTCCTTGGCTTGTGGCCCCTCCCATCTTCAAAGCCAGATTCGTAGAATCTTCAAATCTCTCCCTTCTCTCTGCTTCCATAGTCACATCGCCTTTTCCACTGCCTTTGACCTCCTTGCTTCCCTTTTATAAGGGCCCTTATGATTACTCAGGCCCACCCAGATAATCCAGGATAATCTCCCCACCTCAAGATCATTTTGCAAAGTCTCTTTTGCCTGTAAAGTAACATAGTCACAGGTTCCAGGGATGAGGATGTGGACATCTTTGGGGCCATTGTTTTGTCTCCCAAGGGTGCAATCACAGATAGGCAGGCAAAAAGGAGCACATTCTTCATCCTCCCATAGTCCCACTGAGGCACCAGTGGGGACCCTCACTCCTGCTGAGTTCCGGGCAATCGTGTAGGGGGAGATTGCACACTCCTAGCCATCAGGAACCAGGAATCACTGGCTCCTTTTTCTCATTACCACAACAGCAGCTGCTGCCCAGGCACTGGCTATGACATGGTTCAGGCTGATCCTTGGGTTCCTGAGCCTCTCTCACCCCGTCCTGGCCAGATTCCAGATTGCCCCCTCAGGCCTCTGGCCTGTGTCCGCGCTCCCAGAGCTCTCCTCACCGACTCTTTCCTCAGGTCTCCCTTTCCTCTTCTTGATTCCTTTCCTGTCAGGGCCCCCACCTCCTGCCCCAGAGGCAGCCAGCTGCCTCTTGACTGTGGGGCTCCTGCCTGCCAGCATTGCGCCACCCCCTCAGCCTTTTCCACACATGAGCTTTCTCCCGCTCCCACAGAAATCTCAACCGCAGGACCCAGGGCCAAGGAGAGGGACACGCACCACAACGTGAGGCTGGCGCTGGGGGTCGGATTGGACTGCTGGCCTCCTAGACGTTTTCCAAGGCCAAGCTCCCCTTTGCAGTCAGCCCCACATCTGGAGTTCGGCTGGAAATTCCAATTGCTCTCTGCTGCTAAGCAATGTGTCAAATCTTCCCAGAGATTTTATGCAAGTGGGAAGCATCACAGGGGTGGGGGTGGGGGCCTTCACTACCCAGGACCCAGAGCTCTGGGGAAATCCAGATGCCACAATATTTCCACAGTCCTTGGGTTGACGATTGCCCCTCGCCCCTCGGCTTTGCTCTCTACCCCACCTGGAGCAGCGGGTTAGGTCACGTCTCACTAGGACCCACAGGTCCGTCTATGTGCGTGCATGTGAAACTGTGAATTTTTGATAGGGACTGAGTTAATTTTTTCCTGGAGAGAAAAATGTTGACATGCCTTTGGAGAATCAACTGCCCAGAAAATCTCCTGACGCATGAAGAGACGTGTTCTTCTCTCCAGTACACACACATATGCACACATACACCATCACGCACACATACACCATCACACACACACATACACACACATCACACACACACATCACACACACATACACACTATCACACACACACACACCATCACACACCCACCCACCATCGCACACATACACACCATCACACCCACATATACACAAAGCATCACACACACATACATGCACACACCACCATACACACACCATCACACACATGCCACCTTACACACATGCTAGCACATACACACACACTGTCACATACTCCATTACCACTATCACACATACATACATACAAACACACTCACATACTAGCACACATATACATACTATCACACCCCAACACACACATCTTTCTCACACACACACACACACACACACATACACACACACACACACTCTCTCTCCCTCTGTTTCTCACATACACACACCCCATCACACACACATACACACCATCACACACACACACACTAGCACACACACCTCCTAGAGGGTCGGGACGTCACCAGACTTGCTGGGTGGCCTCTTCAGGGGCACCCTCCTCCCCTATTTCAGCCCCACCCAGAAAACTCTAGGGAGCAGTTCTACTCTGTAACACATGGGGTCACAGTAAATTGGAATCGACATGGTGGCAATGGATTTGGTTTTTGATGATCAACGAACAGTTGCCTCACGGAGTACCTACTATGTGCCAGAAACTGTGAGATGCTGGAGAGAAATAGAGAGGCAGTAAGCCACAGCCCACTCATCTAGTAGCACAGACGGATGTCAGCAGGGGCACGTGCTGGGACGGAGGTGCTGGGAATTAGAAGATCAGGCTCTGCTTGTTAAGAGCTGAAGGCCCCCCAGAGATGACCTAGTGCTGTCCTTTCTGCACAGAACAGGAGCCGAGGCTCCTCTCACAGGTATGTATGGGGTGCTGGGACCAGGCGCCCCCTCTTCTGACTCCAACCCAGTGCCTCTTCCATGAACCACCCTGCCTTGATTGTGGCCATGTCCTGACCACCTCCGTGACCCCAAATGCTTGGTGAAATGACGTGCGAGGAGTGAGCACAGGGGAACTGATGGTTAGAGATAGAAAGAGGCCCACTTGCAACAAGTGTCCAGAAAGCAAATTTTGTGGATATCACAATTGGTCACATACTGGCCTAACTCCCGAGGTGGTGCCCAGTTTCACATTATTCCGTTCATGGCAGAGGAGTCAAGAGAAAGATCTGGATTTGAGTTCCCACTGAGTAATGGGATTACAGGTGCCCTGGATCCTCTTTGAGCTTCCATTTACTCATCAGCAAAATGGGGACAATTATACAACATACCTCACAGGTTTGTTTTGAAGTCTATATAAGATAATATATGAAAGGTCTACAGTTCTCTGCCTGGCACACAGAGGCCCCTAATCAATGGTGGCTATGGACATTATTCTCTGTCATGTCCACCACCACCACCACCTTACACTCTCCCTAGATGGGCTCCATCTTCTGACAACAGGAAAGCAATCTGATTAAACTGATTCACACTGATTGGGGCCCTGTTGTTGTTAATTGCCATTGAGTTGATTCTGACTCATGACGACCCCAAGTGTGCAGAGTAGAACTGCTACATAGGGCTTTCAAGGATGCGACCTTTTGTAAGCAGATCACCAGGCCTTATTTTTGAGGCACGCTGAGTGGGTTTGAACCACTAACCTTTTGGTTAGTAGTCCAGCGCTTAACCATTCGCACCATCCAGACGCTCCCAAGAAAGATTCTGATTCATTAGGTCTGGGGTGGGTTTTTAAATTCATCTTTATTTTTAATGAACATTCTGGGTTATCTGATGCTAGCCAGATTTGACAGCCACCAGAACAAGTGATCATGGAATTTTATTTTAGCAAAAGCCAACTTGTGCCCTCAAAAATGGAGGAGAGATTTAGCTTAGAGGCACTTTCCCATGGCCCCTGGAACCACAGCCAGCAGGGCCCTCTCACTTCCCATGGGGCAGGGGGCACTTCTCCAGAGCAGCTCTAGGGGAAGGGGGTGGGGGGAGTACCAGCTGTGTCCCCCCCACCCCTGCAGCTGTTTCAGTGCCATGGCCCAGTGGAAACCACTGTGAAATTCATTCTCCATAGCTCCCAAAGCTGGACCAGGTGGCTACTGACTGGAGGAGCTGACCCCACCAGACAAGGGGCCTCTGCAAGCCAAGAAGATATACCCACCCATCTCCACTCAGCACAGGGCTCCTCCAGATCCTGCCTTCCTGAGCCAACAAGTGCCTTTTGTCCCAAGTCGATTCATCCCCCTAACGGGGAGACTCTTTATTTGACCTCGGGAAGTGTCCAGCTCTTGCACTTCTGTATGTTCCCTCAGGGCTGTCTGGCTTTTGGAAGGTGGTTGTGGCTGGGGTCCACCTCAGCCCAGGGACACCCTGAGGTCTGGGATAGGCTGCTCTGGGAAATACAAGTGGAAGATGGAAGTGAAGCTGTAGATTAGGACAAGTGTGGCTTGTGCAGATGTCATTCATTCCTGCGAACGGCGGCAGGCAGGGGTGGGCAAGTAGAGGACTTGCCTGCATCAGGTAATTCAGCCTTTTTACTAGCTTCAAGGCAATGCAGAAGCGAGGGTTTGGCTGAGGAAGAGGGGAAAAGCCCAGAATGAGAGCATTGTCCTTCGCCAAGGACACAGGGCTGTTGACGTGAGAGAGATGGGTGCAGCTGCTGGATCTAGTTCATGGTGAGAAGGAAATGGTTTTTACTGAAAAACCAAGTTAAAAACAGTTTACTGAAGGGAAGAGAAAGAAGAAAGGGGGAAAAAAACTCAAACTGTCCGATCATCAAAATCACCTGGGTAGCTTGTTAAAAACACAGATTCCAAAATTTGTTCCAAGTCAATAAAATATTCTTCTCTGAGCTGCTTTTCCTTGTGGTTTAAAAACGTAGATCCCAAAAAGTAAATTGAAGGCCCCTGGATGGGCGTATGTCGGGGATGAGGGAAGCAATACCTTATGGAATTATGTTTCTAATTTTCCGACTGGGCTTCAGGAAAGAGGGAAGGAAGGAGATACAACGGGTTCAGGGGGAGAAATAATCTAAAACTTTAAAAAACCACTTTTCCCCAGCCAGGCTGAGTCTTTCTCTAACTGATTCTATCCCATCCTTCCTTCCTTTCTCATTCAAGTTTCTTGAGTGAATCATCTCCACTCATCTTGTCCGTTTGCTCCTCTTCTTCGCTCCCACCATCAGCCCCTTGCCACCTGTAGTAGGCTGAATAATGGCCCCCCAAGACGTTCATATCCTCAATCCCAGAATCTGTGAAGCTACCTGATATGGGACTCTGCAGGCATGACTAAACTGAGGAATTTGAGATGCGGAGATTATTCTGGATTATCTGGTGGGCCTGATACAATCACAGGAATCCATACAAAAGAGAGAAAAAAGGCAATGTGATGACTGAGAGACTGGAGCACCAGTCTTTGAAGATGGAGGAAGGGGCCACAAGCCAAGGAGTACAGGAAGCCACTGGAGGCTTAAAGAGGCAAAGATACAGCTTTTCCCCTAGAGCTCCGGAAGAAACCATCCCTGCAGACACCTTGCCTTTAGCCCAGGGAAACTGATTTTGAACTTCTAACCTCCAAAACTGTAAAAGAATAAATGTGCATTATTTTCAGCCTAAGTGTGAGGTAATTTGTTACAGCAGCAGTAGGAAACTAGTACCTCACCTGACTTCTACCCTACTCACTCCACTAACTTGACCCTAGCCAAGGTCTCCAGGGACCAAACTTTTTCTTTTCTTTCTTTCTTTTTGTTGTGCTTTATGTGAAAGTTTACAGCTCAAGTTAATTTCTCATACAAAAACTTATACACATATTGTTATGTGGCCCTAGTCGCAATCCCAGTAATGTGACAACACACTTCCTCTTTCCACCTTGCATTTCCCGTGTCCATTCAACCAGCTCCTATCCCTTTTTGCCTTCTCATCCTGCCTCCGGACAGAAGCTGCCCATTTAGTCTCATGTATCCACTTGAACTAAGAAGCCCACGCTTCATGAGTATTATTTTGTATTTTATAGTCCAGTCTAATCTTTGTCTGAAGAGTTGGCCTCGGGAATCATTTTAGTTCTGGGTTAACAGAAAGTCCGGGGGCTATGTCTTCTGGGGTTCTTCTAGTCTCAGTCAGACCACTAAGTCTGGTCTTTCTATGTGGATTTGAGTTCTGCACCCCATTTTTCTCCTGCTCTGTCAGGGGCTGTATGTTGTATTCCCTGTCAGGGAGGTGACTGGTGGTAGCCAGGCACCATCTGGTTCTTCTGGTCTCAGGCTGATGGAGTCTGGTTTATGTGACCCTTTTGTCTCTTGGGCAATATTCTCCTTGTGACTTTGGTGTTCTTCATTCTCCTTTGCTCCAGGGGGGTTGGGACCGACTGATGCATCTTAGATGGCTGCTTACAGGCTTTTAAGACCTCAGATGCCACTCACCAAAGTAGGATGCAGAACATTTTCTTAATAAACTTTGTTATGCCAATTGACCTAGATGTCCCCCGAAACCATGGTCCAGGGACCAAACTCTTGCCAACGCATGGACCCTTCTCAGTCTTTCTCTTTTTTGATGTCTTGGCAATATTTGATATTTTCTTAAATCCTGTGGCAGACAGCTCACTCCACTGGTGTTCCTCTTGCTTCTAGGGCATTCCTTCTCAGCCTCCTACCAGCACTCTCCTACATCCAACTCTGACATGGCCATGTGCCTCAGGGTTCTCTTCTGAACCCTTGTCTCACTCTCCACTCTCTGGGGTGACTCCTCACTTCCCAGTGACGATCCCAAATCAAGGCCATGAGCTCCTCTTGTCTCCTCAGCAAATGGGTGTTTCTGTCTGAAGTACATTCCCATCTGCCTCCACTATTGAAATCCTACTCACTTGTTCATCCCTCAAGGCCCAGCTCAAGCACCGCCTTCCCCAGGAAGTCTGTCCCGTCATTCCAATTGCTTCTGAACTGTGCCCATCTGCCAGCCCTCCTGGATTGTAAGCCCTGTAGAAGCAGAGTTCGTGACCTCGCTAAACTTGGACCCATACCACCAGCACAGTGGAAATCTAGCTCTAGGCCACACCCTCCTCACAGTCTTGATATGAACACCTGACTAAGGTGGTAGAACTGTAGAGGTTGTCCAGCCCCTCTGCCACTGTCGTGCCTCCTAGTCTTACCAGACCTGCCTCAATGGGGCCCCCTCACCTTAGAGATTCAAGACATCAGATGTCAAGTGCTCTGGCTGGTGCTTGTGGCCCAGTCAGAGCTCACAAATGGTAGTTCCCTAGTCTGGCAGGGACCCTGGCTAGTTCTGGGATTTTATTCCCTATACCCTTCCACCTTGTTCACTTATAATGGCCTCCTGATTTATAACTAAACATGCTGATCTTTTTCCTGCCTCAGGGCCTCTGTATTTGCTGTTCCCTCTGCCTGGATGGGCTTCCTCCAGATCCCCACATGCTCACTCACTTACATCATTCAGGCCTTTGCTCCAGCATCAACCTAGAAAGGTCTTTCTTGATTATTTCATTTAAAAATTATCCACCCCACTAGACTGTTTTCTTCACAGCTTTTGACACCATCTGACACGTTTTTTGGTTTATCATGTTTTCCCCCATTAGAATGTAAGTTTCTTGAGGGCAGAAACCATGCTTCTTTGGGTCACTGCTATTTCCTTGGTGCATGGCGCATAGCAGATGTTCAATGCATATTTGTTGTAAATGAATCTGGCATGAGCCGGGCCTCCTCAGGGGGCCTCTGCCTTAGGTTTTGCTGGGGCACTTTCCCATGGGACATGCCTCTCTCTCTGTGGTGAAGAGACCTAGAGCTGAGTCTCTGAGTCCTCGGTCCTGCCCTGTCTCTCACCCCCAGCTGGCCTTGGGTAAGCCTGTTTACCCTGCTTAGCATCAGATTTGGTCTGAAGAGGGAGATGGTGGTCCTTGTCCTGTATCCTCCAGGGAGGCCGTGAGGACAGAACTGAGAGGAAACCCCACTGCAGAGAGGCTTTGGAGAGGGTGTGGTGCTCATACCCAAGGCACGGGGAGCCCCACTGGGTCTTACACAGGTTTTGCACTCACCATCGAGCCCAGGACAGTAACTGCTTCTCCTTGGGCTCCCTCTGCTTGGCTCACCATTGCTCCCCCAGGACTCTGGGGGCGTTTCTGAGAAGCTGATGAAGCAGCTTCATGGTGGTAGGAGGAGCTGGCCCAGCCCAGCGAGCAGCAAGGGGTGCTGGCGTCAGCCTCAGCCCAGGCCCCAAAGGACAATCACGCAGCATGGGTGGCGGGATACATCCAAACGCCGGGAAACTTGTGCACATCTCAGAATGTGCAGCAAATACGGTAAAGCACCGCTCCGGGGGCTCCCATTACTATTGTTAAAATTAATACAATTTCCCAAGTATGCGTTGCCGTGAGGCAGCAAGAACTTTGCAGACCTTCATATCTTTTGACTCAGTAATTCTGCTTCTAGGACTTATCCTAAAGAAATAACCAGAGCTATATGCAAGGACGTATGTGCAAGCATGTTTATTAAATTATTGTTTATAATAGCAAACAGCTTGAAAACAGCCTAAAGATCTAATAATAGGAGACTGGTTTGATAATTAATGTGCCATATACCGTGATACTAGGCAGTCATTTAAAATTGTATTTTCAAAGAATATTTTAATGACCTGGGAAAATTCTTAAGATGTAATTTATGTGGGGAAAAAATTCAGGGTTTTTGTATACACATATATGTACACACAGTATTATTCCAATTTTATTTAAGTGTGTGTGTGTGTGTGTGTGTGTGTGTGTCCAGTAGTGGTTATTTTAGTTTAGTGGGGTATTTTTATTTTATTCTTTATATTTTTCTAGATTTTCAATATTTTTTACAATCCTATTACAATTTTTACGTGCTACTAGTTTTTATAATAGGGAAAATAATTCATCGATTACCTTCATTGGGGCAGAAATTTGGATGGAAGGATGTTAAGAAAAACTAAGGAAAATCAAGCAAATGCATTTGTTGTTCAAGTCTGGAAGCTTCCTGAGATCCTTTTTATGTGTGGAAGGTATAACTCCCCTGAAATGAGTGCTTTGGCTTGGTGGTGCACTGAGACATTTTTTATCAAGCCTGAGACTCGGACTAGCCCACACTCTCCACGTATCATGGTGGGCCCCACCTGAAAGGAGACGCCATTCTCAAGATCAGGTACCTGAGGGGAAAATGGGTCTTTCAAGCTGGAAAGTGGACCTGGAGATTAGATGCTAAGGATTAAGATGGGATGAAGGATGCTGAGTGTGGGGTCTCTCTCCTCTCATGAACCACCAGATAGGGTGGGACAGGACTTGGGAGCCTCTGGAGGGAGGATGGCTGAGATAGAACCAGATACCCCCTGCATACGGAATCCTGACTGGTTTTATAGATCTTCTGGGCACTGTCTTTATTTTCCTGTTGTCTTCCCTCCAATACCAAAAAACCAGCTGCCATCAAGTTGATTCCAACTCATGGCAACTCCATATGTGCAAAGCAGAACTGCTCCATAGGCTTTTTTTTTTCCTTCTTCTTCTTCTTCTCTCATTCAAAAATTTATACGCATATTGTTTTGTGACATTGGTTGCGATTCCTACAATGTGACAGCATGCTCCGCCTTTCCGCTCTGGGTTCCCTGTGTCCATTAGTCCAGTTCTTGTCTGTTCCTGCCTTCTCACCCTGCTTTTGAACAGGAGCTGCCAATTTTGTCTCATATATTTGATTGAATTAAGAAGCACGTCCTCACGTGTGTTTTTTGTTTTATAGGGCTGTCTAATCTTGGCTGTGATCTTTTGGAAGCAGATCACCAGGCTTTTCTTCTGAGGCATCTCTGGGTGGACTTGAACTGTCAAACTTTTGGTTAGTAGTTGAGTGCTTAACTGTTTGCACCACCCAGTAGCGAGTGCTTAACTGTTTCCACCTCCTGTTTTCCCTTAGGATTTGTTAAAGCCATCTGGTATGATCTTTCCAGGTTTCTTAGCTGTGCTCTTCTAAAAGAAGCCAAAGGTTTCTAGCTATGCTTGGACCAGAGCGTTGAAGGGACAGTGGCATCCCTGGAGGCAGTTGGATGAAGAAAATAGATCCAAAGAGGAAGGTGAGCAGAGATTGAGCTAGGGCTATTTGATCCAGTTATCCCTCCCACGTGGAAATTCTCCTTCCTGAGCTCAGTCTTAGAGGTTCTGGGTTCTGGTTTATAAAATAATATCAACAATAATTTTCATTACTTTTGTCCTTGCGTGTGACGTAAGTACGCTATTTTCTTTAAAAAAAAGTTAAAAATTCAGATAAGCAAAACCAAGATAAAAGCAAAGAAATCTAAAAGTATCCATTATCTTATGTAAGGAGCCCCCGTGGCGCAATGGTTAAGCACTTGGCTGCTAACCAAAAGGTTGGTGGTTCGAACCTACCAGCGGCCCTGTGGAAGAAAAGACCTGGAGATTTGCTCCCGTAAAGATTACAGCCTAGGAAATCCCAAGGGGCAGTTCTTCTCTATCATATAAGATGACTATGAGGAGGAAGCGACTCAGTAGCACATAACAACATCTCACAACCGTCAGCGTTTTGGTGTATATCCTTCCAACACTTTTAATGAATCAATGTATTATTTTAATTGGATTATTTTGTCCATTTGTCAGCTTTTTGTCTACTTACTATGTTATAAATTTGTGTTTATGTCATTACATGTTCGATAACATCATCTTTTAAAGGCTGCTTTGTATTTTATATTCTGGCTGTCTCATAATTTAACCAATCCCCTTTTGTTGGGCATTTAGGTTGCTTCCATTTTTTCAGGCTTATAAATAATATAGCAAAGAATAACCATGCAGCTAAATCTTTAAATGTCTCCTATACTCCATTAGAATAAATACCAGAAATAGACTCCCTAAATTAAAGGATACTAGGCTTTGTTTCCATCCTAGACTAGGCCCCCAAAAGGCTGGGCTATTCTGGAGATCTTGGCGCTAAGCCCTGTACACGTGCTCCGCGGCCTACTCGGCCCCCAAGACTGCGGGTTCCACAGGCCCCAAACCACCCCGCCTATCTTCTCACCCCACCCCCAGGCTGCAGGCTCACCCCGAGGATGAATTACACCTCCCAGCTGGACAGGAGGCCATTTGTCTTGTGCTCTGGAATCCTGACTAGATAAAATCTGGGCAGAGCACTTTTATTTATTTAATGTATTTCTGGGCAGGCAAGCCCTGGCCCTTGGGGATGGTCTCCTCCTGACTGGGGTTAAGAGTTTATAGAGAGGAGGAGCAGATCACTTGGTATAGAGCAAACAGCTCAGGAGACTAACCCCATATGGCCAGAGGAGGGCCCCAACCTCACCTCAGGCCCAACCCAGGCTGGCTCCAACCTCCCCAGTCCTGCTGCTCAACCTGGGGCCTAGGAGATTTCAGGTGTTGGTTGGGCCTGGCTACAAGGATGCTGCTCCTGAGAGAAGGAATTGGCTCCCAGTAATGCACCCAAATCTCACCCCCCACAAGAGGTAAAATCTCTCTGATCCCCATTTTGGGACTCTAGATACGTCCCCAAGGCTTCCCTGGAGTCCTGCTCAGGCCTCCGGTTGGTCTGAAGCACACACAGCTCTCCCCACCTTGGGGTTTTATCCCTTGTTTACACTCAAAGTCTGCAAATGCCTCCTGAGGCCGCTCAGAGTCCCAGGGTTCTCTTGTCCTCAGAGAACCAGAACACACCTCCTGACCCCACCTGCTGCCTGTCCTATGCGTCACATCCCCAAATCTCAGGGGTTTTGTCTCTCCAGATAATGTGTGGAGAGGTGTTCTTTTGGCCAGGGCTTCTCAAACCCCATCAGACCACCAGTGGTAAATAAGCATGTTCTAAGACCTTTTTCCAGAGACACAGACTCTGTAGGTCTGGAGAGATGCCTGGGAACCTGTATTTTTACAGAGTGGTTCTCCTTGCTCTTCTCAGGTAGCTGTCTTCTTACCTCTCATCTCTGCTGACATGGGGGCACAGAAGCATATGGCCCTGAGGGTCAAGCAGGCCCTGAGAGGGTGAAGCAATGAGGAGGGTGGGGGACAAGGCTGCTTCCTCAGGTAACCTAAGTTCAGGGGCTTTGGCAGCCAGACTAGCCTCTCCTGGCAGTCGGACTTGGCCAGAGGCAACCTGAGCAGCCACACAAAGCCATCCTCACAGCCTCACTGGCCGCAAGTCCCCAGGCACTCGCTGCTGGGGGTGGGGATGCACAGGCACGCCTCTGGTCATGCCAGGCCTGGAGGGGTTTGTGGCTGAGAGAATCAAAGCAGCCGTCCTGGGCTCCTGCAGACACTTCCTCCAGAAGGTTCTGGTAACAGCACACCCGGTGTGAGGAGAAAGAGCCTCTGTAGGCCATAGGTGGGTGCACAGACAGAGGCCCACACACGCCCTCCTCCTGTGCTAGCACTACCCCCTCCCTGCCCCAGGTCTTCTTGCCAGCCCAGAGGGCAGAGGCATGGTGAGTGGAGGTTAGAGGGGGGGGGCATTTACCTCCGGATACAAGTCCAAGCGGTGCCAGAGGAGGCTGGCTGGCAAACCACCCCCTCCCCACATCAACTAGGCCAGCCAGTTGGGGGAAGCGCAAACTCAGAGATTGCCCTCGGTGCTCATTACCCTCTCTATGCCTGTGCCGGGGGCTCAGGTGGGTCAAACCTTTCATGCTGCCCCTTCACCTGTACCACAGGCAGGTGGCTGAGCCTCCCTTGTTCTCCACTGGGGTCTCCGGGATCTCCTAGGACTGGGGTAAGTGGTGTGAAGAGTCGGTTTCCCTGTGGGTATCAGACGCCCTGTTCAGTTCCAGCCAAGGCTGATTTCTGGACTTCGGACAATAAAGCAATGTATTAAATGTATAACAAAGCGCTCTCCACATCTTGGTTAATGGCAACTCCATCCCTTCAGTTGCTCAGGCAAAACCCTGAAGTCAAACTTGACCCTGGTTCTCTCAGATCCCACGTTCAATCCATTAGCCAAACCTGTCCGCTCCACCTTCAAACTTATTCCAGAAGCCACCCACCTGGCATCACTTCTGCTCTGTCATCTCTTGCCTGGATTATTGTGATACCCTTCTACCAGGTGTCCCTGTTCCATGTAGCAGCCAGTGGGGCCTGGCTGAGTAGGGTGGTGATGATGGGGGGGCTAGTCCAGGGTGAAGCTTTGCCAGGGGCCACGTTCAGGATCCTCCTGTCCATATTTGATTTCACGTGGTTTCTTCTGATCAATAAAGCTGTTCACTAGTCATATTGACAAAATGAAATTTCTCTGTACACCTCTATAAAGTATTACAGGGTCCTTGGGTGAGCCAAATGGTTAAGTGCTAGGTTACCAAAAGGTTGGCAGTTCAAATCCACACACCAGCACTTCAGAAGAAAGGCCTGGTGATCTGCTTCCAAAAAATCACAGCCCTGAAAACCCTATGGTGCACAGTTCTACTCTGCACACACGGGGTCACCATGAGTAAGAATCAACTCAACGGCAGTTGGGTTTTTGTTTGGTGTTTTGTTTTGTTTTGTTTTTAACCAAGAAAAAACAAAAAAACTCATTGCCGTCAAATTGATTCCTACTCACAGCGACCCTGTAGGACAGAGTAGAATCGCCCCATAGGGTTTCCAAGGCTGTAATCTTTACAGAAAGGAGCTCTGGTGGTACGCTGGTTAAGCACTTAGCTGCTAACTGAAAGGTCAGCGTCTTGACCCCCCACCCCCCAACCCAGCCTCTCCATGGGAGGAAGATGCGCAGTCTTCTCTGATAAAGATTACAGCCTTGGAAACTCTGTGGGGCCTGCGCATCCTCCACAGCATGGAGTTTTTAACCCACACTGT
The DNA here is from genome assembly GCA_030035585.1 of Dugong dugon. Taxonomy (NCBI): domain Eukaryota; kingdom Metazoa; phylum Chordata; class Mammalia; order Sirenia; family Dugongidae; genus Dugong; species Dugong dugon. The sequence goes on from CM057480.1 coordinate 56,799,110, forward strand.
CCCCAACAAGGTGGGGAGCCCTCTGATGCTGAGTCCAGGGCCAGTGGAGCCCCAACACTACGAAGCCCTGCCTGGAATCAGCAGGGGATGATTCTGCCATAGATGTGGCCATCTTGTGAATGACATAGGAAAGTTGGGTCTCAACTCCCTTGGGGACACTGACTCCTTCCACCCCGCTCTGTCAGTAGGAAGGGGATTCTCCCAGATGCTGGCATCAGGACCCATCCTTCTACGAGATGCCAGGCTCAGTGCTGGGTGATAAGGGTAGAAAGAGTCTTTGCCTTGGACTCTGGGTGCATGTTTGGGCGTGTATGTGGTTGGGGGTGTGTGTGTGTGTGTGTGTGTGTGTGTGTGTAAGTGTGTGTGTGGTTACATACCCTGCCCTCCACCCAGCTCCTCCCACCTGGAGGCAGCAGTCACCAGGCTCAGCCTTGCCCTGCCTACCGCCTCACCCAGCCCCATCTCCACTCAAGGCCAAGCCCTGCAGTGGGCCTCAGAGGGCAACTCCCACGCTTGCTTTGGCATGGCCGTGTTCTCCAGGTCACTGCCATCAGATTAGACTCCCTGGCTGCAGCTGAGCATCCCCAAGTCAGGTCAAGGAGAAGCCAGGCTATTTGTCCAAGTGAGGACCTGAGGCTCAGAGAGGAGCAGGCACCGAGCCTGTGTCACCCAGAAGGTCTGTGGCAGAAGGGGATCAGCCTCAGGTTTGCTTTGTATCCTAAACCAGGCCTGCTGAGAAAGGGCTGGGGGCCAGGGAAGGCAGGATGAGCAGGCGGCTGGGGCACTGGAAACCAGCAACTCTTCCCACCCTTCACTTAGCCCTGAGGCCTGCCTGAGCCACTCCTGCCAGCCCTTCCTGCCAACGGAGCCCCTACTGTCTACATGAGCCCCCAGGGCCTGCCAGAGGCTTCTCCCCTCTTGCCATCTCTGACCCTCCCCCTGCAGCTCCCACCCTCTCTAGGCTGTTGCTTTTACAAAGGCTGATGGGGAGAGGGAGGTTTGTGCCAGACTCAGTGCCAGCCAGTCAGGCTGCCCCGCCCCTCGTCACACTGCCTAGAAAGTCCCCAGTCCCCAAACAGAGATTCCCCCCATGCTGCCCCGGCCCCTGACTCAGCCCACAAATTACCTGGGGATGGTCGCTGACTCAGCCAGGAAGCCCAGACCCCCACCACCACCCCCAGGCCTCAACCCCACAGCTGGCTCTCATTCCACAGTGCCTTGGCCCCCTCCCCTCAGGAAATTCCTGGAAAATATCAGGCTTCTTGGAGGGGAGGTCTCCTAACCACAACCCTAGCGAGGACAGGGAACAGAACCACTGTGGCCTCATCCATCATCCTGCCCCTTGCCCCTCCTCCCGCGGCTTATGTGTGTGTGTGTGTGTGTGTGTGTGTTGGGGGGGGGGGCGGGGGCGGCGCTGATCGAGGAGGTGTCGGTATCCATAAAGTGACAGGCACACAGCACTGGAGGGAACGCAAGGGAGGGAGGAGGGGCCGGGTGGGCTGGGGCAGTCAGGACAGGCTGCTGGGAGGTGGTGAACAAATCCTAGGCCTGAAAGGACAGTGAAAACCAATAGGTGGGGAGATGGAAGGGTGCTCTGGGCCCAGGGAATGGCCTGAGCAAAGGCAGGGGGGAGGGAAAGAGCCTGATATGTGCGTGGGCATGAGGACTGGCTGGGGGTGGGGGAGAGAGTTTGAGAGTAACGAGGTTGGACTGGGCACTGAGCAGGGGAGCTGGGGCTGATGAGGGCAGAGGGCCAGGGCCAGGGTCAGGGAGGGTCAGGCTGTGGAATTTGCAGTGGATCCCCAAAGCCGAGGCCCAAGAGACTCCTGTGGGCTTGTAGGCACGGGGTGGGGGGGTGGGGGGGGTGGGGGGGTGGGGGGGATGGGGGGGTAGGGGGGTGGGGGGTGGGGGGTGGGCGGGGCGATGTGGGTAATGATGTGGAGGGTTGAGGAGCATGAATGGGGAAGAGATGAACCCTGGCCAATGAGCCTCAAGAACACTGGTCCCTGTGACCTCCTTGGACTGCCTTGGGCTCCCAGGGCCTGCTGGGACCTGGCGGGACTGGGGGCAGGGCCTCTGCATTGGCACACTCCAGTCAGATGGCAGGGACAGCTCCTGCCATCACAGAGCCCAGTCTGAGGGAGGAGACAGGGCCATGGTCTCAAGAAGCCCCCAATCTGAGGTGGGACACAATTCCTTCCTTAGGGAGCCCCCAGTCCCTTCCTCCCTCCTCTGGGTCCCAGTGCCCCTTGAATTCCTCCCTTGGAAACCCCATTAGTTTGTGAGGGAAAGCTAAGTCCAATTCTCAGATAAAACGCCTTTTTTTTTTTTTTTTGGCTGCTTCCCCTCAGACAATAAAAACATTCGAGGTGTAAAAACTCCCGCCCAGCTTCCCCCCAGGAAGGATGGCTCAGTGATGTGACTGTGGCCATGGTAACGGGGAGTCACCAAGGAGAGAAACAAAGTAAGCTAGCTGACCCTGGCTCTTCCCTTCCACCCAGAGGAGGGTTGGGTGGAAGCTGCGGAGAACGGGTCCACTGAGTTTCTAGCATTCATTCACCTTTCCTGGCTACAATTCCATGGTGGCATGGCAGGGAGTCAGGGACTGCTGGGGATGGGGACAGAGAGAAAGGTGGGGACAGAGCCAGCCAGACAAACAAAAAAAAAAGCAAAGACTGGGTGTTCCTTCCTCGATATCCTCAGCCCTCGGGCCAAGAAAGCTGCATGTGAAACGGGCGTTCTCTCGGGAAGGCACTTGTCTTCAGTCTGGAGTAAGTGCCTTCGAAGTGCTCTCTGCTATTAGAACATACTGACATTCTCCCGCTGCGTGTTGGACCACCCCACCCCTCCCTGGGGCCCAGAGACAGGTCTGACTTGCTCACTGGCGCACCCCTGCACCTGGTGTTGGCCTCACTGTCTGTTAAAGGTATGATACAGAGGAAAGACTGTGGGCAACAGGAAGTCAGACAGACATGGGATATGGCCTCCGGGCAGATGCCCTGGTGCTTGCCCCTCCTTTTTGGGCCTGCTCCAGGGGCCCTGTCCTGTTCCTGGAGCCTGAGTGGGGAAGGAGGCCTGCTTTGGGCCTGGCCAGGCCAGGGAAGGATGGGGTTGACCCACTGGGGCTGGCCCATGCATCTCTGTGGGGGCACTGAGAGGCGATGGGTCTGCCAGCAGGGCTCGTCAGCTAAGGGGGGAGGGGCATCCTGCCTCATTGTCACTGGCCCAGCCTCATTTCCAGAAATTCTTCCCACCAGTAAGAAGAAGAAAGGGGAGATTGGGCAGTCTTGCCGGCTGCTAGGAAGGGGGTCGCCAAGCGGGAACCAGGTTTCCCTGAGATCTCATGGGCAGGAGCGCTGGGGCGGCCCCCCTGAGCCAAAGGGCCGGCTCAGGCTGTGCGACAGAGGCTGGGGCCCAGCCGGAGTGTCGGGCAGGACTGACCAATGGAACCAGGACTCACGTGTCTGTGCTGGGCCAGGCTATGTTTGTGTCTGCAGAACAGAGATATGAAGAAAAGGTCTGGAAATCGCTGAGCTTCCCACACAACTTTTTCATTCCACACGACTTCAGGGGAAGACTAAAGCTTATATTCAACCCAGAGTATTTATTGCTCCTCACACCCCTGCTTCCATTTTGGTGTCTAGCCCTATATGGGGTTTTGAGGGGGTGGCATAGTAAAAATATTATTATTTTATAATAATATTATTTTATAACATTTCCCTAGTGTGGTCTACACTCACCAGTCCACAGAGGTGATCCTTGATAAAATACCAGGGTTTGCAAAACTCAGCACATCAGCTACCTTCTTAAAGACTCCCAGAGCACAGTGTAAATATTACAGGCTTGAAGAAATCCTGCAAAGACCCAAGTCACTTTGGTTAATCCAGTGTTTCTCAAATGTATTTGACCACAGACCCCTTTATTCACATGATACCTAATCAGAAGTCATTGAACTAGAGTTTCCAGACACATACTTTGGGGAAAGGGTGCGTGAAAGATTTAGATGGATGGGTTTCTAACTCTGCTCCAGCCTAGGTGTTCCAGGGTTGGCATAAGGAAAAGGAGAGAAATAAGTCAGCTGGGCTGTGTGTCCCCATCCCGTCCCCACCCACCCCAACGCAACCAGCAGGTCCTCTTCCATTCCATTGTCATTGAGCGTCCACCAGTAACTCTGTATTTCATGAGAGGGCTCTGAAACTGAAACTTGAGCGCTATTGCTTTGTGGTTCCTCATGACTATATGAAAGAAAAGGAAAAAATAGGCAGAAACTGGGGGGGGGAGGAACTTCTAGAACTGAAACATAGTCAGTGAAATTAAAAATGCAATGGATTAACCTGACTGGGAAAATAAATAGCATCTGAGGGAATCCTCCAGCGTGTGAATCTCAGAATGCTCGGACCAGATGTTTAGAATCCCCATGCTACAGATGCGGAAACCAGGATGGGGGAGTTGAGCTACCTGCCCAGAACTCTAACCTAGATCTTCTGACCACATATTCTGTCACCTTTCCCAGCACCACGGGTTAAGAGAAGGGCGCGACTCTCAGGAAGCTCCCAGTCAAGTGGAGGGGACAAAACGTGCCAACCAAAGAACAGCTGATGAAAGCAGCCTAAGATTCAATGTGGAAGTGAAAGAGACTGTGGTTAGTGCCATAGGAGGTCAGAAGAGAGAGATGTGGAGGAACAAGGGATCTGGAGAGCTTCTCTCTGAGATCCGGAATTACACCATGCTCTATGTATCAGGGCCTGTGTGATTTTTCTGTAAGAAAACTCATGCCTTCTTCAATTCTGGACAGTTCTTAGCCATTGTCTCTTTGAATAGTGCATCTCACTCTTTCCAGTCTCTCTCCCTGGAATTCTACTTGACGTATGCTGGACCTTCTCCTTCTATCTCCATACCTCTCAAACACTCTTTCTTATTTTCTACTTATTTGCTTCTTTGTGCTGCATTTTGAGTGAATTCTTAGATCTGATTTTCCAGCTCTGTTTAACTCATTGAGTTTTAAATTTCATTTATTATTTTAGATATTCTACAGTCTGGCTTTTTGAAACTCAAAATTCAAGAATTCTAGCCTATTGTGAGGCAGCAAATGCTGAGTGGTCAAGCCCAAGCTTTCCTACTCAAGAGCTGGGTTGATGCTTCCAGCCCCTAGCAGCCAGGGCTCCAGGTCCCTTCCAGAAGAAACCCCCCAAAACCCAAACCAGTTGCCACTGAGTCAATTCTGACTCATGACGACCCCATGTGTTGCAGAGTAGAACAGGGTTTTCTTGGCTGGAAGCAGATCACCAGGCCTTTCTTCCAAGGCACTCTGGGTGGATTCAAACCACCAACCTTTCAGTTAATAGCTGAGCACTTTACTGTTTGTGCCACCCAGGCCCCTCCAGTAACCCTGGGGCCATACGAGTACTCACATTCTCTATGTGTTCCTCAAAGCAAAATACCTAAAGGAACAGGGGTAGAGCTGAGGAGGTGTAATAAAATATTGAGGGAAGACTCTAGTTAATATATTTTAAAATATTATCCCAGTATCCCACCATATACACATACCCCACAGTCTGCCTTTCCCCTTTTCCTGGTCCCGTGAAGGGTGTGGGCTGGCAGAAACCTGTGCCCTGGTAACAGCAGAACAGTGACAGCAGAGGGCCCTGAGCGAGAGCGTGGGAACCACACAAGGTTAAGGGCAGAGGAACAGGAAAGGGGCAAAAAGAGGAAGAGGAGACTCAACAGCTGGAGAGGCAGACGCGTCCGCCCCCAGCCCTGCCCTGGAAGCCCTGCTTGGCAGTGGGTGGAAATCAGGCTGTTTCTCTTGGATGGTCCCTCCTGGGCCCTCATTCATTCAACAGCTATTTACTGGACACCTACTAGCTACCGGGCCCTGTGCCAGGAACAGCCTTGTCCCTCCGGACTGTCCCTTCAACTCTGCAAAACACGTTCACGGCTGTTGCCTCTGGGCTTCTTGCCACAGTCCTGTGTTGCAGGAAGGCCTGAGATCAACAACACTTCACCACAAACCAGGAAGTGAGGCTCATAAGATGGCATGGCTTCTGCAAAGGCACACGGCTGAGTGGTCCTGGACTCCACAAACAGTGCTCTGTCCCCTGTCCCCTCGCCCAGGGAATAAATCCTCTGGACGGCTTGCCTGAGGTCGTTAAGAGAGACTGACTTGCCTCCTGTCACCCTTACATTTCATTTAAAGCCTCCAGTCTGCTGGGGAAACAACCCTATTGTGGACAGTTGTCTGTCAATGATCGCTTTTCTTAAACCTGCCACAGACAAGCTTTTTTTTATTTTTAAGGAGAAAAAAACCGAAAAAGCCCCAAATCCATCATGGAAATTGCTTCAATTTCCAGTGAAAAGTCATTGGGAAACTTTCCCCCTCTTTGATGAGGGAGAGAAAAGGTCTGAAAAGTTTGACGAGCAACTTTTCTTAAAAACTGCAAGTTGCAAGCTTGTTAATCAGGCTTTGTGAGTTGGCAGCTGGGTTTGCGCTGGACTCTGTCACTTTTCTGCTTGTCTGGAAGTTATGGGGTGTATAAAGCAGGCCCCAAAATTCCCGGCTTCCTCCCGGAAGAGCAAGCTGCAAAATAGATACAGGGTTTCACCCTCCCTTTTTGCTATAACTCCTTGTGAGCTGTTTCAAACTCTGATGTTACTTCACAGCATCGCCAGGCCCCGCTCAAGGCCAGTGCGTCTCAAAGCAAGAACGCCACATGCTTGCTCGGAACACACACGTCACGGGCCATGTGTGCACACACACACACATACACACATACCTATCTATTCGATTGACACATTTACTATATACAATATGCACACTGCGTACACCCCCGCCCCCGTATACACTGCTAACACCAAACACAAACACACTTCCAGGTTATACAGATATATCAACTGCGTACCACACATACACACACTAAATACCTGCACCCCTTAATACCGTATCTACACTACACAGACAGTTTATGTACCAACATGTACTACGTACATACTTTCACTCACAAACATACAAACATTGACATATACATAGATATACACATGTTTCGTAAACATACTTTATTTTCTGACTAAAGTTCTTCTGAAGATTTTGGTTTCTATTTAAACGTAATTATATAACTCATCAGGTCTCTGGATGGTGCAAATGGTTTGCACTCATCTACAAACCTAAAGGTTGGCAGTTCAAACCCTTCCAGCAGCACTGCGGAAGAATGGCCTGGCAATCTGCTTTCATACAGATTACAGCCAAGAAAATTCTATGAAGTAGTTCTACTCTGTAACACCTGGGGCCACCATGAGTCAGAATCGACTGCATGGCAACGAGTTTGGTTGTTTTGGTTTTAAATAACTTGGCAACTTTGCTTGGCCTATTCATCTCTTTCTTGGTGATACTTAGAGATTTTTTTCCTCTTTCAGCAAAAACAAACAAAAGCGACAACAGCAAATACCCTTTCCTTCTTATTAGCTACAAACAAATGCAGTTGGGCACAAATTTTTCAAAATGCCAGAAAAATAAATGGACTGAGAAGTCAGAGTGGGGCATTTGCCCTCCCCCTTCTTCCTTCTGAAACCAAGGCTATGACTGTCTCCATAAGGTCAGGCATCAAGTGCCTGGGGACACCTACCTGCCACCTAGATGTTTGGTGCTGGGGAACGCACATAAGGTTCCCCACAAATACTGGGAGAACCACTTCTCATAGAAGGTTGGTCGGCCTCCTCATCCCCCTGCCCACTGTTAGAACCCAGGATGTCACGAGGAGCGTCATGAAGATGGGAGACATGAGGCACATGTGCCATCAACCCCCCTTATGAGGCCACAGCAGGCATGACTAATTGATCACAGCATCTGTCCCTCTGAGCCAGACTTGGCTTCTCAATCCTCCACTCAGCCCTCCAGCCTTACCAATTAATTAGGGCTGGCAAGTGAGGTGGGAACTATCTGTGATCCTACAGAACCCAATCCCCTCATTTTAAGGGTGAGAAAACTGAGGCCCGGAGAGGAGTAGTGACTTGTGTGAGGTCACACAGCACAATTCAAGTTGCTCAGCCAGCATGAGGTGACCCTCACAGAGTCCTCTGCTTAACTCTGTGCTCCGCAGGTGTGGCCCGCAGGCAGGCAAGTGTCTCCCTAGGGGCTGGAGAAGAGGAACCAGAAGGAGACTAGGCCAGGTCTAAATCTCCCGAGGAATGCTGAGCCCCTGTCTGCCTGGCCTAAGCCCAGCCCTCCCTCACTGGGGCAAGCGGAGGGTCCCTTCTGTCTCAGATACAGCTCCCCTGACCTTTGATCCCTCAACCTCTGGCTCCAGGATCAAGGCAGGGTGTGGGGAGCCTTGAAGCGTTCATGGATGACATCCCCCTGCAGAGCTCTTTCCCTCTCTCCCCTCTGGCTCAGGCCTCCCCTCCTCCCAGCCATACAAGGACTCACCAGATGCCCCTCCCCGTAACTGCCCCCCTCACAGGCAGATGCTTGTCCATAGGCTGACACTTACTGGCCTCTTAACTAGGCACCAGGCTCCGTCCCGCAACTAAACCAGAGGTGCTTCTTCCGACCACCGTGCCTTTGCTCATGCTCGGCCTCTGCCAAGATCGCTCTGTCCACCTGCTGCCCATCCATCCTTCAAGGCCCATCTCAGATGTCACCTGCCTCACCCGTCAACACACAGAGCTGCCTCTCTCTAAACCACCAAAACTGAGCTTCTGGGCTTTTCTCACAACCCTGATCAAGCCCTGTTTGGTGTCATCAAGGTTACCAGGGTGTGGCTTTTCTCCCCTTAGTGCAGTGGCTTTTGAACGTCGGATAACCACAGCACCCTTCTCTAGGAGCCCCTCCCAGCCTGCCCCTGTAACCTCTGGACAACTGGGTCTCATTCAGGAGCGTCTGCTCATCCATACCGAAAGCTCCTTGGCTGGCCTCACTGAGTCTTCTTTGTGCCAGCTCCTGGCATGGTGTAGGTGCTGAGGACACCTCTGTTGATGGCCCACCAAGGGATGCACAGGAGATGGAGCCCTGCTTTCCAGGGTTCCTGGCCAGTCCTGCTCCCCTGATCCAGCCCGAGGCAGGACCCAGAGAAGGCTCCCACCGACTCACAGGCACGCCCTCCTGGAGCAATCCTGTCCCTCAGGGCAACAGCTGCTGCGGGCAGCACTAATGGGGAACACTGGAGAGGAGCGCCTCCTGGGCGGCCCTGTCACAGGGCCAGTTGGACACAGCACCCCCACCTGTGCTATTGCTTCCAGCCCAGGGTGGGCCTTGCCAGGGACATTCTTTCCAGGGGGATACAGCTGCTGAGACAGCCTCCACATCTGAGTCACATCACACCCTGACGGACAGATGCTTAGACGGAGGGATGAGTCGTCATACGTGCTCACCACATACCCTCTCAGATACCCCACCCGATGCACATCACACAATGGCACCCCACACCCGCCCCCTCCACCAGGAGTTTGGGTAAATCCAGCACTGGGAGCCGCTGACGTTGCCTCAGACAACGTCAGTGAAAGAAGAAAATAACAGCAATCCAAGAAATAAATTACCAGCGAGAAGCGGCCCAGATTCTGTTGTTTCCATCTCTGCTCAGACCCGGAGCCTTTAAGGATGGTCTTTATCTTCTCTGGACCCCAGAGCCCAAAGCCCAGAGCTCAGCTCAGTCAACCTCATGAGGGGCCACCTGATGCACACGACGGGAAAAACGTGAGGCTGGGATCCGGGAAACCCAGGTGCTGCGGGCTCAGCCAGGACCACCCAGGTGCCCTTGGGCAGGTCACTTGACTTTTCAGCTTCCCTGTAGCTTTGGAAAGGATATCTTCAATATCCTTTGAAATTATGATAAGTGGGGGTGGGGCAGGGTGAGAAGTGGGAGCAGGGGGTTGCGAGCTTAGAAAGGGGGACCCTGCCTGTGGATCATAGACAGCTCCTTGAAGATTTCCAGGACCAGCGGGATGAAGCTAGAGAGGAGGCTGCAGTGTGAGAGAGGACCATGGGCAGATTGCTTAATTGTGTTTCCTTACTAATCTGCAGTGCACGATTTCACATGGGTTTCACCACATCTTTGATATGGTGAAAAACAGGTGAAATCGTGCACTGCAGAATTAGTAAGGAAACACAAGTAAACGTGTGCATACCTTGCTTATTGGGTAATCCATCCTTGCAGAGGGCCAAGGGCGGCAACTTCCCAGCCCCGGGGGCATCGTGGCCTCAGAGAACAAGCTGCACAAGGAGGCGGGGCCTCTTCCTCCCTCCTCCACCAGGCCAAGAGGCCACTTCCTGTGGGAAACCTTCCCTGCCCCACCCACTCCAGCCCCAGCTAGGGTGAGCTGCCCCTTCGGTACTTCCAGCCAGCATGTCCCTGCCTGCACGAAGACATGGTGAGATAAGAAGTGGAAAGGGCTAGCAGTAATGTGAACCTCCTTACATCCATCTGTCATTACACGTCTCTGTTTCATATTTCCAGGTACCTGTCTGCCCCATTCCAAGGCTGAGGGAAGGGACACACACGTATGCTTTGTCTCTTTCTCTGCACTGAATGCCCCAGTGCTGGCACACAGTAGGTGTGGAACTGAGCTTTCTGTCAGGGGCTGTTCTGGAGAGTGCACTTTGGCAGAGGAACCCTGCCAGAGGTCTTTGGGCTGCGAGGCTTCTCCTTTCCCAGGGCTTTCTGCCTGTGTCCCCCCGATCTCATCACTCACCACTCCCTGCTGTACTCCAAGTGAGCAAGTCAGGGTGGTGGAACCACTCCAGACCCCTCACCTGGGCCTGTCCCCACTGGGCCTCTGGCTCGAGATTTCCAGGGCCTGAACCTCAGTCCAGGCTTTCTGGCCTCTCCCCACCCTCCACACTCCACCCTCCCCGACCCACACTGGACCTACCTGCTGAGTACTTGATGGGCACCTTCCTCTCTCTGGGGACTCTTGGCCATATCAGGATGAGGCTTGGCAACTCAGGTGGACCCACTGCAGAGCCAAGACAAGAGTTGGGTAGACAGATGGCAAGGGTGGGCCCTGCCATCCCCACCCAGAGGGAAAGATGAGCGCCACACTTAAGGAAAGCCCAGTCAGCATAAACCTGAGGGACTTCACACTGCAGTATGGGAAATGATAATACGCTAACAGTGATATAGGAAGAGCTCTTTGGAAACCCTGGTGGCATAGTGGTTAAGAGCTACAGCTGCTAACCAAAAGGTCGGCAGTTCAAATCCACCAGGCGCTCCTTGGAAACCGTATGGAGCAGTTCTACCCTGTCCTGTAGGGCTGTTATGAGTCAGAATCAACGCAACGGGTTCATGGGGTTTTGTTTGCCGTTGTTTTGTTTTTGCACATGTCTTCTGTGGCTGACACTACGCTGTTTGTTAGATATACACGATCTACGTGGTCCTTGATTCTTCACAGCAACTCTGCGTTAGATTTATTGATAAACACTGTTTTTGTTCCTGTTTTAAAGAGGAGCACATGGAGGCTAGAGAGGTTAAATGCTTGCCCAAGGCCACACGGTAAGTGATAAACTTAGGGCTCAGACCCGGGACCACTTGGGCCTCCCCAATAGTAGCAACAGCAGTCATACTTCAAGAGTGTTGGTGTTCTTTAGCATTTTATCAACGTGTTTCAAATAATTTGTTCCCTTGATTCTGCCAGCAAACTTGCATGGCAGGCATCATTATTATCCCATTTTGCAGTTGATGAAACTAAAACCTGGAGAGAATGAATGATTTCCCCAAGGGCATGTCTTCAAGGAAATAGCAGCATCAGGATTCGAACCCCAGCCTGAGTCCAAACCACATGCTTCTTCCCTCTGCCAAGATTCTAATCCACAAATGAGCAAGCAAGAAACAAGCATCCCTTCCACCCTCTGGCCAGTGCAAGGGGATGGCCAGAACTTGGTTTGGCAGAGGGGAGAAAGGAAGTTGGAGATCCAGGATCTACACAAACCCTCTAAGACCTTCGCATAACCCCCCTCATCCCCAGGGTCCCACAGCTGTGAAGGGTGGGCTCTGTCCAACTGTGAAGGGGCAAATGTTTCCCCCACAGTATCTTTTTTTTTTTTTTTTTTTTTTTTTTAACACAGTTAATAAATATACTTTCCCTGCTTCTCTGTCCCTCTCATCCAGGTTGAACCAGTTCATCAGTGCTCTCCTCTGTGCCTTCCCAATGTTTTCCTTCCCCAAATTTCTGGGAAAGGTAGTGTAGTAGCCAAAGTTATACAGAAAGGGGAGCGTTAGAGAATACAGGTAAGGAGGAGGGAGAGGAGAGGAGGAGGAAGAGAAAGCGGAAGAAGATGATGAAGAAGAGGAGAAAAGAAAGATGGGAGGGAAGGAGAGAGGGAGGGAGGAATAGAGGGGTGGAAAGAGGGACACAAGGGAGGGGAGGGAGGAAAAGAAGGAAAGAAGGAAGGTGGGAAGGAAGGGAGGAGGGAGGGAGGGAGGGAGGGAGGAGGGAGGAGGGAGGGAGGGAGGAAGGAGGGAAGGAGGGAGGAAAAGAAGGAAAGAAGGAAGGTGGGAAGGAAGGAAGGAGGGAGGGAGGGAAGGGAGGAAGGAGGGAGGGAGGGAGGGAGGGAGGGAGGAAGGAGGGAGGGAGGGAGGAGAGGAGGAAGGGAGGGAGGAGAGGAAGGAAGGAAGGAGGGAAGGAGGAAGGGAGGAGGGAGGGAGGGAAGGAGGGAGGGAGGGAAGGGAGGAAGGAGGGAGGGAGGGAGGGAAGGGAGGAAGGAGGGAGGGAGGGAGGGAAGGGAGGAAGGAGGGAGGGAGGGAAGGGAGGAAGGAGGGAGGGAGGGAGGGAGGGAGGAAGGAGGGAGGGAGGGAGGAGAGGAGGAAGGGAGGGAGGAGAGGAAGGAAGGAAGGAGGGAGGGAGGGAAGGGAGGAAGGAGGGAGGAGAGGGAGGAGAGGAAAGAGGGAAGGAGGGAGGGAGGAAGGAGGGAGGGAGGGAAGGGAGGAAGGAGGGAGGAGAGGGAGGAGAGGAAGGAGGGAAGGAGGGAGGGAGGAAGGAGGGAGGGAGGGAAGGGAGGAAGGAGGGAGGGAAGGGAGGAAGGAGGGAGGGAGGAGGGAGGGAGGGAAGGGAGGAAGGAGGGAGGGAGGGAAGGGAGGGAAAGGAGGGAGGGAAGGGAGGAAGGAGGGAGGGAGGGAAGAAAGGAGGAAGGGAGGGAGGAGAAGAGGAAGGGAGGGAGGAGAGGAAGGAAGGAAGGAGGAAAGGAGGGAGGGAGGGAAGGGAGGAAGGAGGGAGGGAGGGAAGGAAGGAGAGAGGGAGGGAAGGGAGGAAGGAGGGAGGGAGGGAAGAAAGGAGGAAGGGAGGGAGGAGAGGAAGGAAGGAAGGAGGGAAGGAGGGAGGGAGGGAAGGGAGGAAGCACAGGAAGGAAGAAAGGATAAGTAACATGCCCGAGGTCACACAGCTGAAGTGTCTATTTTCCTTCATAGCTTCCTCCTGATTTCAAAAAAACATCATGACTGTACATGTAAAAGAATGAAGTTGGACCCCTACCACACAAGGTATATGGAGATTAACTCAGAATAGATCAATGACCTAAATATAAGAGCTAAAACCATAAAATTGTTAGAAGAAGACATAGGGGTAAACTTCAGGACTTGTTTTTGGCAATGGATGCGTAGCTATGACGCCAAAAGCATAAGCAACAAAAGAAAATAGATAATTTGGAATTCATCAAAGTAAAAAACTTTTGTGCATCAAGGGCCATTATCAGAAAAGTAAAAAAACAACCTACAGGATGGGAGAAAATATTTGGTAACCATAACTCAAATAAGGTTTTAATATCCAGAATATATAAAGAACTACTACAACTTAATAACAAAAAGACAAACAATCTAATTTAAAAATGGGCAAATAACTTGAATAAGGAAGGAGGGAGGGAAGGGAATAAACATTTCTCCAAAGAAGCACATGAGAAGATGCTCCATGTCATTAGGAAAATGCAAACCAAAACCACAATGAGATACCACTTCATACCCATTTAGCATGGCTATTATCAGAAAAAAGGAAGATAACAGGTGTTGGTGAGCATGTGCAGAAATTGGAAGCCTTATACACTGCTGGTGGAAATGTAAAATACTGCAGACACTGTGGAAAACAGCATGGTGATTCCTCAAAAAGTTGAACATAGAATCACCATGTGACCTAGCAATTCCCCTCCTAGAAATATACACAAAAGAATTGAAAGCAGGGACTCAAACTGGTACTTGTACACCAACGTTCACAGCAGCACTACTCACAATGACTAGAAGGTAGAACAACCCAAGAGTCCATCAACAGTGGAATGGATAAACAAAATGTAATATATCCATACAACGGAATATTATTTAGCCATAAAGAGAAATGAAGTCCCAATGCTACAACACGGATGAATCTTGAAAACGTTATGCTGAGTGAAATAAGTCAAACACAAAAGGACAAATATTGTATGATCCCACTTACATGAAATATCTAGAACAGGCAAACGCATAGAGACAAAAGTAGATTAATAGTTACAGGGGCTGGGAGGAGGGAGGAATGGGGAATTATTGCTTAAAAACAACTGAATTATGAAGTTTTTCTTTTGGGGAACTATTTTTAGTTTGATGCCTGTTAGGTATTTGGTTTTCCATAAGAAAACATTATTATAGCAGCTACCTCTTTAAAAAAAAATCATAACTATTAATTTACTTCTTGCCTCCAGAATCTTCAAAATATGTAATTTTTATCAACCTTTTTATCATAAAAAAATGTCCCTTGTATAAGTTAGCTTTTACTATATAACAAAAAACAAAAAAAAAACAAAACCCATTGCCATCGAGTTGATTCCAACTCATAGCAACCCTATAGGACAGAGTAGAACCAACCCATAGGGTTCCCAAGGAGCAGCTAGTGGATTTGAACTGCCAACCTTTTGGTTAGGAGCTAAACACTTAACCACTTCGCCACCAGGCCTCTGCTACATAACAACATGCCCTAAACCTTATAGTGACTTAAGACAGGGATTTATCCACTCATGATTCTGTAGGTCAGTAATGTGGGCTGGGCTCAGCTGGGTGAGTCTTCTGCTGGTCCCACCTGGACTCACTCATGTATCAACATGGCAATTTGGTCTAGGATGGCCCCACTCACATGTCTTGGGTTTGGAACTGGCTGTTCTTTGGTTAACTGGGGGTGACTGGGCCACATGTCTCTAGCAGGCTAGCCTGGACTTGCTCACATAGTGGCAATCACAAGGTTCCCAAGAGCAGCAGAAGAGGGCAGGCCCCAAGTACAAGCTCTTTTCAAACCTCTGTTTTCTTTATGTTTGCTGATGCCCATAAACCAAAGCAAGTCACATAGCCAATCCCAGACTCAAGGGGTGGGAAAGTCATCTCCACCTTTCGGGGGGGGAGTGGTAAAGTCACACTGGGAAGGAATGTTCTTACAGAAATGGGTGGAATTATTGCTGCCATTTTTGCTAGCATGCCCTTTGTTGTTGCTGTTGTTCCTCACCACATGCTATCTTATATAATTTTATGCTAAAGCATAGGACCCATTGCCATTGAGTCAATTCCGACTCATAGCGACCTTATAGGACAGAGCAGAACTGCCCCACAGGGTTTCCAAGGCTGTAAATCTTTACGAAAGCAGATTGCCACATCTTTCTCCTGCAGAGCAGGTGGTGGGTTCAAACCACTGACCTTTTGGTTAGCAGACAAGCACCTAACCATTGTGCCACTTTCCCAGCGTGACTCTGGATATGCCATCTGCCCTTGTCATCTGTACTTTTTTTTTCTTTTTTTTTGTTGTGCTTTAGATGGAGGTTTACACAGCAAATTAATTTCTCATCAAACAATTAATACACATATTGTTTCATGACCCTGGTTGTCAACCCCGTGACATGTCAACACTCTCCCCTTCTCGACCTTGGGTTCCCATTTCCATTTGTCCAGCTTTCTGGTCCCCTCCTGCCTTCTTGTCCTTGCCCCTGGGCTGGTGTGCCCATTTAGTCTTCTATACATGGTTGAGCTACATGTATTATTGTTTGTTTTATAGGCCTGTCTAATCTTTGGCAGTAGGGTGAACCCCAGGAGTGACTTCAGTACTGAGTTAACACTGACTTCAGTATGGGGGCTGTACTCTCAGGGTTTCTTCAGTCTCTGTCAGACCAGTAAGTCTGGTCTTTTTTTGTGAGTTAGAATTTTGTTCTACGTTTTTCTCCAGCTCTGTCAGGAATCCTCTATTGTGATTCCTGTCAGAGCAGTCGGTGGTGATAGCTGGGCACCATCTTGTCGTGCTGGAATCAGTCTGGTGGAGGCTGTGGTAGTTGTGGTCCATTAGTCCTTTGGACTAGTCTTTCCCTTGTGTCTTTGGTTTTCTTCATTCTCCCTTGCTGCAGACAGGTTTGTCATCTGACTTTTTATTCAGAGTTGAAAGGAACCTAATGACAAGCTAATTCACTAGGCCACTCAACAGAGTACCTTCTGTACACTCTCTCTGATGAGTGCCATCTTGTTTTTGTTTGTTTCTCTTTCTAATGACACGTAATCAGGATGAGATCTCATCCACGTGGTAGGCTTTCAAATCCTTGAAAATATTTTCCAGGTTAAATATCCCAAGTTTCTTCAACTGTTTCCATTTTTTATAATTTACACATTATCCTGCTTTATTATGCCCCTCTGGACACACTACATTTTTTTCAGTCTTCCAAAATGTGGTACCAAGAGCTGTACTACTTGGTTTTCTCATCAATGTACAATTGAGTTATTTCTTATCTCTATACGATGATTCCTATGTACTTTGAATCCTTTTCAAAGAATATTATTCAGCATAAATCCCACATTTTATGTTAGCTTAAAATAAAATACACTAGTCTCTCACCAAGGAAGAGCTCACTAGGGAAGTGCTAGATGTCTGTAGAGTTTTGCAACCTGCTTTTTACATCTATTTTGAACATAATTCAAGGTTAATCAATATAGATCTGCATCATTTTTTCTCTCTTTTTTGGTAAAATTTTAAAAAATATTCTATTGAAGTATATGTTATGTATAATAAAACCCAAAAGTGTTAACTGTACCAAGCCCAAGCCCGTTGCCACTGAGTCAGTTCTGATTCATAGCGGCCCTATGAAACAGAGTAGAACTGCCCCATAGGGTTTCCAAGGAGTGGCTGGTGGATTCAAACTGTCAGCCTTTCGGTTAGCAGCCGAGCTCTTAACCACTGTGCCACAGGGCTCCGTTAAGTGTACAGTGTGAGAAAATTTTACATATGTATACACCTGCTTAACCACTCTGCAGGTCAAGGTCTTGAACCCCTCCACTACTCCAGAAGGTTCTCTCATTCTCTTCCTAGTTATTTCCACATCATCCCCACATGCAATTGTCCTGACCTCTTATCTCTATAGATTAGTTTTGCCTATTCTAGATGTTCTTGTAAAGGGAATCATACAGGATATGCTCTTCTGTTTGACTTCTTTCAGTCAACATGATGTTTTCTGTGATTCAGCCATGTAATTCCATGTATCAGTAGCTCATTCTTTTTTTAATTGCAGTTTCAACTTCCATCATAGAAATATACTACAATTTGTCTATGCATTTTGTTTATTCATATATTTAGAAAGGCAGATTGAAAACGCAATGCAACACCTTTGCACTTTCAGTAGAAGAGCCAAAATGAAACAGGCTGACAATACTCAGTGTTGGCAAAGTCAGTAGGGCGCCTGGAACTCTCCTCAACTGCTGGTAGAAGTATTCTTTGGAACAACCACTGTTTTGTAGCGTCAACTCAAATTGAACATACACATACCCTTTGACCCAACAACTCCGTCTTAGGTATATACCCAAGAGAAAGGCATGTTTCTGTCTACTAAAAGACACGTACCAGAATGTTCACGGCAGCTTTTTGGATAATTCCATCACTGTATAAATGGCGTCCAAGTTCTCCATTGTATGGATATACCACTCATGGACGGGTGTCAGTTCTAAACAAGGCTGAGATAAACTTTCTCATACACACATAACTTTTATGAATTTATTATTATTTCTTTCTTCAGGATCAATTCCCAGAAGTGAGATTGTTGAGTCAGAAGGCATGTCCATCTTTAGGATTTGGGATCCACATTGATAAACTGTCCCCCAAAGGGTTATATCAGTCCCTCCCCACCTCCCACTGACCATGTGTGCCATTGGCTGTGAGGCTTTCATAAACCCAAAAGTCACTCCCTATTAAACGTACCCCATGGCTTTCCTGGCGGCAAGAGGAAGGAATATTTGGGGTAAACAGATTGAACAGCACAGTGACCACAGCTCTCAGGGCCAGGCCACTGGGCCTCTGGGCCACCACCCTCCTTCCGCCTGCTGAGCCTGTGTGCTTATCAGAGTGTCCGCTGGTGCCGGGCGGGCGGGCCGCCTGGCCTTCTCGCCACCCCCGCGGGCTGCGCACAGGAATCAGTGTCTGCGCACGTAAGCGACCAGCTGCACTGGCTCGGAGCACTGATGCAGTGCAGTTAGCAACAACCAGACTTCCTCCTTCTCAGCCTCAGCCCTCTCAGCTGAGCCGGCCCAGGGCATCTGACTTCTCCTCTGAGCCTCTTATCCAGATTTCCCTTCCTTAAATGCCCAGAAGGGTGTCCCAGTGTTCAGGCAGACAGTGACGTGCGCAGGGGCTGGGGGGAGATGGTGGGAATGGGCCCAGTGCTGAGGGCCCTACCTCCTCCTGGGGATCAGGGCAGGGCGTTTGTGATGCGATGGGAAGCAAGAAGTCCCTTATCCTGAGAGCCTCCCCAACTTGGCTAATGAGTCCCTGAAATGCCCCCATCATACCCTGCCTTTGTGTTCAACACTGCGCCATCCACCCACCCAGGGAGCTGCATAGTCAGCTTGGGGAAGTTATGCGGCCCCTTCCTCCTAGCAGAAAAGGGGAAGGAAGGTTGCAGGAAGCCTGCTTCCCCCACTTCACAGTTCAGCTGCCAGCTGTGTGGGTCAGGCCAGCTGCTCCAGCCATTTGAATACAGTCAGGCCCTTTCTCCACGTCAGGGGAAGACCCAGGACTCAATTTCCCTCAAGTTCTTTCTTGCCAAGGCTCTGGCTTCTGCCAGCTCCCCAGGGAGCAACTGGGTGTCTGTGAGGAGACAGTGAGTTAGCTTAGGCTTTGGAGTCTGGCAGATGCTCTCAGTTCACTGTGTGGCCTAAGGTTTACAGAAGTGGCCTTGGTCGCCACATCTATAAAATGTGACTAATAATGTCTAGTTTCCAGGGGCCAGGCTCAGGGTGGGGGCTGAGGGAGGGGAGGAGCAGGGCTGAGCAGCTCCCACTCCAGCCTGCTTCCCCTGCCTGGGTGCCCCCAGCTCAGGGCTTCGTGCCTTCCCTCTGCTCTGAGCTGAGCGCCTGCAGCCAAGGACATCTTGTGCCTGACCAGTTCCTTCCCTGCCCCAGGGCCACAGGCTCCTGCCTGCCATCTCAGGTTACGTTCCTGCGTTCCTGAGATGGGGATTCTTGTGACATAGTTTATTGGGGGAGTGCTCTCAGGAGCAGGGCAGTGAGAAAGCAGGATGCGGTGGGGGAAGAAATGGAAATAAGCAGGTGGCCCCTAGTTTCAGCCTGATCCCATGGGGAGTTCTGGAGCACAGTTTACACCATGAGATTGGTCTCACGTTGAAGCAAAAGGCCTGTGATACTCTAGGTCAGTGATTGGCCGCAGGCTGCAGGATGAGGTGGGGGTGGGGATAACGTCCCAGACTGTGGGGTCAGGGCAGTTCTCCAGAGAAGCGGGCAGCAGCGAGCCTTAGCAGCCAGCTCTCCCAGCAGCTGGGCCGGGCACCCACAGCCTCACTCCGTCCACCCCACTCAGAATTGAATTGGAGCCCCAGTTTAGCCGGGCTAGGTGGTAGTCAAGTCCCCAGGAGTTGCAAACAATTAACACACTTAACTGCAAACCAAAAGTTTGGTGGTTCACGTCCACCCAGAGGTCCCTTGGAAGAAAGGCCTAGCAATCTATTTCCAAAAAATCAGCTATTGAAAAACCTATGGAGCACAGCTCTACTCTGACACACACGGGGTCACCATGAATAAGAATCAACTTGACAGCAACCAGTGGTGGTGGTAGGTTGCAGTCCACAGATTCTCTCAGCCAATTCGCCCTAAGGTCCTGTCTGGGAAGGGCAACGTTCCTGTCTCCAGAGGAGCCACCAGAGGCCCAGGGAGCAGGTGATGAAAGCGCATCACAGCCACGGCCAGAATCCGGGCCAAAGGCTCTTGCTTCCCAAGCTCTTGCTTCCCTTTAACTCTGAGTCACAGATCTGTGCTCCCTTGAAATTTCATACTGGCTGTGGTATGTACATCAGCGGTTTTTCTGGAAAGAGGATCCACAGCTGTTACGGAATCTCAAAGGCAAGGGAAAGTAGCCTGGGTCTCTTCCCTTGCTATTCCCACAGACAAGTCACTAACTAGGGGGTGTGACAGGGATTCTGGTCTCAGGAAATGCCCAGGGAACCCGAGATAGGTTCTGCACTGTGTGTGTGTGCACTCTGTCCTCCCTCCTGAGCTTGGCAAGGGGAGATATGGGCCTGCGATCTCCTATCTCCGAGAGTTTGTCTGGCTTGGAATCTGAGAGGAGACGCAGCTTCCTCTCCTCATCTTGGGGGCAGGGCTAGGCAGAGCCACACCCACCCACTGTGGGGAGTTCTCGGGCCAGACCCCACAAACTGCCAGAAGGAAGGGTCTTCCTTTTTGGTCTGCGTGCCCACTCACAGACCAGGCCATCACTTGTACATATGCCATCTTCACCAGGGGAGACAAACCCCAAAAGGCACCCCCTCTGAGGCAGTGAAGGAGCCTGGGTGGTGCAAGCAGTTTGCGATTGGCTGCTAACCTACAGGCTGGCAGTTTGAGCCCACCTAGCAGCTCTGCAGAACAAAGACCTGGCCATCTGCTTCCATAAAGATTACAGCCAAGAAAACTCTATGGGGCAGTTCTACTGTATAACACACGGGTTTGCCATAAGTCCTGAGATAATTGATTAATGTTGGAGACATCAGCATGAGCTCATGTTTAGTTAATATAGATACAGATGGTTACATATAGAAATATTTATAGGTTTGGTTTTGGTTCTAAGGCAGTGAACTCAGAAAGGGCCCCTTCCTCAGGGTAGGCCTGTCCTGGCCCTTCCTCAGGGCTGGTGCCCCCTCACCCAGGTTCTGCTAGATGTCTCCCCACCTCAGCCAGCCAGCACTATTCCCCAGCCATCCCCTACCCTGCCCTACAGGAACAACCCATCATCCCTCTTGGATGTCCAGAAACCGAGACGTGTTTCCTGGGTGACAGTGGGGATCAGGAAAAAGCTGAGTGGGTGCCTTAAGGCCCTGAAATCCTAAACTAGGGCAGAGCTGGGGCAGCATCTCAATGAAGCTGCTGATAGATTCTGGGCCCTGAGCCAGCTGTGGGCCAAACCTGTGAGAGGGGAGGAGCCGTGTTAGCGTGGCGTGCCTCTGGAGTCAAGGCCCAGGAGCGCACAGCAACCACCCAGCCACCCTGAACACGGAAGTGCCCCCAGGCAGCGGAGTTCAAAGACACGAGGGTCCTGGGAGGCAGACAGCCTGAGCCTCCATTCAATGCAGGGCCGTGGACTGAGCCCAGCTAGGGGCTGGAGGCAGCATGGAGATGCCTCAGGGAACTCAGCATCTGTTCCTCACCCCAAGGACCCTGGCGGCTCACCTCAGCACCACTGTGAGGGCTGGGAGAGATGCTAGTAGAGGGGCCTCCAGCAAGCTCAAGTCTCTGCTCTCACTCCTGCCTGCTCGTTAGAATCACCTGGGGTTTAAAAGCCATACAGCTTCTGGGCCCCACCCCAAAGATTCTGATCCTTCTACTCTGTAGTTGGGTCAAGCATCAATAATTTTTTTTAAATTCCCGGGGAGTCTATCAGGCAGCCAGCCAGGGTGAGAACTACTGAATTGGTCGTAAGATCCAAGAGAAGCTCCTCTCTCTGCATGAAAGAGTCTTGAGGTCAAATAAGTTTGAAAAATGCCTCATATTCTAGCTCCTCTTATTGGTTCGCTGGGCACATTGACATGTCAAGACCTTTTCAAGCAAAGAAATCTTTGTTCTAGAAATTGTTTAATCAGTGCCTATTCAGATAGGTTTCAGACCTCCCTGAAAACAGTGCCCAAAACCTGGGTTCCCTGGACTCCAAGATGGGAAACATGGGTCTGAGGCTACATTACTGTGAACCCCACAAGCTCCCTGCTGAGGGGGCTGGATGGAACCAGACCAGGGCAAGCTGAGGGCAGCTGTTGGGAAGGGACCAAGGATAGAGGAGACAGGAGAGTGTGTTCGAGGGACCTATCCATGCCTTCCTACTCTCACCCCAGGCTCCTCAAGGCCCTGTGCTGTCATTCCATCCAACACGGCTGTCTCCCAGACATCTGTCCCAGGCTTAACCCTGTCCTCTGAGTTCCAGCCAGTCCTTGACATGTCTCTGGGATGTCCCAAACACATCACACTCAACATGTCCTGCTTGAAACCCCACAGAACTGACTGTCTTCTGTGGGGTGTGCAGTACACCATCCATCCAACAACTCAGGCCAAAAGCCTGCACGTCACCTCTGAGATGTCTTCTATCTCCAGTACCACATCCAACCCGTCACTGGGTTTCACCCCCTGTTGATTTCACCTCCTCCATGTTTCCCAAATCCATCTACTTCTCTCCATTCCCACCATGACTACCCAGGCCCAGCCATCATCATCTCTAACCTTCTTAACCAGTCTCCCTGCTTCCCTACCCCATCCCAGCCCGGCCCCAGACCCCTCCATTCCATTCTTCACACAGTATCTAGAGAGGTTTGTTCAAAGCCCATCCTGGTCTTGTCACCATTACCCCTCTGCTTAAAATCTATCCATGGCTTCCTATTGCTATTGGGATAAAGACAAACTCCTTAAGGAAGGTGATTGGGTCCTTCCTGTCTAACATCTCCCTTTATCTGGGCCTCATTTGGCTCTCGCTCTCATAGTTTCTTTTCTGTGTTCTCCCATCTCCTCTCAGCACCTTTGACTCACCATGCTTGTCCAGCCACAGGACCTTTGCATACACTGCTCCCTCTGCTGGTGGTGCTCTCTCTTCCTCTGTTGACTTAGTTAGGTCCAATGTATCCTTCAGACCCATCGCATATGGCTCTGCCTCAGGGATGCTTTCCCCGGCCACCCCCTAAGACCAACTCTCCCTGATACAGGCTCTGAGCAGCTCCCTACAACCACTCACAAATGAGATTTTGTGTGTGTTGTGTCTGTGAACTCTGACAAGGCTGTATCGATAAATGCTCGTGGCTTTATCCCAAACACCAGACACAACACCATGGCACACAGCGGGCACATGGTAAGGACTTGCCACCCTTAGAGGAGGGTAGTGACTTGTCCAAAGTCACAAAGCTTGTAAGTGGTAGAGATGAGAATCTGCTCACTCTCTCCCTAACCCTCTGTGTGACTATGGTTGTCATTCATCACCAGGTCTAGACTGACCTCAGCCCTCTTGACCTCAGTTTCCTGATCTATAAAGCATGTGCCTCTTATGCTAACATTCACTGTCAGAACTTCACACCATTAGTGAGGGGCCCTGGCTCTGCTCCCTGGCCACCTCCCATCTTCGTCAGGGCCCCTCTGCACTGACCTGGCCCAGGCTTCCTCACCCTCCTGGGGGTCTGTGGGACCCCAGCCCTGGGACCCCCCAACCTGTCCTTTAGTCCCTGCCCTTGACCCAATGCAGAGTCCATAACCCACCATGAAGGCTGGTTCCAGCTAGAGGTGAAGAGAAAAGCACCAGTGCTGGGCCAGGCTCTTTCTCCTGTTCTTCCTTCAGTGTTCAGCCATAATATTGTCACCATTTTATAAACGGGACTCCAAGAGGTTCAGAAACTTATCTGATGTCATCCCCCGTCAGTGGCAGAGTGCTGGTTCAGACTCAGGGCTCTCTCTGCTTCACACATTCCCCCACCAATGGGGACTCAAGGGGTGGGGGGGCTGGTCCAGAAGTGTCATGGAGCAAGATCAGCCTTAAGGGCAGAGCTTGGCAGTGGGGGAAGAGTGATAACTCATAAACAGAGAGACAGGCACATGGGATGGCTGGCAGGGGTGCCATGGCCCCAAGTGGACAGGCAAGGATCACTGTTGAGCCAGACCTTCCAAGAAGGGGGACTCAGCAGGACAGCCCCAGGCCAGCACACCAAAGCCTAGGAGGGCTGACACCTGGGCTTGGCAGAATAATCATGCACGTGCCAGGGGCTTCTCTACGTGCTTTATGTGTATTAGCTTGTTAAATCTTCACGACAGTTCTGTGATGTTCACTATTATTATTCCCATTTTACAGAGAGACTAGGTAACTTGCCTGGAGTCATACAATTGGTATGTGGTAGAGTCAAGATTCGAACCCAGGCAGTCTGGCTCCAGAATCCATGCACTAAACCACCTTGCCGTGACTCAAGTGGAGGGAAAGGGAGGGGTCCTGGACCTAGTTATCAAACGTTCAGGTTACTATTGCTGTGTAACCCCAAAGACCACCAGCTTTAAAAAAAAAAAAAAAAAAAAAAACCCATTGCCATTGAGTCGACTCCAACTCATAGCGACCATATAGGACAGAGTAGAACTGCCCCATAGGGTTTCCAAGGAGCAGCTGGTGGATTCGAACTGCCAACCATTATAGTTAGCAGTTGTAGCTCTTAACCACTGTACCACCAGGGCTCCTAGCAGCTTAAATATCATCAATTACCTATTTAGTTCATGAATCTACTATTTGAAGAGGGCATGGTGGGGAAGGTTGATTTCTGCTCTACAAATGTCAGTTGGGGCAACTTACTTGAGATTAGAGGGTCCACGTCCAAGATGACTCACCCACACGGCTACAAGTGAGTACTGGCTCCAGGCAGGAAGCTCAGCCAGGGCTCAGGGCGGGGGCTCTGTTACTCTGCTCATGAGCCTCTCCATGGGCTGCTCAGGCTTCCTCACAACATGGTGGCTGTATTCCAAGTGTGAGAGTCCAAAGAGAAAGGAAGTGGAAGGAGACAGCATTTTAAGTCTAGGTCTGGAAACTGGCTCAGCATCACTTTCACTACGTTCTATTGGTCAAAGCAGTGACATCGCCCAGATTCAAGACGAGGGGACATAGATCTCATCTTTAGATGGGAGAAGTATCAGAATTTGGAAGCCACGTTTGTTTGTTTTTTTTCTTTTTTAATAATTTATTTTATTTCGGTTGTTTTTGTTGAAAATGTACACAGCAAAACATACACCAATTCAGCAATTTCTACACGTACAATTCAGCATCACTGATTACATTCTTCAAATTGTGCAACCCATTTCACTCTCCTTTTCCGAGTTATTCCCCCATCATTAACATGAACTCACAGCCCCCTAAGTTTCTTCCCTAACCTTTTGAGTTGTTATTGTCAGTTTGATCCCATACAGATAGTTTTTTAAAAGAGCACAATGCTCAAGGTAGACATTCTTCACTAATTAAGCTAAACTATTGTTTGGTTTAAAAAAGACTTCAGGAGATATTTTTGATTTAAGATTTAAGGTTTAAAGATTATCTCAGGGCAATAGTTTCAGGGGTTCATCCAGCCTCCATAGCTCCAGAGAATCTAGATTCCATGAGAATTTGAAATTCTGTTCTGCATTTTCCCCTTTTTGATCAGTATTCTTCTATAGAATCTTTGATCAAAACATTCAGTAATGGTAGCCAGGCACCATCCACTTCTGGTCTCATGGCAAAGGAAGCAGTTGTTCATGGAGGCAATTAGCCACTCATTACATATCCTCCTCCTATTCCTGACTCTCCTTCTGGAAGTCATGTTTTAAAACTGCCACATGAGCCTGGGTTCCAGAGGAAGGACTTGATCTCAGGAATGAGGGGGAAGTAGCCGACTATTAGAGTTTGCTCAGAGGTAGACGAGAGGGAAGGCAAACTGATCATAACTTCCTGACCAGTCCCCAGTGTGTACCAGGCCCTGGGCCTCATGAGCATTATCTCAATCTACCTTCCCAACAACCCTCTAACACAGGTTTCTTTTACCACTCTTTACAGATGAGCACGTTAAGGCTCAGAGAGAGTGTAAGCCTTACCTAAGTTCATACAGCTGGTAAGTGGCAGGTCTTTTCTGATTCCAGAGCTGAACTCTTAACCCTTCTGCTGGGCTGCTCCAGATGAGGAACAGGCTGGCCCCAGAGTCATGACAGGTCTGCTGAAGAGAGTCAGGAGGGCAAGGAGCCAGGTTATCACTCCCCACCCACTCACCTCCTCCAGAAGCTCCCCCAGATCAGGTAGGGCTGCAAGACATGCTCTCCTAAGACATCTTTTTCCTCTCAGCACCTCCTCTCAGGCTGGGACATGTACAGATCTCCCTCCTCTGCCCTGTCTCCCAAGCTGTATTTCTCAACCCTGAGCAGTTCCTGAAATTCTCTCTGTGCTTCCTTGAAATTTTCCCAGAGAGTTTCTCCTAATCCCACCCTTCTCAACTCTTCCAAGAGCCATAAACTGTGAATATTCACCAGCATAAGAAGCCTTCAATTTTTTAAATGTACTTTTTATTTTAGAATAGTTGTAGGTTTACCAAAAAAAAAAAATTCCAAATATGATACAGAGTTTCCATACACTCCATACTCAGTTTCCCCAATTATTAACTTCTCACATTAACATAGCGTACTTATCACAATTAATGAACCAATATTGATGCATTATTACTAAGTCCTTATTCAGATTTCCTTAGCTTTTACCTAATGTCCTTTTTCTGCTCCAGGATCCCATATAGGATACCACATAACATATAGTCGTCACGTCTCCTTAGGCTCCACTCAGCTGTGACAGTTTCTTGACAGCTTTGAGGAGTACTGGCAAGGTATTTTGTAGACTGTCCTTCAGTTGGATTTGTCTGATGTTTTTCTCATGATTAGACTGGAGTTATGGGATTTGGAGAGAAGACTACAGTGGTAAATATCCATGCTCATCACATCATATCAAGGGTACAAACTACCAACATGACTTATTGTTGGTGATGCTGGCCTTGATCACCTGGCTGAGGTAGCATCTGTCAGATTTTTCTACTTTCCGTATTGCACTGTTTGGAAGGAAATCGCTATGCACAGCCCACACTTAAGGAGGGTGGGTATAGAAATTATCTAGAATTCTTCTACGTGGGACATTTGCCTATTCTCCCTCTATTTATTTATTCAATCATTTATTTATGTAAGTAGAGATTCATGGATATTTATTTTATACTTACATAAACAAGTGTAATCCAATGCTACTTTATTTATTTTGCTGTTCAAATTGTTCCACTTTTGGCCATTGAGAGCTCTTTCAATTGGTTCCTGTGTCCCTTTGACATACACCATCATTGTGCGTGCGTGCGTGCGTGTGTGTGTGTGTGTGTGTGTGTGTGTGTGTGTGAGACACTTCCTTTCTGGCACTACAAGATGCTCCAGGCTTATTTTGTATAGTTTCTGCCCCATTCCTAGAATCAGCCATTTCTTCGAGGAGTTTGTTTTCTTTAATTGGAGAATGGTATTATAACCTCCTTCCTCCCCCCATCCAAAAAAATGCCAAAACTCCTGAAGATGGCACAGGACTGGGCAATGTTTTGTTCTGTTATACATTAGGTCACCAGGAGTCCAATTTGACTGTAACGCGAGGGATGAGCGACTAACGATAACATTTAAACCCAAGGTCTGGGAGCTAGGGTGCTGTTGCTATTGGAGTGTTGTTGCTTCTAGTCCTTCTCAACTGACAAAGCAAGGAAGTTTATGCGTAAGGAGCCCTGGTGGCACAGTGGTTAAAGCGTTTGGCTGCTAACCAAAAGGTCAGTGGTTCAAACCCACCAGCCTCTTCTCAGGAGAAAGATGTGGCAGTCTGCTTCCGTAAAGATTTACAGCCTTGGAAATCATATGGGGCAGTTCTACTCTGTCCTACAGGGTCGCTATGAGTCAGAATCGACTCCAGGGCAGTGAGTGTGGTTTGTTTGTTTTTATACTAAACAGTGTTTATACACATATCTATAAATATTTCTATATGTAACCATCTGTATCTATATTAACTAAACATGAGCGCATGCTGATGTCTCCAACATTAATCAATTAACACATGGAGTATTCTAGCCTTCTCCCCTGGCTTGCTACAATCTCTCCCTCCAACACTGAGAAAACTGGCCCCCACCATCTGCCATCCATTCACTTAATTGTTCAATTCTAGTATACATGTACAGCAGTATGAGAATTGTTAACTCACACCTCTATGGGGAACAACTTTCTAAACAAGAGTACAGTGCTTAAGCCCAGTTCCTTTGCCTTTAGTCTTACAGAATCCACTCGTTCCCCAAGTTCTTTGTCCAGTACCTTCCCCCCTTCAGTTTCATACATTTGTTTCATACATTTGTAATACAGTTAGATACTTTTGTCATATTCTGAATTCCATCCTATGACCCTCGACCTTAGATCCTTTCTCAAATTTGTATACATTAACGTTCATTCTTTGTGCTCTAACATTCTATGGGTTTTGACAAATGCATAGTGTCATTTATCCACAATTACTGTATCATGATGAATAGTCTTACCTCTCTAAAACATCCTCTGTGCTTCACCTCTTCAAGCTTCCCTTCCAGAAGCCTTCCATGATAAAGTATACTTCAATGTTTTTTCAAAATCCTTTTATGCACATTATCTCATTTAATCTGCAAAGCAACCCTGTAGGTTTGGCAGAGTAGAAAATTTCATTCCCACTTTGTGAAGTTGGAGACTAAGATTCAGAAGCATTAATGGGTTGACCTTTGGCCATGTGGCTAGCGTGTGCAGAATCTAGTCTGATCTTGCTGCTTTATTCCTACACACTGCTCAGGGAACCCAGAAATGTGTGTGTGTAGGGTGGGGGGATGTTGCTTGAATTTGAAGGCAGTCAGAAGACTGGGCCATAAGTGGAAATAAGCCTTGGGCTGACAGAGGGACACATGGTGTCTGTTGTTTCTGTTGTTGGTAGGTGCCAACGAGTCAGTTCTGACTCATAGTGACCCGGTGTACAACAGAACGAAACCCTACCCAGTCCTGCGCCATCCTCACAATCGTTATTATACTTGAGCCCATTGTTGCAGCCACTATGTTAATCCACCTCGTTGAGGGTCTTCCTGTTTTTCAGTAACCCTCCACTTTACCAAGTATGATGTCCTTCTCCAGGGACTAGTCCTTCCCGATAACGTGTCCAAAGTACGTGAGGCAAAGTCTTGCCACTCTTGCTTCTAAGAAGCATTCTAGCTGTACTTATTCCAATACAGATTTGTTTGTTCTTCTGGCAGTCCGTGGTATATTCAATTTTCTTCACCAACACCGTAATTCAAGCCCATCAATTCTTCTTCCGTCTTCCTTATTCATTGTCCAGCTTTCCCATGCATATGAGGCAATTGAAAATACCATCGCTTGGGTCAGGTGCACCTTAGTCCTCAAAGTGACATCTTTGCTTTTCAACACTTTAAAGAGGTCTTTTGCAGCATATTTGCCCAATGAAATACATCATTTGATTTCTTGACTGCTGCTTCCATGGGCGTTGATTGTGGATCCAAGTAAAATGAAACTCTTGACAACTTCAATATTTTCTCCATTTATCATGATGTTGTTTATTGGTCCAGTTGTGAGGACTTCTGTTTTCTTTATGTTGAGGTACAATCCATACTGAAGGCTGTAGTCTTTGATCTTCATCAGTAAGTGCTGTAAGTCCTCTTCACTTACATCAAGCAAGGGTGTGTCATCTGAATATCAAAGGTTGTTAATAAGTCTTCCTCCAATCCCAACACTGAGTTCGTCTTCATACAGTCCTGCTTCTCAAATTATTAGATACAGCATACAGATTGAATAAGTATGGTGAAAGGATACAACCCTGACGCACACCTTTCCTGACTTTAAACCATGCAGTATCCCTTTGTTCTGTTCGAACAATTGCCTCTTGGTCTATGTACCGGTTCCTCATGAGCACAATTAAGTGTTCTAGAGTTCCCATTCTTCACAAAGTTATCCATAACTTGTTATGATCCAAGTCATAATCAATAAAACACTGGTAAACATCTTTCTGGTACTCTCACTTTCAAGCCAAGATCCATCTGACATCAGCAATGATATAATTCTTAGTCATCTAGTGCTGCTATAACAGAAATTCCACAGGTGGACGGCTTTAACAAACATAAGTTTATTCTCTCACAGTGTAGGAGGCTAGAAGTCCAAATTAAGGGTGCCAGTTCCAGGGGAAGTCTTTCTCTCTTTGTCTGCTCTTGCGGAAGGTCCTTGTCATCAATCTTCCCCTGGTCTAGGAGCTTTTCAGTGCAGGAACCTCGAGTCCAAAGGATGCGCTCTGCTGCTGGTGCCGCTTTCTTGGTGTTAAGGATTGACCTGTGTCCCCCAAAAACGTGTATCAACTCGGCTAGGACATGATTCCCAGTATTGTGTGATTGTCCATCATTTTGTCATCTGATGTGATTTTTCTATGGGTTGTAAATCCTACCTCTATGATGTTAACGAGGCAGGATTAGAGGCAGTTATGTGAATGAGGCAGGATTCAATCTACAAGATTAGATTATGTCTTGAGTCAATCTCTTTTCAGATATAAAAAACAGAAGCAAGCAGAGGGACAGGGAGACCTCATTACCACAAAGCAAGAAGAGCCAGGAGCACATATCCTTTGGATAAAATATAATACAATACCCTATAATGCATTCAATATAATAAGGATACATATGAACATGGGCTGTAGTCCTGGTTGTATAACCTATTTGCTAAGTACCAAAAAAAAAACCCAAACCTGTTGCCATCAAGTCGATTTCTACCCCTTTAGGACAGAGCAGAACTGCTCCACAGAGTTTCCAAGGAGCACCTGGTGGATTTGAACTGCTGACCTCTTGGTTAGCAGCTATAGCTCTTAACCACTACACCACCAGGGCTTCCATTCTCTGAGTAGCCTTGACCAAATCAAATTCCCTGTCTGGACTTTGGTTTCTGTTTCTGAAAAGCAAGGGATGAGGGTCCTGTCCAGGTCTAGTAAGCTGTACCTGGCCTTTAGCATGAGGCTGACTGTTGTCAACGGGAAGGTCTTGAGAGTGGGCAGGAGGATGGCTGGATAAATAAGACTCAAGTCAACCAGGGGGATGTGGGCCCAAGTAAGGCCAGTAGAGGGCTGTGCTGGGAATAGGGTGGGTGTGGCCAGGTGGCAGCTCCCAAGGCCACCCTGCCCCCCTTCCCAGCAAGTTCTCCAGGTGGTGAAACCACAGATGCTTTTGTACTCCATTCCATGGTTTGTAGTAGGGGTTTTCAAACTGTAGTTCTTAAAAAATAGAATACAACATCATACAACGCATTCAATGTAACAAGGATACATATAAATTTTTGTTTCAATTATATGTGTGAACAATGAGTCACCACCACTGGAAGCTGCTGGCTGACAGAGTACATTTTGCATTTTATCTCATTTTATTCTTACTATAATCCTGTGAAGAGAGGTTATTATTATTATCTCTGTTTTACAAGTGAGGAAACTGAGGCTCAGTTAGCTAAATGACATGCTCAAGGTTTCCCAGCTAGTGAGGGTGTGATCATTAAGGTTGTGTGTCAACCTGGCTGGGCCATGATTCTCATTGGTTTGGCAGTTATGATGTAGTTTGGCAGTCATATGATGATGTGATCACTTCGATGATGAGATTTGATATAATGCGATCACCTCCATAATGGGATCTGCTGTGAGCAGCCAATCATTTGAGAGAGAGTTTCCTTAGGGGTGCGGCTTGCATCAAATATAAGTGGACTTTCTGGCAAGGCTTGAGGGCTTTTGCTCGCTCTGGTTCCTGCAGCTGGCTCTTGTTTGTTTGGCCTCCGGTTCTTGGGACTTGAGCTAGCGGCTTACCTGCCCTCCTGCCTACCAATCTTGGGATTCGGCAGTCTTCACAGCCTGTGAGCAAGAGCCCTGCGGTCTGACCTGCAGATCTTGGGTTTGCCAGCCCCTGTGGCTATGTGAATCAGAAGAAGCCTTTATCGTGACCCACGGACTCGGAATGTTCCAGCCTCCACAACCGTGTGAGCCATTTCCTTGATATAAATCTCTCAATATGTTTATCCCCTTTACTAGTTTTGCTTCTCTAGAGAACCCAGCCTAAGACAGAGGGGTATGGGTTAAGGAGAAAGCTCCTGGGGTTAAGGAGAAACACTAGCTGGGGTTTCCCATATTTACCTCAAGCAGAATCGTGGCACTTGTCTACCTCACATAGCCCTCAGGAGTGCAGCCCACATGGGAAGGAGGGCCAGTTTGGAGGAGTCTGGGCCCTGAAACCTGGCAGGCCTCACTTTGGCCTGGCAGGGTGACAGTCGTTCACCATCCACCCACTGCCGATCTGCCTGGGAGCAGATTCAGTCAGAGTTCGGCCAGAACCAGGCTACACCAGGTTGGGCGATGAGGGTGGGCAGCTGAGCTGGTGGAAGAGGCTGAGAAAGGTCACACCCAGATGCCACACACACCACACTTAGCAAACTCACTCACAAAAGCACACTTGGCTGGGTTTCCCAGGCTCCCTCAATGCCTTAAACCCCAGCCCTGAAGACATTGTGGATCCTGCAATGTGTGCATCTGTCCTGCCTCTGCTATTGTCTCAGGTTCTCCTACT
Source organism: Dugong dugon (assembly GCA_030035585.1). NCBI lineage: Eukaryota > Metazoa > Chordata > Mammalia > Sirenia > Dugongidae > Dugong > Dugong dugon. The sequence goes on from CM057480.1 coordinate 56,831,694, forward strand.
TTGTCTGAGCCCAACGTGAGCCCATTGGCGAGTATATTTTGCCCCTTCTTTCTTGTCCCACTGATCTGAGCACCCATCACAACTCAATGTTGCTCTGTGATTTATGGGCTCACATAACTCACTGATCCTTTTTCCTTGATTGTCTCAATGGGAAGACACTCTTGGGTTCATCTGCAAACAGGAGGGCCTACTTCTCCTTAGGACACAGATCACCAGCCCCTGGCCAGGATCTCTCCCTGGGCTATGTGATTTATTTGTGGTCTGTTCATTCAAAGGTTACCCTAGCAGTGGTGAAGAAAGGCAATAAAACGGGGAACAGGAGGAGTTTCCTGCAGCACACACAAGTCTTCCTACAGCCCCTTTCTGGCTACTGTCCTTTGGTGAGCTGGATACCTCCACCAGGCCATGGTGGGTTTCAGCATTCCCCGTGAGGGTAAGGGGAAGAGTCTCCTGGCAGTCCTCTTGGGAACTTACCCACAAACCCAGTCACTCTCCTGGAATGAGAGTATTCAGGTATCTGCTCAAGTCTCACTGACTCAGAGGTCTCTTTCGACCTCCCTACTCAATCCTCAGAGCTCTGGTGGCACAGTCGTTAAGAGTTCAGCTGCTAACCAAAAGGTCGACAGTTTGAATCCACCAGCTGCTCCCTGGAAACCCTATGGGGCAGTTGTACTCTGTGCTATAGGGTTGCTATGAGTTGGAATTGACTTGACAGCAATGGGTTTGGTTGTTTGTTTACTCAACCCTAGCTCTCAATGCCCCTTCCTCATTTTACTTTTTTCCATAGCCCTTCCCACCCTCTGACAGCCTATTTTCCTTACTGGTGTATTTGTCTCTCTCCACTAGTATGTAGGACAGTGGAGTGTTTTGTTCATGGCTTTCTCCTTTTGTGTCTACAACAGTCTCTGGCATACAGTAAGCACTCAATAAATATTTGTGGAGTGAATGAATTTCTTGGGCTTTAAAATGGCCAAAACAATCTGTACCATGTCCAGCCCAGCGACCCCTCTTGGCCATGTACTCCCAATGAATTCTAGAAGAACAGTTGTCCAGGCTTGATGGTGGCTGATCCAGACCCATGCCAGGGGCAACCCAGGCCCTCTCCTTGGCCAACTCCATAGAGGCTGGTGGCTGCCTGCAGGGCTGGGATTTACTTCAGAGCAGCTCCCCTTTCTTGTCTGTCTACAGGGTGCCATAAGCTGAGCCCCCTGTGTCTAGTCAGCCCCTGTGCTCACATGTCATGGCATGAGCCCCTGCCCCCCCTCCACACACACCCTTCTCCAGCCCAGCACTGGACATCTCAGGTGCTTCTCACTATGTTGGCCCTCCCCCCACCCTACTCCCAGAAACCATCAAGAGACATGGCTGGCCCCACAGCCTTCTGAGTTTCCTTACACTCTGAAAGGCCAGGACACCAGAAGGGGAGAAGGGAGGGCGGGAGGCACTTTGTACTGGGGCAGCTGAAGGCTCAGTTTGGCCTGGGCCCCCAAATGGACCCACCGGGAGGGGGAGCTTGAATGTAGGCCATGGGAGAGACCCAGGCAACACAGACAGAAAGTCTCAGAGTGGACAGGTAGACAGAGACAGAGAGAAAGAGCAGAACCTTAGGGAAACAGAAACAAAAAGAGAGAGGTGGAAAGATAGGCACACACAGAGACACACAGAAAAGAACAGAATTAGAGAGAGAGAAAGCCCCAGAGTCAGGGAGACAGTCAGGGAGACAGCCCACAGACGGAAAGAGAGAGAGAGAGGCAGCAGGAGGCGCAGCCAAGGGGGTCGCAGGGGGGCGCGCAGGGCCTGAGGGGGAGGCGGCGAGCGCGCGGGCGCGGCTGAATCGCCGCTCTGTTCTCGGCGCCGCACTGAGGGGCTTTCTTCGCGGCCGTGGGAAAGTGGTGGGCGAGCGCGCGGCCCCGACCGCCATGTGGACGGTAATTAGCCAGATTAGGATGGGAGCCGCGCGGGCCGGGCGGGACCTGGCCCGGGAACAAAAGGCCCCTCTTTGCCCGCGCAAACGGCTGGGTCGTGAGGTCACCGGGCAGGGTCCCCCAGGAGCGGGCGAAGGGACGCGCGCCCGGAGAATGGGGCTTGTGTGCACCTGGCGGGCGTGGGGGGGCGAACGAAGGGCGGGGACCGCAGGCAGGGCCGCGGCCGGGCCTTGGGGCCCAGACTTGGGGCACAGGAGGAGCAGGGAAGAAGAGTGGGACAGAGACAGAGAACTGGGACCAGAGACAGGGAGACAGCGACAGAGGGCAGGGTCCTGAGCCGTCTTAGTAATATTACTGGAGACATGACTAACATCTATTGAGCGCTTACTGTGTACCGGCTCCATGCCAAGACCGGGACACATGGCTTATCTCATTTAATCCTCATACCAACCTTCTGAGGCGGGTCCTGTAATCTCCCAATTTTACAGATAAGAGATTTGGGGTGCAGAGATTGTGACTTGCCCAAAGGCAAACAGTAGGAAGTGTTGCCTGGCACAGAGTAGGCACTCAGCAATTATGTGTTGAATGAATGAGTGAAAGGCAGTGTCCAGAAAAGGAGAGACACAAATAGCCCCTGAACTCACCCCTATGGTCACTCAGGGTTTAGGAAGATTTGTGACGTAGGGGTTCCAGGCTATCACGGAGGTCCACTCTCTTCAGGAAGGTTTCCAAGGGGATCCACACAGTGTGTCCCCTGTGTGTGCCGGTACTGACGCCCCCACCAGTCCCTTGGCCGACAGTGCAGGGAAGTAAGGTCAAGGTTGGAGGAGTGGGAATTATTTCCTTTCCAGCAGGCCCAGCAGAACTGTGGCACCCTCAGGGCCAGAAGCCTGCAGCCCCCAGGCCCCTCCAATGACAGAGCTTCCTGAGGGCTGAGGGTGCCCCGCCCCGGTGAGAAGAAGACCTAGGGCCTTCCCCTACAACCTGCCTCTCACCAGCCATTCCCCAAACCAAAAAAACCCATTGCTGTTGAGTCAGTTCTGACTCATAGTGACCCTATAGGACAGAATGGAACTGCCCCTTAGAGTTTATTTGCTTTTTTAATTGTACTTAGGTGAAAGTTTACAGCTCAAGTTAATGTCTCATACAAAATTTTATACACATATTGTCGCGTGACACTAGCTGCAATCCGTTCAATGTGACAGCACACTCCCCCTTTCCACCCCGGGTTTCCCGTGTCCATCCAGCCAGCTCCTGTCCCTTCCTGCCTTCTCATCCTGCCTCCAGACAGGAACTGCCCATTTGGTCTCTTGTACCTGCTTGAACTAAGAAGCACACTCTTCACAAGTATTATTATTTTATGTTTTATAGTCCGGTCTAATGTTTGTCTGAAGCGTGGTCTTCGGGAAAGGTTTTCATTCTGGGTTAACATAGCGCCCGGGGGCCATGGCTTTGAGGGTTCCTACAGTCTCACCCATAGGGTTTCCAAGGCTGTAATCTTTACAGAAACAGGTTGCCACATCTTTCTCCCACCAGGAGGCTGGTAGGTTCAAATCGCCAAACTTTTGGTTAGCAGCTGAGCACTTAACCATTGCGCCACAAGGGCTCCTACCAGCCACTCCAGAGGATCAAAAATGCTCTGATTTGAAATGAAGAGCTCACTGTGGGGCTGAACAAAAATCCCTTCTCTCAAGAGATGGTGGCAATAGGAGGGTCCAGATGGGTCAGGAGACCACACACTGCTGTCCACAGGCAATGGGAATGGATCAAGTGGACATCTGGGCCTGGTGTGAGGCATTAGGGGTGGAGAGGACTGTGGCAAAGCCTGTTGTGAAGGTAAGGTGGTAGCCACTGTTCATTCCAGCCGATTAGCTTCAGACCTGAGCTCTTCAGGAGAAGTAAGAACTCTAGCCTTTTAGGGGGTATTTTCAAGTTTTAAAGCATGGTGTGGGCCGTACTGACATATAGGTATGGGCCAGATTCAGCCTGCAGGCTGGCAGTTCCCAATCTCCTTCCTAGGTGTTGTGATACTGGAAACATTTACTCCACCTGAGCTTCAGAAAGAAGGAGCACCCAATCCCCTCCCCTGCAGCCCTCTCTCCCACCAGCTTCTCCAGGGTCAGTGGGCAGAAGGAAGGGGTTAGGGATAGAGTTGAAGGGTGCCCAGCCCCTGCCCAGATCCCTGTTCCCTGCACCCGGCTGTCCCCATGATGGAGATGCTGCACCTGCCCCTGGAGTCCCCAGGCTGGAGAGGACTCAGGCAGGAAATCTCCAGGCCTCTCGGATCTGGGGGGCCAGGCGCCCAGCCAGGAGATCAAGGTCTATACACTCAGCTCTGCTGGAGGAAATCCACTGAACCACTAAAAGAGGCTCTTCTCCTGGGACGGAGCCCTGGAGTGTGAGGGCTGCAGGCACAGAAGGAGGAAATGCCTGCTTCCACCTGGCTCTTTCTCACACATCCCCTCATCCTATCTCCATGCATCCTACAACCTCCTTGTCAGGTGTAAAATTGCTGTTATCCTACTTCTCAGCTGAAGAAACTGAAGAAACAGAGGGTAGGGATAATTATCTGAAGTGAAATGGGGAGTGAGTATCTGGGAGTATAGCTTGAAGGGGATCCAAGTCTACAACTTGTTTGAAATCTTGTGTTTTCTTAAAAATAGATGTGAAGTTTGTGTTCTACTTCATAAAAATGTTCCAAAAGAACATTTCAAGATCTATCCTGAAGTACAACATTGTCAGTGATAGGGTAATATCCATACACCTGTAAGGAAGACCAGTTAATACAACTATTATTCAAATTTATCAACCACTAACATCAAAGATGAAGCAATTGAAGATTTTTACCAAGTTCTGCAGTCTGATATGGATCAAACATACAATCAAGATGCAGTGATAAATGCTAGTGCTGGAATGCAAACGTTGGAAGCAAAAAAGAACCATCTGTAGTTGAAAAATATGGCACTGGTGCTAGAAACGACACCAGAGATCGAATGATAGACTTTTGCAAGACCAACTACTTCTTCACTGCAGAAACCTTTTTCAGCAACATCAATAGCGACTATTCATGTGGACTTAACCGGAATGAAAACACAGGAATCAAATCGACTACATCTGTGGAAAGCTCCATATCATCAGTCAGAACAAGGCCAAACAGAACAAAGATGATACTGCGTGGTTTAAAATCAGAAAAGGTGTGCATCAGCATTGTATCGTTTCACCACACTTATTCAATCTGGATGATGAGAAAATAATCCAAGAAGCTGGTCTGTATGAAGAAGGCAGCAGCAAGATTGGAGGAAACTCATTAACAACCTGTGATATACAGATGACACAACCTTGCTTGCTGAAAGTGAAGAGGACTTGAAGCACTTACTGGTGAAGATCAAAGACTACAGCCTTCAGTATGGATTACACCTCAACATAAAAAAATAAAAATCCTCACAATTGGACCAATAAGCAACATCGTGATAAAGAGTGTAAAGATTGAAGTTGTCAAGGATTTCATTTTACTTGAATCCACAATCAACGCCCATGGAAGCAGCAGTCAAGAAATCAAATGACATATTGCATTGGGCAAATCTGCTGCAAAAGACCTCTTTAAAGTGTTGAAAAGCAAAGATGTCACTTTGATGACTAAGGTGCGCCTCACTCAAGCCATATTTTCAGTTGCCTCATATGCATGGGAAAGCTGGACAATGAATAAGGAAGACGGAAGAAGAATTGATGGGCTTGAATTACGGTGTTGGTGAAGAAAATTGAATATATCATGGACTGCCAGAAGAACAAACAAATCTGTCTTGGAATAAGTACAGCTAGAATGCGTCTTAGAAGCAAGAGTGGCGAGACTTTGCCTCACGTACTTTGGACACGTTATCAGGAGGGACTAGTCCCTGGAGAAGGACATCGTGCTTGGTAAAGTACAGAGTCAGCAAAAAAGAGGAAGACCCTCAACGAAATGGACCGACACAGTGGCTGCAACAATGGGCTCAAGCATAATGACGATTGTGAGGATGGCGCAGGACTGAGTCGGGTTTCGTTCTGTTGTACACAGGGTCACCACGAGTGAGAAATGACTTGACGGCACCTAACAACAGTAACATATGCATGCGAAAGCTGGACAATGAGTAAGGAAGACTGAAGAAGAATTGATGCCTTTGAATTATGGTGTTGGTGAAGAATATTGAATATACCATGGACTGCCAGAAGAATGAACAAATCTGTCTTGGAAGAAGTACAGCCAGAGTGCTCCTGGGAAGCAAGAATGGCAAGACTTTGTCTCACGTACATGGACGTGTTATCAGGAGGGACCAGGCCCTGGAGAAGGATATCATGCTTGGTAAGGTAGAGAGTCATTGAAAAAGAGGAAGATCCTCAATGAGATGGATTGACAAATTGGCTGCAACAATGGACTCAAACATAGCAACAATTGTGAGGATGGCGCAGGACTGGGCAGTGCTCTGTTCGGAACACACTGAACGGCACCTAACAACAACAACAACACTTTATAACTTACACATGGCTATTTTAGCATTAAAACGATGGGAATTTTTCTTCCCATAATCTGGTAAACCTGATGCTTGACAAGATGGGCCATATTTATCCTTTGTCATCTAGAATCTTTGCACTTCACTGTGAACCCATGCAGTCCACATCCACAAGAGAGGAGCCCAGGCTAGGGGGCACATCAAAGCTGGACCTGGAACCCAGAACCTGACTTTCTCCGGGGTGGTGACAGGCATGAAGCACATTCTGTTGGTTTCATTTGTCCCCTGTTGTTATCGTGGTTGAGTCGATATTGACTCATGGCAACTGCAAGTGTGCAGAGTAGATCTGTTCCACAGGGTTTTCAAGGATGTGACCTTTTAGAAGCAGATCGCCAGGTCTGTCTTCCAAAGCACCTCTGGGTAAGTTCGAACCGCCGACCGTTCAGCTAGTAGTCGAGCGCTTAACCATTTGTGCCACCCAAAGTTCTATCATTTCTCCCCTGGGCTCCTATTTCTGCCTCATGGAAAACTGGGGGAGGTGCCTCTCCGGCCTCCATGGGGCACAGGCAAAGCCGTGGCTGGGAGCTGAGTCCCTGACGGGCTACTTGTTCACCCACAGATCCCGACACCAGCAACGTGTGCAAGCAGTCTCTTCTTTTCTCTTCCCTCAGCTACTCCATGTTCTCTCCTTTTTACAGCCCAAAACTTCTACCATAGCAGCTGCTGCCTTTAGCCCCTGCAAAGGGCAGGCTGTGTGGCAAAGTGCTCCAAACCCCAGGTTATGGGGAGGGCCTATGCCCAAGGCTAATGGTTAAGAGCTGGTGGTGAGGAGTGAGGGGTCAGGCCACTTCCTCCCCAGGCCCCTGAAAGAGAGGGATCCAGGGAGGCGGGGGCCAAAGATTTGGGCAGCCAGGGAAAGGGAGGGATTAGTTCAGAGACAGCTGCCCTCAGAGAGCATGGGGTGAATTCCCCAGGGGTGAGGACAGCTCAGTTTGAGGCCAGTGAAGGAGCCTCAGAACCGGAGAAGCAGGAGGAAGTCTCTCTCGTCCAAGGAACACTCCACTGAACCTCATCAGTCCAGCGGAGTGGCCTGGAGGAGGTGGGGGACGCTGTCCTCTCCAATACCTCCCCACTTTTCCCTTCCTGTAGCTGATGATAGTTTCAGAAACTAGCAGCCCAGAGTTCCTAATGGCATGGTAAACATTTGCTTCCTGCCTCTCCCCCTCCACTCCCCTGTTAGGATGGGGGACACATTTCAGGGGAGAAAGGATTACTCGAAAGAAACCCAGGTTCTGGAGGGAAGGCCCTCTGAGAAATGCGGGAAGTGTTTGGAGACGTTATAGTCCCTGATCGAATTTCCCAGTAAGTCTCCGAGTCCTTCTCTTCCCGTCTCCCCACTTTGCTCATAGCCAGCTGGGGTGGGGGGGCCGGGCGGCGGGGCCGGGGAGGGGAGGTTCAAGTTCCCACCCAGGAAGTACAAGGCAGCAGCTCAGCCCCTTCCACCAGTGGATAGGGAGGGGTTTCACTTCCAGGTTTACAGCTAATTAAATGTACCATCTATTCAAACCTCCATCCTCACAGAAAACCAAATTTCCACAAGTGTTTCTTCCCCATCTCTCCAACCCTACTCCATTTTCTGGGTCAGAGCATTGAAGATGAACGCGGGTCTCCTGGCCCAGAGCACGTGAGGCACCAAGCTACAGAGTGGACTCCAAGGCAGGCCTCACTGTGAGGAGTGGACACTTCCAGAAGCCCACTCTACCCACCTGTGAGCTTGATGTCATAGTTCTAGACACACACTGTGCGTGAAAAGATCGGTTTGTGTATCCAAAATTCAGTAAGCGTGAGCTCAGGGCCTGATTCAGGCAGCCTTCGTGTTCTGGTTACAGGCTGAGGGAGGACCAGGAATGTTCACCCTCTGTGGCTGGACCTCAGGGAGTCTTGTACAGAGTCCTTCAGGAGCTGGGAGGGTGGGGCAGTCCAATTTGAAGGACGCGTGACTCCTCAGGTAATGGTCTGTGGTCTGTGGGCCCATGCAGAGATTCTTTTTTCCTTTTTTTAAAAATTATTTTTTTTTATAATTTATTGTTTGTTGTTCAGAATATACACAGCAAAACATACACCAATTCGATAGTTTCTACAGGTACGATTCAGTGATACTGATTACATTCTTTGAGTTGTGCAACCATTCTCACCCTCCTTTTCTGAGTTGTTCCTCCCCCAGTAACATAAACTCACTGCCCCCTAAGGTTCCTATCTAATCTTCAGAGTTGCTGTTGTCAGTTGGATCCCATATAGATAGTTCTTAAACGAGCATAATGCTCGTGGCAGACATTCTTTACTAGTTAAGCTGAACTATTGTTTGGTTTTAAGAAGACTTCAGGGAATAGTTTTGATTTAAGATTTAAGTTTTAAAGGTTATCTCAGGGCAATAGTTTCAGGGGTTCATCCAGCCTCCGTGGCTTCAGGAAGTCTGGAGTCCACGAGAATTTGAAATTCTCTTCTGTGTTTTCCCTCTTTTTTTTTTTTTTTTTTAATATTTTTATTGTACTTTAGATGAAGGTTTACAGAACAAATAGTTTCTCATTAAACAGTCAGTACACATATTGTTTTATGACATTGGTTAACAACCCCACGACATGTCAACACTCTCCCTTCTCGACCTTGAGGACCTTTTTTTTGGTGCAAATATACATAGCCAAAGTTACAGCATTTCAAAAGTTTCTACATGTACAATGCAGTGACATCGATTACATTCTTCCAGTTGTGCTGCTATTCTCACTATCCTTTTCCAAATTATTCCATCACCATTATCTTCAACTCACTGTCCCCTAGGCTTCCCATCAAACCTTTTGAGTTGCTGTTGTCAATTTGCTCTCACATAGATAATTCTTTTTTTTTTTTGTACCTTAGATGAAGGTTTGCAGAACAAATAGTTTCTCATTAAACAGTTAGTACACATATTGCCCTATGACAATGGTTAACAACCCCATGGCATGTCAACACTGTCCCTTCTCAACCTTGGGTTCCCTATCACCAGCTTTCCTGTCCCCTCCTGCCTTCTAGTCCTTGTCCCTGGACTGCTGTGCCTCATTAGTCCTGTTTTGTTTTATGAGGGTGTCCAATCCCCAGCTGAACGGTGAACTTTGGGAGGGGCTTCACCACTGAGCTAAAAGGGTGTCTGGGGGCCATACTCTCAGGGTTTCTCTAGTCTGTCAGGCCAGTAAATCTGGTCTTTTTTTGTGAGGTAGAATTCTGTTCTACAACCTTTTCCAGCTCTGTCCAGGACCCTCTATTGTGATCCCGGTCAGAACAGTCAGTGGTGGTAGCCGGGCATCACCTAACTGTACTGTACTCAGTCTGGTGGACGTTTTCCCCCTTTTGATCAGGATATTTCTATAGACTGATCAAAACATTCAGTAATGGTAGCCGGGCACTATCCAGTGCTTCTGGTTTCATGGCAAAGAAGACAGTTGTTCATGGAGGCAATTAGCCACACTTTGCATTTCCTCCTTCTATTACTTACTGGAGGGAAAAAAAAAAATTGTTCGATTCTGACTCAGAAGGATTCTTATAAAGCCGTGGTCCTGACCCTTTTGACATGCTTATCAGGGACTTAGATGAACATGTGGGCAGTAGTTTCTCAAATTTGCAGATAATCAAAGCTGAGAAGTGTGGTGTTATAAATTAAATTCTGTCCCCTCCTCCCAAAATACGTGCTGGAATCCTAACCCGGATACCTGTGGATGTAATCCTGTTTGGAAATAGTGTTTTCTTTGTTATGTTAATCAATTATACCTAAGTAGGGTGGGTTTAAATCTAATCACTTCTGAGTCATAAAAAGAGCAGATCAGGCACAGAGATAGGCACACAAAGGGGAAGAAAGATGCCATGTGAGGGTCACCAAGGAACCAAGGAACACTCAGGCCGACTGACAAGAAATGAATCAACAAGGCTCAGACCCTGATTTCCACTTTTAGCCCCCAGAACTCTGAGAAAATAAATTTCTGCTCTTTAATGCCATTCACTTTGATACCTTTGTTACAGCAGCCATGGTGACTAAGACAGCTGGTAAATATGCTGAATAATGAAACTGGGATCCAAAAAGGTGTGCTAAGGCTGGGCAGATGGGCACTTTTAGGGAGGTGGGTCTGAAGAAATTTAAAAGTAAGATCTGCTTGTTAGGTCCAAGAAAGCAACAATCTTAGCACGTGTGAAATAACTTAAGGGTTTTCAGGGCTTCAGGATAATCAGCTGTGTGACGAATCTGCACAAAACAGTGATGTGAGCTTCAGGTGCATTAAGGGAAGTATTGTTTTTAGTCAAATTCTTGTTGGGCTTCTGACTACCCACACTGAAATCCTATGGAGCTTATTAAAAATTCAGATTTTGGGGCCCACCTCAGATTGCTCAATCAGATTCTATAGGGATGGGGTCCAGGGGATATGTGTATCCAGCAACCTCCCAGGTGATTTTTGAGAACATTTGCAGCTCTTCCTGCCTCTTTAGCTCATGCTGGGCCCTCCTTGCTAGGACTTTCCTACCTCTTGCTTATCCCCGCCCAAAAAAACTTTCCCCACTGCCAGAAATTCCACCATGGAGCTTTGGTCCTTTGGGTTAGAACCCTGCCCATACAAATCGTCTTGTCAGGGAAGATTTTAGAAGATAAAGACAGCTGGTTTATATGGAAATTTTGGTGGTGGCTTTGGGTGTGGACACAGGCTGAACTTCCCAGACAAATATCATGGCTTAATCACACTGCCTGAAGGCCACACATCCAGCTCAGCCTAAACCCTGGAGAGACTTGAGAAATAAGCTCTTTGTTCCCCACTGGCGTGGTAAGAGCCTAAGCTTTGGAGAAGGCTGACTTGAGTATAAATCCTGCCTCTGGCCCTTACCAGCTGTGTGACCCTGAACATTTATTTTAACTTCTCTGAGGCTCAGATTCCTCATCTAAGATAATAATACGTTCCTTGCTGTCTTGGTCATCTAGTGCTGCTATAACAGAAATGCCACAAGTGGATGGCTTTAACAAAGAGAAATTTGTTTCTTCACAGTAAAGTAGGCTAAAAGTCCAAATTCAGGACGTCAGCTCCAGGTGAAGTCTTTTCTCTCTGTCGGCCTTCTTATCAATGTTCCCCCAGAACAGGGACTTCTCCATGCAGGGACCCCGGGTCCAAAGGACACACTCTGCTCGTGGCACTGCTTTCTTGGTGGTATGAGGTCCCCCTGTCTTTCTGCTCACTTCTCTCTTTTATATCTCAAGAGATTGCCTCAGGACACAATCCATCCTTGTAGATCTGAGTCCTGCCTCACTAACATAACTTCCACCCATCCTCCCTCATTAACATCATAGAGGCAGGATTAACAACATCTACAACAACATTAACACAAAACTGGGAATCATGCCCCAGCCAAATTGATACACACGTTTTTGTGGGGACATAATTCAATCCATGACATTGGTGCAGGCCATACCCTAGGGAAACTCCCTTTACATTGGATCAAGGATGTGACCTGGGTAAAGGTGCTGTTACACTCCAACCCTAATCCTCTTTAATGTAAAATTACAATCACAAAATGGAGGACAACCACACAGTTCTGAGAGTCATGGCCTAGCCAAATTGATACACACATTTTTGGGGGGACATAATTCAATCCATGACACTTGCACAGCTGTTGTGAGGAGTAGATGAACTTATGCATGTAAAGCCACCAGAACTTTGGGACACAGTAGGTACTTAATATTCCTTGTTGAATGCATGCATGGGTAAATAAATAGTTGGATGGTGAATGGCTGTGAATTTTTCTTTCATGCTTGCAGATATTCAGCCTCTACGTCTAAATTGATTAGCCCACATTCTCCTCACCCCAGGGTTTCCCCAGTTCCCCACCTCAGTGTAATTCCCTGAAGTCTTGCAGATGTCTTGATTTGGGGTTCAGTCATGCCTCCTAGCTATATCCCTCTCTTTTCTCCAGACAATCTCCCCCAAGTGCGTTCCTCCAAGCCCCCGTCCAACTGTCAAAACATCCCTGTCTGGTATTGGGTCTAGAACTCAGAAAAGGGGCAAATCTCAGGACACAATGCTTCACAGGTCTCCCAAAATAGGTCTGCAGCATGCTACTGAATCCAGCTCCATTCAACCATCAGGCCAGCCTCCAAGAACAGCCCCGTATGCAGGCTGGTTAGGACTTGTGGAGGAAAATCAGCTGCATGAGGCCCAGACACTACCCTCTTGGAACTTGGAGTCCAGGAGGAAAAATCATAGGAGACAGTTAAAAAGCAGTCACTGCCGAGTGTAAGCAAGCATTCCTAGCTAGCAGAGTTAGGGAAGGCTTCATGCGGGGGGTGATATTTGGACTGGACTTTAAATCCTGGGTAAATTTGGACATGCAACATTGGGGAAGAACATTACAAGGGGAGGAAACAACCTATGCCAAGGCCCAGAGAGGACAGAGTAGAAGGTGGTTCTGTCTGGCAGGAGCATAGGCGAGGAGAAGGCAAAAAGGGGAAACTGAGGCTGGTGAGGTTGGTAAAGGAAACACTGTGCCAGGCTGTGGGTGCCAAGCTGAGAAATTGACTTGACACCCTAGTGTCAGTCTGCAGAAGCAGAGCGTGGCTGCTCTCCCTCTCCCCTCCAAGGCTCCATCACAGCCTCTATCTGTACCTGCTTTCCTGCAGGCACCTTGTGGTGAGCTCTGGCCTGGGCATCCGAGAAAAGGACCATTCACTGAGCCTTCAAGGATTCATGGCAGCTTGGGAGACCACCCTTCTGGGGGTCACCTGCATTTACAAAGCTGCCCAGTCTCTGCCTATCGCTGGTCCCAGAGGAATGGCTGGAGGAAGTTCAGGCCTTATGCAGGCTCATGGCGGGTCCGGGAGGGGAGGCTGCTGATGCCCGTGTAAGGGTGAGGGGCTTCTCAGCCCCAGGTGCCTGCAGCCGCTCCTGGGTTGTAGGCCACCCCCACTCTTCCCCCACTATCTCCACTCCCCTGCAGGCTGCACTTTCCCCAGCTAATCCAAGCCACACAGAGAGCAGAGCGGGTCTTGTTTCACTGGAATGTTGGCATCAAACTTGAAATCGGAAATGAACTCATTATCTGATTATTTTTATTTATGAAAATGTAACTGCTCTGGGAGAGGCCTTTCTTGAACAGTCCTCTAAGTGGATGAGTAATTCTCTCCCCTTCACACGCACATGCTCAGACACATATGTTCAGGCACACACAGACACATGTGCTCAGAGACGCAGATAGACCCCTCCTTTAGACACGCACACACACAAATGCAGAGACAGCCACATGCTCCAACAGACACATACCTTCACGTCCACAGTCACATACAAGGCCACAGACATGTGGATGCACACACTCAGAAACACGCACACGTGCCCATGCACGCATGCCCAGCCTCTCTCCCATCCTGGAGAATGGCAAAGTCAGGGAATTCCTAATTCCATAGTCTGAAGTCTTCACATTATGAAGCATACCTGGTATTAGAACCCACCATCCAGAACCTTCCAGCGGAGATGCCCATTGCCAGGTCCCAAGAGGCCAAGGCAGTCCTTACCCTAACCTGTTGAAGCCTCACCAGATGCTCAAAGCCATCCCAGGCCTCACCAACCTGAGACCAACTGCTGGTCTGGCCAAGAAACCCTGAGGTGGTTACATAGGGCAAACTGTTTTCCAGGAATGTTCTCTGAGGGCTGCCCCTGCTCATCCATGGCTGGCTCATGGCAGGTCCTGATATGGAGGCTTGGACACTGCCAGCCTCCAGGCCCTGCCTCCCTGTCTCCTCTAGCCCTGGTTACGGCTCAGGCTGTCCAAGGCCTGTGAACGTCTCCCGGGGAGGGGACTGGGCCATCGGTAGAGCTGGTGGACAGGCAGGGGTGGGAGGCTGATATCAGGCAGCCAGCAGATCCATGGTCCTGACCTCTGGCTCTCCCTAAATGCCTGCCCCATAGAGAGGGAAGCCTGCTGTGGCCAAAAGAGCTCTAGGCTGGAGTGGGGCTCACCTGAGTTCACACCTCTGCTTGGCCTCATGCTGGCCATGTGACTTTGGACTGGTCTCTAACCCTGGAGCTTCAGTTGCATCCTTCCTGCCTCACAGCCCCAGGCCCCACCCTCTCCTCACCTCCCTGCCAGCCCCTGAAGGCAAGCCCACAACTCCCTGTGCAGCATTTCAGAGCCCTTCAGGTTGGATTATCCAGTTCCTGCCAGCAGCATGAAAAAGCTTCCTGACCTTCCCAGCAAGAAGCCCCTGGGAGGTGGGAGGGCACTGAGAAGTGGGACAAATTGTTTCACTAACATGACCAAGTCTCAGAGCCAGTGAGAAAGAAGGACTGTGACTTCCGAAAACCCAAAGTCACCCAGCAATTCCACTCCTAGTTACATACCCATGAGAAGCAATGCATGTGTTTGTGGAGCGATATATACACAAATATTCATAGCAGCTTTATTTATAGTCCCTCAAACTGCGAAAATGGAAATATCCATCAGCAGAAAAATGGTCAGGCAAACTGTGGTATACTCATTTAATGGATCTTCTGCTGCATCCAACAGTACAGATGGATCTCCCAGGCGTAGTGTTAAGTAAAATAAGCCAAATACAAAGAGACTCTATGATACCATTTCTATGAAGGTCAAAAACAGGCGGAATGAATCTATGGTGATAGAAGTCAGAAGAGTCTCCATTGGGGGTGGTATTTACTGGGGAGGTGTACGAGGGGACCCTCTCTGGAGCTAGAAATGTTTGATATCTTGATCTAGCATTTACATGGTGTTATGGATTGAATTGTGTCCCCCAAAAATGTGTATCAACTTGGCTAGGCCATGATTCCCAGTATTGTGTGATTGTCTGCCATTTTGTCATCTGATGTGATTTTCCTGTGTGTTGTAAATCCTCCCTCTATGATGTCAATGAGGCAGAACTCAATCTACAAGAGTATGTTGTATCTTGATCTCAACCTCTTTTAAAATATAAAAGAGAAGTGAGCAGAGAAACAGGGGACCTCTTACCACCAAGAAAGTAGAGCTGGGAGCAGAGTGTCCTTTGGACCCAGGGTCCCTGTGCTGAGAAGCTCCTAGACCAGGGGAAGATTGATGACAAAGACCTTCCCCTAGAACTGACAGAGAGAGAAAGTTTTCCCCAGGAGCTGGCACCCTGAATTCAGACTTCTAGCCTACTAGACTGTGAGAGAATAAACTTGTTTGATAAAGCCATCCACTTGTGTTATTTCTGTTGTAGCAGTGCTAGATAACTGAGATACATGGGTACATACATATTTAGCAATCCATCCAGCTGTTAATTATTAACTCTAGTGCATGTAAGTTATACGAGGGGGAAGGAGGGGACCCAAGTCACAAAGGATATGACCTACACAGAAAGGCGGAGCTCTGAAGGGAACTCACAGGGTTTTGGGGTGAGGCCAGGGAACAGGAATACGGTAAAGCCAACAGTGGAAAAGAGAAGGGTGTGGCCCAGAGCATTCTCCCCAGAGAAGCACAGCGACTTGCCCAAGGAGGAGTTACCATGGAGATGGAGGAAGGGGGAGTGGGGGCCTGACCCCACCAGACCACTCTTCACTGGGTCCCCTGCACAGGGCTGGTCCACTGGGGCACAGGGTTGGGGGCCCAAAGTGGAGGCAGATCTAAGTGCTGCCCCATCAGTACCCTCTTTCTTTCCTGGCTACGTCTGTAGGGCAGAGGAAGGGACAAAGCCCCCCAAGCCTCTCTTTTAGCCCCAGTTAATAAGTAAACTCAATTTACCTAAATATCCTTAAATAAAAGGGGTAAAGGAGAGAGCTAATTCATCCTGCCTTGTTTTATCCCAAACTAGACTCCTAGACAAAGTCTCTTATAAGAAAGAACATTCCAGAAATCATCATGCCAGCCCACCACCCTCTGAGCCTCTTGACAATGGTCTGTGGGCCTATAAGTAGGCAGAAACAGATGTCTAAGTAAGTGTCTGCCTGTACGTGTTGTGTATTCTTGTAATGGGGTCCTCTGATTTGGTCTCCACACATCCCATCCCTCCTCATTCTGCTCTCTTGTTCAGCATCCCTGCCTCTCCTCCATGGACGCCTCCAATCTTCCTGCTTCCTAGATTCTTCCTGCCTAGACAATGGAGTCAGGTTACCCTTCATACTGATACGGAGAAATTAAGTCCCCATCCTTCCTGGACATTTTTTTAAGGAAACTAGAGAAGCAAAATTTAACCTTAAGTGGTAACTTTCAAGTGCTATGCTGGCCAATTCAAACTTTCATTACCCTTTGGGCTTGAAGGCTGACCCTGGGTAGCTGGTGGCATTTTGAGAGTCAAGGGTTGAAGGGCATGGCACTCCCCACCTCTTGGAGCCCCAACATCCATATGGGTGATCACACAGGCTCAGTGAAAAGAAGCTGCCAAGCCTTGGGCAGCTCTTGACACATCTACTCTCAGCCCCAGCCTCTCCAGAGTGATGGAGGAGACTGGGGGCCAATGGCCCAGTACTGGGGTTCACTTCCCCAGATCCAATCTTGTCCCCCTCAGCCCCCTCTCCTTCCTAGGGCAGCCCCTGCTCCAGCCAGGCTGATCTCCTCACATGACCCCCAGGAGACTTCCTTATTCCTTCTCCTTCCCTCCCCAACATTTACTACTGTGCCTGGTGGGCACTGTGTGAAGTGACTCATGTACCTATAAGGTAGGTACTGTTATTATGCTCACTTTACAGGTGAAGAAACCTCAGTTGAGAAATTGACTGGCTTCCCAGAAGTCACACAGCTGGTAATCAGGGTTTAAACTCAGGTAGTCTACTCCAGAGCCTGCCCCATTACCCCCGATTGTCTGTTAACTCCTGCCCTGAAACCTAATCCAGCTCACCTTTCAAGAGAGGCTGCAGAGCATAGTGGTTACGGGCAGAGGCCTAGTAGCCAGGCCACCTGGGTCCATAGCCCAGCTCCTTCTCTCCCAGGGCAAGGATGAGCATATTACCCAAACCGGCTGCACCTCATATGCCTCATTTATATCATCCGAATGGGGATGGAGTTGGGCAGTGGTCCCTGCTCACTCAGAGCTCTCAGCCCAGTCCCCTCACCAAAGGTCACTTTCAGCTCTGGCCCCACATTTGGTCTAATCCGCGAGGCTGAGAGCGGGTCAGTGGTATAATGCAAGGCAACCATTTGTAAGGGCCTGCTCCAAAGAAGGGAGTCCCTGGGTGACACAAATGGGGTTAATGTACTCGGCTGCTAACTGAAAGGTTAGTGGTTCAAGTCCACCCAGAGGCACCTCAGAAGAAAAGCTTGACAATCTACTTCTGAAAAGTCAGCCATTGAAAACACTGTGCAGCTGAATTCTACTCCGACACATATGGGGTCGCCATGAATCAGAATTGACACAACGGCCGATGGCACTGGTCCTGCTCTGAAGAAGGCCATGGGACCTGGGGCTCAGAAAACACAGTCCCCTGGACATCCAGCACAGTGGTCAGCATGCACAAAGCTCAGTGCCCAGAACGCACTGCCCTCACTTCTCCAGCCACACCAGCCCTAGCCCCTGGCCCAGCACCCTACCCACTGTATCTACTGCATACTTGAGTGCACCCTGTCTAATACTTTTCCCTGGATCTTATCTGTGAATTTTGTTTCCCTAGCTGTGAGCATCCCAAAGGTAAGGACTATCTTCTCCATCTCACACCTCCCTGGCAGCCCCTGATACAGGCCGGTGCACACTTCAGGCCCTTAAAACATGCTTGAAATGAATGGAATTGGGCTTGGGACCTTAGATACTACAACTTTGGAGGTGGTCATTAAATATTTAGATTTACTAGAGATAGAAAGGTGGAGCCCTGGTGGCAGTTGGTTAAGAGCTTGGCTGTGAACCAAAAGGTCAGCAGTTCAAATCCGCCAGCTGCTCCTTGGAAACCCTATAGGCCCTATGGGGTCTCTATGAGTTAGAATGGATTCAATGGCAATGGGTTTTTTTAGAGGTAGAAAAAAGAGCAGTATAGGGGGAGGGCATTGTGGACTTGGATGCAAATATATGCAAATCACTGTGCAATGATATGCAGATGTGTATCCTGGACTCCTGGGAAGGAGCTGATGACTTCAGAATCCTGGTTCTGGCAGCTTTGCTCCCGGAGGGGCTTGGTGCCTGCTGGAGACCTCGCGTGACAGCGCTGGGAGCCAGCCCCTGCGCAGCATTCCTGCAGGGGGTGGAAATCATTTGGGGATCAATGTCTGCATCAGATCCTCTGTGAAGCTGCTCCCACCCACCAGGGCAGACTAGCCTGAAAGGAGGGTGGTAAATGCAGGAGCCTGCTCTAGGGAAGGGGTAGGAGTGGAACCAGAGCTCGGTACCCCCTGGGGACCCCCGGACACAGCTCTGGGGGAGCACAGAACGTTGGACCAGGAAAGAAAGACCACACCAGGTATCTTTCCCAGGCTTTCAGACTCTGCTGTGAAGGAGCCCCCACTGGGAAGGAACTCACATCACCACTCCCAGCCCTGCGCTCTGCTGCCCACCGATCCTCAGCCCATACTCCAGGGTGTGAGCAGGCCATGGTCACTGGGAGATCTAGGGGCTTCCTGGCACACATACCACCCCGTATGGGGCACCCCCTCTGGGCCAGGCACCGTGGCTTAGCATTTTCACCATATTATATCATAGTCCTTATGACAGCCCTACCAGGTAGATGGAGCCCTGGTGGCACAGTGGTTAAGAGCTACAGCTGCTAACCAACAGGTCGGCAGGTCGAATGCACCAGCCACTCCTTGGAAACCCTGTGGGGCAGTTCTACTCTGTCCTATACGGTCACTGTGAGTCGGAATCGACTCAACGGCAATGAGTTTTGTTTTTGGTTTTTTGCCAGGCAGACAAGCACTGTCATAATTCCCATTTTACAGATGAAAAAACTGAGACCAAGGTCATCCAACCCGCAAGGGCAGAGCTGGGACTCAAACTCAAGTCTGTCAAGACTCCAAAAATGGTCCTCTTAACTTCTACTACCTCCCCTCTCAAGCCACAATGGCCACTGTGCACCCAGCTCCCTTGGGGACCAAGTCCGGGGTTGGAAGGGGAAAGTTCCAGCATGGTGATTTGAATTTCCCCTCCATGCAAGGTAAGCTGGCAGTCATCTCACCTAGAACCACCCTCTCCCCACCTAGAACCTCCCCCACTCAACTACAACAGTGCCTATAATTCCATCAGAATTACAGAAATACCGCCAGATTGCTCCTTGGAAGGGAAGATGGTGGGATTTCGCCTCATGTAGTTTGGACATGTTATCAGGAGGGACAAGACCCTGGAGAAGGACATCATGCTTGGTAAAGTAGAGGCTCAGTGAAAGAGAGGAAGACCCTCAACAAGATGGACGGACACAGTGGCTGCAATGATGGCCTCAAGCAAGCAATGGTTGTGAGGATGGCACAGGATCAGGCTGTGTTTCATTCTGGTGTACATAGGCTTGCTGTGAGTTGGAACTGACTCGACCGCACAACATAATTCCACCATTAGCACCTCATGTCTATGGGACAAGAATTGCTTTGTGTAGTTTCCTATTTTAAAAGACAAATCTTCTTGGAAGACAGAAGAGACCCAGGTCGGCAGGCAGGTCCTGGTTCCTGAGGGTAGTGGTATATGTGGGCAGATTAACCAGTAAACAAGGTAGACACAGGCTTAACTGTGTTTATTTACTTATCTGTAGTGCACAATTTCACATGGGTTTCACCACATCTTTGATGTCATGTGAAACAGATGAAATTGCGCAGTACAGATAAGTGAACACAAGTGAGCCCAAGTGTACTTTGCTTATTGGGTAATCCATTCCTGGAGAAGTGCTCAGAAAACATATTCTACAATCAAATTCAGTAATGCCAAGGGCTGACCCTGGGTGATGATGTCAGGAACCATGGCCCTATGCACTCTTCCCAGGACAACTTGTATTCTTTCTAACCAGTTGTACATATTTCACACCCAGTAGATACAAATAGGAGCCCGGGTGGCACAGTGGTTAAGCACTCGGTTGGCAGTTCGAACCCACCAGCTGCTCCACAGGGAGAAACGTGCAGTGTGCTTCCCTGAAGACGGTTGTTGTGTGCAGTCAAGTTGATTCCAAATCATGGCAACCCTATAGGACAGAGAACTGCCTCATAGAGTTTCCAAGGAGCAACTGGTGAATTTGAACTGCCAACCTTTTGGTTAGCAGCCTAGCTCTTAACCACTTCACCCCCAGGGTGCCACCATAAAGATTACAGCCTTGAAAATCCGATGGGGCAGTTCTACTCTGTCCTATAGGGTCGCTATAAGTTGGAATTGACTCAACTGCAACGGGTTTGGTCTGGTTTTATTAGATACCAAATAAATGGTTGCTGTTGTCAGGTGCCATTGAGTCAAATAGGACAGAGTAGAATTGCCCCATAGGGTTTCCAAGGCTATAATCTTCACAGAAGCAGACTGCCACATCTTTCTCCGATGGAGTCCTGGTTGGTTCGAACCGCCAGCCTTTTGGTTAGCAGCCAAGTACTTAACCACTGTCCCACCAGGGCTCCTAAATAAATGGTAAATATTCTAATTAGTAATAGTAGAGGGTAACCCTGAGAGAAGCGGGTAGAACTGGAATTTTCACCTTCATTTTACAGTCAAGGAAACTGAGTCCCAGAGAGGTTATGACCAGTCGTAGGCCACAGAGCCTGTCAGGGCAGAACCAGATCAGGACCCAGGTCTCCAGGGTTGGGTAAGAGACGCCATGACAGTTTGAATTGGTGGGGCCCCACATGGCAGCCCAGCCCCGGAGGCCCCGTCTCCTTCAGGGAAGCCATGGGTAAGAGGCTAAAGGAGAGGAACAGGGCAGACAGGGCATGGAGAGAGCCAGGCCGGGCCGGCAGGGGCTGGGAATCTTGAGGGGACTTGCGAGGCAACCCAAAGCCAGGGTTCCCACAGAGGCAGGTGGGCATCCAGTGGGCCAGGCTGGACAGGGCTGGCACCAACCGCAGTGCGGGTGGAGGTGCCAGCTCTCACCCTTCAGCCGGCTAGCCAGCTGGAGAAACTTAATTAGAATTCCTCAGCCCTCCAACCCATTTCCTTCCTGGCAAACAGGACAGCTAATGGCCCCTTGTCGTCTGCTGCCAGGGTGAGGTGGGCCGGGCTGGCAGCTCCAGGCCAGGCTGGGGGTGGGGGTAACCTAACAAGTCCAGGCAGCCTGTCTCTCCCCTGCCTGGAGTCGGGAGCGGCCCCCAGTGTGACCCTAAACTTCCTCAAGTCAGAGACCATCTGCCTCTGTGTCTGTCTGTCTGTGCCCCCAGGGGCTGGGGAGCTGCTGAGTGTGGACAGACAGACACAGGCTGTGGGAAGCTGAGGTGATTAATGGGTGATGAAAACCAGACTCTGTCAAGATGGGGGTGGGAACAGAGAGGCAGAGAGAGGCTGTCTGTTTTGTGCTTGGCTCAGCTTCGAGCCCACAGCCCCAGGGGAGGAGGGCAGAGGCTGTAGAGGGCCCGGCCTCTGAGGCCCCAGCCGAGCACAAGGCCCCACTTCGCGGTCGCCCACCTGGCACCCGTCCAGCCTCGGCCCTGGAAGGCAGCCGTGTGAGGAACCAGCTTTTCTACCAATCCCCAGGGACTTGCGGTGGCCCTGACATGCCCTCCTTCCAGAACGCCCCAGGACCTCCACCTTCTACAGAGGGAAGAACACAGAAAACACAGCCACTACCCCTTCTTCCCTTCATTTTCTTCCTTGCTGTGGGGGTGACTGTCCCTGGGCCCAGATCCCAAAGCTCCTTCTACCCTTCACCCCCAAAACAGAGGACACTCCCCCAGCCTACACTGCAGCCCTACACTCTGTCCTGGGGATCTGCCTAGCTCAACCCTCACCACGGAAACTTTGAAAAGTTTAAATCAAGCAGATTTCCCCCAGATGCCTTGACAACAAAAGCTGCCTCTAGGAGGATTTAAATTAAAAAAAAAAATCAAGAGAAACCGGGGCAGGAACATGCATAATCATGTCGCATTCTCCCCACCAGACAGACACCTGGAGGGACCTCACCAACACCCTCTTCCCTTGCCTGAGAATATTCCCACACTGGCCTTCCCACCTCCGTGCCTGAGATTCCACCATTCAGTGTGCAGGGTGGGGTATTGCCCTCCCTCACGAAGGCTGAACCGTAAAGTCTTTCAGCGGCTTCCTGGTCTGTATACCCCCAGGGCCTGGGATCTGGAAAGGGAGGGCCTGGAAGAAGGAAAAGGTTACAGATAGAGGAAGTGGTTTTGGGAGGGTGGGGCCCAGAGGCCAACTTTGCTGACTAAAGATTTTTGCTGCTGGCCGACCAGGCCCGCCTGTCATCAGAATAAAAATTATTTTCTGGTTGTCAAAAAAATATTTCCAAGGTAGCTCTCGTGTTTCAGTAAGGCAGGCAGAGAAAGAAAGCAATATTTACGGCTTCCCCCTCACCTATTAGGCCTCATACTGGCTCTCTGGTGGCATTTTAGAAACAGTCTATCTGAAGACACTGAGGTTCCGGAAGTTACTGACCTCACACCCCACCTCCTCAGTGGGTAAGTGACAGAGCCTGGATCCCAGGTCTGCCTGACACAAAATCCTTGTACACTTCACAGCCCCATCCTGCCAGAGAATGGGGAGTGGGGGTGGGGGAGAGAGCTGGGCAACATCTGGGAAGAATTAGAGAAGAGTTTAAGAAGAGGCCCCAAGCGGAACAGGAAAACCTTAGTTAGGGCTTTTTAATCAATAAAGCAGAAACATAACCTTCTTCCTTACAAACAGTTCTGGACTCCCAGTGGATACCTGACTGTGTACCCAACAGATGATTAAGCAGACAAGCACAAAATCAAGAAATATCCATCCCAACCAGCCACAGAGTCCTTTTTGCTCGTGGTGGGGAGGTGAACCCTAACTTTATTGCTCCTTGGACCCCAGCTCCGGTCTCTTGCTTTAACAGAGCCCAGATTTGTCATCTGTGAGGAAGGGGGAGGTGGCAGTCCCTGCCCTTCTTCTGTTTCTGCCCACAGCTCTGCTCTTGCTCAGGGAGATGGCAGAGCTGGGACCCCGCAGTGTGGGAGGAGCTGCTAGGATGATTCTAATAAAGGGGAGTATGAGATGAAGGCCCTTTCCTCTGATCTGGGAGGCAAGATGCCCTTGGCCAAGGTCAACTGCCTGGGGTTCATTTGTGGCCATTCAGGTGGGAGAAGCATTCAGGAGGCAAAGAGCTTTTTAATCAGCTGGGCCTAGGCCTGAGCTTCAGCCTGGACACTTCCAAAATAAGTACCGAACCTACTCCATCTGCAGAATGGGAGTCATCTGACCCTCTTCACAGACCTCTGAGGATGAAATGAAAAAATGGGGATGTATCAGCTTTCTGGGGGTCATGGTGGTTCAGTGGTAGAATTCTCACCTCCCAAGCAGGAGACCCAGGTTCAATTCCCAGCCCAGGCATCTCATGCCCAGCCACCACCCATCTGTCAGTGGAGGCTTGTGTGTTGCTATGATGCTGAACAGGTTTCAGCGGAGCTTCCAGACTAAGATGGACTAGGAAGAAAGGCCTGGTGATCTACTTCCTAAAACTCAGCCAGTGAAAACCCTATGGATCACAATGGTCCAATCCTATTGTGCATGGGGTTGCCACAAGGCAGGGGCCAACTGAATGGTAATTAACAATAACAACATCAGTTTTCTATTGCTGTGTAACAAATTACCACCAAGTCAGCAGCTCGAAACAACACTCATGTATTTCCTCACAGCTCCAGGTGGGCTCAACTGGGTTCTCTGCTTAGGGTCTCACAAGGCCAAAATCAAGGTGTGAGCTGGTTGGGCTCTTCTCTGGAAGCTCTGGGGAAGAATCTGCTTCCAAGTTTATCCAGGTTGTGGCATAATCTAGTTCCTGCAGTTGTAGGACTGAGGTCCTTGTTTCCTTGCTGACTGTCAGGCAGGGTCCCTCTCAGCTCCTAGAGGCTCCCCTCCATCTTCAAGCTATCTGTGGCACATCAAATCTCCCTCATGTTTCAATCAAATCTATGACTTCCTCATCTACCAGTAGCCAGAGAAAACTCTCTGCTTTTAAAAGGGTGCATGTGATTAGGCCAGGCCCACCCAACTAATCTCCCTTTTGATTAACTCTGATTAGTAACCTCAATTAAATCTTAGAAATCCCTTTTGTCATATAACGTAACAGAATCATGAGTTTGATATCCCATCATATCCAGGGATCAGGGTGGAAAATCTTGGAGGATCATATTTAGAATTCTGCCAGCTTACCACGGGGAGGAACAGCACTTTGTCACCTGTCAAGTGCTAGATTCAGACTCTTATCACAGGTTTCTTTCCCTCTACCCCAGGAGCTCAAATGAAAGGGTGGCCCTGGGTGGGATGGCTGCTTGGGAACCCTTGCTTCTTTTTCTCCTCTTCCTCTTCTTGGGCCAGTCTCTGGGCCTTTTCATAACCTCAGGGAAGAGCCTTGCTTCAGGACCCCTGGGACTTTGCTCCTGTCCACCACCTTCTAGAGCTTCAGTCACCCCATCCCACCCCAGTTCCTGCCTGGTCTCTGCCCTTCTCTTCACACCCTCTCGGCACTGCACCATCTCTGTGACCTAGACCCGCCATACACAGCTGCCTATCCCTTCCTCTGCCTCTACTGGTGCCCCACTGCCTTAATCTGCTCTCTCTCCCCTTATTCCAATGGACACCTTCCAGGCCATATTTTCTAGAACTTATTGCAAAGGCAGGGTCCCTGGGTGGCACCAGTGGTATGTAATCAGCTGGGTGCCGCAAAAGAAAGCCCTGGTGATTTGCTTCCCTAAAGATTACAGCCAAGAAAACCCTAGGGAGCAGTTCTACTCTGTGATCCATGGGGTTCCCATGAGTCAGAATTGACTTGACGGCAACAGGTTTGGTTTTGGGTTTATTTTTTTTTATTATTATTAAAAGGGCAAGATGGGGTCTGTCTTGTACACGATTGGATTCCCAACACCTGGCTCAGTGCCAGGCATGTAGCAGACACTCAACAAACATTTGTTGTGGCTTCTCTGGGTTTGTGTGTTGGTGGGGTCCGTTTGCTAAAGTGCTTCTCTCTATGCCCCAAACATGAACATATGTCACCACCTGCCCCCTTACCACGTGGAGCCCCACGTCATTCTCTCCCTCAGCCTGCAGGCCATGATCAAAGTAAGGGGCTGAGTATGTGTCCATCAGATGAAATGCCACCTCTGACTCTGTTCTGTCACGCACCACACCACCCCTTCACACACACCCCAAAGACACTGTACGTTCCCTGGCCGAAGGCTGGGGAGGGCCACAGTCATCACCCCCCACGCTTCTATCTGTCACCACACCTGGGCTCAGCTCAGCCCATCTCTCTCAGAGTGTACTTGCATTGGCCTTAATCTTTTTTCATTCTGTCCCTGAATTTGGGCCTGTGTTCTCATCCTCCAGGGACCCACCCACTTCCTCTTGGGAGTCCAGCTGAGGACAGTGTGGTTTGAAGAACGTTCTAATCCCAACCCCAAAGCTCTGAGAGAAAAAATGACTAAAAACCTTGGAATGTGGAGCCTGTTGCTTCCTGTACAGCATTTTGAATGAAACGCGTAACCAACAGCTGCAGTGCAGAGAATGGAAACTCTGTGGGATGTCATGGGCCAGGTCCTCGAATAGCACTGCTGTGAGCAGAACAAGCTCTTTATTTCGTCCCAGCCCGGACGTCCTCGGTGCCCACTAGCTCCCTGCTCTCCTTCCAGGAACCAGGCCCCTTATTCCAAGGCTGTGCTCCCGTTACTCACTTATTCCAACACACAGAGCCCCCCCAGCGGTCCTAGGCTCTTTGTCGGGGGGGAGTAAGGCCTTATTCCCACTCACCAGCCCCCAAGGGCACCTAGGACCCCCAGTCCAGCCACTCTGCCCACGCTAAAGTAGAAGGTTAGTGCATCCCCCAATGCAAACCTTATCCTTGAACTTGGCCCCGGGGTAGGCCTGCGGCACCAGCCAGTTCTTGCAGCAAAGCACTTGGGTATCATTACCAAAGATTCCTCTCAGAGCTGACTTAAGGGGTGAGTGAGGGAGCGACAGAGAATCTCAGAAGGAGCAAAAAGGCCTGTGAGTTAGGGAACTCCTAAAGATTGCTCCTGCCTGAAGGGAAGGTACAATAACATTTTTCAACTCCTGTTTATTGAGATATAACATGCACACGGCAAAGCATGCTAATCTTAAGGGTACAACTCAGTGAATTTTTATATATGTGCATGCCACCTGGAATCCCTGGATGGTACAGTTAACATGTTCAGTTGTCAGCTGAAGGAGGTTCAAGTCTACTCAGAGTCACCTCGGAAGAAAGGCCTGGCAATCTACTTCAGAAAAATCAGCCACTGAAAACCCTGTGGTGCACAGTTCTACTCTGACACACATGGGGTCGCCATGAATCAACTTGATGGCAACCGGTGTATACCACCACCTATTTTGTTTTAGCCCCCTATTCTACGGGGAAAATAGGTAAGGCAGAGGCTGAGGGGGGAGCAGTGGGCTAGGAGGGCATCTCAGGAGCACCAGGTCCAGCGGCAGAAGGCTTAGGAGGAGAAGAATGAAGAGGTTCATTTATCTATTTAACAAATAATTATTAAGCACCTACTGTGTGCCAGCCACGGTCCTAGGCATCTACTTTTGGATACCTACCACGGTATAAAGGAGCCCTGGTGGCACAGTGGGTAAGCACTCAGTTGCTAACCGAAAGGTCAGTTGTTTGAACCCACCAGCTGCTCCATGGGGGAAAGATGTGGCAAGTCTTCTTGGGTAAAGATGACAGCCTTGGAAACCCTATGGGGCAGTTCTACTCTGTTTGCAATGATGGGAATTGACTAGACGGCAACGGGTTTGTGTGTGTGTGTGTGTTTTTACTACTATATAACAAACCACCCTAAAACCTAGTGACTTACAATTAACAACGGACATTTATTATCTCTCAGAATTCTGTGCATTGATTGGGCAGTTCTTCTGCTGATCTCACTGGAGGTCTTTCATGCTGCTGTAGCCAGATGGCAGCTGGGACTGCAGACATCTGGGAGACTGACTGGGCTTTCTGAGTCAAGAAGGCTCACCCACATGTCTGACACCCTGGCAAAGACCCTGGAAGGACCCTTAGCTGGGACTCTGGGATGGCTGGGCCTCCCTCTCTCCCCATGTAGTCTCAGGGTCTCTTCCTCTCCAGCTGGACTTTCCAGACAGCCTCTCCATGTGCCTTTCTCTAGCAGGGTATCCAGACTTCTTACCTGACAGCTCAGGGCTCCCAAAAGCGCAAAAGTGGAAGCCACCAGACCTGAGTAGGCGTAGGCCCGGCACAGGCACAGCACCACCTCCTCAGCAGTATTCTACTGGTTAAGGTGAGTTACAAGCCCACTGTGGGAGGGGACTCCACACGGGTGCGAATACCAATGCGTGTGATTCATTGGGGCCATCTTTAGAGATAACTACCACAAAACAAAAATGTTCTTTTTTTTTTTTTAATTAATTCAACAGATATTTACTGTCAGGCACATAGTTCCTTCCTGAATTGTTTCGTGCTGTTGAGGCAGCTCTGACTCCCAGCAACTCCACACACAACAGAAGGAAACACTGCCGGGTCCTGGGCAAGTCTCACAATTGTTGTTATGTTTGAGCTCATTGTTGTAGCCACAATGACAGTCCATCTTGTTGAGGATCTTCCTCTTTTTCATTGACCCTCTGCTTTACCAACCATGATGTCCTTCTCCAGGGACTGGTCCCTCCTGATAATATATCCAAAGTACGAAAGACAAAGTCTCGCCATCCTGCTTCTAAGGTGCATTCTGGTTGTACTTCTTCCAAGACAGATTTGTTCATTCTTCTGGCAGTCCATGGTATATTCAATATTCTTCGCCAACACCGTAATTCAAAGGCGTCAATTCTTCAGTCTTCCTTATTCATCATCCAGCTTTTGCATGCATATGAGGTGATTGAAAATCGCCTTCCTGAATAGAGTATACTTAAACTAAATGCCACTATTATCTGATTCACAATTATCAATCAGAGTAACAGCCACTGGGAAGCTTTCTAAAAGATAAGTAGGATTTATACAGTCTGGTTTACGTATGAGACCCTGAGCTAGTACTTTACAAACTTTAATTCATTTACTCCTTACTCACTTGCTCCCTTCTGAAGTAGGTATTATTACTAGTCTTAGTTTATGGATGGGAGTTTTGGTGGCACAGTGGTTAAGCATTCAGCTGCTAACCAAGAGATCGGTAGTTCAATTACACCAGCTGATCCTTGGAAACCCTATGGGGCAGTTCTACTCTGTCCTATAGGGTCACTATGGGTTAGAATCAACTCAAAAGCAATGGGTTTTTTAATTTTATGAATGAGAAAAATATTGCTTAAAAAGGCTATTTTATTACCCATACCTGTTGCTGTCGTGTAGATTCCAACTCATAGCGACCCTACAGGCCAGAGTAGAACTGCCCCATAGGGTTTCCAAGGAGCAGCTGGTAGACTCAAACTGCCAACCTTTTGGTTAGCAGCCGAGCTCTTAACCACTGCACCACCAGGGCTCCAAAAGAGGCTATCTAGTGCTAAGTAACAAACCACTCCAAAACTTAGTGGCTTAAAAAAAACAATTATTTATTACTGTTCATAGTTTCTGTGGGTCAGAAAAAAAGCAGCTCAGTTGGGCAGTTCTGGCTGGGGAGTCTCATGAGGTTGCAGTCACAGTGGGATTGAGGCTGTGGTCATCTTAAAGACTTCTTTATTCGCATGTCTGGCACCTGGGCTGGAACAAGTAAGGGCAAGAACAGCTGGGATTCCTCAGGCACAGAGGCAGAATGAAGGTACGGCAAGTAGGGCATGTGCCCTGGGCACCACTTAAGAAGGGGAGCTAATGAGCAGTTTCTATTGGTCACTGCAGTTTCCATCACCTGCTGTGAGAGATCATTCAGCAATTTAAAACTAATTGCCATAGGTGCTATTTTCCATAGATAGGCCCCTGCTCAGGCATCCCTATCTCTGTCTCTGTGTGGTCTCTTCAAGTAATCTCTCCAACATGACGGTTTTAGAATAGCTGGACTTCTTACATGGCAGCTCAGGGCTCCAAAGGCATGTTTCCTGGGAGAGAAAGCAAGGTAGAAGCTTTGTCACCTGTTCTAGTCTAACCTTGGAAGTCATTCAATGTAATTTCCATCACATTCTATATTCTATTTGTTAACGCAGTTACAAAGTCCTGGTCAGTCTCAGGTGAGGGGGGAGGAGGGATAGAACACTGATTCCATTTCTTGATAGGATATGTGTTAACAAATTTGAGGCCGTGTTTAAAACTACCACAGTCTATCCTGTTAACATAAATTATTTACATTTCCCCTACATGTAAAATTTACTCCCTTCCAAAGATCCCCAAAAGTCTCACCTATTATGACATCAGGCTCAGGTTAGAAGTTTAGGATCCCATCACCTAAAACAGCCCAGTATAGAGGAGATTCCACAAATGTAATTCCTCAGCACAGCTCCTTGAATACTATTCCTCTTTATCTAAGGTCTTGTGAACTAAAGAGACAAATCATCTACTCCATACATACCTA
Organism: Dugong dugon; assembly: GCA_030035585.1. Classification (NCBI taxonomy): domain Eukaryota; kingdom Metazoa; phylum Chordata; class Mammalia; order Sirenia; family Dugongidae; genus Dugong; species Dugong dugon. The sequence continues at coordinate 56,861,659 of CM057480.1, forward strand.
ACATACAGTGATGGGACAGGTATAGCATTACCACTATAAACACTCTTATTCAAAAAGGGAAAAAGGGAGGTACACAGAAGTCACTGATCCATAGCAATTCTGAAATCCAACCAAGAACATACTGCCAGTTTCTTCATTAGGACTCAGTCCTGGTTCCTGGGAACAATTCTTCATGCCTCTTGACTCTATCCTCTAGGCTCTTGGTTCCACCTTCTGAATCATCCCTTCCCTTTCTATTAAAAAAAAAAAAAGAATGGTGTTTGCTGTTGAGTATTTTCTCAGCTTGCTTTCTATCCACAGAAGTTCAAGGATCTGAAGGTCTTTTCTCATTTTGCACTATTCTGTCCCTTTTCATCCAAGCTGGTGGTGTTTCTGACAATATGATTATATTTAAAACTTTGTGGGTTTCCTATGAATCTTATTGTGGTTCACTCAATTAGTCAAAAGCTATACCCATAAATCTCATCAAAGTAAGCCCTTCTCTATCTTGAGCTTCTTGTGAGGCTTCTATGGGACAATTCCCTTAAGATTCTTAAAAGCTTTATTGTTTAATAAAGAGGATTGGTGAGGTCTATGCTCGAAATACTAGAGGACTTTTGACCTACCTGAAAGATTTTATGAACACTTAGATCTTTCTGAGGTTTTAAAAAAGATTCTTATAGTCATACTCTGGTTTTTATCTTTGTCCTGAAACCCTTTTATACTTTGAGAATCTTCTGCCGTCTGGGAAGACTGAGAATGAGAAACAGTTTAATTTTCAAACCCAGAAAGCCCATGGCTCTTTTATATTTCCTATGCATCTTGTTTGATAATTAAAGTTTTTTTTTTTAAATTCATCTTTCTCTATCTTTATTATATGCAGCTAAAATACACAAGTTGTCACTTTCAATATTCTGCTTAAAAGTTTCCTTAGCCCAAACCATCAGTTCATTAGTACATTTTCTATTGTCCACATCACTGAAGGTGACACTGTTGCTAAACTTTCTGCCCCTGCATAATAAAGGTCCCCTTTCCACTTGCGCCCAATAACATTTTCCTCACTTTCCTTTAAGCCCTGCCCAGTAGCCTCCTGGAGAGTCATTAGGCTTCCCCTAACAATATCTTCAAAGCCCTTGCAACTTCCACCCACCTCTCTGTCCTAAAGCTACGTGATTTACGTTTTGTAATGGCACTCCACTTCTACGTACCAGAAAAATCTGTATCAGTTATCTATTGCATTATAACAAACCATTCCAAAACAGTGGTCTTAAAACAATCATTTATTTTGTTCATGAATCTGGGGGTTGAATGGGCTAAACAAGGCCATTCTTGCTTAGGATCTCTCATGAGTTTGCAGTCAAATGGTGACTGGGGCTGAGGTCAGTGCAAATGGTTCTTCATTCACACGTCTGGAGACTAGGCTGGGAAGACTCAAAAAGCTGGGGGCTGGATAGCTGGGGCTCCTAAGCCATCACTCTCTTTGAATGTGGTCTCTTCACAAGGCAGCCTCAGGGTAGCTGCATTTGTTTCATGGCAGCTGAAGGTTCCCAGCAGGAGTGTCCCAAGAGAAACCATCAGACACTACATGACCTTTTCTAACCCAGTCTTGGAAATCACAGTGTCACTTCCATTGCATTCTATTTGTCTAAGCACCCACAAAGTTCTACCCAGGCTCAAGGGGAGGGGACATAGACTGTGTTTATTGATGGAAATAGAGTCAAAGAATTGTGGACATGTTTTAAAAACATCACAAAAGATTAAGTAACAAGCCCAAGGTCACACAGCTAGAAAATGACAGTAGAGGTTTGAACCCAGGTATTCTGATTCCAGACTCACATCTTTAACTGCTAGTCTACACTGCTTCCTATATTTTTAGACACAGAAGTAGGTGGTACATGATGTAGGGCTAGGTGGGTCTCCTGTCTTGGGAAAGTCCCTCACTTGCCTTTCTGTGTTCAAATTAGAAAGGTAGTAGGACTCAATGTTAGCTGCAAATGGTTCTTAGTGTGTGGAATGACTGCTTGCCTGTAAAATTAATTAAGGGATCACAGCTGGGGCAGCCTCCTCTCACGGCATTTTCTCCTCCTTGAGATCATTTTCTTTCCTATGGCCATCAGCGTCTTCTGGCTCCCTGAGTGTGGAAGCCTTGGTTGTGGTTTCCATGTCACTCTCACTGTGGACTGCAGACACCTCCTTGTCAACTTGCTCCTGCACTCTTGCTCTCGCCCTCTCACTGTTGTTGTTCACATCGAGGAACAACATTCCAAGAATGTCTGCCAGACTGTTTGGTGGAGGCTGTCTCTAAAACCTGCAGATTATTCTCCAGAAGATGACGAGGCCTCTGTTGACTTTACCAGGCCGCAGAGTTTTCCTAAATTTCCTTAAGGCTTGATTTTGAACTGAATTCCATACACAAACATTAACAATTACATCTCTGTCATGAGGATAAAAGTCCAGAGTGGGGCTTGCATGATGGACCAACTTTTCCAGTAAATTGTGTCTGGAATAATGCTTCATATTCTGAATAATACCTTGATGCAGAGGACAAGTCAGTGAGAAAACAAATGGTGGGCGGGCAGGGCCACCATGAATGGTTATGTAGTCTGTGCACTGCACAAAGAGGCCTAGCCAAGTAAATGAGTGGAGTAGGGTCTGAACCCCAGCCTCACATTCCACTGGCCAAACCTTTCGCCCTGGTGAGGGGCTGTGTCTGCCTGAAGAAAAGAACAGATTTTTCTAGTTTGTGCACCCAGAAGGCACCTTTCTCTAACTCAACAAAGATACCATCTGTGTTAGCAGCAGCCCTTGGGGGCAGGCTGCAAGATAATAAAATATTAACCTACTCCATAGGACAAGTAATAGAAAGCAATTCTGACAAATAACAATATAAATTCATTAAATTTTAAGAAAGGGTTGAACAACTGAACCTCAGGAAAGGCCAGACTAGCACAGTTCCAAGGACCTAAACATTTGGAGTCAATGAACCTTCTCCCTTGGACACTTCCATTAAAGCGGCTCCATTCCAGCAGCTCCCAGTCTCTACCTCTCCATTCAAATTTCCAAATTCTTGACAGAAGAGATCTCACTGGCCCAGCTAAGTTCAGTTGTCTCCTCTGTACCAGTCAGTTATGGCCTTGGCTGGAAGAAGTCATACACTATACAGCCTAGACTACAGGTTCAGCTGCTGAGGTTCCCATGAGTACCAGGGTGGTCCTCAGATAACAGGCCCTAATCACGAACTGTGCAGCCCTCCAAGAGTTGCCTATAGCAGTTCCATATAGTTGTCTAGGATTTGCCATTCTTGGGGTGGCTTACAGCTAATCAGTGATCTTTTCAAAAAGTCCTGAGAGGCTGATCTGATCCAAACCAGTCAGAAAAAATATTCCTATGGCTATTCAGCCATTTGTTTGCACTCTGTAACCAATAGACAATGACATTTTCTATTCACCAGAGATCTTATTTATCAGCGCTTTTAGCATCAATGGCGAGTCAATTTCTTCATATTCTTCTCCTCTTTGGGACTTGTGTCACTGATACACTAGAGCGGCCATTCAGTTCTGTCAAACTATTCAGAGACTAAACTGTGATCAGAAATGAATTCTGACCAAAGTCACAAAATTATTTTGCAGTATCTTGATCAGTGACCCCTTAAAATATTTTTAATAGTGATATATTCAAAATATACCAAAAACTACCTACCAGAAACCCATGTACCCACTCCCTGGGTTCAATAGATCTTAACATTTTGCTATATTTATTTCAGATTTCCTTATCTTTTTTAAGCAGATAAAACATACTCAATGATTAGGAGACACTGTGCTTCTGTTAAGGGTGATGGTATAAGGGCTAGTTATGACATTTTTTGTCTGGACCGCAGGTGCAGAAGTTGAGTTTATCCCTCTCCTCAAAGGCACACTCTCATCATTGTTCCACACAAGGGTTCTCTCTTGTTTTATTTATTTATTCCTTTAATCCCCATTCACCATCCCAATCCCGCTTGCCCCTAAAGGCAGCCACATTAATGTGTTTGATGTGTATCTTTTATTTGTATGTGTCCCTATAAAACATACATTGCTGTTGTGTGTACATGTATTTTCAGTTTACGTAAGTAGCATTGTGCTGTAGATTTTATACTGTTTCTTCCCTTCTTCATTCAGCACTGTGTCTTTCAGGTCTACCCGTGTTGTTGGATGTACAACCAGTTGGTTGTGCATTGACCACATTTTACGTACCCCATTGCCCAGTGATGGGCATCTAGGTTGCCCCAACTCCCCACCACCAAAATAATATCCTTGTATATGTCTCCTGGAGCCCTGGTGGTGTAGTGGTTAAGAGCTCAGCTGCTAACCAAAACGTCAGCAGTTCAAATCCACCAGCCACTCCTTGGAAACCCTATGCGGCAGTTCTGCTCTGTCCTATAGGGTCGCTATAAGTCGGAACCTACTCGGCGGCACCTAACAACAACAACATTTGTCTCCTAGAGCTCTGGTGGCACAGTGCTTAAGAGCTTGGCTGCTAACCAACAGGTCAGTAGTTCAAATCCACCAGCTGTTCCTTGGAAACCCTATGGGGAGGTTCCACTCTGTCCTATACGGTCACTATGGGTCAGAATTGACTCAACAGCCAAGGTAAATATATGTCTCACACGTACTTGCGTACTAGATAGCTGTTGGTCCTACCTCACATCCTCTCAACCCATCTTCTACTTTAGACAGCGGTGCAGCAAACAGCTGTGCATCAGTGCAAGGTAACAGTACCTTTTCTCCATAGTGCCACGTATTTCTTGCTTTCTACAATAGGGCTTCTCATATTAAGTGGCAGGAACTCACTTCATAAGTAACTAACTTACAACTGCAGGAACTCACCCACATGTGCACAATCTGGAAGTACAAAGGAATTAAAATCCATGGGGAACCCTAGACCATTAAGAGATGGAAGACATGGATAAGTTTTCCTCCCTTCTGTCCCTTAGGTTCATAATTTTGAGATACACTATTTATGGGACTCAGAAGGTCCTAGTGGGATTGAATTCCAATTCCCCAGATGATTAATAACACCCTCCTATTTGGCTTTTCCTTCTTCTCTGTTCACTCTTCCTAGTCCCTTACTCCTGTTCCTGGAATCGTTTCCCACCTGAATGGAACAGAAGACTCTACTTTCCAGGGAAACTAGGGGGCTGGGCTGAAGTGACTCAAATGCTTTTTGACTTACATATCTGGGGCCTAGCCTAGGCTGGGAAGACTCAAACAGCTGTGAGAATTTATCTGGATGGTGAGAATTTCTATTATATATACAGGAATGGAACTTGGAGGTCATAGGGATACATACACATACACACGATGTGCATGTTTGGTACTTTTACTACACGTGTTTTTATCCGCAAACAATGAGTACTATCCATTTGCATGTTAGGCATTTTTAATGGATAATATGGTACTATATGCATCCTTTTGCAACCTGACTTTTCCATTTAACATCACGTTTGGGGGAATTTTTTGTGATGTTAATATATGTAAATCTAGTTCAATAATTTTGACTGCTGTTTAATATTTTGTTCTTTTCCCTCCAGAGATACAGTAACCCAAACAGGGCAGCAGTGCACACCTCTGTACATATCTCATTATATGTGACAGTTTAGAAGAACTGGAATTCCTAGGTAGGGCATGTACATCTTCAACTTTTTATGTATTGACAAGTTGCTTTCTAAAGTTCTATATCAATTTACTCTCCCAAGTGCAATGGAAAAGACCGTGTTAAGAGGACTTTAATATCTATCTACCTGACGGATATGAAATGGTATCTTCTTATTAAATTGCATTCCCCCGGTTAGTGGTACATATAAGCAACATTTCATATGTTTGTTTGCCACTCAGTTTCTCTTTTTGTGTTTCCCATTCTCCTTCTTCCGTTTTTCCATTGAGTAGTTTGTCTTTTTCTTGGGGATTTGTAAGAGTTCTTCATATATTCTGGATGCCAATTTTTTGGTGATAATATGATAATATCTTCTAGTGTCTGTTGCTTATCTTTTCATTTATGATATCTGTTACCATACAGAAGTTTTTAATTTTAATGTAGTTCAGTTATCAGTATTGTCTCTATTTTTTGCTTTGTGCTGTTTGAGCTATGAAAATTTTCCTCCTCTGAGGTCAAGAAGATATTTTCTATGTTTTTTAATACAAGTTTAAGTCAGCCATTTCACATACAGGACTTTAATCCATTATATAGAGTGAATTCAAGATCTCATTTTATCTTTTTCCATATGGATAGCCAATTGGCCTGACACTATTTATAAAACAGTCTTTCTCTGCTGAATTATAAAATAACTTTGTCATACATCAAGCTTCCATACATATATATGGGGGTCTTCCTAGTTCTTTAAACTGTTCCACTAGTTTATTTACTTAAACCTGTGCCAATATCATACTGTTTTAACTATTGCATCTTAAAAACAAACAAACAAAAAGCCAAACTTTAAATCTGGTAAATTCCATCTTATTATTCCTCTTCCTTGAATTTGCCATTGTCATTCTTGACTCTTTATTTTTCCATATTTCATGGTCAAGTTACATGAAAAATCCTTTTGAAATTTTGGTTAGCATTGCACTGAATCTATGGATTAAATTGGGGAGAATTAGCCTTTTTAGTTATTGAACTTTCCCATCCATGAACATAGCATATCTTTTTTATTTATTTAGTCTTTTTTTAAATGTAATTCAGTAAATTGTATTATTTTCTCTGTAAATGTCTTGCACATATTTTATTAGATTTATTCCTAGGCATTCTTTATTTTGTGGGTGTCTTAGTCATCTAGTGCTGCTATAACAGACATACCACAAGTGGGTGGCTTTAACAAACAGAAATTTATTTTCTCACACTTTAGGAGGCCAGAAGTTAGAATTCAGGGGGCTGGCTCTAGAGGAGGACTTTCTCTCTCTGTGGGCTCCGGGGAAAGTCCTTGTCTCTTTTCAACATCTATTCCTTGGAGATCATGTTGATCTTCACGTGGCATAGCATCTATCTTCCCCATCTTGCTTCCTCATTTAAGCTGCTCTTTCATATCTTTTTTTTTTTTTTTAAATTTTTTATTGTATTTCAGGTGCAGGCTTACAGAACAAATAGTTTCTCATGAAACAGTAGTACACACATTGTTTTATGACATTGGTCAACAACCCCACAACATGTCAAACCTCTCCCTTCTCGACCTTTTTTTTTCTTTTTTCTTTTGGTGAAAATATACATAGCCAAGGATACACCATTTCAAAACTTTCTGCATGCATGGTTCAGTGGCATTGACTATGCTCTTCCAATTCTGCTGCTATTCTCACTTTAGATGAAGGCTTATAGAACAAAATAGTTTCTCATTTAACGGTTAGTACACATGTTGCCCTATGACAATGGTTAACAACCTCACAACACATCAACACTATCCTTACTCAACCTTGGGTTCCCTATCACCAGCTTTCCTGCCCCATTCTGCCTTCTGGCCCTTGTCCCTGGACTGCTGTGCCTCATTAGTCCCATTTGGTTTTATGGGGCTGTCCACTCCCCAGCTGAACGGTGAACCTCGGAAATGACTTCACCACTGAACTAAAAGGGTGTCTGGGGGCCATACTCTCGGGGTTTCTCCAGTCTCCTTTAGGCCAGTAAATCTGGTCTTTTTTTTGTGAGTTAGAATTTTGTTCTACATCCTTCTCCAGCTCTGTCCAGAACCCTCTGTTGTGATCCTGGGCAGAGCAGTCAGTGGTGGTAGCTGGGCACCATCTAGCTGTACTGGACTCAGTCCGGTGGAGGCCTTGGTAGCTGTGGTCCATTAGTCCTTTGGACTGCTCTTTCATGTCTTAAAAGAGATTGACTTAAAACACACACTACACTAATACTGCCTCATTAACATAGCAAAGAAAACCCATTCCCAGATAGGATTATAACCACAGATAAAAGGGTTAGGATTTACAACACATATTTTGGAGGGACACAATTCAATCTACAACAGTGGGTATTGTAAATGGTACTTTAAAATTTGCATATTGATGTTTTATGATATGGTCTAGTTATAGGTTTTCAATTTTCAATAATCATCATCTATGAATAATGACAGTGTTATTTCTTCCTTTTTCATCTTTATGCCTTTAATTTCTTCTTCCTTTTCTTTTTTGTCTTAATGGGCTAACTACGACCCAATGTACTATTGAATGAAAGCAGCAGTAATGGTCATCCTTTTCTTGTTAAAGGGAACGTACTTAAGATTTTATCACTAACTATGACGCGTGCAATAGCTTTTTGATAATTATCCTTTCTTAGACTAAGGAAATTCCTTTCTAGCTTTTTTATTTGGTTTGGTTTGGTTGTCTAATCTTTAATGAGTTTAAATTTTTCCAAATGCTTTTGCTGTATCTATTGAGATGATGTGGTTTTTCTCCTTTAATCTGGTGAATTACACTGATGAATTTTATATTAAACCATCCTCGTGTTTCTGGGATAACGCCTAGTTTATCATGGTATATTTTGCTTTTGTACCTTACTAGAATCATTTGGCTTTTTTTCATTTAGGATTTTTATGTCTATGTTTATGAATGTAGTGACCTATAATTTTCTTTTCATATATAACTCTCATTCAGGCTTGATAATAAGTTTATATACTGCTTAATTTTCACTAGCTGTAGGTAAGCTTTTATTCTTTTTGGGGGGGAGGCTTATAGTACCCCTCAAATTTTTTGTTATAAAAATCTTAAAACATGCAGAAAAGTTGAAAGAGTAATATGATGAATATCTTCCACCTAGATTCAACAGTAGTTACCATCTTGTCATAATTTTTCATGTATCTTTTCTATATTTTTTTATTTTATTTTATGTTTTTACAATTTGAATGCAAGTTTACACCCAAATGCTTCAACATGTTTCTCCTAAGAATTAGGACAATCTCATACATAACCAATTTCACACTCAACAAAATTAACAATAATTCCATAATACCATTTGGTATTCAATCCATATTCAAATTCCTCCATTTTTCCTAAGAATGACTTTCATAGTTTTTTGTTTGTTTGTTTGTTTTTAACTAGGATCCAATCCAGGTGTATGCACTGCATTTGGTTTTTATGTCTTTTTAGGCTACTTCAGCCTGAAATATTCTCCCCGCTTTGTTTCTCACGATATGAACTTTTGGGAACTTATCTAAGATTTGTAAGACCATTTTGGTTTAAAATGTCAAAATTACCTTTTCCTGAAAAATCCACATAGTTCAGGTCATTGCATTTTCTAATAGAAATAATTTATGTTTTGGGGGTACATTAAAGTTGAGATAAGAGCACCCTTGATTTTTTTTCAGTGAGATCCAAAGAGAGAAACCATGGTGTGTGTACTCTGTCAGAGATGGGTGTATGTTGTATAGTTGTTGTATAGGTTCTATGATCCAGAATCTGCAAAGATTTGATTAAACAAGTGCCCTTTATGAGCCATGGGTTTTGCAATTCTCACAACCCATCGGCATTCTTCTGAATTCATCCTTTTTAAGTCATGCTAGAGGAGTCTACTTTCAGTTTAAGATGAATACGTCCACCTTGGACTTTCACCAGGAGATTGGAATCTGTCTCAGGAGATGCCCTCTAGGACAAGTCTGTTTGTTGTGCCACTTTGATCGCTCCTGTATAGGCCACGGCCCTCTGGTCCACACAGCCCAGTTGGTCCCTTGCTCTTCCCATAGTGTCATGTGCTTCCCTGACAATGGAACTGCATATTAATATATTGAAGGATTCCTGAGATTCAGCAGAAATGGTTGATTGCCACACACACACAGAGCAGAGCTGGTGTTTCCTGAATCTTCACCCTGGTTTTCCTTGCTTCTTCTTCTGCTAAACACTTCTGCTTAACACCTCTGCCCACTGCACTACCACCAGGGCTGCTGCTGAGCTCTCTGCTTGTGCATTGCCTCCTCCACCTCCTTTTGTGATCAGAGCATCCTGCCCTAGGGCTCGTCCATCACCTAGAGACAGCCTTCCTCTTCTGCAGTGAGTCAGAACAACTGACTCAGCTGGAGGCTGGGCTCAAGGACAGAGAGCTATCATGCACACATATGTGTGTAAGGCACAGTGATCCTCAAACCCAAAGTCACCAAGCCATTGTCGAAGAATCAAAATGGTGACTTATGAAACAATAACCCTGAAAAGGCTGAGTCAGGGGACCAATAACCACCAGGGTTGAGGGGCTCTTTCCTGGATGCTTAGGCTCTTGCAGCTCCTGCCCTGTGCTCCCACAGGCCCCTGTGCTCACCTCCATCTTGGCATTTGTTACGTCGTATTGAAATGATCACACGTCTGCCTTTTACATTAGTGTTAGCTCTTTAAGAGCAGGAACGGCGTCTTTGTTGTCCTTTTATTCACTTGTGCCTCGCGTGGTGCCTGGCACGTGGCGGTCTCAGTCTTAAACTGAAGTGACTTGCCCAAGGTCTCAGGCAAGTTGGCAGCAGGACCAATAGTTCCCTGACCTGGGCTCAGAGAAGTCCCGGCATCTAGAGCATACCTGCTCCATCCCCGGCAGTGAACCCACTATGGTCTTGGTCACAGTTCACCCCTGGGGAGGCCAGTGATTCGGCTAAATCCATCCCAGTGGCTTTCCCTCACATGTTGACACATGTTCACTTTGGTTCTTGGGGCATCCCTGCTGCATGCTTGGACCACCATTAAAATCCATCACTGTGACATGAAGGTTACACATGTACTGTCCCACTGGCATCCTCTGGACTGTTCACATGCCTCAATGTCCTTATGCCCAACTTCTAGGGCATTCTTGGGCATGATTTGCTGCAATCACCGTGATACTAATGAGCATGGCTACACTGTATGCCATCACCTCGAGGGCCTCTAGATCTTATGTACCACTACCCTGGTGCTCCTGACGGGTAAGCCCTGACCTCACTCTGCATCCTCATCCCCTGTGGTACCCACTCATGCCAGAGCTTTCCCAGAGCCCAGTGATATGCCATCATCCTAACATGCGGTCACCATGGCAGTCACACCATGCATCCCTGGTTACCATGATTAGCCACAGTGTTCCCTGATCCCTGGAGGAGAGATGGGAAAACTGAGGAGATGGCCAGGGGTGGGCTTGTCCTCAAGACTCTATCCAAAGAGAGAGATGTGCCAATGCCCACTCCCCAACCACATGCATGTACACACACATACACACACACACACTTCAGCTGAGACCACAGCAAGGTAGGGATGTGGAGAAGCAAGCTGGGAGTTCTAACAGAGAAGGACATGCCTTAGGGCCCTAGTATTCTTAAATCCAAGTCCTGCCTCCTCCAGGAAGCCTGCCCTGACCACCCCAGCCCACTCTGATCTCTTCGCCTTCTGGAGACTCTGAGCCTTATTTAATCATTACTAATTTGTTCTAGTCTTCCTGTTACTATCTCCCTAACCAGACTGAAAGTCCTGGAACAGGATCATCTTTTTTTTTTTTTTTTTTAAGTTTTACTTATTTTGTTGTTATTGTTGAGAATATACACAGGAAAACACACACCAATTCAACAGTTTCTACATGTACAATTCAGTGACATTGATTATATTCAAGTTGTGCAACAGTTCTCCCCCTCGTTTTCTGAGTTGTTCCCCCCTCATGAACAAAACTCACTGCCCCCTAAGATCCTGATATTTCTTCTTTATTTTTTTCCCCATACAAAAATTTATACACACATTGTTATGTGACTCTAACTGCTCTCCCCATACTGTGACAGCACACTCCTCCCTTCCACCCCTGATTCCTCATGTCCATTCAACCAGCACCTAACCCTCTCTGCCTTCCCATCTCACCTCTGGACAAAAGCTGCCAGTTTAGTCTCTTGTATCTACTTGAGCTAAGAGGCACACTCATCATGAGTATCACTTTATGTCCCACAGACCAGTCCAATCCCTGTCTGAAGAGTTGGCCTCAGAAATTGTTTTACTTCTGGGCTGTTAGAGAATCCAGGGGCCATGCTTTCCGGGGTTCCTCCAGTCTCAGTCAGACCATTAAGTCTGGTCTTCTTACTAAATTTGAGTTTTGTGCCCCACCTTTCTCCTGCTCCATCCAGGACTCTGTGTTGTGTTCCCCGTCAGGGCGGTCATTGATGGTAGCCGGGCACCATCTAGTTCTTCTGGTCTCAGGCTGATGAATTCTCTGATTTATGTGGCCCTTTCTGTCTCTTGGGCTAATACTTTCCTTGTGTCTTTGGTGTTCTTCATTCTCCTTTACTGTAGGTTGTTGGGACCAATCGATGCATCTTAGATGGCCGCTTGCAAGCTTTTAAGACCCAAGACACCACTCACCAAAGTAGGATGTAGAACATTTTCTTAATAAGCTTTGTTATGCCAATTGACCTAGATGTCCCCTGAAAGCATGATCCTGAGGTCCCTACCCCTGCTACTCTGTCCCTTGAAGTGTTTGACTGTATTCAGGAAACTTCTTAGCTTTGGTTTAGTCCAGTTGTGCTGACTTCCCCTGCAGTGAGTGCTGTCCTTCCCTTCACCTAAGATAATTCTTTTTTTTTTTTTTAAGCATGCACTTTTTTTTTTTAATTGTATTTCAGGTGAAGGTTTACAGAACAAACAGTTTCTCATTAAGCAGTAGTACACATATTGTTCTATGACATTGGTTAACAACCCCACGACATGTCAACCCTCTCTCTTCTTGACCTTTTTTTTTTTTTTTTTTTTTTGGTGAAAATATACATAGCCAAAGATACACCATTTCAAAAATTTCTACATGCACAGTTCAGTGACATCGACTATGCTCTTCCAATTGTCCTTCTATTCTCACTTTAGATGAAGGTTTGCAGAACAAAATAGTTTCTCGTCAAACAGTACATATGTTGCCCTATGACAATGGTTAACAAACTCACAACACATCAACACTATCCTTACTCAACCTCGGATTCCCTATCACCAGCTTTCCTGTCCCCTGCTGCCTTCTAGTCCTTGTCCCTGGACTGCTGTGCCTCATTAGTCCCGTTTGGTTTTATGGGGCTGCTAAGATAATTCTTATCTACTATCTAGTTAGTAAATACCCCCCCCCACCCTCATAACCATCAAAGAATGTTTTCTTCTGTGTTTAAACCTTTTCTTGAGTTCTTATAATAGTGGTCTTATACAATATTTGTCCTTCTGTGACTGAGTAAATTCACTCAGCATAATGACCTCCAGCTTCCTGTGTGTTATGTTTCACGACTTCATCGTTGTTCTTTATCATTGCATAGTATTCCATTGTGTAGACATACCATAATTTGTTTATCCATTCGTTGGTTGATGGTCACCTAAGTTGTTTCCATCTTTCTGCTATTGTGAACAGTGCTGCAGTGAACATGGGTGTGCATATATCTGTTCGTGTGATGGCTCTTATTTCTCTAGGATATATTCCAAGGAGCGGGATAGCTGGAGCGAATGGTACTTCTATTTCTAGCTTTTTAACGAAGCACCAAATCGATTTCCAAAGTGGTTGTACTATTTTACATTCCCACCAACAGTGTATAAGTGTTTCAGTCTCTCCACAACCTCTCCAGCATTTATTGTTTTGTGTTTTTTGGATTAATGCTAGCCTTGTTGGGGTGAGATGATATCTCATTGTAGTTGTGATCTGCATTTCTCTAATGACTAATGATCGTGAGCATTTCTTCATGTGTCTGTTAGCCGCCTGAATATCTTCTTCGGTGAAGTGCTTGTTCATATGCTTTGCCCATTTTTTAACTGGGTTATTTGTCTTTTTGTTGTTGAGGTTTTGCAGTATCTTGTAGATTTTAGATATTAGATGCTGATCAGATTTGTCGTAGCCAAAAATTTTTTCCCAGTCCATAGGTTGTCTTTTGACTCTTTTGGTGAAATCTTTTGATGAGCATAAGTGTTTGATTTTTAGGAGCTCCCATTTATCTGGCCTCTCTTCTGGTGCTTGTGCATTGTTACATATGGTTCATGTTCTGCTTATGCCATGTATTAGGGCTCCTAGCATTGTCCCTATTTTTTCTTCCATGATTTTTATCATTTTCAATTTTATACTTAAGTCTTTGATCCATTTTGAGTAGTTTTTGTGCATGGTATGAGGTATGGGTCTTGTTTCAGTTTTTTGCAGATAGATATCCAATTATGCCAGCACCATTTGTTAAAAAGACTGTCTTTTCCCCAGTTAATGGACTTTGGGCCGTTGTCAAATATCAGCTGCTCATAGGTGGATGAATTTATGTCTGAATTCTCAATTCTGTTCCATTGGTCTATGTATCTGTTGTTGTACCAGTACCGGGCTGTTTTGACTACCGTGGTGGTATAATAGGTTCTCAAATCAGGTTGTGTGAGGCCTCCCACTTTGTTCTTCTTCCTGAGTAAAGCTTACTTATTCGGGGCCTCTTCCCTTCCCATATGAAGTTGTGATTTGTTTCTCCATCTGATTAAAAAATACTGGTGGAATTTGGACTGGGATTCCATTATATCTGTAGATCGCTTTGGGCAGAACTGACACTTTCAGAATGTTGAGTCTACCTATCCATGTGCAAGGTATGCTTTTCCACTTATGCAGGTCTCTTTTGGTTTCTTGTGGTAGTGTCTTGGAGTTTTCATTGTATAGATCTTTTACATCTCTGGTTCCTAAGTATTTTATCTTCTTGGGGGCTATTGTAATTGGTATTGATTTGGTGATTTCCTCTTCGAGGTTCTCTTTGTTGGTGTAAAGGAATCCAACTGATTTTTGTATGTTTATCTTGTATTCTGAAATTTTGCTCAAATCTGAAGAGGATCATCTCTTAATCTTGTTGTCTTTCCTGCTCAATGTCTGGCCCAGAGGAGATGGGAGCAAGGAGTGGGAAGTTCAATCCTGATTTCACTTAATTCAGGCCTCCACTTACTCTGCCTTAGGAGCATGCCATCTTTCAGCAAACACTTATGTGCCAGGTTCTCAGATGCCCAGGGAGAAAACATACACTGTTCCAGCCCCAAGGAAGCGCTGTATATGGGGAAGCAAACATTTAAATATGAAGTTGTTGGATGTGGAGAATGCCAGGGTGTGAGCAGTTACAGAGGAGGAATCTCCAGCTCAATCTGGAGGGAGGGAAGACTTTCTAGAGAAAGTGACATCCAAGCTGAACATGGGGGAGAAAAAAAAATAAGCTTAGAATTGGGAGTGGGGCAAGGGGAACATGAACTAAGACTGAAGAATACAAAAAATATCAGCATTGCATGTGCTCTAGTTATTATGGCTGCATAACAAGTGACTGAAGTATCGGTGTAAACAACCATTTATTGTGTTTGTGGATTTTTGGGGTCAAGAATTCGGGCAGGACACAGTGGAAAAATCTTGTCTCTGCTCTCTGTTGTCTGGGGCCTCAGCTGGAAGAATCAAACGCCAGGGTTGGAACCATCTGAAGGCTCATTCACTCACAAATCTGGTGGGTTGGTGCTGGCCATAGTTTGGGGGCCTCAGTTCTTCTTCATATGAGACTTTCCATGCTAGCTAGTTTAGGCCTCTTCACAGCTGGTGGCTGGGTATCTAGGGTGAGCATCTCAAGAAAGAGAGTCAAGTGGAAGTTATATTCTTTACATGACTTAGTGTTATGGATTGAATTGTATCCCCCCAAAATGTGTATCAACTTGGCTAGACCATGATTCCCAGTATTTTGTGGTTGTCCACCATTTTGTCATCTGATGTGATTATCCTATGTGTTATAAATCCTAACATCTACGATGTTAATGAGGCAGGATTAGAGGCAGTTATATTAATGAGGCAGTACTCAATCTACAGAATTAGGTTGTATCTTGAGATATAAAAGAGAGAATTGAGCAGAGGGGAGAGGGGCCTCAGGCCACCAAGAATGAAGAACCAGGAGGGGAGTGTGTCCTTTGGATCCAGGGTTGCAGTGCTGAGAAGCTCCTAGACCAGGGGAAGATTGATGACAAGGACCCTCCTCTGGAGCTGACAGAGAGAAAAAGCCTTCCCTTAGAGCTGGCCCCCTGAATTTGGACTTCTAGTCTCCTAGACTGAGAAAATAAATTTATGTTTGTTAAAGCCATCCACCTGTGGTATTTCTGTTATAGCAGCACAAGATAACTAAGACACTTAGCAATAAAAGTCATCACTTATGCCATATTCTACAGGGCAGAGTAGCCCAAGCTCATGCCCGGACTGAAGGAGAGGAGATATAGACCCCTCCTCTCAGTGGGAGGAGCATCAGTCACATTGCAAGAAGGGCACATAGGGTGGGATAACAACAGTGTGCATTGTTGGGGTGGGGGTGGGGAGGCAATAGATGAACAGATTACAAGCTGCCCGCCATCTCTGGATTATAATGTGCAAGATGGATGCAGTCAGATCCGAGGTTACCAAGATAGTCAAGCCGGGTTCTGGACGGCCATTAAAGCCGAACTTAAGAGAATGTTTATAGGCAACGAGAAACTTTTGAAGCCCCAAGAATCCTGTCCCTTACCTCCGTGCTTGATCAAAAAATACCCAAGGGCCTCTATGGGTACTGAAGCAGAGGGACTCTCAGCACCAACCTGTCCTGGGAGTAAGAATCAAGGGAAGCCAGGCACCATCCCTCTGCCCCATCCTTGTGTGCATCCACTCACACATACCTGGCCAAGCCCAATCCCTCACCCCCAGAGTCCCATAGATGCTGCTTGCTGGCAGGTAGACAGGTACTCTTCAGAAGTGCCCTTCCAGGTCAATTCTGAATGATCCCAGGCACAGCAGAAGCCAGACTTCACACACACACAGGCTGAATAGATGTGCATAGGCCAAAGGTACAGCATGGTATCAAGGAGAATGCACTCATTTGGTAGTCAGGAGTCCTGTGTTCTCATCCTGCCTCTGCCCAGCCAGCTATTGGTCTTGGGGAAGTCATTTACACTACTGGGCCTTGTAAACAAATGCAAGAGTTGGGCTAGACAGAATTTTTCTCCAAGTGTAATTCTTGAAGTTCATTAAAATCACCCAGCCTGAAAACTATAATGAAATACCACCTTCTACCCACTAGAATGGCTAAAAGCAAAGAGACTGAAATACCAAGTACTGACAAGGATGCAGAGCAACTGGAACTCTCATACATTGCTGGTAGGGGTATAAAATTGTATAGCCACTTTAGAAAACAATTTGGCAGTATCTACTAAAGCTAAATTTCAGGAGGTAGCATATGATCAAGCACTGATGGTACTGAAAGAAGAAGTCCAAGCTGTACTGAAGGGATTGATGAAAAGGCTCCAGGAATTGAGGGAATATCAACTGAGATGTTTCAACAAACGGTTGCAGTGCTGGAAGTGCTCACTTGTCTATGCCAAAAAATTTGGAAGACAGCTACTTGGCCAACCGACTAGAAGAGATCCATATTTGTGCCCCTTCCAAAGAAAGGTGATCCAACAGAGTGTGGAAATTATCAAACAATATCATTAATATCACATGTAAGTAAAATATTGCTGAAAATAATTCAAAAACATTTGCAGCAATACATCAACAGGGAATCGCCAGAAGTTCAAGTTGGACTCAGAAGAGGACGTGGAACAAGGGATATCATTGCTGATATCAGATGGATCTTGGCTAAAAGGAGAGAATACCGGAAAGATGTTTACCTGTGTTTCATTGACTATGCAAAGGCATTCACCTGTATGGATCATAACAAATTATGGATAACGTTGTGAACAATGGGAATTCCAGAACACTTAATTGTGGTCATGAGGAACCAAGAAGCAGTCGTTCAAACAGAACAAGGGGATACTTTGTGGTTTAAAGTCAGGAAAGTTGTGTGTCAGGGTTGTATGCTTCCACCATACTTATTCAATCTGTATGCTGTATTTAATCATCCGAGAAACAGGACTGTATGAAGAACGCAGCATCAAGATTGGAGGAAAACTCATTAACAACCTGAGATACGCAGATGACACAACCTTGCTTGTTGAAAGTGAAGAGGACTTGAAGCACTTACTGATGAAGATCAAAGACCACAGCCTTCAGTATGGATTACACACCAACATTTAAAAAAATAAAAAATCCTGCCAACTGGACCAATCAGCAACATCATGATGGAGAAAAGATTGAAGTTGTCACAAGGATTTCATCTTACTTGAATCCACAATCAACGGCCAGGGAAGCAGCAGTCAAGAAATCAAACTACGTATTGCATTGGGCAAATCTGCTGCAAAAGATTTCTTTGAAGTGTTAAAAAGCCAAGTTGTCACTTTGAGGACTAAGATGCTCCTGACCGAAGCCAGGATATTTTCAACCGTCTCATATGCACGTGAAAGCTGGACAATGAATAAGGAAAATGGAAGAAGAATTAATGCCTTCTGAATTATGGTGTTGGCAAAGAATATTTGCAAATACCATGGACTGCCAGAAGAATGAACAAGTCTGTCTTGGAAGAAGTACAGCCAGAATGCTCCTTAGAAGCAAAGAAGGCAAGACTTCGCCTCATGTACTTTGGACACGTTATCAGGAGGGACCAGTCCCTGGAGAAGGACTTCATGCTTGGTAGAGGGTCAGCACCCTTAATGAGATGGATTGACATGGTGGCTGCAAAAATGGGCTCAAACACAGCAACGATTGTGAGGGTGATGCAGGAACGGGTGTGTTTTGTTGCACATGGGTTCTCTATGAGTCGCTATTGACTTGATGGCACCTAACACTAAATTGAAGCACCTTCTCTGTGACCCAGCAAATCCACTGCTAGACATTTACCTAAATGACATAAAAACATACGTCCACAAAAAAGACCTGTACAAAATGTTCATAGCCACTTTATTTATCATAGGCTAAAGTCGGAAACACTCCAGATGTCCATCAACAGGCAAATGGATAAGCAACTTGCTTATAGAAAGAAACAAAGTGCTAACAGACACAACAACATGAATGGACCTCAGAAACATTATACTGAGTGAGAGACGTCAGAAACGAAATTGTATATACTGTACCACTCCATTGATCATGAAATACAAGAACAGGCAAAACTTCACTGGTGATGATAAAAACCAAAAACGGTGGTTGCCTGGGGGGTGAAGTGGGAAGGAGAGATTGGAAAGAGGCCCCAGGGAACTTTCTGGAGTGATGGAATTGTTCTATATCTTGATGCGATGTAGGTTACACAGATGTACACATTTTTCAAAATGTATGGGACTGTGCACTTAAGATCCATGGGTCTCACTGTTACATTCCGACTTTTTTGTTTTAATAAAATCATCTGGACTGCTTGTTAAAAGGCAGCTTCCTGGGTGTCCCTTCTCTACTGAATCAGGGCGTCCTCTGGGGTGGGGCCCGGGAATCTGCATTCTAAACAGACTCCAGCTTTGGAGAGGGCATGAGATTTGAGGCCCACTTCCCCAGGGTTGCCCCAGCCTCTGCTCCCGCAGACTGATGGGGGTGATACCCACACACTCCTTCCAGACCCGGGAAGCGGCACACCCCACACACCCCCAGCGCACACAATCCCGCCTGGTAGTTGGCGCCTCCCCCACTCCCCAAGCCCTGAGCCCTCTGCCCAGTAGCCCCTGGTAACCAAGAAAGGGCTCGAAAATCCTCAAAGTGCAGCCGCCCGGGGAGGGGCCGTCCGCAGTGTCAGCGAGACAAGGGCTCAGAGCGGCAAATACAAAATGCAGGGTAATTGCCGGTTGTCTAATTCGCGGCCCTTTGTGCGGCCGACGCGGGCCGCAGCCGCGCTCCCAAGCCTGGGCCTTTCAGCCGCGGAGGGGGGCCGGGCCGCTGCGCTCCCCGCGCTCCGCGGCGCATAATTAATCGCCCTTCACGGGGCCCTGGACAAAGGCGCCCATTCAGCCCTCCGCTCCTTCCCCCGTGGATATTGTTATTTCTAAAAACTGCAGCCAGCTGGGCCGTAGAGCAACGTCAGCCCTGTGGGAGAATGAGTGGACAGGCCGCCTAGGAGACAGGGAGCTCTGTCTCTCCTCCTGAGCAGGATTAGAGCGGGAGAGGGAGTCCGCGGTGGACAGGGGGCTGAGGTCTTTTCTGAAGTCTGCACGACTCCTCAGAAAGCTTCATGATTTCCATGGGGCCCTGGAGGAGAGCTCCATGGAAATGGTGATGGGGGCATTGAGGCAGGATCCTAGGCGAGGAGAAGGGGGTGCATTCAGACAGGCCTAGACGTGGCAGCGCTCCAGGGTGGGAGGGGGTGGTGGACGGCACCTTGGACGACCTAGTGGAGTGGAAGGGCAGACGGCCCCCACCTATACCAGGCCCTCCTGGACACCAGGAAGTATGCTTCAAGACCCACGTCTGGGTCATGAAGCCAGCAGTCCAGTCAGGGCACTGGGATGTCCATAGTCACCCAGGCCTCTCCTCCAACGGCCACCTGAGGAGTTTGTTCAAAACAGTATCTACTCATGCCAGGGTCTCACCCCAGAGATTTGGGCTCCCGAGGGGCCCAGGCCTGTATAGTTTCATAAGCTCTTTAAGTGTCTCGAAGCCCACTGTTTGATTGCCACCCAGCGCTGCCCTGGGCAGAGGGGTCAGGTCCTTCACTTCCCACTTTGCAGATGAAGAAATAGGCCCAAGGATGTAACCTGACTTGTCCGGGTCACAGAACAGAGTTGGACTGCACACTGGGTGTCCTGATTGTGTGCAGGAGCAGAACACAAGAAGGGAGAGGCTGCCGAAGAGGGAGGCAATGGCCTCACCTCCTCCCTCGAGCATTCCCTCACTGCTCAGGCCCCCTCTGAGCTTTCCCTTCCACGGCCTCTCCTTGCACAAGACTGATCTGCCCGGTTAAATGCCTCCAGCATGTTCTGTTGGTGGGTTCACAGGGTTTCTCCTATTGGTCTATCAGGAACACCCTTGAGTGCAGGCCCTGTGGCTCCCTTGGCTTAATATCAGGGCCAGTGCCTGGTAGGGCTCCAGTCGGGACTTGTTGGATGTGGGCAGCTTCTCATGGCTCCAGGGTCCAGGCTTCCAGTGCCCTCCCCAGGCCCAGCTTAGGCCCTGGACCCAGGCCGGCAATGCTGGACTTCACTGAACCCAAGGAAACGGGCACCTGTCCATTCCTCCTCCCAATGCCGGGAGCAGCCATGAACCATCACCATGGATTTCCAAAACCTCAACATCTGAACACCTCCCAGAACAAGCAGGGGCCTTTCCAAAGCCCTGCCCATCCCAGCCCATCTCGCCGAGACGTTCTGTCCCTCAATGTACTCTGGAAAATGTTCCCTCAGCCCAAGACTGCCAGTCATGAGCAGGACCACAGGCCTTGGAGCCAGACCGCGCCATAGAGCCTCGCTCCTTCTCCGCCCAGCAAGTCGGGGAAAGGAAGCCTCATGTATTTTCAGAGGAGCCCAGGCTGACCTCCAAGGCCCAGAGAGGGTGCCCAACCAAGCCAGCTTCTGCTTCCACCAGACCATGTTGGATACTGGAAAGCCAGCATCATGCGACACTCACATTTGTGGGTGGGAGAATGTGCAGAAAACCCAAGGAGAACAAAGCGGAAGGAAAGAGAGCTCAGAGTTCAGCCAAGGCCTGGCCAGACCTCTAAGGTGCAGATGAGCTGTACTGTAACAAGCAGACTGGGATGTAGCCACTGGAGCCAGCAAGGTTTCCCTGGGGGACCTCGTGATCCAGGCAGCCCCTATGGCCAGGCCACCGCATGGCATCAAGCAGAAAAACAATCTAACCATCTCCCTTAAATCTTAGCTTTATTTAGAGTATAGAATGATCCAACACTGCCTGAAAATGAGAGGGATAAGGCTCAGTTAAAAGGAAAAGAGACTATGTGAGAGAATATCCTCGTAATACACACAGAAGTGTTTAGGGGTAAAAGGGCAGGATGTCTCTAACTTTTCTTCAAATGATTCCATAAAATGTAAACAAATGGTGAATCTGGGAAAAGACTATACAGGAATTTCTTGCAATACTTTTACAACTTTTCTAACGTTTGATATTAAACAAACAAAAAAAAGCAGTAAGCAGCACATACATACATAATTTATACACACACACACATAGACACACACACACACACATGCACACACATCATAACATCAATATTCCAAATCCCATCATCAGAGCTGGGACTTGACTCTCCTGTTCCACACACACACACACACACACACACTCACACTCACAAGCATTTTGCCCTGTCTTCTATTATAGTGATCTGTGAACTCAAGTTGATTTGAAGGTCCTTGAATAAGACCGATGTTGCTTATCTCTGTATCCCTATTGTAGCTAGCACTGTTCTTTGTAAAGATTAGGCATTCAGCCAAACCTGGAATCAAATCGTTTGCCATGGAAAGTTTCCAGCTCTGAGTGAGGTAGAAGGAGGAAGAGAAGGGGACTGGCTAATGGGAAAAAGAAACCAAGAAAGATGGCAGAGTCCAGACAGACACATCAGTCTGATACACTCATGGCAGAACTGATGTATTTTTTTCGGTGTTAGTAGTCAGGCCCACCTAATCAGATCCTGCCACTTTTCCATGAAGTTTGGGAAGTAACTCAATCCCAGTGGGGCTGCCCAGAGTGCTTACAGTCTGCTTCACACACAGCCTGAACCTGGCCATGTTCCTCAACAAGTGATCATTAGCAGCAACAATGAACTTGTTAAACATTGCCTCATTCTCTGAGTATTTCATGTATGTGAATCTTGTTTCCCCAGTGAGACCACAGTTTCTCAAGGGTAAGGGCCTTGTGTCCCTCCACCCACTGTGGCCAACCTCATCGGCTTAAGAGAGACACAGACCAGACCCATGATGAGCCTAGACCAGACCCATGATGATGAGCCTCCACCAGAGTACAGGCTCCACTGAGGTCAGGGACTGTGTCTGTTTTGGTCTCTTCTATATCCCGAGCACTTAGCACAGTGGTTGGCACATAGTTGGTGCTCAGTAAATACTCGTTGAATAATGGAGTGGGAGTCTTGTTGAGATGAACTAAGTCGAGTTGGGTTGAGTTGTCTTCTTCCCCAGCGCACACTGAGCAGACTCTTTGAGAGTTGTACTTCTCAGTTCAGAGGCTCAGCCAATACCAGCCTCCTCTCTCTGCTTTAACTTCTGTACTTAGAGCAGATTTCCCTGGCTGCCGACCCTACCATGCACTGAGAAAGGAGTGGCACTCTCTGTGGCCAGGGTGATATGGTCAGTGTTAGGACCAATGCACTCTGTCTCTAAGGTCCTCTTCTCATGGTCCTGGGGTGAGGGCCACCTTAGGAAGAGAAGCTTTGCTCAGGCACATTTCTGGTGGGGGCCAGACCTTCAAGCACAGTGAGCTTCATGGGGGCAAGGAGGGTGTGGAGACCCAGAACGGTCAACAGGAGCTCCATTTTTCTCTGTTGCTTGGGGCCAGGGCAGGACCAGGGCACCTTGTCAGTCAGGCTCTCTGAACTTTTCAGGGCTCCGACCCAGGGGTACGGAGCCTCGTGCAGTGTTCTTCCTGCTGCCACTAGGCCAGCCAGGGAGGAGCCGGAGATGTCCCTGGTCCTCAGGATGGGACATTTCAGGCTATCCAGAGAAATCCTGGTTGAGTGAGGGTGTGCGGGGGAATTCTTCCTTTAACTTTCCCCTACCCTGGGGCTGGGTCGTCTCTCAGCACTCTTGCTGTCTCCCTGTGCCCTTTTAGAGACCCCTCACTGGGCACACTGTGTTTGCTCCCAAGCCAAGAAAAAGCCAGGCTCCCTAGCTGGGAACTCATACTGCCTCCCCCTCCCCTTTCTTCTTTCTCCCTCCCCTCCTCTCTCCCCATCCCCCACCTCCCTCCACCCCAAGAGCTCCCAAAGTGACAGCATGTGGCCCAAATCGAACCCTTGTCCTCAGGCCCCTGATGGCATTCCTCCCAGATCGCCCACCTACCTCCCCCAGCTCCCCAGCCCAGCCACCCTCCCCATCCCCACCCCCACCATTCATCTTTGAGGACAACTTTCTGAATGTAGCCAAACTTCCCCTTTGGCTCCACAGGCCCTGAAACACAGCTGCTGAAGTCAGCTGCTCTGCAAACGTTTTCTTGCAAAGTCTGGCTGAGACCAACGTCTCTAGCTCTAGCCATTGCTTTGCCCCTCCCAGGCTCTGGAAGCCGTCTCCTCCTCTAGTAAACAGTGGGGAGACGCCCTCCTGAACCCCATTCCAGAGACATAATCTCCCCAAACAATCTAAATGGAACTTGCTGAGGGCCCCAGCCAAGCATGGACAGTGTGAGGAGACAGAAGACCGGCCTGGTGCCTGCCCGACCCTGTCAACCCCCATTCCTGGGGCCCTGGGCTATCCACTTACTCCCTCTGGACATAGTTTTTTCATTTGTACAATGAGGGGTGGGCTGGTTGGTTTTTCTGACCTTACCAAGTCTAAAATTCCATCAGTCAGTAATTTCTCCTTAAGCACTATTGTCCCACGATCAGAGAGAGAATGGGCTTTGCCCACGGACACACAGCTAGCCGACTGGTGTCCTGGCTTAAATCTGGGTCTCCAAAGCTGCGTTTAGGTTAAACTGTGTTCACTTCTCTCTCTCTCTTTCTGACACTCTGCCCTCAGGGGCTCTCAAGCCTAGCCCCCCATTAGAATCCCCTGGAGAGATTTTGCACTGTCCTGGTCCCAGGCCACACTGCAGACCAATTAAGGCAGAATCTCCAGGTCTGTTTGGAAAGTTACCCAGGAGAGTCTCACCGAGTAACCAGTTAGTTGAGAACCAGTGTGGAAAAGGCTTCTAGAGACTAAAGCTGAAGCCCTATGCCCCAGGGACCAAACCATTCTGGTCCCACACTCTGCTGAGAAGGTGGTGAGGCTGGTGAGCAGACATCTGTGATGAGCAATCTGTGTCTGTCCTGGGATGGTGGGGAGGGGCTGCGGCCTCTGCCGGGCATCTGCCATCCAAGTACGAGGCTCAGCCCACCACGGGGAAGCTGGGTGCAAGGCCATCCTCTAGTTGCTGGGCTCCCTCACCTGCTCCCTCCTAGGGCTCCCAGGCCTCCTCCTGGGTCCAGTCTCCCCACACACCTCCAGGGTGGATGGCCCCAGGGCTGCAGCCCTGGAACTGGGAAACCACCTCAGTCAGAGGCAGGAGGCCCCAGGTCAGCTGGGAGGCCCTCAGTGGTTTTTTGTGCTGATTGAAAAAAGGAAAATAGAGAAGGGAAACCAAAGCAGGGCAGAATGCAGTGAAGGAGAAAAAGGCAAGAGAAAGGGGAAGGACCTGAGGTCAGGGAGTCATGTGAATGGTATTTAGGGAACAAAGCCCTCCCCCTCCTTTGTATCTCCCTGGCTCCCTCTCCATCAGTCATTCCCTGGGCCCAGGCCCTGGGGAAGCTTTGCTATCCAGGAGAGGCCCAGGACAGGAAGCCCAAATCCAGAAATTTGCAATAATGGAGACATGAGATCTGTGCCATCTCCCAGGCAGAACTGACCAACAGCCGTCTCCACATAGACACCCTCAGATCCGCCCCCTCCTCACCAGAGCCAAGGGGCTCCTGTCAGATGGCTATGCAGTCCAGCAGTCACTCCTAGACCATCTAAAGATTAAACTTAATTCCCAAAACACTTAGCATCACATCAAGGTGATCCAGGTGATGCCGCTGACTAGCTGTGGGACCTTGAGCAAAACATCACCCCCTACCCCCACCCCCCACCACACTCCCCCACACCCTCCTGGGCCTCAGTGCTTGACCTTGTCTGTCTTCCCATGGAAGTGCATTCAGACGGCAGGGATGTCGCTGTAGCCCAGGTGTCAGGAGCCTGGGCTCTGGAGACAGAGGCCTGGGCTTTTGTCCTAGCTCTACCACTTGTTAGTGTTGTAAGTATCGGCAGCTACTGCTCTGGGCCTCTGACTCCTCATCTGTAAAATGAGAGTGAATATACTGAATACAGAAAGAGAAAAGACAAGTCCAAACCAACATGGAGTTAATATCTAGGATATACAAGGACTCCCATTTGCAAATCAAAAGAAGAAGATGGCAACCCCAATAGAAAATTGGGCAAAGAATGTGAACAGGCAATTTACAGAGCTGCAAGAATATATGCAAACCAGAGGATACACAGTTAATGCATCAGAGAGGTTTCTATCAGGGAGGGGATAGGAGTGAGGAACACAGACAAAACAGTGTCAACCTGGGGGGTGATTTTGCTCCCCCCACCTCCCCAGGACATTTGGCAATGTCTGAAGGCATCATTTGTCATAACTGGGGAGGGGAGTGCTACTAGCTTCTAGTTGGTGGTGGTTGTTGTTGTTAGGTGCCATGGAGTCAGTTCTGACTCATAGCCACCCTATGTACAACAGAACAAAACACTGCCCTGTCTTGCACCATCCTCACAATCACTGCTATGTTAGAGTCTATTGTTGTAGACACTGTGTCAATCCATCCTGTTGAAGGTCTTCCTCTTTTCCGGTGGCCTTCTGCTTTACCAAGCATGATGTCCTTCTCCAGGGACTGTTACCTCCTGATAATATGTCCAAAGTCATTAGACAAAGTCTCGCCATGCTTGCTTCTAAGGAGCATTCTGTCTGTACTTCTTCCAAGACAGATTTGTTCTTTCTTCTGGCAGTCAATGGTATATCCAATATTCTTTGCCAACACCACAATTCAAAGGCATCATGTCTTCTTCTGTCTTCCTTATTCATTGTCTAGCTTCCTCATGCATAGGAGGCAATTGACAATATCGTGGCTTGGGTCAGGCACACCTTAGTCCTCAAAGTGACAACTTTGCTTTTTAACACTTTAAAGAGTTGGTAGAAGCTGCTAAACATCCTACGATGCACAGGACAGACCCCACGACAAATGAGCCGAGGTTGAGAAATCCTGAACGAGATAGATGAATAAATATTTAGATGAAGGGGCCTTGCTAAGACAGATGATGAGACTGTGCCATGAACTGAGGCATAGGATTAATTTAAATAAAGTAAAAGTGAGAGTGCTTAAGGGCATTGAGTTTATGCTAATGGTGATGGAATGATTTGGAAAAGGATAGTGAGAATGGTTGTACAACTGAAGAATGTAATCTATGTCACTGAATTGTACATGTGGAAGTTGCTGAGTTAGTGTATGTTTTGTTATGTATGTTTTCACCTCAATAAAAAGAAAATACAGTAAATAAAATGGAGATAAGAATGGTTCATAAGTGTTGGCGCAACGGTTAAGAGCTCAGCTTTGAACTGAAAGGTAGGTGGTTCAAACCCACCCAGTGGCTCCACAGAAGAAAAGACCTGGCGATCTACTCCAGTAAAGATTATAGCCTAGGAAACCTTATGGGGCAGTTCTACTCTGTCATATGGATCACTATGAGTTGAAATCAACTTGATGGCACCTAACAACAACAACAGAGTGTTCAGTTAATGCTCCCTGCTCTGTTGCTACACTCAGGTGAGTGTCTGAACTCCTGGGCCCCTCCACTTGCTCAAGAAGCAGAGCTCTGGGATTCAGGCCAGAGGGACTCCTGTCTCATCCAAAGATGGCTGAGCAGTCACAGGGGGCAGCCCAGCTTACAACCTGTGCCCGGAGGTGGGATGGAGGGAAGGGGTGGCTGTGGAGTGGCCAAGCATGGTTTGCTCAGAAAGAACAAGGATGGATGGGGGTGGCAGGGGTGGGGAGTGAAGAGGAAGAGAAAAGAGACACTGCAAGTTTCGATGTTTCACAACGAGACAAAAATACCCAGAAAGTCTGGGGAGCCATCAGGAGAAGTACAGATTGAGCAATGGCTGTGGTTCTCTTTTCAAATTCATGGAAAATCCTCCTTTTGCATCCCCTGGTTCAGCCGGACCTTCACCACAACCACAGTGGCCTAGAGGGACACGGGTCCCACAGCCACCATGCCTTGAGCCATCTCTTCCCCTTGGCTTCCTCCTTGTCCTTCTCCCACCACCCCGGCCAATTCTCAATTCCTTGTTTTCCAGGATGCAGATTATTTGCTTGTTCCCACACTGGTCCCACCAAAGACCTGAAGCAGTTGACAAGATACATACAAAATAATAATAACAACAACAATATCAAGAATAATCTCATCTGTTAGAAATTAGCATCTGGAAAGAAACTGTCTTCCTTAAATAACACGCCAACTGATCCTCTAGGATTTTTAAAGTTGAAGCCCAAATTTGGCTCTGAGCTTCCCGGCAGCACAAGCAAAATGGGTATTGGGGCCAATGTCACGAATCACATTACCCATAAGTCAAAGCCCACCAATTTCTCTGAGGATGAAGAGCTTTGCCAGTAACTGGAGCCTAAATATATATTCTACTCATAGATCTCATTATTGAGAGCACTGACTGAGGCAGTGAATAATAGCATCCTAAAATAAATGCAGGAGTGAGACTCCTCTGACCATTTTCCATTGAGCCCCCATCATAAGGGAGAGGCAGAAGGTCCAAGCCCAGTTTAATAAAGATTCTGTGGTAGCTAAATAATGTGGACCAAGAAGAACTCAGCTTGGTGATAGTCCAACTCACTTCAGGGATAAGACTCATCTGGAAGAATGGATGGAATGCATGGCCTTTAAATAACCCTGTGAACTTTCTTTCTCTCAACTGGGCTTTTGATAAAACTTGGGCAGCAGGAGGCAGTTGGAGGTTGTAACCGCTGACAAGGGTCTGGCAGGCAGTGCTGTGGCACTGGGTTAGGGTGGGGCCATGGGGCCCTGGCACCTGCAAAGGCATCATATATGGTGTCAGCTATTCACAGACTCCCCCAAAGGCCCAGAACACACAGGGCTTTCTCATTTCTTGTGGCCTGCATGGAACGGAGCTGAAAGGCCAGTGTGAGTATGGGCGAGGCTTGTAGCTGATGGGGACCCTGGCTTGCACCCAGCCTCACTTTAGGTTATTAGTAAGTGTAATAATAGCTATCATTTCTTGTGGGTGCAGGCATCATATCACTACCTCAGGTCACCTTCAGCCCCAAGCTTTTTGGTAGACACTGTTATTGTCCACATTTTACAGATGAATAAAGTAAGGCTTGGAGGACTCGACCCTGTGTAACACAGCTAACAAGAGGGGAAGCTCCTACAGTTCTCACTCAAATCTGTCCGGTTGCAAAGTTTACATGTCTTTAACCACTGTGCTAGCACACCCTGCAACACGGAGAGATAAAACCTGTGGGGAAAGTGAGAAGTCAGTTAACATGTGGCACGAGAGCACAGGAAACACGTGACTCTCAAGAAAATGTGACTTTGGAGAAAGCCAGAAGCTGTGTTAGGTTTTCAATTTAAGACTGTGGGGCTTCTCAAAAGTCTATGGACAAAGCCCTCTCAAATACTGAGAGCCTGCTGAATTGTAAAAATCAGTTGTACCCCCAGCTCTGTGAAAATTGGGGGCTAGGAGGTACTGCAGAGAAGGGTCCAGCTTAAGCAAAGGCTGTGGGTGGTGGGTGAAGAACACCCCACAACCAAGGTGCTGAGGGTCCTTCCTGCACATCAGCGAGTGAGCAAGGCAGAGCCCCACACTCCCCAACACCCTCCGGAGCAGGGCCAAGCTGTTTGGATCAGGGGTACCTGCCTGGCACAGCCACATGTAAGTGCTGTCACTTCCCAGGGATGGAATAGCACCTGTGAAGTTGTCTGGAGGACGACTGTTAATGAATCTGGTTTCACGTGGCTGAGCTCTTAAGCATTTAACAGCAGGGCCAAGTGGTCCTGGGACTCCCTCAGAGTTCATGACATCAAAACTCCATCTCCTTTGATTGGAATACACTTGATCTTCTTCAGAAGTTCTCTTTAGACGGAGCATCTAGGGCACACAAGACTTTCCACATCAGTCAGCAATATGCTGACATGAAGGAGGACCTGAGCTCAGTCACATGAAATACTAATCTGATGACTCAGGAGGGTCTGTTCACTGCACAGACTTTTTTACTGGCACTACTGACAGGCTGGTTCCTGTGCCAGGTGGGAGCGTAAGGAGAGGAGTGGAGCCCAGTCCCTGCTCTGGTGTGCCTTAGTCTAGAAAATGGGACGGAAGTGGAGACCCATCAGTATGTTTTCATAAGTCCCTTCTGGAAAACTGAGACAGAAAAGAAGAGAGGAAAGGAGGGATATGTCTACAACATAGATCCAGGATCTAACCCCCTTTCCCCACCTCCCCACTGACCTGAACCCCATCATCTCTGGCCTAGATTATCGCAGTCGTGTCCTGAGCACAATAGGCCTGCTCCTAGCTGCCACAGGGTCTTTGTACTTGCTGTTCCGTTTGCCCTTCCAGAAGCATCCTCGTGTTTCAACTCCTTCAAGTCTTTGCTCAAATTTCCCTTCCCAGTTAGGTTTTCCCCACCCACTCAAAATTCACAGCAATGCCCCTCTCCACCAGTTCACAAAGATTTCATTAGGTAGAATACAGGGAGGTTTTGCTCACTAGCTCCTCACAGTCCTCTGTCTTAGGGAACTCAGGTCAAGTTTCCCATTGGCCTTGACCAGAGGATATTTCCATGTCCCAACAGAAGTACACTCAGGAGTGGCCTCTCTGCCAACCATCGGCCAGTATACTGGGATTGAGCCTGGATCCTTCAACTTGCTTACCCCAGAGCTCATCCTCTTCCCTCCTAGGGAAATTCTGACAGATCTTGGGCAGTCTTTCTCCCCGTCTTGACCAACAAGTCAAGACCACCCCAGGAGATGGACCCCCTAGGAGTCTGACCTGGCTCGGTTCAGGCTCCCGACCATGGTATCCAGGATGTGGACATTTTCTCTGGCCTGTTGTGGCAGGACTGGGTAGCTGGTCACCAGGCTTGCTTTCTCCTCTTCCTGGGCATCTGTCTAGACTACATCCCCCAGTTCTTTTGCCATCATAGGTGGCCAGTGGCGTGTGAGCAGAAGTGATGTCTCACCTCTGGGCTGAGGACAATGGTAAGAAGTAGATGTGCCTCATCCACCCTCTCTTTCCCTTTCTGCCCTGACCTCAGGGCCTAGGAGACACAGAGCCACAGGATGGAAGGAGCCGGGGTTCTGGTATCTCCACTAAGAGGAAGGCTGCCTGCCAATCAAAGCACCCATGTTGGACTTTATGTGAATGAAAAATAAACTGTGTATAACAGCCTACTTTTGAGGAATTGGCTACTATGCGAATTTGGTGTTTAACTTCGTCCTCCTCTAAGGACCCTGAACTTGCCCTCACTTCAACTCTCCTCTGCCCTCTCCCACAATTGCCTTTCTCACCTAAAGATCTCTGTTCCCATTTCAGGCCTCCAATGATGACTGAGAAGCTCATGAATGAATAATCTCTATTCTTGGGATCTGGGAGCTGATGTTAAAGGCAGAGAGGGAAGGCTCTTCCCAACACCTTCCTAGAATCCTGGTTCCAACAGTATGTGACTTCAGGCAAGACTCCACCCTCACAGAGACTCAGCTTACTTATCTGTAAAATGGGGACAAAGCATCTGTCCATGCCACCTCACAGAGGAAAGGACAAGGGAGGGAGGCCTTGATATGCAGGAGAAGCTACTCTGAGCTGGACCCTCTACACACAGTATCTTGCTTGTATCACTTATCTCAGATGAGGAAATGGAGGCATTCAGTGGTTTAAAAGTAACCTGCCCAAGTTCACCCAATTAGTAGGTGGCTGCCCTCACCCCTGACTTGATCCTCCTCATCTTCTCTCCCTCCCCAAATGGCACTACCCCCACCCAGGTGCTGAATCAAGAAACCCCAGGTCATCCCTGACTCCTCCCTTTTCCTCACCTCCCACATTCAATCTTGCACTAAAGCCCAGTTGGTTTGCTTTACTAAAGAGCTCTCCAATCTATCCCTTCCTTCCACCTCTATTACTGCCACACTGGTCCAAGCCCCTAGCATGTCTCTCTTGGATTTTTGCAATAGCCCTTGTTGCTCTGCACACAGCTTTTCCTCCACTCCACCACACCCACCACACCCACCACACAGCAGCCCAGCAGCCAGAGTTATCTTTCAGAAACGCAAACCTGACCATGCCAGCTCCCAGTTTAAGACAGCCCAATGGCTTCCCACTGCTCTTATGACAGCCTTGCCTTCACCAGCCCAGCCTGTGAAACCCAGCCTCTTTTTGAACTCCATTCCCCTTGACCTTCCCTCTCCACTCCAGTCAGGTGGCCCCCCTAGCGGCAGCACCCTTAGTGCATATTGTTCCTTCTGCATGGAACACCCTTCTTTCCTCTCTTCACCTGGTTGGCTCCTGATCATCCTTCATATCTTAGGTGTGGTGTCGCTGCTTCAAAGAACCTTTCCTTGACCCCTTTGACTAGGTGACATCCCTCTGTAGCACTCATCACTGTTACAATTTTATGTTTATTTGAGTTATTATTTGATAAATGTGCATCTCCCTTACATGACTATAAGCTTCATAAGGACAGGAACTGCGTCCATTTTACTCACCACTGAAACCCCATTTCTAATATAGTGTTCAGCACATCCAAAGAAACCAATTCCATTGCCATCGAGTCGATTCTGACTCATAGCAACTCTACAGGATAGAGTAGAACTGCCCCATAGGGTTTCCAATTCACTGAAGCAGATCACCACATCTTGCTCCTGTGGAGCTGCTGGTGGGTTTGAATCGCCCACCTTTCAGTTAGCAGCAGAGCACTTAACCACTGTGCCACCAGGGCTCCTGTCTAACACATAGTAGTACTTAAATATTGGTTGAATGAAAGAATCAGTGAGATCTAGAATTTAAATCCAAGTCTGCATGACTTCTTATTCATTAATTGCTGTGGGGAATCACAGCAAACAATAGATGAGACCAAGGCTTAATGAGTATCCTGGACCATTGTAAGGGATTGGCAGCAGAGCTCACACTGTGATTTGCTATTCACTCATTCTGTACATATTTATTGCATACCTATTAGAAGTGTTCCAGTTATCTACTGCTGTGTAACAAACCACCCCAAAACTTAGTGGCTTAAAACAACAATACTTTATCATTTCTCACCATTTTGTGAGTGTGGGCAGGGCTCTGCTGGGTGGTTCTTCTGCTCCAGATGGCATCGGCTAGGGTCACTCATTCAGCTAGGTTGGGCTGGAAAGTCCAAGAGTGCTTCACTCAAATATGTAGTCTCTCAACTCTCACCACATGCTGTCTTGTCATTCGCTAGTCTACCCAAGCTTCTTTACAGCTTGGTGGCCAACTTCCCCAAGAGCATTCCAAAAGGAAAGTCTCAGGGGGATAAACAAGTGCTGACAGGGTCTTTGCTTGCATCACGCTTGCTAAAGTCACACTGGCTAAAGCAATTCACATGAGCAAGCCCATGTGTGGGAGAGGACTGTACAAGCTCATGAATATCAGGAGACATGGTTCATTGAGGGCCACCAATGGAACAGTCCACCCTAACATATAAGGGAACAACATTCCTGACTCTTGTCCAATGCTGTATTTCCACAGCCCACAGAATTTCTGTGGACCACAGAATCACATCATTCATTCATCCATAGAGCTCCAGTATGAATTTCTAGCATCTTAGGATAGAGCACCCCATTTTGTAAAGCACATTATAGTATGATAAGTGCATTCACGTGTTTATCATTTTCATACATATATTGTTTTCAAAATAAAATTTAAAAGAAAAATATTGGTAGTTTTGTTTGTTTTTGGGAGAATACCTTATTACATTCCATGATATGCTAATGTTCCTCAGAAGACAGTTTAGGAAATGCTGGCCTGGTGACTCACAGTAGGAATTTAAAGCTTGGTGGAGAAGGCTACAGATGCAGGTGTCCCACGTTGGATCACACAGCTTGTCCCCGAGAGTTGGACGGCCCTGGCTTTCTGTGGGATCATGCATTTCCCTTGTCTCTGTGGCCATGAGTGGTGGTCAGGGAGCATCACTCCTACACCACCTGGGTTGTGGCTGCGACGGCACATGTGAGTTGAGCCCAGTACACCATGCTGTGTCACCCTGAGCCATTTCTGTCACCTGGCACCACAGGATACCACATGTTCCACACACTGAGTCATGCCCATCCCACCACACACTTCCACATCTCACCCCACTGCACAATGTTTGAGAATAGCAGGAGATAGTTTTCAAGAGCTTAAAGGTTTGCTCCCAATGTCCCATCTCTGAAGCACTTTGTAGAAAGGCTCCCAGCCTCAGCTGCCTCCAGGAGCTCACTCAGCAAGCAGAGCCACAGCAGACTCGGGGTTTCCATGTGTTTATTTCTGAAGGGTCCCTGTGAAGTCAGGGGTTGGGGCTGGGATGCCTTTGGGGCAGGTGGGGGCAGGAGAAGGACACCAACCCTGACCTGTGGCCCAGCTAACATCCACTACAGGCAGGACGCAGGTGGAGAACAGTGAACAAGGCCAGCAGCCAGACGTAAGTCTGCTTCACATGCCAAATGGGCTTCTTTTCGTTTCTCTGACTCTTGATTTTATATATATATATTTCCTTTACAACCTCAGAGGCAACTTGCCTCTGCAGGTTCCCCTCAAAGAACAATCCCCTGAGATTAAATCTGTTTCAGTTGTGTTTTGAAAAGACAAAAAAAAAAAGAGGAAATTGGATCCTGGTTCTGGGTGGGAGGAGGAGTGAAGGGAGAGGAAGTTCAGGAAGGAGGCAAAAGGCATAGACTTCCAGAAACTTCCTCATAGTTTCCTCCCCCATACATCCCATCCTGTGCACTCCTACCCTCCAGGACAAAACCCAGAGTTGGTTTGGACACAGCCATCCTTCCCCTTCACTCCAAAGGTGTTCTCTGCTCCTCTCAGGACCTGAGCTCGGGTCTCACTGGCCACCAGTCCTGCCTGAGGCCCTTCCCTCAGGACCTTCTCTCCAGAACACCCAGACTCCAGGCCTCAGTGCCCCCAGGCTGGCTGCTCAGGAAGGACAGAGTCTGATTATATACTCAGCATTGGATGGGAGGGGCCTCAAAGAGCAATGCTTAACGCAAAGACCACAGTGCCAAGTCAGAAAGTACAAGGGGAAGCATATTTGGGGTCTTCCTGGGGTCTGTGCCATCACACACCATGTGGGCAGACATCGAGTCCATCTACACACTGATCCATCCCTCAGGTCACCCATCACATTCCCATCTGATTTATTCCCATTCCCATGTCTAAAGACTCTAATCTTAGTCCCTTTGTAGAGTTCTGCTCTAAAGCAGGTGACCTTGACCAGGGATCCACGGATCCCGCCACCCAAGATTCCAGAGCTCCGAGCGATAACCCTAATCCCACCACTCTTGGTCCACTGAGTTAGACCATGTGAACCTACTAGGCAGAGGCTGTGGGTCTCAGAGCTTGTCACCCTCATCACTTCTGGCCCAAGGCTCACCCCAGGAAACACTCAATGGGAACAAACAGACTTGGGTTGGACTGAGTTGGCTGTCCTGGGGTGGAGACTGGGTCGGAGCCTCTCCGATTCTCCACCAGCCCCCAGCCCACAGACTCTGAAGTGGAGTTGCCAGACTTAGCAAATTAAAATACAGGATGCCCAGTTAAATTTGAATTTCAGATCAACAATGAATAATGTTTAAGTATAAATATGTCCGTGGAAAAATTATTCATCGTTTATTGGGAAACCTACCCTCAAGGAGGCTGTTTCCAAAGAAGTCCCCGCCTGGGACCAGCTGAAGTCTCTGCCCAAGCCCTGGTTCTCTGCAGAGACTTTAACCTCTGCCTGAGGTCCCACCCTGGGGAGGCTGTAGAGCGAGGAAGACTCCTGACAGTAGCCCACAGCCCATGCGGCGTCCAACCTCAAGCCATTCTCCAACACTGGCTAGATCCCAGCCCCTCCTCTGTAAAATGAGAGAATTAGCCCAGAGTGGAACTCTAAACTCCCTCCTGGCTCAGAGTCATATTAACAAGTAATACATACTCTGGGAAAGAAAAACTTTTATCCTCAGCTTGCATGAAAAGGACGTTTCAAAATCTAACATGGCCTCCAAACCCAAGCCTTCTTAGGCAGCAAGCCTGTGGTGTCTCCATTCAGCTCAGCCCCCAGAGCACCTCACCTAGATGAAGGCTTCCACAGATCAACCTACAATAACACCAGTAGAAAGAACCCAAAGGCCAGGTACCCACAAAAACACACACAGAAGCAAAGGCAGAGAGTCTTACAAACGCATTCAGGGAACAACAACAAAAAAAACCAAACTCGCTGATTCCAGTTCA
Organism: Dugong dugon; assembly: GCA_030035585.1. Classification (NCBI taxonomy): domain Eukaryota; kingdom Metazoa; phylum Chordata; class Mammalia; order Sirenia; family Dugongidae; genus Dugong; species Dugong dugon. The sequence continues at coordinate 56,897,608 of CM057480.1, forward strand.
TGGTGACCCCATGTTTTACACAGTAGACCTGCTCCATAGGGTTTTCATGGCTGTGACTTTAACAGAAGCTGATCACCAGGCCTTTCTTCTGTGGCACCACTGGGTGGGTTCAAACCACCAACCTTTCAGTTAGTATTCGAACGCAAACCATTTGCACCATCCAGCGACCTCTTTCAGGGAACAGTGAGGCAGAAAAACCCAGAGGGGGCAGACAAACAGAGAAACCCTGATACACGGGGCAGAGAGAGAAGCGAGCTTCCTTAGCACACACCCAGCACACAAGCTGAGGCACACACACCCACACTCAGAGCACGCACTACATGCCACACGCATGCACACACCCATACAGAGCACAAACCACACTCGCGCACCCTCACACACTCATCACACATACTCTTACACACACATTCCCCTGAAGGTAACAGCGGCCAGCCCATCTCAGCTGCATCCCCAGCCACCCCACATCTGTGGTTCTCAACCTGACCCACAAATGTCCAAGGTGTTTCTGGGGCTAACACATCTCCCCCACTGTGCCTCCTCAAGCTGCTAAGAAAAAGTGAGAGGGCTCCCAAAGGCCTTTGCTTTTCACATCTGGCTGAAGAAATAGATTCCTAAAAGCATGATTCTGGAAAACAAGATGTTACCCCCAAGTGACGATGATAATAATAATAACAACCACAATTGCCAGCATTTATTGAGCGCCAGCTATGTACCAGGAACCATGCTAAGTGCTTTACATACAATACCTCACTCAGCTCTCACAACAAACTATAAGGTAAGAACTGTTATTATTCCCATTTATCGAACAGTGTTCTGTTGCTATCCATAAGATTTTCATTGGCGAATTTTTGAAAGTAGACTGCCAGGCCTTTCTTCCTCGTCCCTTTTACAGATGAGGAACCTGCAGCTCAGAGAAGTTGAATAAATAATAAATATCTCAGTAGAGATTTCAGCATCTCACCCCAGGACTGTCTAACTCCAAAACGTACCCTTATGCACAAGGCCACAGAGTAAGATCCACAGATGTTCCAGCTCAGTCTCCATACGGCATGTATACACCTACATATGCACACACATGAGCACACATCACATACCCCACCATGCAGGAGGAGCTGCTTGGGCAATGTTCCATCCTGGGAAAGTGTTGAAAGGCCTGACTGGCAGGGAGGTTTCAAGCTAGTTCTGCCTCCCTCTTGTTTGCCACAAAGACCAGTCTTTGTCCCAGTCAGGTTTGGACACTGGGCAGAGATCACCCTCCCAAGGCAGGCCTCTGAGCTCTGGGGAGGCGTTTGCTTAGGAATTCTTAGTTCTCTAGTGCTGCTGTAACAGAAATGCCACAAGTGGATGTCTTTAACAAACAGAAATTTATTTTCTCACAGTTGAGGCTAGAAGTCCAAATTCAGAGCACCGGCTCTAGGGGAAGGCTTTCTGTCAGCTCTGGAGCGAGGTCCTTGTCTCTTCAGCTTCTGCTTCCTGATCCCTTGGACATCTCCATGCGACTTGGCGTCAATCTTCTCCCCGCCTGTGCTCCTACTTCCTTTGCTTGCTTGTTTAATCTCTTTTATATCTCAAAAGAGATTGATTCAAGACATACCCTACAGTAATCCTGTCTCATAACCAAGATAGCCATTCCCAAATGGGATCATAACCATAGATATAGGGGTTAGGATTTACAACACATATTTTTGGGGGGCACAGTTCAATCCATAACAGACCCCTAGCTAACCAGAGGCCCTGGGCTCCTCTAGGTTGAGTGGGCTGAGAGGGCCTCCCCGGGCTCACTTCCCCTGCCTCCCTCCTGCACCATCTCCAGGCCCCGCACAGTGAAGAACTCTTCGCAAGAGGCGAGAGCTAACTCATTCAGCTGCCCAGAGCCTGGGTCACCCAAGCCCATTCAGGGAGGAGGCAGAGAAGGGCACTGAGAAGCTCAGAGAAAGGCTTAGAGAGGGCTGTTGTGGGGTGGCCAGCCTCTGAGGCCTTTTTTTTTTTTTTTTTTTTTGGTGAAAATATACACAACAAAACAAACACCCATTCAACAATTTTTACCGTACAATTCATTGACAATGGTTACTTACTTCCCATTGTATCGGTAATCTCTGCATCTCTCACCTATTGCTTCACCATCCTTAACTTAGATTGTCTGCCCTTTAAAGCCCTCATCTATGCTTTAGAGTTACTGTTGTCATTTTGATCTCAAATAGGTAATTCTTTAAAAGGGCTCAATGCACAAGGTAAACATTCCTTATTTATTGTGCTAAACTGTTGTTTAGCTTAAAGATGACTTCATGGGATAGTTTCTATTCAAGGTTTAAAAGTTGTTTCCAAAAAAACGTTGTTTCCAGGCAATAGAGTTGGGGTCCTCCAGTCTCAACGTATCTCTAGTTTCCAATAAGAATTTGAAGTTCCATTTCACAATTTTCTTCCTTTTGATCAAGATCCATCTATTGGGTCCCTGATCAAAACATTCAGTAATGGTAGCCGGGCATCATCCATTTCTTCTAGTCTCATGGCAAGGGAGATAGTAGTTCATGGAGGCAATTAGACCTGAGACCATTTCCTTCTCTGATTCCTGGGTCTCCTTCTTCCTCTGTTGCTCCAGGCAACTAGAGATCAGCTGTTGTAGTGTGGATGTTTTAAGACCCCTGGGCGTTACTCACTGAACTAGGAGGTAGAGCAGAAACTCTTAAACGATATTAGGCCTAGTTGACTGGATAGACTCAGAAAACCATCACCTTAAACCTTTGAACCAAGAAAACTAATCCCATGAGGTGTCTATTGGTACTTAGGTAGTATCAACAGCTGCAACCTTGTTTTTTTTGCTGCTGTTTTTGTTGTAAAATTAAATATAACATTCAATCTGTCACTCTCTCTCCCCTTTTTTTGCTGGTATACAGCTCAGTGATATCAGTTACACTAGTCGAATTGTGTAACCATTATCCTTAGTGGATGCCAATTTTCCCATCACCACAAACATTCAGCATTTCTCAAAGAATGATTACCCCTCTCCCTCATCCCTCCCATTCCTGGTAACCACTAGTAACCACTGGTTTTTATATATTTACTTATCCTTGTCGTTTCACATAAGTGAGACCATACAATATTTGTCCTTTTGTGATTGACGTATTCATACAGCATAAGTAATATTCCATGAGGAATATTCAGCTGAGTCATACCCGTGGTATGTATGTAGCACATTTTGTCTATCCATTCATCTGCCGAAGGGTACTTGGGTTGTCTTCATATTTTTGCTATCAAATACAACAACAAATGCAGGAGCAAGCAACAGAAGACGAATAGATAGTTGGGACCTCATAAAAATATACTTGTGTTCATCAAAAGACTTTATCAAAAGAGTAAAAAGACACCCTATAGACTGGGAAAAAATCTTTGGGAACCACATATCCGATAAGGATCTAATATCCAAAATATATGTAAAACTTCTACAACTTAATAACAAAAAGACAAATGAGCCAATTAAACACTGGTCAAAGGACATGAACAGACCCTTTACTAAAGAGGATACTGAAGCGGCCAACGAGTACATGAAAAGATGCTTAGTGTCATTAGCCATTCAAAAAAAACCCCGCTGCCATCCAGTCAATTTCAACTCATAGTGAATCTATAGGACAGAGTAGAACTGCCCCATAGGGTTTCCAAGATTGTACTCTTTATGGAAGCAGATTCTCCCCTGGAGTGGCTGGTAGGTTCAAACTGCGGATCTTTTGGTTAGTGGTCGAGTGCTTAACCACTGTGCCACCAAGGCTCCTTTCATTACCCATTACAACCAAAAACAAAAACAAACCCGCTGAGTCAATTCCAACTCATAGCGACCCTATAGGACAGAGCAGAACTGCCCTATAGGGTTTCCAAGGAGTGGCTGGTAGATTTGAACTTCCGACCTTTTTGTTAGCAGCCGTGGCACTTAACCACTATGCCACCGGGGCTCCCATTGGCCATTAGAGAGATTCAGATCAAAACTATAATGAGAATGCTCCTTTCAGCAGCACATATACTGAAATTGGAGCGATACAGAGAAGATTAGCATGGCCCCTGCGCAAGAATGACACGCAAATTTGTGAAGCGTTCCATATTTTTTTTAAACTTTCACTTAAACTACAACAATAAATAAACAAAAACACTACAATGAGATACCACCTACCCCTTCTAGACTGGTAATGATCAAGAAAACAGAAAATAACTAATGTTGGCCAGGATTTGGGGAGAGCGGAACACTTTTCCACTGCTGGTAGGAATATAAAATGGTACAACCGTTGTGGCAAACAGTATGGCAATTTCTCAAAAAATTAGAAATAGAGCTACCATATGATCCAGCTATCCCACTCCTGTTGTTGTTGGATGCCATCAAGTCTATTCCGACTCATGGCTACCCCATGTGACAGAGTAGAACTGCTCCACAGGTTTTTTTAAAATTTTTATTGTACTTTAGATGAAGGTTTGCAGAGCAAACTAGTTTTTCATTAAACAATTAATACACACATTGTTTTGTGACTTTGGTTGCCAACCCCACAACATGTCAACACTCTCCCCTTCTCAACCTTGGGTTCCCCATTACTAGCTTTCTTGTCTCCTCCTGCCTTCTCATTCTTGCCCCTAGGCTGTTGTGCCCATTTAGTCTCATTTTGTTTTATGGGCCTGTGTAATCTTTGGCTAAAGGGTGAACCTCAGGAGTGACTTCATTACTGAGCTAACAGGGTGTCTGGGGGCCATACTCTCGGGATTTCTCCAGTCTCTGTCAGACCAGTAAATCTGATCGTTTTTTTTGTTTTTTTTTTTGTTTTTTTTTTTTTGTGAGCTAGAATTTTGTTCTACATTTTCCTCCAGCTCTGTCCAGGGCCATCTATTGTGATCTTGGTCAGAGCAGTCGGTGGTGGTAGCCGGGCACCATCTAGTTGTGCTGGACTGAGTCTGGGAGAGGCTGTGGCAATTGTGGTCAATTAGTTCTTTGGACTAATCTTTCCCTTGTGTCTTTGGTTTTCTTCATTCTCCTTTGTGCCTGACGGGGTGAGACCAGTGGAGTATCTTAGAGGGCCGCTCACAAGCTTTTAAGACCCTAGACACTACTCACCAAAGTAGAGTGTAGAACGTTGCTTTATAAACTACTGTTATGCCAATTGAGCTAGACGTTCCCTGAGACCATTGTCCCCACAGCCCTCAGCCCAGTAGTTTGGTCCCTCAAAGAGTTTGGATGTATCCATGGAGCTTCCATGACCTTGCCTTGGACAAACTGTGCTGGCTTCCCCAGTATTGTGTACTGTCTTACCCCCATAGAGTTTTCTTGACTGCAATCTTTAAGGAAGCAGATTGCCAGATTTTTCTCCAATGGAGCCGCTGGGTGGGTTCAAACCACCAATCTTTCAATTAGCAGCCTAGCGCTTAACCATTGTGCAACTACAGCTCCTTTGGTATATACCCTAGGGATCTAAAAGTAGGGACACAAACAGATGTGTGTACACTGATGTTCATCGCAGCACTACTCACAATAGCAAAAACATGGAAACAACCTCTGGGGTATTTTTCACCCAGCCAAAGTGAGGGGAAAGGAACAGCCTTCAGGGCCTCCACCTCTGCACTAGGAGCCTGGCCAGGAGCTGGTCCCAGCTGAAGGCTCTTTATGCCTCCCACCCAGGGGACATGGAGGCAGCTTTGATGGAACCTATCAAAGTATTCTTGCTCTTAGAACTATTTCCCGGGAGGGCAATACATAGCCACAATAGCCCCCACATCTGTTTAAGGGGCTGAAGGCCAGTACTTGGCCCTCAGCCCTGCTGGAGGGATGCATTGAAGGCACTGTCGAAAAACAAGGGTCCAGGAATTGATGAATACCAATTGAAATGTGTTATGGATTGAATTCTGTCCTCCAAAAATGTGTGTCAACTTGGCTAGGCCATGATTCCCAGTATTGTGTGATTGTCCACCATTTTGTTATCTGATATGATTTTCCTATGTGTTGTAAATCCTACCTCTATGATGTTAATGAGGCAGGATTAGAGGTAGTTATGTTAATGAGGCAGAACTCAATCTGTAACATTAGAGTATATCTTGAGCCAATCTCTTTCGAGATATAAAACAGAGAATCAAGCAGAGAGACAGAGGGACCTCCTACCACCAAGAATGAAGAACAGGAAGGGAGCACATCCTTTGGTCCCGGAGTCCATGTGCTGAGAAACTCCTAGTCCCACCCAAGAGAAGACTGATGACAAGGACCTTCCCCCAGAACCAACAGAGAGAAAGCCTTCCCCAGGAGCTGGCTCCTTAAATTTGAACTTCTAGCCTCTAGACTGTGAGAGAATAAATTTCTGTTTGTTAAAGCCATCCACTTATGGTATTTCTGTTATAGCAGCACTGGATAATTAAGACAAGATGTTTCAACAGATGGATGCAATGCTAGAAGTGCTCATTCACCTATGCCAAGAAATTTGGAAGACAGCTACCTGGCCAACTGACTGGAAAAGATCCATATTTATACCCATTCCAAAGAAAGGTGATCCAACAGAATTTGGAAATTATCGAACAATATCATTAATATCACACACAAGTAAAATTTTGCTGAAGATCATTCAAAAACAGCTGCAGCAGTACATCAACAGGGAACAGCCAGAAATTCAAGCTGGATTCAAAAGAGGACGTAGAATGAGGGATATCATTGCTGATATCAGATGGATCTTGGCTGAAAGCAGAGAATACCTGAAGGACGTTTACCTATGTTTTATTGACTATGCAAAGGCATTCAACTGTGTGGATCATAAATAAATTATGAATAACATTACAAATGATGGGAATTCCAGAACACTTAATTGTACTCATGAAGAACCTGGACATAGATCAAGAGGTAATTCGAACAGAACAAGGAGATACAGCACGTTTTAACATCAGGAAAGGTATGTGTCGAGGTTGTACCCTTTCACCATACTTACTCAACCTGTATGTTGTGTAAATAATCTGAGAGGCTGTACTATATGAAGAAGAATGGAGCATCAGGATTGGAAGAAAACTCATTAACAACCTTCGATATACAGATGACACAACCTTGCTTGCTGAAATTGAAGAGAACTTGAAGCACTTACTGATGAAGATCAAAGACTACAGCCTTCAGTATGGATTACATCTCAGCATAAAGAAAACAAAAATCCTCACAACTGGACCAATAAGCAACGTCATGATAATTGGAAAAAATATTGAAGTTGTCAAGGATTTCATTTTACTTGCATCCACAATCAACACCCATGGAAGCAGCAGTCAAGAAATCAAGTAAGATTGCCATTTGGAATGTGCTGCTGAACGTGCAATCAGATTTAAAGAGGCTTCTTCTGTTAATTCACAGCTCATTGTGCCTCTTGTTTCAGAGGGAAGAAAAGCTGAGCTGATAGTCCAAATGGACACAATACTGAATTACAGTTTGGAAGATACTAAAGATCACTATAGGTTACTGGGATGCGATGAATTGTCTTCGGTTGAACAAATCCTGGCAAAATTTAAGATCAAAGCCCTGGAACATCACCCTGAGAAGCATCCTGAAAACTCCAAAGCTGTGGAGACTTTCCAGAAACTGCAGAAAGCAAAGGAGGTTCTGACCAATGAAGAGAGTTGAGCCTGCTATGGCCACTGACAAAGGAGCCAGATGATGATGTCCTTCCAGCAGTGGGGAGCTTTGAGTGACTCAGTGAAAACGTCAATGCATTGGCTGTCAGAGTTCTGATGCTGGAATAATCTGACCAGACTCATACCAACAAGATTGAAAACAAGGACTGGAACAAGCAAAAAGAAATAAACAGAGGAGATGGGTCTAACCACAGAGAAAACAGAGCAAAAAGAATCCAAGTCCCTGGAAAAGTCATTCTCCCCACAAATCCAGATTCTCCAGGTTTTTCAGATGTAAACTGTCGGCACCTTCATTTCCTCTGGTCTGGAGATGCTCCCTCAGAACTCCTGAGGAAGTTTAGAAACTATGAGGTATGAAAAATGTCCCTGCCCCATGGAAGAGGGAGAGAGCAGACCATCCTCTAGGCTGACAACATGCAGTCTTTGTTCATACCTAAAAATTTCATGTTTATATATCCTGTTTGTGCATTGCTGAGTGCCAATTGATTCCTCCATTCATGAAACTGTTCTCACAATGTATTTTTTAAGTAAGAAAACTTTCAGAAGAATAGTTTCTTTCAATATTTGGGTATACTAAGACTCTTAGATCCAGAGTAGATTGTATTATATGCATTTTCCCATGAATGTTATTTATAGAAACCGATTTAAACATTGATCTCTGTATTTAAATATTTCATTGATATATCATAATCTCTATTAATGCTGGATGTACAAGAAATATTTTCTCTTGACTTAAAATGAAAATGTGAAATTATTTGTCTAAATCCCATGAAGTGAAATAAATAATTTCTTCCAAGTTCATAATGAGTTTATAATTCAATTATATTTTTAAACTATTTAAATAGGTATTTCTACCTTAACTTTAATTATTGTGAATTTAAAAGGTTATGATTTATTTGAGGAAGTAATGTACTTTGCAATTTTTTTTGTTATATAAGCAAATGATAAATCTATAAATTATGTCCTAGCTATGAAAATGGAACTGTTAGGAACATGTTCTCTTTAGATTGGAATTCTTGGTGGTCATATGTATTCTATGGTTATTTTTTATTTTGTAAACAAGTCAATGAAAAGCCAAGATGAAAGATTTTAGAACAAGGTTTCCCTAGATCAGGACAGAGTTTTCACTGGTCCTTGGCAAAATGCAAAAAATATGAATATAGCAAGTTCTTGGGAAAGCTGTGGAGTCCTTGTGTGGTGCAAATAGTTAATGACTTCAGCTACCAATGGAAAGGTTGGAGGTTCAAGTCCACCCAGAGGTGCCTTGGAAGAAAGGTCTGGTGATCTACTTCTAAAAAATCAGCCACTGAAAATCCTGTGGAGCACAGTTCTGCTCCAACACACATGAGCGACTCATGCTCACCAGGAGTTGAAATTGATTTGATGGCAACTAGTTCGTGCGAGAGCTCCAAAATTGGAGCACTTAACTCTGCCAAAGTGACGGGCCTGGGTCTAAGCCCCAACTCCGTTTTAACGTTTGCCTACTCCTCAGCCAGCTGTTAACTTTGAGCAGACTTAATCTTGCAACTGAGATGCTTCTTCTCTCTCAGTAAGCTAAGGATGTGGAAACAATGTCTGCAAAGGGAAGGTCTTGATGCAAGCCTCTTATCAGAAATCGCCTACACAAGCAACTCCCTGGGAATGTTTGCTAGGGATGCTATCTTCGCAGAATGTTCTCAGAAAGGAATGTTACGACTATAAATTCCTTTAGTCAGAGACTTCTGCAATTATCTAAAGTAACCAGTCTAAGAAGCCCCCATATACACTTTGAACCAATCCCTATTGATTCCCCACTTCAAGTTTTCCTGCCTCCTGCCTCCTGCCTCCTTACATCACCGAGCACCAATCAGAAATTTTGCATTGTTAATTCCTGCCTTAAGCATATAAATACATCTTTGTAACCTCACCATCTTGGAGCGTTCTAGTTTTATTTTGTGAGCGGAACATTTTCCCCAGTTTGAACTGTATTGAACCTTCAATAAATCTCTTTGCTTTAAAAAAGAGAAAGAAAAATCAAACGACCTATTGCATTAGGCAAATCTGCTGCAAAAAAAAAAAAACTATTTAAAGAGTTAAAAAGCAAGGATGTCATTTTGAGTCACTATGAGACTAAGGTGCACCTGACCCAAACCATGGCATTTTCAATCACCTCATATGCGTGTGAAAGCTGGACAATGAGTAAGGAAGACCAAAGAAGAACTGATACATTTGAATTATGGTGTTGGCAAAGAATATTGACTATACCATGGACTGCCAGAAGAACAAAGACATCTGTCTTGAAAGAAGTACAAGCAGAATGCTCCTTAGAAGCGAGGATGGCGAGACTTTGTCTTTTGTACTTTGGACATGTTATCAGGAGGGACCAGTCCCTGGAGAAGGATATCATGCTTGGTAAAGTAGAGGGTCAGCCAAAAAGATGAAGTTCCTCAACGAGATGGATTGACACAGCAGCTGCAACAACAGGCTTAAACAAAGCAACAATTGGGAAGATGGTGCAGGACCGGGCAGCATTTCGTTCTGCTGTACCTAGGGCTGCTATGAGTCGGAACCAACACCACAGCACCTAACCACAAAAACGAGCTGATACCAAGCCACTCCCTGCTCCCAAAGCGTTCCCCACCCAGAGCCCACTTCCTCACCAGCTCTCTAGACAAGCCCCGACTCCTCCTTCTGTAGCTCAGGTGTGCCTCCCCCCACACAAGATACAACCGGCCCAGACAGGGAGAGTGTGGGAAGGATTATAAAGGGCACATGGAGGGGAAGCTGGTGCCTGGCCTGAGGCCCTGCCTTGTATCCTTCTGTGGAATAAAGGATTCTCCCACAGGAGTCATTGCCCATTTTTTGGCCAGTATATCAATACCCGATCTATGGATTCATTTAAATCAGGGTTTCTCAACCTCGCCACTAGTGACACTTTAGGTTGAATAATTCTTTGTGGGGGCTGTCCTGTGCATTATGATGTTTGGCAGCATCCCTGGCCTCAGCTCGCTAGATGCCAGTAGCCCCTACTCCCCTGGGGACAAAATTGCTCTCAATTGAGAACCACTGATTTAGATTGACTTAAATGAGCATGTATGGATTGCCCCCTGCATCTTGCCAGAGGGCACAGGGAAGGAAGTAACATAGGTCTTCCCTCCTGAGGTCTAGAGCTTCTGTGGGACAGACAAGATAATAAATGTACACAGGACAAGGCAGTGAGTACTGGGAAATTCTGCAGAAGTATGAAGCTGGGAAAATCACCATGGCTGTGGTCCATCCGGGAAGCCTTCCTGGAAGAGAAGGAGGAATTTGATCTGGGCCTTATACTGGCCATTGGAGGAGAAGGCAGTTTGAGAGTAAAGCCTCAAAGACAGTGAGTAGAGCCCAGGGTGGGGGACAAGTGGGAGATTTTCTAGGGAGGGGATTAGAAGCAGCCCTAGCTGGCTGGATTTTTTTTAATTTTTAAAATTTTATTTTGGTGAACTATATGTAACAAAACATTTCATCCATTTTTACTTGTACAATTCAGTGACATTAAGTACATTCACCATGTTATGCAACAATTAAAAACAAACAAAAGAACCAAACTCATTGCCGTCTAGTCAATACCAACTCATAGTGACCCTGAAGGACAGAGTAGAACTGCCTCATAGGGATTCCAAGGCTGTAAATCTTTATGAAAGCAGACTGCCACATCTTTCTCCCGCGGAGCAGCTGGTAGGTTTGAACTGCCATCCTTTTGGTTAGCAGCCTAGCGATTAACCATGACTCCTTATGCAACAACTACCGCTATTCATTTCCAATTTTTTCATCACCCTTACAAAAACTCTGTACCACTTGGGCAAGTACCCCCACACCCCCCGCCAATTTTCCCTTCCCACTCACCCCAAGTAACCACTAATGAACTTTGGCCTCTATACATTTGCCTATTTTGGATATTTCATATAAGTCGCATCATACAATATTTGTCCTTTTGTGTCTGACACTTCATTGAGCATAATGTTTTCAAGGTTCATCCATGTCATAGCATGTATCAGAAGTTCCTTTGTCTTTATGGCTGAACAATATTTTATTGTATGTATATGCTACATTTTGTTTATCCATTCATCTGTTTATTGATACTTGGGTTATTTCCACCGTTTGGCTATTGTTAATAATGTTGCCATAAACACTGGTATACAAGTATCTGCTTTCGTTCCTGCTTTCAGTTCGTTGGGTACATACCTAGGAGTGGAATTGCTGGGTCATGTGGTAGATCTAAGTTTAACTTTTTGAGGAACCACCAAATTGTTTTCCACAGTGACTGCACCATTTTACATTCCCACCAGCAGTGAATGAGGGTCTGATATCTCCCCATCCTCATCAATCCTTGTTCTTTTCCATTTTTCTGATAACAGCCATCCTAGTGGGGAGAGATGAGGTATCATATCATGGTTTTTATTTGTATTTCTCTAATGACTAATGATGTTCAGCATTTTTTCATGTGCTTGTTGGCCATTTGTATTTCTTCTTTGATGAGATGTCTAATTCAAGTCTTGGCCCATTTTTTTATTAGGTCGTCTTTTTGTTGTTGTAGGAGCCTTTATACATTCTGGATATCAAACTTTATTAGATACATGGCTCCCAAATATTTTCCCCCATTCTGTAGGTTGTCTCTTCACTTTGCTGATAAAGTCCTTTAATGCACAAAAGTGTTTAATTTTGATGAAATCCCATTTATCTGTTTTGTCTTTTGTCACTGGTGCCTTTGGTGTCCTAGCTGGATTTTCATCTGGCTCACGTCTGTTCACCACAACTGCTTCCCTTCCTCCCGGAGTGCATTGTAGACCCCAGGGATCAGGGGAGGCATTGGAGCAGGCGTGCCATGTCTGAGGTCCTGCAAGGTCAGCTAGGGTCTTGTTTCTCTGAATCCCCAGCACCCAACACAGAACAGGGCCAAGGACATGCTGAGAGACTCAAGCTGCCAGTGGTGATGTGGAGAAAGGTCTGATGGCAGGAAGGTGGACCTGGGCTTGGAGGGAGGACCATCTGTCACTGGATGCCACAGTGCTGATGAGGGTGCCCAGCCAGAGGGTGAGCAACGGACTTGACCAGCCCCTCGCTCTGATTTCTCAGGCTCCGCCCTCACCTGGCATCTCCCCACACAGTCCCTGCGGGATTGGGGGTGGGGGAGAAGTGGGAAATATTTCTAATCAAGGGTTTGCTGCTGGGCTTGGAGCAGACTACCCCGGCTTCCTCCCAGGCTGCAGGCATTTCTCTCTGGAAGAGATCCCTTCGGATTCATCGCAGAATGGTGAACCCCATGGCACAGGAAGTTCTTTTCTCAGACAGAAGCCCTGGCTTCCCACACCCAGCCTGGGTTTCCTGAGGCCTGGGTGCACATTCACCCTCAGACTGGGGCTCCCTGAGGGTAGGAGCGACCTTCCCAGGTTACCGTGAGGAAATGCAGGGTGAGGTTGCAGGAAGAGCTGGTGCTGCCCACAGGGAGCTTCTGGGCTGACTTGCCAGCAGGGGGCGCTGTGGACTCAGGCACAGGGCTCAGAGGCTGGAAGGGAGGAGGCTTAACAGGATGTGTAACCTCCCTCCCCAGCCTAGTTTCCCTCCCTAGCCTAGTTTTCCTGACTTGGACACAACAGGGTCTCCACATCCTCACAGATCCCCAGCCTAAACCCACTCTTCTCCCTCACCCCTGGAGGAGTAAGGAAAAAGGATGATTATGCCCATTTTGTAGACGTAGAGACTAAGACCATATAGGTACAAAAAAGAATGGAAGGGGACGCCAGTTCAGCATCTCACTCCCCTTGTGGCTGGAGGCATACTTTGAGGCTAGGCCTTGTGGAGTAAGCCTCTGCAGTCACCGTCAGGGAGAGGAGCCTGGCCAGCCCAACTGCCCCAGGCTGAGGAAAATAATTCTGACAGTGGGCATAGCAACCCTGTGTGGACAGTGCTGGGTCCATTTCCGGCAAATGGGGAGAAGCAGCCTTACCCAAGCCCTGGTTGAGGTGGACAGAGCCAAAAGAGAGCAGAAAGAGGAAAGACTGGGGAGTGTGAACAGGGGCCATGCTGCAAGGCCCAGTGAGAGCAGGTAGAGGCTTTGCCCTGTCTCCCTGAGTAGCCAGTGCTCTGGGCAGAGGTGTCAGCTGCCCGGAGTCACCTATACTTTCTCCCAGGCCGTAGTAATTAACAACATGGATGTCATTTATTGTACTCTGTGGTACTCCAGGCTCTATGCCAAGCACTTTACAGGCTCAATTACCCATCCTGGGAAGTAGGCGTTATTACCACATTTGACAGATGAGGAAAGGTAGACTCATAGAAATTACATAACTTGTCTGAGGTCCCGGCTGGAAAGGGGTAAAGCTGGATACCACCACCTCGGCCTGGTGCTTGCCCACCACGCTCCACCGCCCCTTGGTAGGGCTGGGGATCTGAGTTGGGAGAGGAGGAAGGCCCTGTCTGTGGCCAGGGTCGAGCTGAGGCTACGGCCAGGAAGGCACCACAGAGAGGTAGGTAGGTGTGCACTCAGTGAGGAACGGACAGAGCAGAGCTGGGGCTCTGAGGAAGGAGCGAGCGACTGACCATATATACCCAGTCAGGGAGGCCCTCCTGAAGGAGGAGGATGCTCCCAGTCTGATGAGGAGGGGAAGGGCATTCCCGGCAGCAGGCACACCCTGAGCAAATGTAAGGAAGCAGGGGGGCCCAGCTGGTTCCCAAATGCACATGGTCTGTGTGTGTGCAGCAGGGCTGGGTCATGAGGCTAGAGAAGCAGGCAGGGAGCCACCAGGAGGGGAAGGCACCATGAATCAGCTGTGAGGACGACGGATCAGGAGGGCTCTAGTTCTGCTGGCAAGAGAAGGACAGAGATGAGGACGCCAGGGGGCCAGCAACAGAGAATAGCGCCTGTGGCAATTAGTTTTAAATTGCTGAATGGTCTCTCACAGCTGGTGGTGGAAACTGCCATGGCCAATAGAAACCGGGTGTTAGCGCCCCTCCTCGAGCGGCGCCCAGGGGACGCCCCTACCTCCCATGCCTTAGCAATGCCTCTGTTAAGGCCTAAGCTACTACAGAAACTGGGTGGGGATGGGGAAGAGGGCTGAAGCCTCAAGATACTCAAGTGTTAGAATCCACAAGACGAGATGGCTAATCAGATGTGGTGGAGGAGGGCAGTGGTCAAGAATGACTCAGCCTCTGGCTTGGGTGATGAGGGAGTGTTACCACAAACTAACAGCCAGCATCCAAGTGGAGGAATGGGCTGGTAAGAGAAAGATAGTGACTTAAGTCTGGGATAATTGAGATTGAGGTACACTGTGCAAGTGGAGGTAAACCTTGGGCTCAGGGCTAAGGTTGATAAAGACTCCAACTACAGCCAAAGTCAGACGATACTCTCCAACTGAGGAAACTAGACTAGAATTTGAGCTTCGTATGAGGCCAAGGAGGGAAATACAACACCCACTAGAACTGGCTAGATCACACTGTAGAACCTGGAAAAGGATCCAGGGGTCTGAGCAGACCACAAGCTGAGTTCAGCAGTGGTGCCCGTTACTCCAAAGGTGTGTACCTTGCTAGGAGCACTAATGAGAACTCAACTCAGGGCTTAAAGGGAACCTAACAGATTTGAGACCAGATGTAGTCAGCTGACTTTAAATCACTGAGGTGTGGCCCCCCCCCCTCTGAAGGCTTCCCTAACTCCTGTTTCCTTTCTCTACAGGATCTTGGCCTCTTGACTGGCTGGTGAACATGTGCCCCAAACACTTTCATGTTTATTATCCCAGCACTCCTTAATGGCTCCCCCATCTGATAAGAGGGGAGGTGGAGGCCCAGGGCGACACCCAATGAGACTGTGACATGAGGAGCTGAGGCCAGGCTGGCCCTTCAGGTCTCTGGGGCCCACCTGCTCCTTAACAGGAACGGCATTCCACAACGTTCCAGGAAGCTGAGAGGGGCAGCAAGTGTTGGGGAGCAGAGTGGCGAGGCAGCCCTCTGATGGCTTTCCTGGCCTGGTCGGGGAGGGCTCACCCTGGCGCAGGTACACTATCTGCTCTCAGGATTTGCTTATCAGCCTGATGGAGTGATAGGAGAAGTAATCTCAAAGGTGTTTTGGGTTTGCTCTGTTTTTGTTTGTTTGTTTCGCTTTTCTTCTGAGGAACAATTGGTTTTGGTCAAACAAATAGAGTAAAAGTGATGCTGGTATTTAGGAACTTCCCCCTTCTTGTGACATTTGAGGAGCTGTCTCCTAGGGGTCACAGAGAATGCTGTCTGGGTGGCCCCAAGGATTGGCTCTTTTTCCTGCCCAGCCCAGCTCACCTCTCCTTAGACCATCCATCATCACAGACCGGGGACTGAGCTGGGCCTCTCCAGGGGGGCCTCTCTCCCTCACCCTCTTTTGCTGTCCATGTCACACGTAGGGAGAGGACCGGACTCCTCCCTTCTCTCCTGGCCTGGTTGCCAAGGAGACCGGGGTGAGCTGAAATGGACCAGCACCTATCCCTAGTCACCTCTGTCACCCCTGGACTGACCCTATGGCACCTTCCATGTGCATGGCCAGAGGTTCACACTGATAGGGTGACGAGGTAAGGGGAGGTGAGGAAGTGCTAGGCTGTGGAGGAGAAGGGCTGGCTTTGGCTCCCAGGAGGCTGCCCAGGAGATGGGGGCAGAGGAAGGAGTTGGGGGGCCTCTAAGAGAGCTGGGCCCCAGGGTAGAATGGCTGGGTGGAGAGATGGTCAGCAGGCCAACACTGCCTGAGCCTTCCCAAAGGCCCATCATGGAGGCTCAGAGGAAGCTGTGCCTGCAGACGGCTGGACTTGGGGACTGCACCCAAAGGTTACAGTTGGACACACTGAAGGGCAAGCAGCCTGGTCTCCATGAAGGCCTCCTCCTGAGAGAAGACACCATTGAAACAAGGAGAGCTGGAAAAGTGGGGGAGTCATCCAACACCTGACCCCGGAGAGCATCTCTTGGGAGGTAAATTGAGGGCCCTCTGCAGCAAAACAAGAAATGAGGCCAAGCTCCTTGGGGCTGAAGGCCAAGTAACTGAGGGCTTCAATTTACCTGCCCAGGTAGGTTCTGGCAAGAAACGTTCACCCGCCTTCCCTTCCAGGATATGCCAGGCTGCAGGCTACTGTGCTGAGAAGGAATAGACGAGGCAGGTGGTGATGTCAACCAAGGAATTAAGTAAGCAGGGGAGCTGATAACATCGCCCAGCCCAGCCAGGCCAGCAAGGCTCACTGTGGGCAAGGTGACTCATCAATGACGGGCCCCACAATCACAGGGCGATTGTTGTGGTGCTGGCCTGTGGGCCTGGGGAGGAGGAAGGGGCCAGCCTCTGCAGCTGTGACAGGTTCCTCACCGGGTCATCTGCTCTGTGAAGAGGCCTCAGAACACAGTGTCCTCCACCTCCGGAGCTCTCTGCTGGCTCAGGAAACAGACCTCCTTTCCACCATTGTGCTTATCTTTTGGTGTGTGTGTTTGCAGGGTGTGTCGGGGTGATTTCCCCACCCATGCCTCACTGGGTGCTCCGGGTATTAGAGATTTCTAACAGCAGAACAGTTGCTCCCCCTGGTTGGACGACTGTCTGTGGAGACAACGCCGGATGACAAACTGCTAACCGCAGCCATGCGGCATTCTCGTGGAGGGTACACACTGTCCCTCCAGCTGTGGGCACCTGCAGAGTTTTCCCCTACTCAGTGTTCCCTCGGGCCCTGCTGAGGGGACCAAGCTGCTATGAGCCAGGGACGATAGTTGGCCAGACTGTGTCCTGCCCCATCCCCAGGGATGTCATGGACTGTAGTTCAAGTTGAGAACTATACAACTCAAGGGCTGTGTGCCAGCCAGCATGGCTGCACACTTCCTCTTTCTAAATCACTTCTCCCTCCCCTCCTCCCCCTAGAATCTTCTATTTGGCTTGCCCTTAATAAGCTGGTCTTGACCCCAAGCTGTCACGCCCCCTCCCCCCACCCTATGCTTGTTCCTTCACCACCTGACTCCTTTCCTTCATTCATTCAACAACAGGTGCAGGTCAACAAGACAGGTACCCTTCCTGTGCTCATGGAACTCATATACTAGTTAGGGGGAAAAACAATACAAAAAAAATTAATATATAAAACTGCAAGTGGCGGTAAGTGCCACAATGAAAAATAAATGCAGGCCAGGGATAGAGGGTGATGGAGCCCGACCTCTGCTAGGATTGCCCAGAAAGGCTTCTCTGAGGCAGGGAAGGAAGGAGCCTTCCCAGAAGAGCCCCTCCCCACAGGCACCCAATGCCAAAAGACAGTTCTGTGACCTGGCTTGTGTCGGCCAGAGCCTGCGGTGCTCCTTGACAAACAACAGGCCTCAGTGTCCTAGCTCTCCGAGGGATCTTCCAGCACGAATTTCCTCACACAGAGGTGGGAGGAACTTACCCATAGGTATGACTAGAACTTGGTGAGATCATTTCCACCTGGATTGGAAGGTCAGCCCAGCCACCTGCAAAAAGCTGTGTGACCTCAGGCAAGCTACTTAGCCTCTCTGAGCCAGCTTCTTTACCTATAAAATGTCTACCTTGTGTTGTGGGAGGATTAAGTAAGGCTGTGGATATGAAATCACCTGGCACATAAAACCTGTTGCCATCGAGTCCATTCAGACTCTGTAGGACAGGGTAGAACCGCCCCATAAGAAGCAGCTGGTGGATTCTAACTGCCGACATCTTGGTTAGCAGCCAAACGCTTAACCACTGCCCCACCAGGGCCCCATCTGGCATATAGTAGGTGCTTAATAAATATTTTCTAGGGCCCCAGCTGGGACAGGTGGGGAGGTGGGTGGGTAGGTGAAGAAGTGCTGTTAAGTGGTTGCCTTTCAGGAAAGGAGTCTGTGGAGACACTGCGAACCCAAACACAAAAAGCTCTGATGGCTGCCCAGATATGCAGCGGAATAGGGGGAGAGGCACCCAGACTGGGGCCCTGCTTCTGCAGACACCCCAGTGACGTCAGCAGACAGGGGTGGGGCGAGAAGCTGCGGTGCTGGCCCTTGAACTGTCACACCAAGGCCCAGCCCAGCTTTCAACTTCCTCTGGGGGCTTGTGTGCTCAGCTCGTCCTCTCTTCCTTCCTCCTTCAGGCTGTTTTTGGGGTGAGCACCATCATCCCCAAACTCCAGTCACTGTGCTCCCTCTGGAGCCCACCCTGGCCAACAAGTCTTCCATGGGCTCCTAGACCCTGCAGGGGGACGAGGGTTCCCCACACAGCAAGCAGGTACCTCCCAGGTGCAGGCAAAACAGCAGCAATAACAGTGGTTCGCCCCGACTGGTTCCTCACCTGGCATTAGTCCTGTGATGTGAGAATATTTATTCCCGGTCATCCCTGGGGAAACTGAGTATCCAAGAAGGAGGGGGTGGGAACTCCGGCAGCAAGGTTCGTGGCGCTCTTCCTGCGGAGACGCTTCAGGGGGGCCTTGCCTGGTGGCAGAGAGGCAGTGAGAAGTGGGAGGGTGGCGGGGGGGGGGGTGGACCAGCCTGAGGACTTATGGGGATCCTGGTCACAAAGATGGCTACCGCCCCAGCCCACCCCACATCACACCTGCTGCATTAGGATCCTCAGGGTGGCCCAGGACTCTGAGTATCCAACCAGCTCCCAGGTGACCTGAAAGCAGCTGGCTCAGCCTGCAAGGTCAGAGCTGGGCTGGGCAGCCCTGGTGGAGGCCATTCCTGCCCCCACCCCAGCTGAGTCAGGAAACAGTAATAGTAACAGCTAACATTTATTGACGGCTTTCGTGCACACCAGTGCTGGGCTAAGCACTTTGCATCTATGAACCCATTTAATCCTCACAATAGCCTTGTGAGGGAGGAAACTGGAGCACAGAGAGGTTAAATGACTTGCCTAAGGTCACGCAGAGCTGGCATTGAACCCAGGCTCCAGATGCCACCCCCATCAGCCCCTCAAAGCGGGCATTCTCAGAGGAGGGATGGAAGCAGTGGGGAGCTCCAGTGCTGGGCCAGAGGGTGGGACCATACCCAGCAGGCCCTGGAGAGCCATGGCAGGTTTCCCAGCAGGGGACCAGCATGCTCCCCAAGGGCTGGCTGGCCCGTCTGTGCATGGTGAACCACAGGGACGGACAAGCTCAACCCTGCTGAGGGCTGAATGTGGGACCCCCTCCCACGGAATGTGGATTTGACTTGAGAAGGCAAAAGTGGGCAGTGCTTACCCCCAAAGGAAAGAATCGACCAACAAGGCTGGGTACCATGTGCGGGGCAGGAAGCGCTAAAGGTGGAAGCTCAGGCCCTGGGAGGGGAGCCCACAGCCAGCTTCCTCCGCCTCCCCTTCCTACCCTGCCAGGGCTGGTACAGAGAGGTGCAACTCTCTGGTGCCTGAGGTCTACGAGCAGCCAGCCCAGCTAGCCCGGTGGGGCCAGACATCTGTCCCTCTCTCTGCATGCATGTGTGTGAGTGCAACTGTGTGTGTGCCCACGCGTGTGCCTGTACACACGGACAGACAAGAGGAGAAGGTTTTGCAAGTACTTGTTCACAGGAGCCTGTCCCCACCCCCACCTGCCTCTGTAGCCGCAGAGAACAGGACGCCCTGACTCTAATCTGCACCTTTGGGACCTCAAAACCACAGCCACGTCAGTGGCGTGTGCACGGGGGCTGGGTGGGAGGAGAGCTACGCATGCAGGGTGTGCAGCCATGTACCAACGTGCGTGTGCAGGGCAGACATACGGGCGAGGGGGGTACAATTCCCACCTCCTCACGGCCCCTCCCTCACCTCCTACGGCGTTTACTAAAAGTCATCCCGTGCTAACATTACAGCCCCCTTTCAGGGCTGTCTATCCCCCGTCCTACTTTTTTCTTCTTAGCATTTCCCATCATCCAATATGCTACATCTTTTACTTGTTTGCCTCGTTCATTGTCTGTCTCCCCTGTCAGAATGTAAGCTCCGTAGGGCAGGGCTTTTGTCTGTTTTACTCTCTGCTATGCTCCCTGGCTTCTAGAACAGAGCCTGGCTCATAGACTCAATAAATATTGAGTGACTAAAGGAATGAATGAATGAATGAACAAATAGGTAAGGATTTATAAAGCAAGATCAAAGAAGAGAATGGGTGGTGCCAACCCTGAGTGAGCCATCGCCATGTTTCAGGACCTGCAACCACAATATTCCTTTATTCACAAACAACTCTGTGAGGTAAATAGAATTCATCCATTTTACAGATGAGGAGCCCGAGGAACAGTTAGGACTCATGGTTGTTGTACCTTATCTCAAAGATGGCCACCAACGATTTCTCCCAACTCTGTGTTAAAATGCTGCTCTTCCCTTCAAAAGGTGGAGTCTGTTTCCCTCCCCTGGACTCCAGATGGAGTCCTAGCGGCACAGTGGTTAAGAGCTTGGCTGCTAACCAAAAGGTCAGCAGTTCACATCTACCAGCCTCTCCTTGGAAACCCTATGGGACAGTTCTACTCTGTCCTATAGGGTCTCTATGAGTCCAAATAGATCGACAGCAACATGCTTGGTTTTTTTGGTTTGGACTCTGGGTGAAGGAGCTCTGGTGGCACATGGCAGTTTGACCCCACCAGCAGCTCCACGGGAGAAAGATGTGGCAGTCTGCTTTGGTAAAGATTACAGCCTTGGAAACCCTAGGGGGCAGTTCTACTCTGTCGTATAGGGTGGCTATGTGTTGGAATCAACTCAACGGCAACGGGTTTCATTTTTGGTTGGACTCTGGGATGGCCTCATGATTCTGTAGGGTGGGCAGCCACGGAGGAATCTACTTGCCTTGCCTGGGTGTGGAGGGGATGCCCTGTCTTAGTGCTAGGTGGAAGCTCAGACAGGAAGTGAAGTGGGTGAGAGGTAGGAGGGATGCAAGTGGTAGAGAGCCTGGAGCTCCGTCACGGGACGAGTGTGAGAGGAGAGACATGGGCTCCAGGGAAGAGACTTACTTTGACCAATAGGAGGCACCAGAGGTGATGCTGTGCCAGTTCTGGCCTAGGCCTTAAGAGACCTGGCAGTTGGGCTGGGCACAGAATTTGCAGGGTCCAAAGCAGAATGAAAATGTGGCACCCCTTGTTCAAAAAGCAAGCAAAAAGTGCTGTGAAAGGTACTAATATATAAAGCTTTCTCCTTTCTTCCGCAGTCTCTCTCTTTCTCTTGATTCTTCATGTTTTTTGCTATTTAACGTTGTTCTACGAAGAATTAAAAAGTTTAAATATTAGCATGCATTGTACCATTCAACTTTATACGTATGCGCAATGCCAGTTTTAGACGTGACTATGAGAGCATTAACTCGTATGTGGAATTACCAAAATTATGCAATTCACATTCCGTAGCTTGTATATGAATATGTATTTCATTCTTACCAGAACAGTGGAAAGACTACACAAAACTAACTCAATTTTTTATTTCTCTTCTTGATATGCATACATTCTACCAACATTCTCTAGCTTGGGCTTACTAGAGTGAGGAAAGACCAATAGAAAAAGGGAACTGTGGGTTCCTTCCTACATGAATGGGGAGGCAAGGAACAGGGTGGACATGCATATTGCCCTTATCTCCTCTGTTCATGCGTAGGCTTTCCATTGTCCATTTCACTTAGCAAACACAACACTATGTGGAGCACAAATGAGCTGTCCTGCCAAGCCCTGCGTGAATTTCAGAACTGTGAGCAAATAAACAATTGCTGTTTTAAGCCACTACGTTTTGTGTGGCCTGTTACACAGCAGTTTATGACTGATACAGTGGTTGAGATCACACGGCTAGCAAAAGACAGAGACGTAATTGAATCCACCTTGGTCTGATTCCCAAGTCCACATTCCTTTCTACCCCACCCCAGCTTTCTTACAAACATTCCGTGGTGTTATTGCTATTCTTGTTGGTGAATTGGTTTAGGGTTGAGCTAGGGTGCGAGGGTTGCTCAGCTCCAACCAATCAAAACTATTATTAGAATTTGGAAGAAGCCACATCTGGACTTGATGTGGGGAGCAGGCGCTTGGGGGATAGGTCAGGGCTGAGAACAGGCCCAGCCTCTGTGCAGGGTAAGCCTGGCCCAGCGGGGTGCTTGGACATCTGTTTTCCATCCTGATTCAGTAAATAAAGCTGCTTTCCTCTGCCCACCCCAATCCTCCCCCTCTGCTGACCCTACAGGAAATGGGAGTCAGAAATCCAGCCGGCCAGGATGGGCCCTCCTTGGACCTGAGCCCTCCCACATGCTGGGACAAGATGCAGAGTCCAGGGCCTCCGGCTGCGTGCCCCCTCCCCTCCAAACCAGCAAGGGGAAGGAATTCTCAGGGTCTCCCTTGATCAAGGAATCAGATTTTCCTCATCTGACTGATGGCTGTTGTCCCCATTGGCAGCTATTAGCATATCAGATTAGTATTTATTTGTCTGATCCCAAGGCTCAGGCATCAGGAATGATGTTTTTGGTGGCAAGAAACAGAGGCCCCCTACTCAACTAGCTTAAACAACAAAGAAAGTGTATCACATCACAGAAAACGAGGTCCAGTGGCAGGGCAGCTTCAGGAGAGGTTAATCCGCAGCTCAACAACATCCTCAAGGGCCCAGGTTATTTCCTCTTTCCTTTCTGCCATCCTCAGCATGTTGCTTTGTCCTTGTCTAGCTCCCTGCAGGGTCACAAAATGTCCACAAGCAGCAAAAAAAAAAAAAAAAAAAAAAAAGGTTGGGGAGGGGAGTGTGGAACATCTCATCCTTGTGTCCAATTTTAAGATCAAGGAAATCTTTTCACAGAAGCTCCCAGAAGACTGTCCCTCACCGCTCATCGATCAGAACTGTGCCCCATCCTGTTCCTGAATATATCCCCAGCAACGGGGATATTGCCACCATTACTTCCTCAGCACTAACTCTGAGCCCTGAAGGAGAAGGATGAAGCCTGGAACAAGTCCTGGCTCTGTGGGGGCTGAGGAGGGTGGTGGGAAGGAGAAGGGCCATTGGGTAGGCAATCGACAGTGTACACTGCACCTCCTTTGTTTGGACCCTGGGTTTTTTTAGAGGTGAGCAAGAGGAGGGGAGCATTGATATTTACAAAGTGAGCCGAGCCCCCAGATTCCATTACTCAACTATACTGCCTCACAACATCCTTACAGGAAGTATATTTTACTGAAACCGAGTACATACAGGAAGTATATAAAAACTCAAGGGTTGAGGCAGAGACTTGGCCCCCTCATCTGAGCATCTGCTTAGAGTGGTTCTTAAGGGCATTAGTATTGGAGTTACAGATTCAGGTCTGAATACTAGTCCTGCTCCTTTCTGGTTTTCTGATGTTGTACAAGTTACTTAATCTCTCTGTGTCACTCTTTCTTTATATACAAAGATTGCTCTATTAGCCAACATATTGCCTGCCATATAGAAAAGGTTCAAAAAGTATTTGGGGCAGATGGAACCATGTGTCCCAGCCTGGCTATCTTCTCCTGCAAAGCTGCCCTTCTCTCTTCCCTTGAGCCCATGTCTCTCCTCTCACACCCGTCCTCACAGCCCAGCTCCAGGTTCTCTTCGTCTTGTATCCTTCCTACCTCTCACCCACAGCACTTCCTGAATGAGCTACTCCACCTAGCACCAGGACTGGGCATCCCATCCACACCCAGACAAGGTAAACTAGATTCCTCCGTGGCTGCCCACCCCACAGAATCACTGCTCTCCAAGTCCCGATGCATTCACAGTCCAGGCCTCTGTCCCTCTCCATCTCCACAAATACTGCTTCAGTAGGCCTCTTACTGACTTCTCTGTATTTACTAATGGGGGTTCTTGGTGGCAAGTGACAGAAACTCACAGAATCCTCGGGCTGGCTGGAGAGCCAGGCTCAGGAAGCAGGGGGGACTGGACCACAGCCAGAACCCCAGCCAGAATCACACCTCAGGGCCAGACTGGGAGGACAACAGTGCAGCTGGCCCTGCGACTGACACTAGGGCCTGGCTGTGCCTGAAAATTGGATGTCACTCCTGCTGCTGTTGCTGTGGTGGCAGCCACTTCTAGTCAGAACGATCCCATTTCTGCCTCTTTGTATCATCTGCTTAAGAGTCAGAGTTCCTGGGTGGGTATATCTGATTGGCTGTGTCAGGTCACATGTCTGCACTGCCGCTGCAAAGGAGGCTGGGAAAGTGAGGTCTGGTTTCTAGAGTGGGAGGGAGGTGCGCCTTCCGACAAGACTCACGGGTAGGGAATGCTACAAACAGATGCTGGGGAACCCCAAGATCAATAAAGGCCCACTCTGCTGGGTGAGAGACCACTTGCTTCCAGAGGGCAGGGCCTGTGGCTGTCTGTTGCTGGCTGTTCTCTCTCTCTCCCCACCCCACCTCCAGCAATAGGACCAGCTGCACTCTCAACAAAACCAAAAAGCCAAACCTGTTGCCATCAAGTTGATCCTGACTCAGTGTGTCAGGGTAGAACTGCACTCTGTAGGGTTTTCTACAGCTGTAATCTTATGAAACTAGATCACAGCGCTGCTGGGTGGATTTGAACCAGCAACCTTTTGCTTAGTCAAGCGTCAACCATTTGCGCTACCCAGTGACCTATGCACTCTCAATAGGGCTCAGAAAAGTTGCCTCATATGAGTTGACTCACGTGGAGTCAGAGAACATTGGTACTGGGGGACCACACCTTGGGATTCCTGCAAGGAAGTTTGAGGACTAACATCGGAGCACCCACTTTTTACATTTCCAAGTCAAAGATAAAAAAAAATAACAAATAAACCACGTTCTACTCTCCTGATCATTTCATATAAGAGGGGACATCTTAAACACCAGTTAGGAAGAAAAAGGAGAGAGGAGAGTCTGATACTAGACTAAAGCTTTAAGAAAAACTCACTAGGCTTCACTTTTGCTGCAAACCTCTGAGGTCATGATACAACTGAATTTGAACATGGACTGTGGATTAGATAATAGTATTGTATCAATGCTAAGTTTCCTGATTTGGTTAACTGTGCAGGGGTTATGTAAGACTTGCATTGTAAGAGACCGCCCTCGTTGTTAGGAAATACACCCTGAAGTATTTCGGGGTAAAAGAGCACTGTGTTTGCAGCTTACTGTCAAACAGTTTGGAAAAAAAATCACACACACCCTCATATTTTCACACACATACACATATATACAGACAGGGACAAATAAATAAACCAAATAGGGCAAAACGTAAACAACCGGTGAGTCTGAGTAAAAGCTATACCAGAGTTTTTGTACTATCCTTGCAACATTTTTGTCAGTTTGAAATTATAGCTAAATTGAAAGTTAAAAAAAAAAAAAAAAAAAAAGCTAGCAGTGATTCTTAATAAGGGCTGGGTTTATGAGGATCTTTCACTTTATACATTACCTATTTTGGTACTTAAAATTCCATGCACATGGATTCAGAAAGAATAAAGACAGAAACTGTAAAAATTAAACAGAAACAGAAAAGGCCACAATGGACTCAGTCTAGCATTTGCCACTTACGGAACCAACCTAGGCTCCCATTCTATAGAGGAGGAAGCTAAGGCCCAGGCGGAAGTGTGTTTGCTCAGTGCACACCGCGGTATCATCAGTCGGGACTGGACCAGGTCTCCCTCTCCCAGCACAGGTTCCTGCCATTCCAGGATGCTGCCCCCTGAAGCTGGGTTGAAGGCCCACTACGGAGGGTCAGGCAGGACTAGGCACGATGCTGGGACTTGGCCTTCTGAGAATGCCGTGTCACATAAGGATGCACTCCTTCAAACTTTTATCGTCATAAAGTCCTTCAAGACAAGGAGGGTCATCAAGGATTGCTCCTTACACATTTACCCATTTCTTAGACGGGGAAACTGAGGTTCAGAGAGGCTCTGGGTCTCACCACATGACCATGCTGGAAGTTCCAGACTCTAGTTGAAGGACAGAGTAACTGGCACATTTGGTTAAGTCACTTCAAGTCCAAATTAGAGAGAAATTAGGAGAAGGGCCTGAGGGACTGGAGAGGAAAGAGAGGGGTGCCTCCAGGGCCAGGGATGGGTGGGAGGGTCTCATCCCTATACCCCTCTCACTTTCAGTGTGGCTTCAGTCCCCCTGAGCTTGGAAGAGGAAGAAATAATTTTTTGCAGGGACACCATGTTCCACACTTCTGGGATCATCACTCATATGGTAGTCTATGGAAGTGGTGCCCCCTGGAGTTGTGCAGTGGAGAGCCTGCACAACTGTACATGAGAGCCCCGAGTGTGAGAGAGTCACTTAGGGTTGTTGTTGGGCAGGAGATGGGAGTGACAAGGACTATGGCCTGGATTAACCAGTGATTGAGTCCATCCATTCAGTCAACCATTATGTGTTGCCACAAATTATAAAGCAGGTACCATGCTAGGGCCTGGAACTTTCTGGCTTAAAATAGATGTACATTCTGGGGAGAAGCTGGGGGTAGGGATTGGGGTGGAAAGACAGCTTCAAACCTTCCCCCACCACTCCTCCTTCCTCTCTGTCTAGCCCTGTCCATCCTCAGGCCCTGCTGAAGGAACCCCTCCTCTCTCCGCTCCTCTCTTTCTCCCACATCAGTATAAACATTGGACTTTCTGCCCTTTCTTCGTTCACTCCTCCCCGGGGTGATGGGAGTTCCATGGGCCCCAGGCTGCAGTGCTGTTCCTTCCCCCCATGTGGCACCTAGAATTCATTCATCCAGCCATTCTGTTTCTTCTTCTTCTTGTATTCCACAGGCATTTATCTATTTGTTTATTAACTGGAGTATTTGTGTGCTTTTTTTTTATAATGAAAAAAGAGAAATGTACTCATAATTTAAAAAAAAAATTAAACAGGGCAAAAGAGAAAGTAGTTCTCCCTCCATCTCATTTTCCTGCTCAGAGACAACCATTCTTCCCAGTGTCTGAGTCTCCATCCAAGTATTTCTAGGCATTTCCTAGTATATAAATATACATGTGTGTGTGCACATATTCTTTTTCTTTTTTTCACAAAAGAAATCACACATTACACATTGTTCTTGATTTTTTTCAGTTAATGCTATATTGAGGTATTTTGTTCCATATCAACATGGACATTCTTTCATGGCTGCATAATATACTATAGTGAGGATGTCCCACCGTTTATGCCAGTCCTCCATTGGTGGTCACCTACTCTTTTCCCACTCTTTCACGGCAATGAAAATCTTTCTACAGGCATCTTTGTAACCTGTGAGTATATCTGGAGTCTAGATTCCTTGACATGTAATTTCTGGGGCAAGGGGAAGTTGCATTTTGATAGATATCATTCAATTGTCCTTTAAAAATTTGTGCCAAATTGTACCAAAAACCACTTTTTGGTTTTCTTCCATCTGAGATGAAAAATGGTATCTCATTTTTATTTGCATTCTTTATAATGAGAGCTGTTAGAGTTTTCTTTTCATGTTTCCAAATCATTTGTATTTCTCTTTCTCTTACCTGTCTTCAACAATATACAAGGACCCACTATGCACCAGGCTTGAAGCACTTACTGATGAAGATCAAAGACCACAGCCTTTAGTATGGATTACACCTCAACATAAGGAAAAAAAGAATCCTCACAACTGTACCAATAAGCAACATCATGATAAACAGAGAGAAGATTGAAGTTGTCAAGGATTTCATTTTACTTGGATCCATAATCAACACTCATGGAAGCAGCAGTCAAGAAATCAATAGATGCATTGCACTGAGCAAATCTGCTGCAAAAGACCTCTTTTAAAGTGTTGAAAAGCAAAGATGTCACCTTGAAGACAAAGGTGCACCTGACCCAAGCCATGAAGTTTTCAATCGCCTCATATGTGTGCAAAAGATGGACAATGAATAACGAAGACCGAAAAAGAATTGACACCTTTGAGCTGCAGTGTTGGTGAAGAATATTGAATATACCATGGGCTGCCAAAAGAATGAATGAATCTGTCTTCGAAGAAGTACAGCTAGAGTGCGCCTTAGAAGCAGGATGGCAAGACTTTGTCTTTCGTACTTTGGACGTGTTATCAGGAGGGATCAGTCCCTGGAGAAGGACATCATGCTTGGTAAAATAGAGGGTCAGCAAAAAGAAGAAGACCCTCGATAAGATGGAGTGACACATCCATAGCAATGATTGTGAGGATGGCACAGGACCAGGCAGTGTTTCGTTCTGTCATACGTAGGGTCGCTATGACTAGGAACTGACTCGATGGCACCTAACAACAATATGCACCAGGTTGCTCTTCCTTTCAGCCCCATGGCAAAGTGTCTGCAACCTATGATCTTTTCAAGAATTTACAAAAAGTTTTGAGATCTAGGGGGACAATGTATTGACTCCAAAATACTTCTAAAAGACTAGAAACTTGAAATGAAACTTATTTAATCTAATGACAACAAACCAATATTATGTCAACTTCATTAACTGTCAAATCTGGAAATCATAAACATTCCATTATATTTGAAAGCAGGTTGTTGGCTTAGATGTTCTCATTTCAAAGACTTTCTAAGCATCCAGAATGATTTTTGAGACATTGGAGTCGATCTCAAATTAAATGAGTTAACTGTAGTTGGATAATTTCAAAATCATCATTACCTGAAAACTCTTCAAAAATGTTTACCATAAAATTACACTTACTGTGGGATCAGAGTATATTTTAATACATTTCATGTGGTTTGCGTGGGTCTTCCAAAAGTGTGTCAGGGACCGATGGTGGTTTTTATTTTAAAAGCCTGTAAACCTATGAATCAGACAGACAAGCTCCTGGCCTCATGAAGCTTACAGTCCAAGAACAAGTGGATCTTCTCAACAAAGTAGGAGACAGTGAAGGGATCCGATCTGAGTCTTGGGCTACTGACAGATAACTGTCACAGAGAAGAAAACTTCTTGTGTGCTCACCCCACCACCAGCTGAGGGGCACCACACTGGATTTAGGAAAGCCCAGTGACGTAATGTGCCCATGCTGGGAAGGATGGGGGTGGAGGTAATGCTATCTGCAATATTAGGACCAGGCTTGGCGGGGAGGGTGGGCAGAGATAGCAGGAGAGGGACAAATTGTCCCCAAATGACATCTTGAGACATCAGAACAAAATGTGTTTTTCCCTTTCATACTCTTGCCCTCTTTTAAAGGGAGATTGAGCTCATTCCTTGAAAAGGACCATCTGTGGGTCTAAGTCACAAGTGTGAAGGTTTTAAGACTGGGAGGTGAGTAATTCAGCACCTACCCCCTCCTCCCTGTCTGCCTTCCCTTCCCCATCTGAATCTGAAAGGGGCAAGAGCAGAGAGGACCAAAGGATGTCCCACCACCCTCCAACAGGAAGTAGTAACAGAACCCAGAGAGTGTGTGTGTCTGTGTGTCCTGCCCTCCTCCTGATACTGTCTCTATCCCTATTGTTGGCATAGGGCTTGGGACTGAGTTAACACTCAATAAAGAGCTATTAAGTCCAATTGATTTGAATGGCACAGTGGAGTCAGGTGAGCCTGGGTTTGAATCCCAGTTTGTTATTTACTAGCTATACCTTGGGCATGTTGCTGACCTTTTCTGAGCTCAGTTTCCTTATCTGTAAAGAGGCTAAGAAAACCTAGCTTGCAGGGGTAGTATGCAGAGTGAATGAAATGACTGAGCTCACAGCATGGCAGACTGGAGGGGACGCAGCATGAGCAGAGAGCGAGGCAGAGCGGGAGCAAGTGCTGGTCTGGCTGAGAGGTGGTGCTCAGCGCACTTTCTTATTAACTCTTAGAAAGCTAATGAGGGCGAGAGAAGACAAGACAGGACCTGAAGGGAGGGGAGAGACTGAGGAGGTGTCAGAAGCAGGAGAGGGAGACACACAGACAGCCCCAGCTCCCGCCTCTCTGTCTGGACAGCCCACCTCCCTTGGAGGGAGGCAGGTGGAGGGGCCGGCCGTTTGGTCCTAGGCGAGGTCATCCCTGACGCCCTCCCTTCTCCCCTCCCGCCTCCAGCCTAGCCAGGCCCACTTCTTGAGCGACCAAGCTGAGCAAGCTGGGCCAGCTGCACCTGGAAGGGTCCCAGAGTGGGGTCTTCTGCATGGAGACCCATTCCTGAGACAGGAAGTAGGGCTGCAGGTGTGGGACATAGGCCTGAGGCTGCACCCTTTGAAGTGTGGGTCGGCGTGGGAGAGAGCTGGTGGTGCTGGCTGAGACAGGATCACTCCCCAGGCAGGCCAGAGGGCCTTTCCAGAGGCTGGGCACCTGAGCAGGTGAGGGGATCTACAGGCTGTCGCTTCTGAAAATAGAGCCCCACAGCCTGGGAGTCAGCCAGGTGTGACTGTCACACAGCCTCACAAACCAGGTGACAGGCATGCACAGCCACACAAACTCACTGCCTCAGACACACACAAACCCACAGATGTCCCCAAAGACATACACATATTTACACGCACTCATTCTTAGGAGCCCTGGTGGCACAGTGGTTAAGCACTCAGCTGCTAACTGAAAGGTTGGCTGTTAAACCCCACCAGCCTCCCCACAGGAGAAAGATGTGGCAGTCTGCTTCTGTAAAGACTCACAGCCTTGGAAACCCTGTGGGGCAGTTCTACTCTGTCCTGTAGGGTCACTGTGAGTCAGAATCGACTTGACGGCAACAGATTTTATTCTTACTTAGGCTTGCACACCAAAGCTCCTCATCCTGACCCTGGATCATGTACAGGCCCTGATCCACACACACACCCATACACCAACACTCTCACCGACACAGTCTGACACACACACCCTGGGAAGACCCAGCAGCCCCTGGGTCTCCCCCACCAGGACACAGCTTCCTGAGAGTAGGAATCCTGTGGGTTTTGCTCTCTGCTGTTTCTCCAGTGCCTGCAACAGCACCCAGCACACACTAGGTGTGTGCGCTCTCTAAATGAATGCACACACCCACACCCACACCCACACACCCATCCACACACACCCACACACACACACACACACCCCCATACCCATGCTCTGAGTTCTCTGAGGCCCTGGAGAGGGCAGTAGCAGGAGACCTGGCCTCCCTGGCCTGGCTAGCCCCTCCACACCGGGTCCAGCCAAGGTGCAGGCTGGGGGGCAGTGTCCCAGGGAGGCGGAGCTTTGGGAAGCAGCAGTTTGACGCTTCTGGTGGGGAGGTGACTAGGGATCCCGGTTTTCTCCAGGAAAAACCTCTCTGGGGGAATCACAGCACTGTGCTGAAATTCTGGGTGGGGGAAGGTCTGGCTGGGCCTGTGTCATGGGAAATCCCCTATGGGAGAGGCAGGGCCTGCCTGGCGCCCAGCTCTGGGGGAGATCCCAGATCCAGGTGGGCCCTCCAGATCTGTGAGTACATGGCCCTGCTCCACAGGCAGATGGGCTTCAGGGGGAAGTCCACAGTTTGCACATCGCTGCCTCAGACTGAGACCTGAGGACACACAGCACAATGTGTGGTGGGCGGGAGCGCCCATGGGTGGTCAGTGGCCAGGGAGGACTCTCCAGAGCAGATGAGAGGCAAGAGGGCTTTCTAGAAGAGGACTGGGCCAGCCAGAGGCCTAGGGGCTGAAGGGGAGTCTGAAGCTGTTCATCTGACCATTTTTCATTCCAGGACTGGTGAGCGGGCACCATGTCTGTGCTGGGATCTCATGACACCCCCCAGTGTGAGGTGGGGTGACTGGGCACTGAGGCGGCAGGGCAGGGCCATGATCACAGCCTGCATCACTGGGCTTGAGAGTGAGATGCCTGAGGGGCCAGACTGATCAAGGGGAGGACCAGTGAACAGAGACACAGGAGGATGGAGGGATAGACAGGTGGCCAATGGATGGACAAATGGATAGACTGACAGATGGACTGATAGACGAGGGGCTGGCTGGCTGGCTGGACAAATGGAAAGACAGAGAAACAGGTAGATGGAAGAATAGATAGTTGGGTGGGAAGATGAGGGATGGAGAGGCAGAGAGACAGATCAAGAGGGCCACCGGACCTATCTTGCCTTAGTCACTCTCTGAGGCCCCCCGAAAGGCCTGAAGACCCAGCTACTCCCTTCCCAGCCCCTCCCACCCTGCCCTATTTCCCCACCTCCTCCCCAGGCCAGGCTCCCAGGGAAGGCAACACCTGCTTGGCCTGGTGCCCAGGGACACACCTTCCAGCCAGGTGCTGTCCTGTTGCTGTTACTGCTGCCACCACAAGCCAAGATGTGGAATCACCTCCAGGTGGTCCACCTCAGCAGGGGTGTATAGGATGGGGTGGGGGTAGGGGCCTTATCTATGGGATAACATCTCTAAAAATAGGACCCCACCACCTGGGGAGTGTCCCAGTCATGGCAGACACACACAGACACAGACACACCCACTGGCTGAATCAGAGCCCCACAGACACTCGCTGACACACAAACAGGTAGACATACAGTCACTGACACTCAGACACCAGGCCCCCAGATGCACAGGGCCGCCGTGTTGTACAACTTCAGGGTGAACCAATCATGAGGTCTACAACGTATGGGGCAACACGGACTGTCAGAGACTCCCCCACCTCACGGTCATTAACCGTGCAGCAGGGGTCATTGAACAGCCCCTGGATCCAGTGGGAACACTGCTCTCAACCTCCAGGCATTTGAAGTCTCACCTTTGGCGGCTCCCCAGTACCTTCTAGAGAAAGCCCAGACCCTGAGCCTGACTCTTGGGGCCCTTCCAGCCCCGCCACCTGCCCCATCCCCCCAGTCACACTGCATGCCTTGTGCAGGGTCTCGCCTTCCGCCACGTCTTTGCCCGCTGATTCCCTCAGCCAGGAGACCCTTTCCCATCTCAGTCCCACCCTGTCATTCCAGACAGAGACCTCTGTACACCTAAAGCTTCATAATGTGGACTCAACACACAGGAGGGCCTTAATAGGTGTTCGTTGAATGACTGACTGACTAGCTGGATTCAAGAATTAGAAATAAAAATCAGCTGAGATTTAAGTGTCAGATGGTAGACTGTATGGGGTTCTAGTGAGAGCAGGAGAGAGCCCACGGGCTGGAGGACTTTGAACCCCGACAAGCACACCCTCATGAACTCAGCCCCCATGGAATGAGTCCTGCACCACCCCCGGACCCTCTGCTTTCGTAGAAAGATGTGCAACTGACCATTGAGCCAGGCCCAGCCCTACAGTGAGAACTGGGGAGGTCAGCAGGCCGTGGAGGGGGCCTTCCGCCAAGGCTGGGAGCCCACAGTCGCCTGTCCCCTCTACCCGCTGGCAACTTGGGAGGCCCAGGCACTTTTCCAGGGTTTTCTTCAGGACAAAGAGGTGCCAAGGAAGGCCCTCTGCTAACTCAGCAAGTCGGGGGACTTTGGATGTGCTGATGCTGGCCGTGCTGCCACGCCCCATGTGGGCCCAGTTGGCCAGAGCTCAGAACAGCTGGGCCTGGCAATAACTGACTAATTGACACGAGGAATTTCATTCCTTTGGCAAGGACCAATCACACGTGTATGTTGTTTACTCTGTAAGGGGTGTCTCTAAGCACTTCATTTATACTTGCTCATTTAATGCTCACAACGACCCTAGGAGGTAGATACTAGTATGATCCCCATTTTTCACAGTTGCAGAAACTGAGGCCCAGAGACAGATAAATGAATTTATCTGAAGTCACAACAGCTAGGAGTGGGTAGAGTAGTCAGGATTTAAACCCAGGCAGTCTGGCTCTGGAGCCTGCACTTTTCACCACTACACTATACCATGTTTCTTCTTTAACTTATTTTTTTTAAAAAAAACAGTGAAATTACCTGGTCCAGCTGTCTTTGGCATTAGGGACACGGACATGTGGCATTCAGGCCATTCCCAGCCCCATGTTCCACACCCACACACACTCAGCCTGCCGAGTCCTTGCTATTGGATCCACACTTATGACCTACTGGTTCCACCTCAGCCAGGTGGCAGGCCCAGGGGAACGCTATGCTCTCAGGTCTGGGTCTAAGTCTATTCTGGAAATAACCACCCCCCACACCCACCCACCTCCTTCCCTCCCACCAGGCTCCGCCCCGGCCAGCATTCCTAGAAAGCCCGAGGGAAGCTCTTTCAGGGAAGACTTTTCCATCTGGCCTCTGCCTCTAGAATTGGGATAGCTGAGAGGGATCCCACCCACAGCCCCACAGAAGCTACATCTTGGGGCTAGAAAGCTTGAAGTGGCCCTGGCGTAAGATTGTTGTTAGGTGTCTTTGAGTCAATTGTGACTCACAGCAACCCCATGTGACAAAGTAGAACGGCCCTATAGGGTTTTCTAGGCTGTGCTCTTTAGAGGAGCAATCACCAGGTCTTTCTCCTGAGCCACCAGGTGGATTCAAACCGCCAGCCTTTGGGTTAGCAGCCAAGCACTTAACCGTTGTGCCAGGGGTGAGGTGAGGACTGTTCTAATCTCTGTGGCAGGAGTCTGGGTAGGCTTGAGGCCCACAGACAGCTTTCCTCATCTAGGGAGGCTGCTCCTGGACTCTTAGAGGAGGGAGGAGATTAATCTTCAAGAACTTCTTTCCACCGGCTTTACTCAGTTCCACCCCGTTACAGAGACTGTATTACTGTGCGCCTGGCCCTGTGCTGGCTGCTTCCAGCTGGCCCCTCCCCAGTACCTCACCATGCAGGGTGTACAGGACCAGCCTTCCCATCAGCACTGTGGGACTTGGTGCCCCATCAAATCCACAGAGATACTTCAGGACTCACCTCCAGGACCTCCTCCTGCTGCTCAGGGGGCCCAAGATAGTGTCCTACCCTATGTTCTGCCCCCCAGCCCCAGCCCTGGTTGCTGTTTCGGTGCAGGAAACCCCCTGAAGCACTGCCCACAGCCCACTTAGCAGATGACTCCTGTGGGCTTCTCAACCCAGGCACCTCCAGCCCCTCCTCCTTGCCCAGTGTGAGTCAGCTGCCTGTCAGTTCCGTCTGCCCACAAGGCGCAGAGGATATGGTGGGAAGGAGCTGCTGGGTGCCCAGTCTGAGGAGACGGGCCAGGCCCTCAACCCCACGGGCCTAACCTTTAGCAGGAGCTTCTGAGCTTTTCTCCTACACGTTTACACACATTCACACTCATACACACTCATACACTCACAGTCACGCATTTCTTCACACACACACATTCACATACTTATTCACACTCTTACCCACTCACACATTCTCACACACTCACATTCACCTGCACAGCCACACAGCCACACTCACACAAACATTCACACTTGTGCACGTTTCTTCACACGCACATGAGTACACCAACATATTCACGTACATTCACACTTGTACACGTTTATTCACCTACACGCTCACACCACACACACACATATTCTCACGCACACGTACACACTCACAGCCAGCCACTCTGACCAGAGATGAAACAGTCCAGTTGTAGGGCTGACATGGGCCAGGGAGGAATGCTAGGCTGGGCAAGAACAGGGTGTGGGGCCTCATATCTCGTGGTACTGGAGAGCAGAACTGGCCCAGCCTGGGGAAGGGGACTCTGTGGTCCCTGTTCCTCCCCTAGAAACCAAACCCTTGGCCATTGCATCAATTCCAATTTTCATTCATAGTGACCCTATAGAACAGAGTAGAACTGCTCCATAGGGTTTCCAAGGAGTGGCTGGTGGATTCAAACTGTCAGCCTTTCGGTTAGCAGCCGAGCTCTTGACCACTGCACCACCAGGGCTCCAGCAGTGGGCACCAGTTCTGGCTGTTAGGAACTCTGCTCCCTGATATCTGGCCCCAACCCCACAGCCCTTCTGACACACACACACACACACACACACGCACGCATATACCCATACACACCCCTAGACTGAGTTTCTACAACCCCCTCCACCCACCTCACCTTGTTGTTTTCGTTGGGTGCCATCAAGTTGGTCCCTGTGTACAACAGAATGAAACACTGCCTGGTCCTGCGCCATCCTCACAATCGTTGTCATGCCTGAGCCTATTGTTGCAGCCACTGTGTCAATCCATCTCGTTGAGCATCTTCATCTTTTTGCGGACCCTCTACTTTACCAAGCATGATGTCCTTCTCCAGGGACTGATCCCTCTTGATAACATGTCCAAAGTATATGAGATTTAGTCTCACCATCACTGCTTCTAGGTAGCATTCTGGTTGTACTTCTTCAAAGACAGATTTGTTCATTCTTTTGGCAGTGCATGGTGCATTCAATATTCTTCGCCAACATCACAATTCGAAGGCGTCAATTCTTCTTCAGTCTTCCTTATTCATCATCCAACTTTCGCATGCATATGAGGGGATTGAAAACATCATGGCTTGGGTCAGGCACACCTTAGTCTTCAAGGTGACATCTTTGCTTTTCAACACTTTAAAGAGGTCTTTTGCAGCAGATTTGCCCGATGCAATGTGTTTATTGATTTCTTGACTGCTGCTTCCATGGGTGTTGATTGTGGATCCAAGTAAAATGAAATCCTTGACAACTTCAATCTTTTCTCTATTTATCATGATGTTGCTTACCAGTTCAGTTCTGAGGATTTTTGTTTTCTGTATGTTGAGGTGTAATCCGTACTGAAGGCTGTGGTCTTTGATCTTCACCAGTAAGTGCTTCAAGTCCTCTTCACTATCAGCAAGCAAGGCTGTATCATCTGCATAATGCAGGTTGTTAATGAGTCTTCCTCCAATCTTGATGCCCCGTTCTTCTTCATATAGTCCAGCTTCTCAGATTATTTGCTCAACATACAGATTGAACAGGTATGGTGAAAGGATACAACCCTGACGCACACCTTTCCTGACTTTAAACCACGCAGTATCACTTGTTCTGTTTGGATAACTGCCTCTTGATCTATGTACAGGTTCCTCATGAGCACAGTGAAGTGTTCTGGAATTCCCATTCTTTGCAATGTTATCCATAGTTTGTTATGATCCACACAGTCAAATGCCTTTGTGTGGATCATAACAAACTATGGATAACATTGCAAAGAATGGGAATTTCTGGTATTCTCTGCTTTCAGCCAGGATCCATCTGACACCAACAATGATATCCCTGGTTCCACGTCCTCTTCTGAATCCAGCTTGAATTTCTGGTAGTTCCCTGTCCATATACTGCTGCAGCCACTTTTGAATGATCTTCAGCAAAATTTTACTTGTGTGTGATATTAATGATATTGTTCAATAATGTCCACATTCGGTTGGATCACCTTTCTTGGCAATAAGCATAAATATGGATCGCTTCCAGTCAGTTGGTCAGGTAGCTGTCTTCCAAACTTCTTGGTTTAGACAAGTAAGCACTTCCAGTGCTGCATCCATTTGTTGAAACATCTCAATTGATATTCCATCAATTCCTGGAGCCTTGTTTTTCACCAATGCCTTCAGTGCAGCTTGGACTTCTTCCTTCAACACCCTCAGTTCCTGATCATATGCTACCTCCTGAAATGGTTGAAGGTCAGCCAATTGTTTTGCATAGTGACTCTGTATTCCTTCCCTCTTCTTTTGATGCTTCCTGTGTCGTTTAATATTTTCTGCATAGAATCCTTCAATATTGCAGCTTGAGGCTTGGATTTTTTTCTTCAGTTCTTTCAACTTGAGAAATGCCAACCGTGTTCTTCCCTTTTGGTTTTCTGTCTCCAGATCTTTGAACACTTCATTATAATATTTCTAGAGCTGCTCTTTTAAAATCTTCTGTTCAGCTCTTTTACTTCATTTCTTCGTTTTGCTTTAGCTACTCTACGTTCAAGAGAAAGTTTCAGAGTCTTTTCTGGCATCCATTTTGATCTTTTCTTTCTTTCCTGTCTTTTAAATGACCTCTTGCTTTCTTCATATATGATGTCTTTGATGTCATTCCACAACTCGTCTGGTGTTTGGTTATTAGCGTTCATGTGTCAAATCTATTCTTCTGCTGGTCTCTAAATTCAGGTGTTATATACTCAAGGTCATACTTTGGCTCTCGTGGACTCATTACCTTACCTTAGCCCCAGAGAAAGAGCATCAAGGCCTGGGGGACCCTCCTGCTCTGGGGATTGAGACTCAGGGACTTTCCTCTCCCCAGTCTGCCAATCCCGCCCCTACACTCCTTTGGCTGGACTTAGCGATTCCTGCAGGGTCCAGCTCACACCTTGACTACCTGTGCCTGTCCCCAACATGCAGAGGTGCACACACAGTGGCTCTGTACCCTCCATTCGTGCACACCCACAGCACACAGAGGTACACAAGCAGTGGCTCCACACCCTCCATCCGTGCATGCACACAGCACACAGCCGGATTGCTTAAGGTCGGGGCATTTCATTTCCTTTTGTTTTTCCCCTCCATGTCCACACCGTGCACTCCGCCTGAAATGCCCTTCCCCTTTCCCTTCCTGTCTATAAAATCAGCAGTCAACAGGCAACACTCATTGTCATTGTGCACTTGCTATGAGTCAGGCCCTGTGCTAAGAGCTTGACCTATATGAAGTCATTTGATCCTCACAGCAATCCTATGAGGAAAGTGCCATTGATTATACCCATTGTTCAGATGAGGAAACTGACGCTCAGAGAGGTGAGGGAATGATGCCTGTCTACCTGTCCTTCAAGATCACTTTGGCAGGAAAGCTGGACAAATGAACACCGGGAACCCGGGGTGGAAAGGGAAAGGGGAAGAGAACTGACACAATGCGGGCATTGCAACCAATGTCACAAAACAATTTGTGTATACATTTTTTCATGAACACTAATTTGCACTGTAAACTTTCACCTAAAGCACGATAAAATTTAAAAAATAAAAATTATTTAAAAAAAAAAAAAAAGATCTCTTTGGGCACAACCTCCTGACACTTCCTTCTCCTCCTCCACAACCCTCTCCACACCCCCTGCGCCCCTGGCAGGAAAGCGGTCCCAGCCTAGGGCCACTGGCCCTTGCAGTGACTTCTGCTAAGGCCATTACTTCAGTCCACAGGCATGGATTTTTGCCCTTCTCCCTCTGTCCCAGGCCTACGAGAGCTGGTGGGCAGGCCTGGGTGTCTGAGTCACCACCTGCCCAGCACAGAGCCAGGCAAGCTTGCCGTGCAGGTAACTCTTTGCTGCCTAGAGAAGTGAGCTTCAGGAAGGCTGGGCAGGACCCTTCCCCCTCTCCCCTCCAACTCACCCACTCCCAGCCACTCCCCCTCCCGGGCTCTCCACCCCTGCATGTGGCCCTGCCCAGAGTGGACGCCCTGCCCTGCCTTTCTTCCCAGTGTCCAGGGAAAGTGACTGGCACCCGCCCAGCTCTCAGTTTGGGCTTTGCAAATGCAAAACAGAACCTGTACTGGGCTGAACCTGGAAGAGGGGTGAGGCTGGCGCCCCTAGAAGCCCCCCCAACTCAAAGAAGGCCCAGCCCGGACCCCCACCCTGGAGTGTGGGTGTGTGGGTGTGTGTGTGTGTGTGTAGGGGACCTTAGCCCAATGCCACATTTAACAGGCACCAAGTTAAAAATAGAACCCAAATGCCCCATCTGGCAGCGGGCACCCCGACCTCTGGCTGAGATGGAGAGAGGAATTCAGGAGCCCTGTGAGCTGTCCTCGCCTGGAGCTCGATGCTTCGTCCCCTCTCCCTGTGAGCCTGATTAGTGGCTCTGTCAAGTGTCACACGCACGCCAGCGTTGCTGGGTGGGACCAGGGATGTACTCTGTGCTGTTCACGGAGTGCAGTGTTTTTCTAGCATAAGAGTATGAACTTTAGATGGGGTCCCCCAGTGTGGGATTACTGCCCCCATTTTATAGAGGGGGAGACTGAGGCTCAGAGAGAAGCGGCTGCGTCAAGAACATGCAGAGACAGGCTGGAATCAGGCTCTCATTTCGGGGCTCTTTCCACTGTGTTTCATCATGCGGACCACACTGTATTATACAACGTGAGATTATACTTTGTTATTCTGTGTTCTGTAATGTAATGTTGACAGGGGGTGGGGGGCTGGGGAGGCAGGTGGAAGGAAGAGGTGACGAAAAAGCAATAAGGCAGGTACAGCAATGAGCCCACATCCTTCCCCCACTCAGGTAAAGCCCCAGCGCCTCCCCTCCCTGAGATTTCTTTCCAGTCAGATGTAGTGGGCATGGCTCAGCACGCAGTGCCCTAATTAGTCCCTGTTGACAGTTTCTGCTTTGAGTGTTATCACCTTGGGTCTGCTTATCTTTATCAGAGCCAAAGGTTGATTGGAGCATTCTGGCGGGGGCTCAAAGCAAGGCCACTCCAATCACGCAGAGCGTTTATGATCGCTGTCAGTAATAACCCTCCTTCCTCCATGTAGCCTGCCTGATTTTTCCAAGAGCTCTCCCGTGGCGTCTGCAGTTTGATTCCTTGGGGAAGGGGCCTAACCCCCTACTGATCCCTAGAGATTCCCAGCCTAGACCCCCTCGGAGGCAGCGACCCCAGAGTTTAATGTCAGAAAAGATCTGAGTCCTCCTCCCAGCTCAGCTACTGTCCCGTTCCTCGGAGCCCTGGACAAATTGCTGCACACCCAGACCTCAACTGCCTCACCTGTAAAATGGGAATGGACTTTGAGCTGTCCTACAATCCCCTCCTTCCCATTGAGATGTGGTACCTGAGTCTGGGTGACGACCCCTTCCCCTGCCTCAAGATGCCCACCAGCAGCATCCAAGGCCCTGAAGGTAGCTCTTCTATGCTTTATTCCTCACTGGGTCCCACTCACGGCCACCCAAACCCCCCTTAGCCCCTGAGTCAGGTCTCTAGGGACTGACTGCCTGGGGGAGATGGGGATGCCTGGTGAGGAGGTCGGCAGAGACTTGGGCAGGGGCAGGCCCCTGGCTGGCAGGTGTGTGTGTGTGTGCATACCCCCACCCTCCTGGGGTATTGTCTGGAGGGGGCATTGTCCAGAGGGCTGAGCGGTTGTCTTTATGGCTAGGCATAAAAGGTAATCATTCACCACATCAATGCTGCCCTGCGCATCAGTGCCCGCCCAGCCTCGACCCTGCCAGGCCCTGGATTACTTTACAGTCACATAAAAGGAGCCTCCAGACTGGCCCCTGGGGACTTTGGCCCTCAAGAGGGGAGCGGGAGGGAGTGGTTCCC
The DNA here is from genome assembly GCA_030035585.1 of Dugong dugon. NCBI lineage: Eukaryota > Metazoa > Chordata > Mammalia > Sirenia > Dugongidae > Dugong > Dugong dugon. The sequence continues at coordinate 56,938,983 of CM057480.1, forward strand.
TGGAGACGGCCTTTTCTTATAATATTTACTTGGCCAGAGAAGAGCCCCCGCCTTTTATCAAACACCGCTAGGATTGTCTCAGCCCAGCCTTCGCCAGCCCCAGAGTCCCAGTTCACAGGGGCCGCCCCTCCCTCCCTTCTCCAGCCTCTCCCCATCAGGACCCACCAGCAGTCTGGACGCACCCAGCAAGGCCCTTTCTCAGGCCCAGACTCAGGACACATCTTGGAAGCACTGTTTCCTTAACGAGCTTTATCTCGCAGTCCTCACTAACCCCGTGAGGAAGGCACCAAGATAATTCCCATTTTACAGACAGGAAAGCTTGGGTTTGGAGAGGCTGAGTGACTTGCCCAAGTTACACAGCCAGTCAATGGCAAACCTCAACAACTCCCCATAGTTTATACTGCCATGGTCTCCAAACTAGTTTGACTGTGTACTTCTATCAGTACAAAACAACCCTTAGCACACACCTTCGACATATTTATATGTATCTATACATCATATACGTGTCTGAAAATCTGTTTATTGAGTATTAGCAAATATCTACGCCCCACTGGAAGAATCTTTCCTCATCCTATTATTTATCACAGATCAAATCAACTCAATACTCCCAAAGGCTTGATTCCAGCAAGGATATCAAGGGCAGAAAGAGAGAGAGAGAAGGGAAGATTTGGGCTGAACTTTGGAGGAAAGGTAGGGCTCAGGCAGGTGAAGATATTGAGAAAGGACATCTCAAGCAGAAGAAATAGCCTGAGTAAAATTCAAGAGGCAGTTAATGGCAAGAAATGTTTGGGCTCAGACAAGAATCCTGGGAACATGAACGGGTATAGCCAGGGATGCTGCTGGAATGGTTGGGAGGGACCCAATGTAGCCAGCTTGAGACTGCCAGACCTGGTTTAGAATGCAGTAGGGAGCCATAGAATGTTCATGAGCTGGGGTGTGACTTTACCAGACATGTCTTAGGAACTTCTCTCAGGCCACAGGTTAGAGCATGGATTGTATTCTTAGATTGATGTCCCTGAGTCGTGTGATGCAACTCTTTTTGGAGGCATCGGAGCCCTGGTGGCACAGTGGTTAAGAGCTCAGCTGCTAACCAAAAGGTCAGCAGTTTGAATCCGCCAACCACTCCTTGGAAACCCTGTGGGGCAGTTCTACTCTGTCCTGTAAGGTCGCTATGAGTTGGAATCAACTCACTGGCAACAGGTTTGGTTTGATTTTGGTTTAGACTGAAGGTCAAGGGCTTTGGTGGTTCAGTGGCAGAATTCTCACCTTCCGTGCAGAAGAACTGGGTTCGATTCCCAGCCAAGGAACCTCAAGCGCAGTCACCACCCACCTGTCAGTGGAGGCTTGCGTGTTGCTATGATGCTGAACAGGTTTCAACAGAGTTTCCAGACTAAGACAGGCTAGGAAGAGAGTCCTGATGACCTACTTCCAAAAATTAGTCAATGAAGATGCCATGGATTGCAATAGTCCAATCCTGTTGTGCATGGGGTCAGCATGAGTCAGAGGCTGACTGGATGGTGGCTAACAACAATAACAAACTGAAGGCCGGTTAGGAGCCGCCACACCCTTACGTTTCTGCACACTTGCTCCTTCTGTCTAGAACAAGGCAGAGGCGGGGGGGCTCTGCAGAATGGAGAAAGCACCTGCTTTAGAGCCAGGCAGACTAGTTCTGCCATTGACCAGCTGCCCAGCCTTAGGTGAGTTCTGCAGCCTCACTATGACCTCACTGGCCTCAGTTTTCTCATCTGTAAAATGGAGGTAACAATAGTACGCACTCCATAGATATTGTTGCAGCTCCGAGAGTAGGGGAGACTTGGCTGAAGCACTGGATTCAGTGCCTGGCACATACCAGATGCTCAATGAATAGCAGCTTTTGCCATTATTAGAAATCAAACTAATCCTTCCACATTCAGCTCTAACTTCACTTTTGAGGTCCCCAGTAGACTTAGTACTTCTTATTACTTATTACCCAGCTCTGGACTCACACCCGTAATAAAGTACTTAGCACATCATGTGATAGTTACTTGAATATATGTCTCTCACCCCCATCATCTCTGTGCTCTGTACCAGACATTTGGTGGGCCTGGATAAACATTTGTGACGCGGTTCAATGTGGTACAAAAAGGGAAGGACTATTAGAACGAGCTGCAAAGGAGGAGGAAGCTGTGGCATATCTAGGGGCAGGCACCGTGCTAAGCATCTGTCATGCGTTATTTCTTGAATCCTCTCATTGGCCCTATGTTGTTGTTAGTTGCCGTTGCGTCGGCTCCAATTCATGGCAACCTTATGTATAACAGAACAAAACAGAATAAAACATTGCCCATTCCGGTGCCATCTTCGTGATCATTGGGATGTTTGAGTCCACTGTTGCAGCCCTTGTCAATCCATCTCATTGAGTGTTTCCCTCACCTTCCATGGCCCTCCACTTTACCAAACATGATGTCCTTCTGCAGTGATGGGTCCCTCCTGATGACGTGTCCAAAGTGAGTGAGTCAAAGTCTTGGACAGTATTCTGTGATCCATAGGGCTTTCATTGGCTGATTTTCAGAAGCAGTTCACCTGGTCTTTCTTCCTAGTCTGTCTTAGTCTGTAAGCTCCACTGAAAACTGTCCACCATGGGTGACCCTGCCGGTATTTGAAATACTGGTGGCATAGCTTCCAGCATCACAGCAACACGCAAGCCACCACAGTACAGCAAACTGACAGACGGTGGTTGGCATCAACCCAATTAGGTAGGGGTATCAGGCAGGATAGGCTAGCTTATGCTGCATAACAAACATGCCAGCATTTTAGTGGTTTGAAACGGTAAAGATTTATTTCTCTTTTGTGCCAAATGAGCAGCGCAGCTGGCCAGGGAACTTCTGAGTGTTGTCCTCACTCAGGAATCCAGGCTGAAGGAAGCTCCATATCAACATGGACTTTCACGATCACTGTGGCAGGAGGTATGAGGATTCACACATTAGCTCTTATTTCTTCTGTTTGGAAGTGGCATATACTCACATTTCATTGGCTAAAGCAAGTCATATAGCCACACCTCACTGCAATCCTGCCAGGCCTGTGTTCCCAGCTCTGTATCTGAAGGTCACACAAGGTGGGTCAGGCCCATCCCCAGCTGTGCAAACTGCCACTCACAACTGGGCCAACCAAACCTACTCGTGGCAAAGAGTCACACCCCTTCCAAGTAAAGGCTGTCCATCTATCTCCCCCTCCCCTGGAACACCCCCAGGAGCATCAGCCCACAAGAATCTGGGGCACTCCTTATCTTCCAGCAAAACTAACTCATCTAGGAATCCAGCCTTGACTTTGGTTAGGCATGGAAATCACAATCATATTTCACGTCCGTCACTGGGACATTGTGGGTCTGGCATGGAGCATGGGAGAGAGGGAAAAAAAAAACCAGGGACAGCTGGCTTGGGGTTGGAATGTGATTTATTACCAAATAATTATATGCTATCTGCAGGCTGGGATCACACACTTGAGTCTCTGCCACAAGGAGAGTCTGCCCCATGAATTTCCTCGAGCCCATTACCTGGTTTTTCCATCATTATTTGCAATGGGGATTTTGTAGGCTCTGAAGGCAAGTCAGCTATGGGGTGTGTGTGTGTGTGTGTGTGTGTGTGTGTGTGTGTGTGCATGCCTGTGAGAGAAAGAGCCAGAAAGAGAGTCACAGACACAAAGAGACTTCCACGAGCGTGGCCCTGCTTGTGCCAAGGAGAGGGAGAACAAGGCTCCTTCCTGTCAAGCTTCTGAGCCCAGGTTTAAGAAAAGTCAGCCACATTCAGAAGTGTGTGCTAAGCCTGGCTCCCTGGTGAAAAAGAGCAAAGAGAAACACCCTCAACCACGGGCCAGCTTAATTCTGCTCCGGGGGAGAATTAAAGCAGATGAAGTGAGGGAGACGGGCAGGGATGAGCGGGGAGCAACAGAGGCAGAAATAGGCAGTTTCAAGCAGAGAAAACAGCACAAGCTCAAGGTCAGAGACCAGTAAGATTCAGAAGGCAAAGCTGGGACGGAGCAGAGGCCACTGAGGGCTGGAGGGCCCGGCAGCCAAGGGCCATGTTGTCCAGTGGGAAGACCATGGGCTCTGGGGATCAGTAAGCTGAGTTTGGGTCCTGGCTCTGTCACTTACCAGCTGGGTGACCTGGGCAATCCACTAGCCTCTCCTGGCCTCAGTTTCCCTGGCTGTAAACTAAAGTTACAGTATTATTGTGGGGATAAGTGAGCTCAGGTGAAAAGCTAGCACAGGCCTGGCACCATGTAGGTTCTCTGTAGGTGAGGCCCTGCCCTGCCCTCTGGGCCTGTGGTGGCTGTTTTCCTGGGCTCTTCTGTGGAGTAGAACCCAGTGAGAAATCTTCGCCGCCCAGCCTGTTTGAGCTGCGGGATGGGAGTAGCCCTGACGAAGAGTCAAGTCCAGAGTGAAATCAGTTACCTCTAATGGGCAGAGGCCCCAAAACAGCTCACCTTGCCCCTTCAGTCCTTCTTGGTCCCTTACTGTCCATCTCTCAAGAACTTACCGAGCACTGGCCAGCTTCCAGGAGTCCCTGGGTGGTGCATGCTCAGCTGCTAACTGAAAGGGAGGCAGCTGTAGTCCACCCAGAGGTGCCTCAGAAGAAAGACCTGGTAATCTACTTCCCAACAATCAACCACTGAAAATCCTATGGAGACGGAGGCAGGGAGAGGGGGATTCACCCTCTAGATAACAAACCCATTGCTGTCAAGTTGATTCTGACTCATAGTGACCCTATAGGACAGAGTAGAACTGCCCCATAGCGTTTCCAAGGAGGAGCTGGTGGATTTGAACCACTGGCCTCTTGGTTACCAGCTGAGCTCTTAACCACCGTGCCACCAGGGCTCCTCTAGATAATAAACACTTGTTATTTTTGGTGATGGGAAAAGTAACACGGAATGAGGATGAAGTGTACACAGCTTGATGAAGGTAAAGCAATGTCACTAAAAGGTACACAAGAACAAAGGACCTGTTGGCAATTGCTAGGGCATGTATAATTTTGAAATACATGTGGGTATATACTATATTTTTATGCAAATAGCAGGAACCTTCTGCATTTCTTTGCCGGCCATGCCTTCACCCCCATAAGAGTGCCTCAAGAAGCGGGGAAAGGGCAAACAAACGCAGAAAGCGTGTGTGCACAAAAATATGGTATGTATGTATGTAGGCATGGATATGTATAACCAACAAACCAACCCACTGCCGTCAAGTCAATTCGGACTCATAGCAACCCTACAGGACAGAGTAGAACTGTATATGTATAAGTATGTTTATATGTGTGTATATAAGGGTGTATGCATGTATATATGCGTCTATGTGACCATAGGCACATATATTCATATATATAATAAAACACATAGACAGCACAGTTACGGATACTTCTCAGACATAACCAAACATCTGGTGGGATTGGATTTCTGGTTTGAAGGATTAGGACCACAGTCTTGTGGGGCATCTCAGTCAATTGGAATAACATAGTTCATAAAGTTGTGTTCTACACCCTAGTCTGGTGAATAGTGTCTGGGGTCTTAAAACTTTGCAAGCAGCCATCTAAGATACAACCATTGGTCTCTACTCGTCCGGAGCAAAGAGAAAGAAGGAAACCAAAGACTCACAGAGGAAACCCGTACACAGGACAAATAATCTATGCAAATCACGGTTTCAGATGGTACCTGGCTACCACTATCAACGGTTCTAATCAAGGCCACAATAGGTGGGCCCTGATCAAATGGGAGAAAAATGTAGAACAGAACCTCAAATTCCTAAAAACAAACAGACCTACTGGACTGGTTGAGACTGGAGGACTCCCTGAGACTATTGGCCCTGAGATACTCTTCAAACCTTGAAACGAGACTAACCCCTGAGGTCACCTTGTAGCTAAATAACAAACTGGCTCAAAAAATAACGAATATCACCGATAAGTACTGTGCTCCTTTAAAAAATCACCTATATGAGACGAAACGGTCAACAATTACTTTAAGCCAAAGATGAAAATGTAAGGGAATGGAACAACCAGAACAGAAATGACGAGAATGTTCACACATTGTGAAGAATGTAACCAATGTCACTGAACAACGTGTGTAGAAATTGTTGAATGGGAACCTAAACTGCTGTGCAAACCTTCACTGAAAACACAGTAAAATATTATTTAAAAAAAAAAAAAAAAAAGCCCTATGGAGCACAGTTCTACTCTGACACATGTGGGGTCGCCGTGAGTTGGAGTCAACCAACTCCTTGGCAACTGGTACTGGCTGTGGTCTGGGGTTTGGGATAGAGAGTTTCTGGAGGCAAAAGAATTCCAGAGCTTGCCTCTAGGAGCTCCTAGTCTAGCTGGTAGGCGGGGACGGCTCACTGCCCAGAAAACAAGGAAAAGGAACCCTGGTTTGGAGCAGGCAGTGCTCGGGGCCAGGAGGTAGAGTTAGGGACGTGGCTGGGGCCTGAATGATGGAGAGGGCAGGTATAGGTGGAGCACGGGCACTCCAGGCACAGGGCACAGCTGGATGAAAGGTCTGGAGGTGGGACAGAGGGTGCTATGCACAGGGGCTAATAGAGAATGTTTGGGTGGTGAACGTGGGATCCTAGAGATTAGCAGTGGGGCAGGCTGTGAATGGTGGGAGCAGGGGTGAAGAGAGTCAGCTGCTGTGGGGTCTTGTATGGTCAGGAATGAGAGAAGCGTAGTGCATAGAGATAGGTTCCCAGGGACAAGAAGCGTTCGTTGGGGAATTTGGGATGCTCAGTTCACACCTCTAGGTGCAGACAGGTGGAGGACAGCTGTCTCTGGATGGGAGCTTGCTTCCCCAATCCAAGAGGCCCTGGGGACAGGCCCTTGCTTTGCCATCCCACGATGGCAACCCCCTGGCTGTGTTGACAAATGGGCCCTTCCCCCTGGCCTGAGATGTGGCATTGTTAGGCTGGAAGTGAGTCACAGAGTCTTTCCTTCCTTCTCTTCCTCTCTGCTTTGCTCGTCTGATACATTTGTTCACTCTATCTCTCTCTTTCTCTCTCTCTCTCTCTCTCTCTCTCTCACACACACACACACACACACACACACACACACACACACACACACACACACACACACACCTTTCAGAATCCATGAACTATAAATAAGTGGTCTGTCAACATAGATACCTCAATCTAGCACTGGGGTAGTGAGGGGCTTGGCACAGGGCCCTGGGGTGTGTATGTCTGTGTGTGTGTGTGTGTGTGGGTGTTGTACAGGTCTCTCACATGGCTGGTATCTCTGAGTGTGTGATCTTGCCTCTGTGTGGATGAGGCCAGGAGGGGGATCTCTGGAGGGGGCTTTGGCATATACGTGTCTGTGAGGCTGGGGATTAGAGGAAACCTTCGGGTGCAGGGGTGTGCTGTATGTTCATCAGTTGAGTCTGGGAGGTTGTGGAGCATAGGTGGGTGTGTTGTATATCTGTGCCACTAAGGGTGGAAGGGGAGGGTGGTGAGACTAATTTTTTGTGCCTGAGGTGTCTGAGGGGTGTGTCTGTGTGGATATCCGTGTTGCGTGTGTCAGGAGGAGGTGGGTGCTGGGAGTGGAGGAAGTGTTTCTGTCTGTGTGCTTATGTGAGGGTGGGATATCTATGCCTGGACAGCCAGCCTTGCCGCCGGTTCTGCAGGATGTGAACCGACTTGGGTTTGTGACTGTCGCTGGTCCAGAGGATTGGAGATAAACCTGAGCCTTGGCGGTTGTTGGGGGTGGGGACAGGGTGGTCACATTCACCAGTGGGGCTCCAGGGGAAAGGGAAGCTCCACAGAGCAGAGAGAGCACCTGGCCTAGGAAAGGTGTGAGGGGAGGGCTGTGCAGCCCCTCACTCTCTCATAGGTGGTCCACTCACCCCAGAGTGCCCATTCTGAGAGGAGGGGGTACCAGGAGCACAGAGCCTGCTAACCACCACCAGGCAGGACTCTGCTCAGGCACCCCAGATAGAACGCACCTCCACCGCACAGGGGTCTGTCTCCCACTGTGAGCTCCCTGCAGTTGACCCTGGCTGCAGCTAGACTGCAAACTCCAGAAGGCAGAGCCTTGCCCCCTTTCTCCACCAAGCCTCAGTCTCCCATAAGTAAAGAGGATTGTACTGTCTACAGAGAAGGGGCCACCTGCACTCTGGGAGCCTGAGGTCGGGGCAGCACGCAGTAGAGCTCAGAGCCCACCCCGGTCTCCTTCCTTCCCTCCCCCACCTCCACAGGAGCAGTTCAGCAGGGCCTCCTGGGGGGGGGGGTGCAGGTCCTTCGGCCATCTCCAGGGGGTGCTGGTGAGCAGCTAGCACGTGCCTGCACCTGTCAACTGGATTAAATGGGCAAAAGACAGTTAAATAAAAACCCAGGCGGGCCTTGGAGTGGGGAGAGGCCTGGATATGTGTGAACGGGGGACGGAAGTTCAGTCCAGTCTGACGGGAGGGTTTGTCTGGGGGATGTGTGACTTCCGTCACCACCACCACCACCCGCCTTAGGAAGAGCAGCCGGGGCCCCTCTGAGAACAAACTCTGGGGCTAAAAAGGGTCTAAACTCCACGGGAGGGGTGGCCAGGTCGCCCCTGGATGCTCGATTGAGGCCCATACTCCCTGCGATCATGAAGGGCAGGCCACTGGGGATAAGGGGTCTGCCTTCTTCCCGTCTCCTCTGCAGGCCTCACTAGGGTGCACCCTCCTCTAAAGCCCCTTAGGGAGGACCCGCTATCTCACCCAGGAGGCAACAGTGGGCAGGGTGTGGGGACCATGCCCCAGCATGGACCCTGGAGGAAAGGTTCACTTGGGGCACTCTGGCTGCCTTCTCTGGGGATGTGCCCCATGGTTAGGAGTCCCCAGGGACAAAGCCATGTCTACCCTATGGCATGTGACCATGCTCCCTGGATGCCTGCACTGCCAGAAGAGAGGCAGGCAGCCCGGCATCAACACTGAGTTCTGGGGAGTGGTCCCATCCAGAGGAGGTGCTGCCTTGCTCCAGCACTGCCCATCCATAAAGGGTATTTGTGCCCAGGCAACATAGCCCACCTGGAGCTGGGGGCAAGGGTACTGGGAACACAGTGCCGCAGTGAGAGCTGGACAAACGCGTCTGTGTGCACCCTGGCCAGAGGAAGCGCAGTTGGGGCCAAAGTGTTAATAAGCCTCCTTCCTGCCCTGTCCACGCCAGCTCCTCAGTGCTCATCTCCTCTCCCCTGAAATGCTCGCTTCCGCTCAAGTCCCTGCATGCTCCCTCCACGTCCCTGGCCGCAGATCTGTTCTGCTTTGACAAACATCCCACTCAGCCTTCAGGTTTATGGTTTTTCCGCATGCCTCCCTTCATGTGGTTGGAAAGAACACGTAGGTCCCCACTGGCCAGCTCTTCCCCACAGAGGCTGGGCCTGGGGTGGAGGAGGCTGGGGCAGGAGTGGGGCTGGGTCTGGCCAAGCAACAGTGAGGGGAGCCTGGAATCCTGCTGTCCTGGAGGGAAAGAGGCCCAGGCAGGGAACAATACAAGAGGGCTTTGCTGGGCTCTGGGTGGGGTGAGCTTGACATGCTGAAGGTGGGTAGGAAAGGGGAGGCCCAGGCTAGGTGGGCTGCAGGAGCCAGGAAGGGTCCCCGGAGAAGGTTGCGCTTGAAGGATGGAGGGGACAAAGAAGCCCATCCCTAAAGGGGATAACACCAGCCCACGTGATGGCAAGCAGCCGCAACTGCAAGAAGGGAAGTAAGAATACTTGTGGGCTTGGTTTTATTCTTGCTTTTAAATATAACATTTATGAAGCACTGACTATGACCTATGCTAAGTTCTGTGCATTCATTAGCTCATTTAATTGTCATGCAAGCTCGCAAATACTATCATCACTCCCATTTTACAGATGACAAAACTGGGGTTCAGAGAGGTTAAGTAATGTGCCTGGGTCACAGAGCTGGTAAGTGGCAGAGCGAGGATTCAAGCCCCAGCACTTGTCTTCAGAGTCTGAGAGTTGAGGAAGAACCACTGCAAGGACTGGGTTCATATTAATCACAGTTGGGCTTTTGTACTTGGGCCTGTGACTGCCCGTTAGGTGTTCCTGGATCAGCCCCAGCAGGGCCAAAGAGGAATTATCCAATTCCAGGGCTATTGGTGGCCTCAGAGACTCTGGGGCTCCCTAAGGTCCTCCTTACGTATCCAGCATCATCTACAAACTGATATCTTCCATATAAGGGGACAAATGTTCAAATGTATGTACAAGTTACTGGACAAGATGCACACTTATTTAAAAGCGCTCCTGAATGTATACTTGCATATTGTCATTTGCACTGTTTTCTCAAAGGATGTTAAAAATGCAACTACTATCACGGAGAAGGCACCCTGGTGGTGCAGCAGTTAAGTGCTTGGCTGCTAACCGAAAGGTTGGCAGTTCAAACCCACCAGCTGCTCCTCGGGAGAAAAGACCTGGCAGTCTGCTCCTGTAAAGATTTAAGCCAAGGAAACCCTATGGGGCGGTTCTACTCTGTCACATTGGACCTCTATGAGTCGAAAATCGACTCCACGGCACCTGCCAACAACAATAATCATGGAAACCAGGGAACTGGTCCGCAAAATGTTTAGACTTTATCAAAGAGTGTTTATATTCAAAAAGTTCAGGAACCATGGCTTGAGACAGTCCCACCACTTAACAGACTAACACACTGATGCCTGAGAGGAGGCGAGTCTTGGCCAAGTTTCAAAACAAGCTGGGGCCAGGGCCTCTTCTGGAAAGGACACTAAGCTGGGTGGTGTTCCCTTTTCATCTGGTCAGGACGGCCCCCCTCCTGTCCGCCACCTGTCAAAGAAGAGGGCCTGCCCCAGTGCTGCAGGGGCAGGTCCCAGGGGGTACAATCCAGTGAGGCATGGGACTAGGGGCTAGAAGAAATTCAGGGGCAAGCCTAGCCAGTCTCCCAGCACAGTAGGGACGATCCCAGTAATCAAGAAACTCCCCCAGCCTTACCTGCCATTTACTCCAGGTCCTGCTGGGGAAGAAGCCTGCTATGGACAAGCAGGAAGACTGGGCCTCTGTTGGTAGGGAAGGCCCCTCCACCCCACTCCTAGGTGGAAGGGATAGATACCAATGGAAGGAAGCAAAAGAAACACAATTCTGGCAAACTTACTGTGTGCCCAGCACTGTGTTTTTACAAGTTAGTATTTTTATTTTGTTTTGAATCTCAGCAACTCTGTAGAGTAGATCTGATGACTCCCATTTTCACAGATGTGCCCAGAGAGGTTACAAGCTATTAAAAGGCAGAGCCAGCACCTAAACTTGACCCCACACCGAGGGGCTGATCTGTGTTCTGGGGGTCTCCAGAGGCTCAGAGCCTCTGTGAGGAGGGTGAGGGAAGGAGGAGGAGGAGGAGGTGTCAGGGAGGGTGCCTGCAACAGCCCAGCCCCACAGCCCCAGCCCAGGGAACATCCTCTCTGCCTGCCTTTATTGTTCACAAAACCGAAAAAGTGATGATGGTTTTCCTTCCTCTCTTTAAGAAAACAACAGAACCAAAACAAACAGTGATGGGGAACTCCCCTCCTGCAGCTTTTGCCAGAAATAAAAGGAAGAAATAGAACTAGTCATGACCTAGGCCTTCCACTGCTGGGACAGGGTCTGGGAGGGGAAGAGAGAGTGCCCCTCACTAAAACCCAGAGTGTTAGCATCCCCTACTTCCTAAAACCGATCTGTGCTTGGCCCTGTACCCAGCAGCCCTTCCCCCCTTGCCTCACCCAAGATTAGACACACACACACACACACACACACACACACACACACACACACACACAGCTGAGGCAGCTGAAACTTCCAGAAGGATTTAGTAAATCCTAAGGAAGGGCAAAGAGGAAATAAAAACATGCAAATTCAAAAAATAAAAACAGCTCCCAAGGAGTTAAAAGAAAAAAAGTTAGAAGAAACTGGAGATGGATCACCAATGATCAGTGAACCAAGAAAGAGATATTGAACTGCGAGATTATAGTGGAGAGAGTACATCCAAGAGGTTTTCACACCCATGGTAGTTGTGAGAATTATTTATGAAGAGTCCATGGTATTCTTAATGAGCAATTTTATTCCATAGAGAAACTGTCCTAAGATCAGTAAATTTTAAAAACAAAGTCACTATCAAGTAGACTCCAACTCATGGTGATCCCATGTGTGCCAGATTAGAACTCTCCTCTATAGGGTTTTCAGTGGCTAATATTTTTTTGGAAGAAGATTGACAGACCTTTCTTTCAAGGCACCTCTGGGTGGACTTGAACCTCCAACATTTTAGTTAGCAGCTGAGTGTATCAGCTGTTTGCACCACCTAGGACTCCTTGAGGTATTTACTAAATTTAAAGGAGCTTAGTAAATTCCTTTAAGGAGTTTACCAAGTGATAATTCCTTTGAATTATGATGAAATAAAAAGTCAATATTCAGAAACAGTATAAGTGTTTTGCATTTATTATTTTTGAGAGCTAGCATTTAAAAAAAAAAAAAAAAAAGCCAGTCTCCAAAACACACTCCAACATTTTGGATCCCCGTTGGCTAGTTCCCATGCAGGGCTCCCATGCCCTTCTCCATTTCATACTCCTAAGCTACCTGCACTAAAGCCCCCAAAGGACAGGAATAACCTCAAAAGGGCCCCTTCCTTTCTAGATTCAGGCCTGCCTGTCCTTCAGCTGTCTCAACAGTCAAAATCTAGAGTAGTGTTGGGCTCACAGTTAAGAAGAACATCCACCCTCACCCTCACCAGGACCTCACCCCCCATTCATCACCTAGTTCAGGTTTTAGTTCCAGATATCTTGTGCTGATTAGCTTGTTTGGTGTGATTGCCAGCCTTCAGATATCTGTCCCCTGTATACAGGGTTGTGGCCTTAAAGGCTCATCAGTGTGTCATTACTGAGCCTACAATAGTAGGGTCTTGGTCTCACAGGATGGGATCCCTCAGTCAGCTTCATGCTTTAACAGAGATTCTGGACCCTAACATCACCTTTTGAAAACTACCTGGATAGATTAAGGAATTTGTAGTCTGGATTCAAGGTCACACTCTGGCTGGAGAGCAGTTTTTCTTGAAACCCTACAGGGCAGGAATGGACTCGATGGTAATGATTTTTGTTGTTGTTGTTGTTGTTGTTGTTTTTGTTTTAGACTAATTAGTCTCAGCAAATACTAAATGAATACTCAGTACTGTACCTGGTCCTGTGGGGAATGTAAGAAGACAGATGAGTCTCAGAGTCTTCCAGGGACCTGAGAGAAATGGTGGTGGGGAAAAGAGTGTGCCTAAACAATTAAAGAAGAGTTGAAATCAAAACCACTCTACTCTTGGAGCTGTAGGAGGTTCCAAACAACCAAACCGACTGCCTTTGAGTCAATTCCAACTCATAGAGACCCTACAGGAGATAGTAGAACTGCCTCATGGGGTTTCCAAGGCTGTAAATCTTTACAGAAGCGGACTGCCTTATCTTTCTCCCATGGAACAGCTGGCGGGTTCGAACTGCTGACCTTTTGGTTAGCGGCCAAGTACTTTAACCACTGTGCCACCAGGGTTCCTCTGTGGGAGGTTAGAGAAGGAGGATACAGCATGTATGATGTTGATAACTGTCTGAGGATCATTGCATAAGACCCTGAGCTCCCTGAGGGCAGGGACTAAGTTTCATCCCTCTTGTATACCAGGGCTGAACAGTTCTGCACTTAGTTGTTGCTCAGTTGATGTTTGTTGAACGAATGACCGCTGTTTGGGTGTCACTGGCAGCAGCCGTCAGAAGAGGTCAAACAAGGACTACCTCTCCTGAGGATGAGGCCAAGGCAGGTCTGAGGTCTGGTCTTCCTCCTCTCTGAGCAATCCTTCTTCCTCAGCATCCCCACTGCACCACTCAGCCTTCATCCTTTCACTTCTGGACATTACAGCAGTCATCCTCCTTTGCTTTGTGCCTTTAATACATCCTCCTAAGTGGCCTTTGGCATTATTGTTCCAAAACACAGATCAAAGTGTGTCATGTCATCCCTCAAAAGCCTTTGCTGACTCCCCATTGCCCAGTGAATTAAATCTTGGCTCCCTGGCCCAGGAATCAAGGCAACAACAGCTGCCTCCCTCCCCTCAACTATAGTGAGCACAATGGTTAAGGGCTCAGGCTCTGCCTGGTTCAGATTCACCTGGTGACCTAGGACAAGCTACTGATATTTCTGAGTCTCTGTTTCCTCTCTGTAAATGGGAATGATAAGAGTATCCATCTCATAGGGGACCTGTAAGGATGAAATAAGGTGCACAAAGCACTCTACACAGTAATACACAATGGAGCTCCCAACACACAATGGAGCTCCCAACACTTGTTGGCTTTTCTCATCATTACAGTGACAATGGTTATCTCTTCCCCAGTGGCCCAGGAAGCTTCTTGAGTGCAGACACCAAGTGATAGTTGCTTTTGCATTTTCTCCACCTCCTCCATCAGGTCTCAGCTCAGTGTTTTGCCATTGTAGAAGCTGAGTAATGATGACTGACTGGTTCTATAAATCAAGGGATAAAGCCTGCAAAGGGGACCTAGGGATTTGTGGATTTGGTTTCTCTCAGACCCAAAACACCCTCCTCTGCTACTCCCCATCCTGGCACACTCCTGCTCAGTCTTTAAGACCCAGCACTGGCTGCCTCCTCCAGGAAGCCTCCCTGTCCCTCAGACTGGGTCAGGCTCCTCAGTGTCCTCACTGTGTGCATACACATAGTGTATTCTATAATGGTTCTATTATTGGTTTATGCAGCAGGCTCCCCCAGAGCCTGTGCCCTCCCCTCTCCCTCCTCTGCAGTCTGGCTCAGTAGCAGTCCAACAAAATTTTCATGAATGAATGAATTTGCTCTGTGACCTTAAGCAAATTCCCTCAGTCTGGTCTCAACAAGGGAAAAGGCACTATCTTTCCTGGATAAGTGGGAGGAATAGGCCCAGATGTGGCAGGACCGGGGGAATAGAGTGGCTTGTGGAGCCCACCATGGCCCAATCATATCTTCTGGAGTGACCACCTTGGCTCATCTGGTGAGTGCCAGAGGAGAGGATAATTCCACACACGAATGTACTTCTTGTGGGGAGCTCTCCTTACATGGGGAGAAAGGGCATGTCCCTTGGCAAGGTCAAAAAAAAAAAAAAGAGGTCCACGTTCCAGCCTCTTCCCATTCAGTAACCTGGACCGACCAGATCTTCCCATAGGCTCTGCCCCACCACCCTGACCATCAGCACCTGTGTACAACCTTGACCCGGTCACCATTTGCTCCAGGCCTCCAAATGTTCCTCTCGACTGGCCAGGACTTAAGGTGCCATCATGGGCCACTGCTGGGTGTCCGGGAAGGAGCCCAGGGGTGGAATCCTGGCTCAGCCAGGCCACCTCCTAGCTGGGGTGTTGGCCCAGGCAACCAGGTTTCAGGTTTCAGCTTTCAGAGTATTTTCCTGTCTCAGGCACTTTCTATTTTTCAATACTTTTCCTATCACAGCCAAACATCAAAAAAGGAAATTGGGTGAGCCTTCTAAGGACCAAGGGCTGGGAGGGCAGAGGGTGGCCAAACCCATCTTGGGAAAGGCCTACCAGGCCTGAAGCAAGGCCGAGGGGGAAAGGCCCCTCCACCCCCACTCCCTGACCTCCCCTTCCCCCGGTATGACTCATTGTTTTGCAACAAACAGCGGGGTGGCCAGGCCATGGCAGCCAATTCGGCCGTTCGCAGCGCAGCCCAGCCCCAGAGCAGGTTGGGTTCAATCCCGGCCCTCCCAACGCCCGGCCGGGCCGGAACGATTGGGTTATCTCTGCCCGCATCCCCTTTGTCTGGGGCGGCCGCTTGCTCACTTGAGGTAAACAAACTCTGGATATGTGTGAAAAGAACGGACCGGTTATCTCCTGAGGCCCGGCTAGGGACTGGAAAAAGCAGGACTTTCAGAGATCCCTCCCCCACACGAAAAGAGGTTCCGCGGGCAGAGCCTAATGGCGCAGGGACTAAGAATTCGGCTTCTAACCAAAAGGTCAGCAGTTCCAATCCACTGGTGATTCAGAAACCTTATGGGGCAGTTCTGCTCTGTCCTATATGGTCGCTGTAAGTCGGAATCGACTCCACGGCAACGGGTTTACGGGCAGAGCTAGGGATTTAAGAGGACAGAATCGGGACAGGCTGCCTTGGTTCAAATCCTAGCTCTGCCACTTACTGCTGGTTACCTTGGTTACTGAACTGCTTCAGTCTCCCCATTTGTAAATGTGAAACCTACCTCATAGGGTTTTTTTTTGTTTTTAATTATGGTAAAATATATATAACAAAAAAATTGTCATTTTGACCATTTTTTTAGTGTACAATTCAGTGACATTATATTCACCATGTTGTACACACATAAAGTTGTCCTGAAGAGGGATGAGTTCATATTTATAGAGGGCTACGGGGCAGTTCTACTCTGTCCTATAAGGTGGCTAGGAGTCGGAATTGACTCCATGGCAATGGGTATGGTGTAAACAGAGCCCTGATGTAACAGTGGTTAAGAACTCAGCCGCTAACCAAAAAGTTGGCAGTTCCAATTCACCAGCCACAATGGGTTTGGTTTTTTGGTGCCAAGGGTTAATGTGATGCGCTGCTAACCAAAAGATTGGAGGTTCGAGTCTACCCAGAGGTGCCTCGGAAAAGAAGCCTGGCAATGTACTTCCAAAAAATCAACCACTGAAAACCCTTTGGAGTCACGGTTCAACTCTAACACACATGGGGTCGCCATGAGTCAGAATCAACTTGACAGCAACCTTTTTTTTTTTAATATATAAATGATGTTAATTTTTTAAAAGGGCTGTACATAAGTGAAGGGGAGCCCTGGTGATGAGCTGGTTAAGAGACTGGCTGCTAACCAAAAAGATCGGCAGTTCAAATCCACCAGCTGCTCCTTGGAAACCCTGTGGGTCGCTATGAGTCTGAATTCACTCTATGGCAATGGGTTTGTTTGTTTTTTATACATAAGTGATGTTACCTGAAAAAAAGGGGTTATAAGAAATGTTAAAGTAAATTCAATGCCCAAGGCCAGGCTCTGAGGGGATTTCCCAGTGCCCCATTCCCCCCCAGCAGGCCTGTTTTTTTACTCTGCATCCCTGAACTGAGGCCTTGATGGGTCCCAGCGGGATCCGACCGAGGCCCTAAGCTCCTTTTCAAATGGAATCTGTGCGGGGAAATCCCGGAGGGAGGTAGGCGCCAGCCTGGGAGGGGTTGCACAGAGAGGCTTCTTGGTTTCCTGTAAGAGCCTTTGGGATTACAAATAAACATCCCCGAGGATGGCCGCAGGAGTGCAGTGATGGGGGAACATGGCCATGCCCCACCTCTCCCAGTCTCGCCATTTTCTTCTCTGGACTGATTTTCCCAAGTAGCTGATTTCTTAGGCTCAAGTTCCAGATTCAAATACTAATTCTGGCACTTTCTAGCTAGGTGACTTTGGACACTCTCTGACGCTCTATTTCTTCTGTAACAGGAGAGAATCCCTGCAGGTGGGGGGTTAAATGAGGCAACACATGCGAAGCTCTCAAGGTGCGTGGTACCTGGTGTGAAGGGCACCATTAGTGGGCGTCCTCTCCCCCCTCCCCACCCCCATGCCTGCTCCCACCCCCAGCTCCATTCCTAATCACTGTGGTTTTAAACAGCTTCTGTCCTGAAAAGATGTTTGGGCCCCAGTACCTGAGAATACCCCCTCCACCCTCACCTCATTCAGCCTCCAGGCCACATACCATAGCTTGGTCTTCCCCTCCCCTCCTGCTTTCTGAATTCTTTCTTGTGAGTCTAAGGCCTGGGGCCTGGCTTCCCTGCCTCTTCCTTCCTGATTGCTGCAATGGTGCCGATATTGCACAGACGTCAATGCAGTGTGCTTCAGAGCCCAAGAGATTGAGGCTGACGTCCAGGCTCCTCCTAGTAGTGTGACCCAGGGCAAGTCATGGGTCCTCTCCAAGCCTCTGTCATTCACTCATTCGTTCGGCAAATATTTCTGCATGCTTGCTCTGTGCGTGACACTGTGCTGGCTGCCACAGGTAAAATGGTAAATAAGACAGACCTGATTCCTGCCCTCAGAGAGTTACGGTCTAGCAAGGGAGACAAACATTCACCACATCATACCCAAACACGTGACTGAGTACTATACCAAACCCAAACCCGTCGCCATTGAGTTGATTCTGACTCATAGCGACCCTGTAGGACAGAGCAGAAGTGTCCCATAGGGTTTCCAAGGCTGGAATCTTTACGGAAGTGGACTGCCACCTTTCTCCCATGTAGCAGCTGATGGATTCGAACTGCCAACCTTTCTGTTAGCAGCTGAGTTCTTAACCAATGTGCCACCAGGGTGCCACTGAATACTATAGATGGTGCAAAATGGTTTGCAGTGGACTGCTAACCTAAAGATTGGCAGTTTGAACCCATTCAGTGGTACCATGGAAGAGAAGGCCTTGCGATCTGCTTCCATTAAGACTACGGCCAAGAAAATCATATGGAGCAGTTCTACTTGTAACACGTGGGGTCTCCATGAGTCAGAATCAACTCAGTGGCAACTGACAACAACATAGAGAGTAAAGAGTGCCCATACCAAAACCACCAAACCCACTGCAGTCAAGTCTATTCTGACTCACAGTGACCCTATAGGACAGAGTAGAACTGCCTCATAGGGTATCCAAGAAATGGCTGGTGGATTCAAACTGTCAACCTTTTGGTTCGCAGCCAAGCTCTTAACCACTGCACCACCAGGCCTCCAAGTGTGCCCATGGGATTATATTTCCTGGAAGGGTCAAGGAAAGGCATCCCTAAGGCTTAAATCAGAACTTGAAGGATATCTTGGAATGATAGGAGCTGGAGAAATAGAGGGAGAATTTTGTCCAGACAGTAGAAATAACATGTGCAAAGGCCCTGAGGTCAGAAAGAGTTTGATACTTCTACTGAAGTAAGGCCATAGTTAGCAAGCAAAAGGGAGACCCAAGAGGAAGTTGGAGAAAGGCCCAGATCTGGTAAGACCACACCAGATAAGGTAAGGCCTTGGGAAAGGCTTTGTACTAGATCCACTAAATGGTTTTAAGTAGTAGGGGGGATATGTTTAGAGTTGGGCTTCAAAACTGCCTCCAGCAGCTGTTTGGATAATGGCTTGAAGTGGATTTGGAAGACTAGGGGAGGGGGGATGTGGTTGGACTAGGGTGGGTCACTGGAGCTGGAGAGAAGGGGACAGAGTCAAGATGGGCTTAGAGAACCAGAGACTTCATCAGCCTGAGACCAGAAGAACTAGATGGTGCCCGACTACCACCAATGACTACCCGGACAGGGAACACAACAGAGAGTCCCTGATGGAGCAGGAGAAAGGTGGGATGCAGAACTCAAATTCTAGTAAGAAGACCAGACATAATGGTCTGACTGAAACTAGAGGAACCCCAGAAAGCATGGTCCCTGGACTCTGTCAACCCAGAACTAAAACAATTCCCGAGGCCAACTCTTCAGACAAAGATTGGACTGGACTGTGGGACAAAAAATGATACTCGTGAAGAGTGTGCTTCTTAGTGCAAGTAGATACTGGCCGGAGCTCAAGCTTCTGTCTGCAGGTGAGATGAGAAGGCAGAGAGGGTTAGGAGCTGGTTGAATGGACATGGGAAATCAGAGGTGGAAAGGAAGAGTGTGCTGTCACAGTATAGGGGGAGCAATTAGGGTCACATAACAATGTATGTATTAATTTTTGTAAGAGAAACTAACTTGAAATGTAAACTTTCATTTAAACTACAACAATAAACAAACAAAAAATAAATAAAATAAAATAAAAAGATGGGCTTAGAGAGTAGTCGCAATAAGACTCACTGATAGGGTAGTTATGGAGGTTGAAGGAGAGGAAGGTGTCAAATATAACTCTCAGGTTTCCGATGTCGGCTTCTGGGTGGAGGATAGGCCCAGTGACTGAAAGAGGAAACTGGGGAAGGGGTAGATTTGATGGTGGGGAGGAATAGTAAGAGTTTAGCTTTAGAGATCTATGTGTGAAATATCTATGTCAATTAGGCAGCAGATACAATAGGCACATCAATCTTGAGCTTAAAAGAGAAGCCTAGATTAAAATTTGGAAATTGTAGAGATGGAATTAAACACATGGGACTGGGAAAAATTGCCTAGGAGAGAATGATTGATGACAATCAGAGGGCCCAGGCCCAAGGCCTGAGGAGTGCCCCATTTAATTGTCACATGAAGTTGGAGCTTCAGTTTTATCATCAGTAAAATGGAGATAATAGCACCTATAGCTCACAGCCTAGTGACTGAGGATTATGTTAAATAGTGGATATAAGTCCCGTTGTTGTTAGCCCCAACTCATGGTGACCCTATGCACAAGGGAAGGAAACATTGCCCGGTCTTGTGCCATTCCCAAGATCGATTTTGATCAGATCATTGTGATCCATAGGGTTTCATTGGCTTATTTTTGGAAGTAGATCACCAGGACTTTCTTCCTAGTCCATCTTAGTCTGGAAGCTTCACTGAAATTTGTTCAGCATCATAGCAACACGCAAACCTCTACTGACAGACAGGTCATTGGCTGGAAATCAAACCCAGGTCTCCCACATGGAAGGCGAGAATTCTACCACTGACCTACCACTGCCTAGCACACAGTAAACCTACAGTAAACGATGGGTGTGAGAGTCGTGATGATGCATTTGGTCAGCAATCTTCTTGATTTGCAAGTGATAGAAACTTAATGCAAACTAGGGTTTGCTCATAATCAGTGGAAGAACCAAACCACCACGCCACACACAGGAAGGGCAGGAATCCAGTCCTTCCTGGGGCTCCCACCAATTCTCCCGTCCCTGCTCCTTGTTGGAATTAGTTTCTTTGATTTTCTGGCTTCTCCCACATGGCAGGGAACATAGCTGGTGGCCCAGCCTGAGGTTCACATTTTGTCATCCCCATCATCAGAGGAGGGACTTACTCAAATTCTCTTTGACCCCAAAGTTTGTGGACCCTTCCAGCATCTCAGGGGAGGACTCTGAATGGCTTAGCTTTGCTCAGGCACTTACCCCTGGACCAGTCAGTACAGGAGCAAAGGGAATGGGGTCTATGATAACATGGCAACTCCATACTGGAGTGGGGAGAGTAGATCCTGGAAATGAGCTGCTAGGCCAGCACAACAACAGGCGGCCCCTCACACTGTTAACCTAGAAATGTGCTTGCAGTAAAGAAAGAGGCTAATTTAGTACCTTCAGGTGACTAAAAACAAAACACAACACCCAGCTATGTTTTCTTCTACTGATGAAAACACTCCCCTTGACAGACACCCCACCCCACCACCCAGCATCCAATCACCTGGACTCACTAGCAGCCTGATAACATGTCTCCTAGCCCAACCACGTCTCCCTCCCCGACCCCTAGCGGTCTTTCCAGTTGAACCTTCCCTCGCTCCACTTTGAAGAGGACCCCCCTTCAGGGCTCTCAGTGGTCATGCTGGACCCAAGATGGAGGCCAGATTCCTTGGCCTGACCTCTCCAACCTTCCCTTGCATCCCCACGGGCCTCATATCAGTCAAAGTCCAGCTTCCCCAAGACCTCCTCCAGGAAGGCTTTCTTGACCTCTGCAGCCTCCTTGCCCTCTCCCACTGACCTCCCAACAGCTGGCTGCAATAATCATTGCTCGCATTTAGGGGGTGCCTACTCCATGCCAGTCCCAGAAGTGAGCAAGTGCTTGACACCCTTCACCTCGCTTAGCATCTGAATAACAGACACCACTGTCCCTATGTTACAGAGGAAACAGAGGCTTAGAGAGGTTAAGTATGTTGCCCAAGGTCACACCATTGGTTAGTGAAGTAATCAGGACTTGAATCCAAGACTGACAACCTCAAAGTCCATGCTCTAAACCAGGAGCCAGCAAGCTACAGTCCCTGGGCCAAATTCAGCCTACCAGCTGTTTTTGTACAGTTCAAATCCTAAGAATGGTTTTCACATGGTTGAAATAAATCAACAGAAGAATAATATTTTGCCATACATGAAAATTATATGGAATTCAAATTTCAGTGTCCATAAATAAAGTTTGATTGGAGCACAGTCATACCCCGGTGTTGTCCATGGCTGATTTTGTACCACAATGGTAGAGCTGAGTAGTTGTGACAGAGATCAGAGACTGCATGGTTGGTCTGCAGAGCCTAAAAGTTTTACTCTCTGGCTATTATGGGTTAAATTATGTCCCCCCAAAAGATATGTTGAAGTCCTAACCCCTGTACCTGTGAACGTGACCTCGTTCGGAAATAAGATGCTATCAGTTAGAGCTACATGAGGTCATACCAGAGGAGAGTGGGCCCTAATCCCATCTGAGTGATGTCTTACAAAAAAGACACGGAGATACACGGGGGGAAGACGCTATGTGAAGATGCATCTATAAGCCAAGAACACCAAGGATTGTTGGGAGCTGCAAGAAGTTAGGAGAGGCAAGGAACAGTTTCTCTCTCAGAGTCTTCAGAAGGACTCAAAGTGGCCCTCCCCTGGTATGAACTTCTGGCCTCCAGAACTGTGAGACAATAAATTTCTGTTCTTTAAAGCTACCCACTTTGTGGTACTTTGTTACAGCAGCACTAGGAGGCAAATGTGCTATTCATAAGGTTTTCACTGGCTAATTCTTTCTAGAAGTTGACTGCTAGGTCCTTCTTCCTAGTCTGGCCTAGTCTGGAAGCTCAGCTGAAACCTGTCTGCCAAGGATGACCCTGCTGGTATTTGAATACTGGTGACATAGCTTCCAGCATCACAGCAACACACAAGCCCCCACAGTACTACAAACTGACAGATGAGTGGGGGGATCAGTCCCTAGAGAAGGACGTCATGCTTGGTAAAGTAGAGGGTCAGCAAAAAAGAGGAAGACCCTCCATGAGATGGCTTGACACGGTGGCTGCAACAGCGGGCTCAAGCACAGCGACGATTGTGAAGATGGCGCAGGACCGGGCAGTGTTTTGTTCTGTTGTACACAGGGTCACTCTGAGTCGGAACCGATTCGATGGCACCTAACAACAATGGGAGACAAAGGCACTGGCTCTTTATAAAGTTTGCCGACTGGCCCCTGCTCTAAAAACTGCTCAGCCATATAGCCTGCCTCACCCATCGCCTACAGCTCTATTGGGTCCTAAAGGTCCCACCGGCCTTTCTGTGCATGTGGAGCTGGCTACAGGATCTTGGAGAGCAGCGAGGTGGGTCTTGGTCCCCTTTGTATCCCAAGGTAATCAAGACTCGCCCAGGATGGGAATGAAGGTTCAAGGACGGAGAACATCAAGAAAATGCTTCTAAACCAACATCTGCAGGCTTCCATCTGACTGCAGCAGGCTGTCCGCCCGGGGTCTGCCGTGGGAGACATTTGTCCCACAGAATCTGACTCATCTGGTGTGCACTCTGGGTCTTGTTTGGTTTTCAGGAAACCAGCTTCAAGGAAATAGTGGAAGAAATAGCAGAAGAATGAGTCGGAGAGTTGTTGTGAGGACTCAGTGGGATCTTGACAGAAAGCACTAATGCCTGGCACCTGACATCTGGCCCCTGACACATGGCACGTAGTAGGTGCTCAATAACCTGCAGCTTTTGTGAGGAGAAAAATGGGGAATTCTGGACGCTCCAGGCTTCTGTTTGCCTGTGTGTGCTTTTTATGTAAATTCAAAAGAGGCTTCTGTTCCTGTGGCACATGGGGCCCTGCCCACACCAGGACACCAGCTTTAAAGTGTGGAGTGGGGCTGCATTTCAGTCCCCACCTCCCCGGGCCAGGAACCTTTGTGCAGTGCGCACACTTGGCAGCTGTCTATGGTGGACCTGCTTGATCTGAGAGTAGGGAGGCCCTCAATGGGGTTTCTTGAATTTCCCTTCTAACCCTGTCACTAACCCAGGCCAGTCAACAAACCTTCCTGGGCCTCAGTTTCTTCTTCTGTGTAACGGGGATGCCTGTCCTGTCTCCCTGGGCGGGCAGTTCTGAGGACGAAATGATGGAGCAGATGTGGAAACAAGGCTTATCCAAGGGTGAAGGGTTTTGATGTCTGCCAAATGACCAAATGGAAGCCTACCATTTGGGGTCCTCCAGAAGTTGCTGCTACAGAAAGGACTTTGTTGTTCAAAATGATACATTGTAGAATGTTTGGAAAGTAGGGGGGTCTATTGCCCATCATCCACCATTTAATAACATAGCTAATATTATTTCCACACTTTATCTTGCTTTTTTTTTGGCAGCTGGAGGGGCCCAGGGAAGGGAAGACACAAGAGCAGTACTTCTCAAATGTCACTGGGATTTTTGTACTTGCGGTAGGTCTGCATTTCTAATAGGCTCCCAGGGACACGTCTGAGGGTCTCAGGACCACACTCTGAGTGAGGTGAAGCCAGGCTTGCTTGCTCAGAGGGGGCAGTGAAAGTGTCCACAATCCCAGCAGACCTGCTTCTAGAAGGAAGGGACAGGACCAGCTCCCAGGACGCCATGATCTTGCCTAGCCAGCCCCAGATCTGGAAGCTGGGAGAAAAGGCATCCAAGGCCCCACGGCCCCAGCAGGGGAACTGGAGCTGGGGGAGGCAGGGAAGAGCTGGGCTTCTCCAGATCAAAGCAGGTGCCCCAGGCTTTGATTCCCAAACAAGCAATCTCTTTGGACGCTGACTAGGGTTTGGGGCCCGCCCGGCTTTGGGGCCTGGGGAGAGTGGTCCGAGGCCAGGCCTGTTCTCTTTTTGCATAACAGCTTGGCTGCCTAACAAAAGGGCGGTCCTTGAAAGGCCTTATGGGGCTGTTAAAAGCTTCCGGCAATGGTTTAATTGAGGGCGATTAAAGGGTCCTCCCCAGGAAGGCCTGCCCTTCAAAGGCCAACCAGGCCTGGCTCCCCTGCCCTCAGCACCTCTTCCCTAGGCCTCTCCCTTCAATGCTGCCTTGCCCTCAGCTTCGCCCCCCACTCCAGCCTCAGCCCGCCTCCCTGTGGCTCTGGCAAACCCAGGGAGTCGGCCAATGAGACCCTTTGGCCAGCCTGTCTAGAGGGATTCCGTCTTGGCCCCTGGACCATTGGCACCATTTGTTCACACAGTTTGGTCTCGTGGCCGGGTCTGGTGTGGGAGGAAGGGGAGGCTGACTCAGAGACACAGACACAGGAATTGGGGCCCACCTAGGGCCCTCTTGCTATCTCCCCACAGGTCGCCCAGACAGATCCCGAGGCCCTGCTGTGATCGCCCTCACCAGACCTTCTCCCCAGGGCCCCACTGTCTGGAACCTCATGACCACTGTTGGGGTCCCATCTCCTACCATGCACTTATCTTCTAACATCTACTGAGCACCACTCTCTGGGAGGTGTTGGTGATTCAGAGGTGACTAGAGAGGGTGGCTGCTTGGGACCACGAACAGGGGAGATAGTGGATAAGTGATAGGCAAAGGCAATAGGGTGTGATACGCACTAAAATGAGCTGTTATGGTGCAAACGGTTAACTTGCTGGGCTGCTAACTGAAAGGTTGGAGGCTCAAGTCCACACAGAGGCATCTCCAAAGAAAGACCTGGTGATCTACTTGAGAAAAATCAGCCATAAAAAACCTTATGGAGCACAGTTCTACTCTGACACACATGGGGTTGCCATGAGTCAGAACCGACTCAACAGCAACTGGTATCAGCAGGCCCCTACATCTAGTGTGGACAGAGGGGTCAGAGGAGCAGGGAAGACTTTGTGGAAGGAATGGAGCCTAGGTTTAGAACATGGGTAACTCAGTTTGGCCCATTTGCTAAACCTAATGCTAACAGCAAGACCACAGCTGGCTTCTCCAACAGACTCCGCCAACCCAACCAACTTGGGGATCCTTTGGAGGGGAAGTGGGGTGGATTTTCCATCAGGTCGAAAAATAGTCTCTCTGTGGGCATCTGGTTTAGACACTTCCCCAGAGCTTGTAGAGTCTCTTAAACACATGCTTGGCCTGAGCCAGCCCACAGAGGACTCTTGTTAGGTACAGTTAGTGTTGGTTCCAACTCACAGCGACCCTATATGTGCAACACAACGAAGCACTGCCCAGTCCTGCACCATCCTCACAATCATTGCTGTATTTGAGCCCATTGATGCAGCCACTGTGACCCTTAAGGGCTGCTTTTTATGACTTTTTCCTCTCTTGCCCCTTCAGGCCCATCCCCAAACAGAAAATCCAAAGTCCCTTCCCTTCAGGGTGTGCTGTTTTGTCCCTAGGCCCTGCTCCTGTTTGCCACATCAGGCTTTGGCCCCATGTTGCCTGACCCGTGCCCACGGTGGGCGGTGGAGGCGCTGGGGCTAAAGACCGGGGTCTCTGAGACTTCCACACTCTGTGTCGGCACAGAGGTAACTGAAGTCCATCCTTCTTCCATTGTGAATGTGGATAAAACCCAGTCCTGAGGCCCAGGGCGGGAAGGCCTCTGTTGCTGCATGCAGGCCTGCTCTGAGCCCCTCTCTAGGAAAGCGTCCCTGATTATCCCTTCTGCCCACCTCAGACAGCTTGCCTGCCTGTCCCAGGAATCTGCTCTGACCCTCCGAGGCCCACGCAGAGCAGGGCCAGGTAAGTGGGGGCCTTGGGACCCTCCTGGGGTACAGGGAGAGGCAGAAGCCTGAGCAGAAACTTCCAGCCAGGCCCTAAAAACCTGGCAGGAGCCCTGACTGATTTTCAGCGATTTCTGATCTCAGAGATTTAGCTGCTGGTTACATCTGTGGTATTATTAGCCCTGCCAACCACAGCAGCTCACAAACCAGAGCAGCAAGTTGTGAGGCCAGCAATCCGTCCCTGAACCCCACCTCTCTACCTCTGACAGCTCATGGATAGCAGACGAACAGGCACCTAGGATCCAGAAGGCCCCGCCACACACACAGGAACCCTCCACCAGCCCAGTCTCAACTGGAAAAGAGGCCGTCTGGCGAAGGGGCTCCAGACTTCCAGATTGTTCATCCCCTCCCACATGACATGCACTGAGGACAAGTGGAGGTGGCATAAGAATCTGGGGCACAGTACCAAGCCAGGCCCTTGGAAATGTGGTGTCTGCTCCCCCTTCCTATTCACCCCCTACTTGCTTGTCTGCCTTCTTGCCTCGCCCACCCCCAGACTCACTCCTGTACCCCTAGGTGACCAACTGTCCTGGTTTGTCTGGACTGAGGAGGTTCCCAGGATGAGAGACTGTCTATTTTTAAACCTTGGGGACAGTCCCATGCAAACCATCCCCATTTACCCAGGACTGAGGGGTTTCTCAGGACACAGGACTTTCGTGCCAAAACCAGGAAAGTTCCGGGCAAACCGGGATGAATCGGTCACCCTCCCCTTATCCCATAGACCAGCCTCTGCCCCATCTTTCCCCTGAAACAGTGGGCAAAGGCAGCCCCAACCTTCAAATGCCTGTTCCTGGGGCCTCTTCCCCTTCCTCCCACCCCACAGAGGCATGGAGGGGATGGCAGAAGGCTAGGGCTGTGCCCAACTGCCTTGGGGGTAAGATGGGGGTGGGATAAGGGGGCAGGGAAGTGGCAGCCCCTGGTCTTGGGCAGTGTTACCCCCTGCCCAGGCTCGCTGGTCCCACCTCTCTCTAAGCCATTTGCCGGCCTGCACCCTTTATCATCCCCTCATGCTATCTGGCCCTGAAGGAGTATCTCCTCCTCGCCCACCCCAGCTCTGCCCTGACTCAGATAAGCGAGGGGCCGGGAAGAAAGAAAGGGCAAAGCTGCAGCCTGGCTCCTTTCCAGCCCTGAATCGCCCTGCCCAACCGCGGCAGGACCTCGGCCAGTGAAACATCCTGTGGGGCTCACATACCCTGGGGGCATTCCAGCCAGACCCGTCACGGGGAGGAGGGTGGGCAGGAATGCCTGTGCTCATTTGACAGCCGAGGAGATGGAGGCCCAGAGAAATATGCAGTGACTTGCCCAGGGTCACCGTTGTGCCTGGAAGGGGCCTCAGAGATCTTTTTCTTTCTTACTTAAAAAAAAAATTTTTTTTTATTGTACTTTAGATGAAGGTTTACAGAGCAAACTAGTTTCTCATTAAACAATTAATGCACATACTGTTTTGTGACATTGGTTGCCGACCCCAAAACATGCCAACAGTTTCCCCTTCTGGACCTTGGATTCCCCATTACCAGCTTTCCTGTCCCCTGCTGCCTTCTGTCTTTGCCCCTGGGCTGGTGTTCCCATTTAGTCTTGTTTTGTTTTATGGGCCTGTCTAATCTTTGGCTGCAGGGTGAACCTCAGGAGTGACTTCATACTGAGCTAAAATGGTGTCCAGGGGCCATACTCTAGGAGTTTGGAAGGGGCCTCAGAGATCTTGCACAAGGGCCCCTATGATGTAGCTTCACTGAAGGTCTTCCTGGCTGGAAGTAGTTTTGAGTCCAGCTGGGGAGAGCAGATCCACAGATGAAGATCAGTCCCCCCACCTTCTTGCTGGCCATGTTCCGGCACCACCCATGCCTCCTGTGGGCTCCTGTCTTCCGAAGGCTTCTGCCCAGTTGCCGCCCTCCACAAGGCCTGCTCTTTGCTGCCGAAGTCCCCACTCACAAGCCTCCCCAGGTTCCCACTGCTCCAGGACAGCCTGACATTCCAGACCCTCCCTCAGTACTCCCCACTGAACTGCCACCACCACTTCCATCCTCCAGGCAGTAGTCCCCAAACGTGTCATTTCCTTTCCTGCCTCTGCCCGCCCTGGTCCTTCCTCAGGTAGGGGACACCTTCCCGCCACCCCGGTCTGTGGGAACCCTGCTGGCCCTTCAGGGCTGCTCGTGTGTCTTCTCCCCCTGTTCCTCCTTTTCCAAGAAACTTCTCTGAACATGCCAGTCAGAGTGCATCTCCTTCTTCAAACGGTTCAGCACTTTCCATGTGCCAGGTGCTGTGCTGGGCCCTGCATCTTACCGAACCCTCCCAACCACAAGAGGCAAGTGCTTTACTATGATTGTCCTCATTTACAAAGGAGAAACTGAGGCACAGAAAGGGAACAAGTCCAAGATCAAATAGCTAGAAGCTGATGGAAGTAGGATTCAGGCCCTGGCCATTTGGATCAAGAGCCTGAGCTCAAAAGCACCAATGGCCTACTTCTCGTGGTGTTTGTACCTCCTCCAGGGCCTCGTCACACACT
Organism: Dugong dugon; assembly: GCA_030035585.1. Taxonomy (NCBI): domain Eukaryota; kingdom Metazoa; phylum Chordata; class Mammalia; order Sirenia; family Dugongidae; genus Dugong; species Dugong dugon. The sequence goes on from CM057480.1 coordinate 56,967,948, forward strand.
GGCTGTATGTGAGTCTTTGGTCCTCTGTCCTGGCTACACTGGACTGGAAGCTCCTCAGGGCAGGGACCATGGAAAGGTCTGGAATGGCTTCCTAAAGGAGGAGTCTTAGTGTTTGCTTAGTGAGCACAGAGAAAGACCTCTACCCCAGGACCCATCCAGCCCTCAGAGCCCCCTCTGGGAGGAGACATGGGGAAGTACAGAATTCTGTTTCTATTAACCCTCAGCCCGATTTCTCAGGAGTCGTTGCCTGGCTTCTTTTTGGCACCGGAGGCTTGAGCCCAGACTGGAGCCCCCGGGGGGGGCTGGGTTCTTGCTCCTGGGGGCTCCAGTCGCTTCCCAAGACTTCTCTTTGCCCATCTCTGTCCCTCCAGTCCCTCTCCCTCCCAAAGGCCAGCTCTATACCCACCTTCTCCAAGAAGCCTTGCCCACTGCCCCCAGGCCTGCCTCAGCCTATCTCACCGGCCCCTGCCTGCCTGTCTCCTTGCCCAGCCTGGGGTGTGTGTCTGGGTCCCCACGCTGACTCTAGGTCTCTGCCTGCAGCTCCCCCATGTTCACACGGGCCAAGGCCACCTGGGGCCCCACTGGACCCTCAGCTGCAGGAGGGGACAGAGGAAAGTAACTCTGTCTTGGGGTGGACACGATGGCCTCTTAATGTACCGTGAGCCCATTCACAGGACTCTGGAGACTTCAGGCCTCTAGCGGGTGTTAGCCAGGCCTGGAAAGTGGACAGACTGGGGAAGAGAAAAGCGGAGTTAGCCAGAGTCTCAGGGCCAGGCTGTGATAGGAGGCGTATGTACACCCAAGGGGGTGTGTGTGTGTGTGTCCACGTGCACATGGGGGTAACTGTGTGCATCCAAGTGTGTGAGTGTATCTGTGTGGCTGGCTGACGCTCCAAGTGTGTGTGATTCATTGCAGGCTCTGTGTGTGGACAGTTAGCTAATGTGCTTGGATCCGTGGGTACAAACGTCCCTCAGTACGTGCGAGCATGCACGAGTCCTCCCTGCCTCCCACATACACACCCAGCTCCCACTCATCGCTCAGGATGCTCCCCCGCCTCATCTCACCCCTGAAGCCTGCTGTGACACTCCGGACCACACTGTCCTTCCCTAACCCCGCTGACCCCTGCGGCCCTGACCTGCTGACCTACATCACAGACGGGGCCTGCCTGTCTTGTTCTGGTTCAGGCCTGAGGTCTAGTCACCCTTGGTCCCTGAAGACTGGGCGGACTCTTTTTTAAATTACCCCTAAAGCCCAGCTTAGAGCTTGGGGACACAGTCTTGTCAATAAACACCCACTGATCTGAATGAAAACAAGCTTCATTGAAAGGAACTGCATTTTGGTGAATGGAAACAAGAGCATACTAGCTTTCTTCTTTCATCTTCAAACGCTTTTTCTCTCTCTATCTTTCCGTCCTTACTCTAACTTGTTTACCATCTCAACCCTCGGTTCACTCACAAAGTATTTCCTTACACACCCATATCTCATGACAATCCGTTAAGATATGAGTACTTTATCCTCATAGCATCGATGAGGAAACTGAGGCTCTGGGAGATTAAGGGCCTTGCCCGAGGTCTCACAGTCTGGAAGCAAGGAGCAGGGACTGGAACCGTGGCGCCTGAGTGAACACCAACCCCCCTCACCCCTGTAAGTGCCTGAGGGGTTAGAGGGCAATCTTGGGGTCTGGAGGAGGTCCTTCCTGACCTCTCCATGTCCTGAGGTCACCATGGAAAGGAGGTGAACCCAGTGCCCCCGGGGCCCGGGAGTGACCCAGCCTGCAGTATTTCTTGCGGCTGGAGAGGCAATGAGGTCTGTGGACATTGTCCCCAGGCCTGTGGTTACTGATTTGACAACGGCCCTGTTTCTCCCCAGCCAGCCAGGGAGTTAATGATTAAGAAGGGGATTAAATATTAAACACCTGTCGGGCCATGGCGTAATGTCTCGGTCTGTGCCTGAGCCTACCTAAAAATACCTCCCACCTGCCATGGGCCAGCCCCACACAGGGCCTCTAAGCCCCTTGCTTCCGGCTACCACCTCCCCATGCCCCCACTGTGGCCCTGCCCCTACCCTACCTTCTCCCCACCCCATCACATTCCCCCACACCCACAGCACAGAACCAAGGACTTTTCTGGCAGCTTGGCAGCTGTAAGCCCCGGCACTGGGAGCACTCCTGGTGGGCTTTCTGGAGGAGGATTTGCCTGGAGCTAGCTGCTGATGTGTTCCTGGGGCTTGGAGGACAGCCTGGGTCAGTAAGCTACAGTCCTACATGTGACTGAGCTTATCAATGCCGTTATCTTCTCTCCAAGTCCTTCCTCTGCCTGAAGACCCTTCTGAGTTTACACACATCAGGCCCCAACATCCTAGGGTACAGCAAAACCAGGAAATCAGACCCATTGCGGTTGAGTCAATTCTGACTCATAGTGACCCTGTAGGACAGAGTAGAACTCCCCCATAGGGTTTCCAAGGCTGTAAATATTTACAGAAGCAGACTGCCGCATCTTTCTCCTGTGGAGTGGCTGGTGGCTTTGAACCACCGACCTTCAGTTAGCAGCCGAGTGCTTTAACCACTGTGCCACCAGGGCTTCTATGGGCTACAGCAATTAGGTTTTATTTCACAAAAGAATCACAAACACACGTCACCCTCCCAACCAAGCCTTTGTTTTCTTTCCTCTAGTGTTTAGGATCTGGGGCCGCCTCCAGGAAGCCTCTCACACTAACGGGGCCCTAACCTCTCCCTAAGCCTCTGCTCCCCCAGCTTCTCTCAGCCCTGGGTGATTCAGGCTGGCATGGGCCGCCTCGCAGCTGCAGGAAGCTGTTAGAACGGTCCTTTGAAGTTCAACTGTGTGGCCCATGTGGCCCTCCAAAGGCTGGGGGCGGGGACAGCTCCATCACACCCCAGCCCCAGGCCTGCCCTCCAGCGAGCAAGCCGAGGTCAGCCACCCTAGTGGGGCGAGAACCACAGCCTGTGTGACATAGGGCTTACTTAGTCTTTTTCTAGAAAAACTGAATTCTGTATTCAAGTAACACTTCCACTGATAAACTCTTGTTTCTGCTTATAGGGAAAACTTTAGTTTACGGAGCACCAGCATGGGCCTATACTACCCTCCTATTTTACTTCTAGAGCGCTGCTATAGCAGAAATACCACGAGTGGGTGGCTTTAACAAACAGAAATTTATTTTCTCACAGTTTGGGAGGCTAGAAGTCCGAATTCAGGGTGTCAGCTCTAGGGGAATGTTTTCTCTCTCTGTCAGCTCCGGGGGAAGGTCCTTGTCTCTTCTGAGTTTCTGCTCCTGGACAAGCTTCACGTGGCTTGGCAAGGGTCTTCCGCCCACCCCGTCTGTGCTTCTGTGGCTTGCTTGTTTTATCTCTTTTATATCTCAAAAGAGATTGACTCAAGATACACCCTACACTAATCCTGCCTCATTAACACAATACAGACAACCCATTCCCACATGGGATTAGAACCACCTGCACAGAGGTTAGGATTTACAACACATATTTTGGAGGGACATAATTCAATCCATAACACCTTCCCGCGTATCCAAATGAACTGAATCCCCCTGGCAAGCCTGGTGGCAGGCATGATCACCCCCATTTTACAGATGAGGAAACTGAGGCTGCATGAAGTTAAAAGAGTAAGCCAGGTTCAAACAGCCAGGAAGGGGCAGAGGCCAGCCTGCCTGGTTTGAAAGCCATACAAAATGTAAATGAGCCTAACACAGTTCTCAAGGCCATTGGTGGTTCAGCGGTAGAATTCTCACCTTCAATGCAGGAGACCCATGTGGGAGAACCAAGTTCGATTCCCAGCCAATGCAACTCATGTGCAGCCACGACCTGTCAGTGGAGCTTTGCATGTTGCTATGAATGGAGCCCTGGTGGCACAGTGGTTAAGTGCTCGGCTGCTAACCAAAAGCTCAGCAGTTCAAATCCACCAGCTGCTCTTTGGAAACCCTATGGGGCAGTTCTACTCTGTCTTGTAGGATCGCTGAGTCAGAATCAACTGAACGGCAATGGGTTTGGTTTTTGATGATGCTCGACAGGTTTCAGCAGAGCTTTCAGACTACGATAGACTAGAAAGAAAGGCTTGGCAATCTACTTCTGAAAATCAGCCAATGAAAACCCTACAGATCAGAACCGATTGTGACCAGGCAGAGTTTTAATCTGTTGTGCATGGGGTTGCCATGAGCTGAGCCGACTCAATGGCCGCTAATGACAACAACTGTTTTCACAGCTGCCTCAGCTCCAAACTCAGCTCCTATCCAGCCCAAGTTCTCAACTGTGTCTTTCCTTTTCAGTTTTGATTTTTTTTTCACCCAGATTGATACCCAAACACTTAATAATCTCTTGTAGCTACCCCTTCGTAGGAGAGACGACTTTGACTCTTCCAAGCAAAGGTGCTCGTTGTCCCCTAAGAACTGAGGATGTGACCCAAGGAGACTCAACATGGAGGCCTAGGGTGCTGGATAGGGATTTCTCTCAGACCTGCTTCCCTCTCCCTGTCTGCTACTGAAATGGGGCTCATCACTTCAGGAAGTTTTGTTAAGCCTCTTGCAGAAAATTCTAGAAGGACCTACCATTTTCCTCTTCCTGAGGGTTGTAAATCATCTTACCAGAACAGAACTGCTTAGAATCAACACTGCACAGTGGTTTCCTCACGCCATAGCTTGTGTTTACAGATGAAGAAACTGAGGCTCCTGGCGGTCAAGTGCCTTACTCACCAGGTAGCCTACATGTGGGTGAGTGAGAAGGGGAGATTGGCTGACATCGATGGGGGCTTCCAGCCCAGCTTCCTTTTGGGGTCATGGTCCCTTGTCTCAGACTCTCATCCTGGGACCCTCATTCTGCTCCCCTCTACTCACCACCCCAACCTCGGTCACAGTCCCCAGAGTCTGACTTCCCCCACCCCTGACACTGACCCAAGCCAGGGCTGGGGTTTCCTAGAGGGTACTCGGAAGTATTTCTTAGCTATAAACCATGTCCCGTCTCCCACTTCCAACACACACACACACACACACACACACTCACACATTTAGAGGAATCAGGACGGGGAGGAGGAGGCAAGCAACACCCAATGCCCAGACTGGTTTTCATTGAGGACCCTCACTATTTTATTTGCATCTCCTTTGCATATACTTGTATGGGTCGCTTTGGAAGCTCTTCATTTTCTCAAATCGCACAGAGAAGTAACAAATTTGTGCGCCTCAGGGGGCACTGAGGCCCCTGGGAGATCTCCAAATACCTTGGGCCGGCCCAGGATCTGGGTGCTGGAGGGCAGGGGAATATAGAGGGGCACAGGGCATTTGGATGAACACTGGCAAGGTGGGGGGGGAGGGGGGGACAGCAGGCGCTCCTGGGATGGGACCTAAAGGGACTTTGTGGGCCCTGCCACCTTACCCTGGCTGCCTTTCTGGCCTGGCTGTCGGTCCTCCCCTCCCCCTGCCTGGCCAGGCTGGACCAATGGACCCTGAGAAAGGGGGAACACAAGAGACACTGAGACAGGGCCAGAGGCAAGGGCGCTCAGGAGGAGAAGGCCCAGGACTGAGGTGAAGGGGAGGGTGGGCCCTGCTTTTTAGTTGACCACAGGCATCAGAGCCTGAGACATGGTTCCAGGCAGTCAGCTCTCTGGCCTGTCTCTGCACCCCTTGCTGGGTGACCCTGGCAAGTCCTCGTCCCTCCCTGGCCTTTGTTTCTGCCTCAGTAAATGGGGAGCCAAGGATCTCCCCAGCCCCAGCCAGGTCTGACATACTGCTGCAGCCTGGCCCAGCCTCTCTTGCCTCCCTCCTTGCTCGAGAATCTTCAGTGCCTTCCTCTCTACCTCTAGGATCAAGCTGAAATTCAAGTGTTTAGGACTCTTCTGGATCTGGCACCATCCAACCTAATCACCTCATGTCTCCCTGTTTCTTGACAGCCCAGCAGGGCCAGTTCCTCCCTGTCCTTGGGTACTTGCTCCAACCTCCTTTCCTTCACCCAAGCAACGGACACCTTCTGGAACACTTGCCCCCTCTCCCAGGGCCAGCTTCACGGCCGTGCAAGCTGTGCAGTGGCAAGGGCCCCACACTTGGTTTTATGCTCTGCTGATGCTGTCCTGAAATTAATAAACTTTGCACAAGGGGCTCGATTTTCATTTTGTGCTGGACTCTTTAAATTATGCAGCTGATTCTGCCTTCCCCTACTCTCACTAGTCCCACCTCCCCGTGGAGCCCTCACCAGCCCAGGGAGAAGGTTGGAGGCCTGAGATGCCAGCCCTACAGGCCCTTGGGGAAGGGGCAGAGACCCTTTGCACATCACAGGCCCAGGCCTTATGCCACCTGGGAAGAAGGCTCAGGAACGGCCAGGGGGCTTGGAGAACAGAAGGAGACCTGATTTCTGTTCCCAGAATACTCTAGTCTGATGTGGAGGCCAAGCACCTGGCCCAGGAAGGCCTCAGTCTCATAAGTGAGGTAGTTCTCAGCCAGGGAACAGTAGGGCTGGGGCAATCTCATGGCCCCTCCCACGGACTCTTGTTGGGAACAGGGGCAGGAGTGGATGTGGGCTGCTTCTAGGGCTGGAAGAGCAGGAACTGGATCCCCCACCCCCAACCATCACCCTGCAGGGCTCATTCCAAAGCATCTTTGTGTGCCCCCAAAAGAGAAGTGTCTCCCCCTACTGACCTTGTGAGGGAACCAAGGCAATGCCTTTCCCATTTGCAAATCATCTCACTAATGTGGACCCTCCGTGGCCCCAAGAACCCCTTCCCTGCAGGGGCCCGGATGGGGCCTTCCTCTCTGCCCTGCCCTTCCTGGCCCTCAGGGTGTGTGACCTGGCCTCCCCAGGGGCAAAATGGCCTACCTTAGTGGCCCCAGCTGTAGGGCTATGTCCCCTGGGGCATGTGAATCAGGCCCCATCCCCACCCTGAAGTCATGAGGTTGAGCAGTGACCTCAGTCTTAGTGACCTAGTGGAGGCTGACTGTCGTGTATGTCAAGAGTGAGCCCTCAAGAATCAGCTGTGATCCTGCTGAGACCTCAGGGGACCACAGAGGCCTCGGCCAGCCCTGGACCCTAGGGACTGGAGTAGGCAAGATGGGATGAGTACGGTGGACTGTCCTAACTGGCCTTCCAGCTCCTCCTCCCAGCACCTTCCCAACCTTGGCCCTGTCCACTTCAGGTACTCTCCTGCCTCTAGAACTTTGCTAATGTGTTCCCTACCTCAACACTGTCCCACCTTCTGCTGCCAGGCTGACTCCACTCTGCCTTGAACAAATCTGACCTGAGAACCTCTTTCCCCAGGAAGTCTTCCCTGAACCATAAGAGTCCCTGAACTGTCCTCTTGGCCTTTCCCATGCTGCCTCCTGAGTGAGGGCTTAGCAAAGTGATCAGAAGGCACTTGCTGTATCTCCCTCACCTGATCAACTCTGGCCTGATGAGGCAGGCTGTCATCTGCTCTCCATGACCCGTGGAGGGTCTAGAGTGGGGGTCAACTTACAGGTGTGGTAGGGGCAGCAAGCCTGGGACAGAGGGTGAGTGGCAGTGTGGTGGACAAGCCTGGGTTTCTTCTCATCTACCACGTCCATATGCTATAAGAATGTTGTTAGCTGCCGCCGAGCTGATTCCGACCCATGGCGACCACATGTGTGCAGAGTAGAACTGTCCATAGGGTCTTCAAGGCTGTGACCTTTCAGACGCAGATCGCCAGGCCCGTCTTCTGAGGAGCCTCTGGATGGGTTCAAACTGCCAGTCTTTTGGCTAGCAGTCAGGTGCTTAACCATTTGTACCATCCAGGGACTCCTTGCTGTAGGAATGTTGTTGTCTGCTGTCGAGTAGATTCCAACTTAGAGGGACGCTATATGACAGAATAGAACTGCCCCATAGGTTTCCTAGGCTGTAATCTTTATGGGAGCAAACTGCCAGGTCTTTTCTCCTGTGGAGCCTCTGGTGGGTTCAAACCACCAACCTTTTGGTTAGCAGCTGAGAGCTTAACCATCGCACTGCCAGGGCTCCTGCTGCTATTTATGAGCCTATGTGCCTATGAAGTAGGTTTTACAAGTGATGAAGCTGGGGCACATCAAGTTCAAGTGGCCTGCCCAAGTCACACAGGTGATCAGCCACTGAGAAGATCTGCCTGCAGGGGCTTGAGTGGGGCAGTAGGGTGTCCAAGCCTCACTGCCTGGCATAGGTGGATCCTGCACTGAGGCAGGGGACTGGTCTAGTTGACCTCTCCAGGGCTTCCAGGTCTGAGGATTTAGCATCCAAGTTGACTGCAAGATGAAGCTCCAACCGACTCCAGGCCTCCACCCTTCTCAAGCCGGCAGCCCCCTGAAGCTGTGATCCGCTCCCCAGCAAGTGTGCTCCCTCCCACCAGGCCAACAGGCTCCCAGTTCAGCTGCAGAAACGGCCAAACGTCTCTCTGGAACCCAAACAGGAAGCCGAGGAGAAGGGGGCCAACGGCTGGAGATCTTTGAGGCTCCTCGAGGAAACGGGTGGGGAGGTGGGAAGGGGCTGCCGTCAGTAAAGGTAAAGATGGCTGCTTGCTCGCCACCCCCAGCCCTGGCCTCTCTCCATTCGCTCCCTCCAAAGGAGCTGAGGATCCCCTAGCCCACCTCCCCAGTGGCAGGGAGCAGGGAGGGTCCTGGGGAAACCGCATTCTCTGATGGAGGACACTGTGCAGAAGGACCCAGAACTGTCAGTCCCGGGCCACTTTTAAGGCACATTTCTCCCCACACTGCCCTGAGATTGTATTAACTTCACTTCTCATCAGCTTACCCTCAGGACTGAGTGCCCAGGATGGAGACACTGGGGTCTCAGGCTCTGTTCTTCCCCTGACTGACCATCGACCTTGGCAAGTCACTTTACCATCCTGACCTCAGTTTCCTAGCCAGTGAAATGGAGCTCACAGCCCTCTTCCCACCTGACAGGGCTCTGTCCACTGGGGTCATGGGGCATGGCTTGGCATGGTGGTCAGTGGTCAATGACACTGGGGACCACAGGCTGTGTCGCCTGGTGCTGGGTAAGCAGAGACTGCAAACTAGGGTGCCCAGCTGGTCAGGACCCAGGAGAGAGTCAGATGTCCCCCCAACCTCTGCACCCCAGCGATCTCCAGGCCAACCAGGCATGATCCGTGGGGTTTGGGGCCTGTCCACACATCTGCCACAGGGACACAGGACAGGACCCAGCACAGAGAGGACCTGGCCACACAGTAGGCTCTGCTGGCTCCCACCTTCCATCTCCGGGTGAGCCTGGGACCAGAGGTGCAGAGAGCAGGACGCAGTGCCGGGGCATGCAGATTGCAAGCAAACCTCCGGCAAGGGGACAGAGGTCCCAATTGTTGCTGAAGTCAGAAAGGAGCCTGTGCTCCCGGTGGTTTAGCTCAAATGGGAGAGAGGGCTCCGAAGCCTTGGGCCCTTGTCTGGACCCTCAAAGGCCTCCCAGCAGGTAGGAAGGGTAAGGCAGGACCCCCACTCCACTGTTGAGTCTCCTTCACCCTTTCCCAGGTCCTTGGGCCTTTCGGCGTCTTGCCCCCAGCCAGGCCCTGACCTCCACAGCAAGACAACAAAACCAAATCCCCTTCCGCACCAACTTTCATTACCTCTTTCTTTTTTGACACCACAGAGAAAGAAAAGAATGGTCCATAATCCCAAATGCTCAGATAACATCTGTTGGCAGTAAAAAAAGAAGAATACATGCACATGATAGGAAAGTCACACAAAAGACAAAGGTTTCCAATAAAAGTAAAACTCTCCCTCCCTTCTCACCTCTTCAGCCTCCCCCTGTAGGTGACCAGTTAACAGTTTCTTGTGCAACTCGTCAGAAAAAAATGTTACACCCATGCATGCATGTGTATCCGCTAAAGAGAATGTACCAGAAAAGAGGTCATGTTATACCACACAGTTCTTCACCTCACTCTGCTTAACAGCATGGCTTGGACTCAGACTTCCCTCTGACCAGCACACGCAGAGCCAGCCCATTTTTTGGCCTGGCGGCTGCCCAGAACCCACCATTGTACAGACGGGCTGTGATGGAACTGGGCTAAGCTCTTCTTAGAACATTGTATTTATTTATTTACTTACTTAAATTCTGGTGAAAATATGCACAGTCGAACATACACTTATTCATCCATTCTTACACGTACAATTCAATAACACTGGTTACATTCTCCATGTTGTCACCAGATTGTTTCACCACCATGGACTTAGACTCACTACCCCCTAAACTTCTCATCTATGCTTTAGTGTTACTGTTGACAGTTTGATCTCATATAGACAATTCGATAAAAGAGCGCAATGATCATGGTGAACTCTCTTTACTAATTTAGCTACAAGGTTGTTTAAAGATGACTTCAGGAGATAATTTCGGTTCATGGTTTGAAGATTTTCTTAGAGCAGTAGATTCGAGGGTTCCTCCAATCTCCATAGATCCAGTAAGTCTGGAGTCTGTAAGAATTTGAAATTTTGTGTTCCACAATTTTCCCCTTTTGATCAGGATTCATCTACTGATTTCTTGATCAAAATGTTCTTCTTAGAACATTTTAAATGCTCACTCACCTCCTTCCTAATCATCCCTAGTCGCCTTTGGGCTGGAATCTCCGTGGTCCACCTCAAAGCCAAAAAAATCAGAGTTGCACCTTGGTGAGTAGTGTCTGGGGTCTTAAAAGCCTGTCAGCGGCCATCTAAGATACTCCACTGGTCTCATCCCTTCAGGAGCAAGGGAGAATGAAGAGAACAGGATACAAGGAAAAGGTGAGTCTGAAGGACTAATGGACCACAGCTACCAAGGCTTCCAGTGGACTGAGTCCAGTACAGCTAGATGGTGCCCGGCTACCACCACTGACTGCTCTGACCAGGATCACAACAGAGGGTTCTGGACAGAGCTGGAGAAGGATGTAGAGCATAATTCTAACTCACAGAAAAAAAGATCAGATTTACCGGCCTAAAGGAGACTGGAGAAACCCCGAGAGTATGGCCCCCAGACACCCTTTTATCTCAGTGGTGAAGTTACCTCCGAGGTTCACTGTTCAGCCTGGGACGGGACAGCCGCGTAAAACCAAATGGGACTAATTAGGTACAGTAGTCCAGTGACAAGGGCCAGAAGGCAGAAGGGGACAAGGAAGCTGGTGATAGGGAACCCAAGGTTGAGTAAGGATATTGTCGATGTGTTGTGAGGTTGTTAACCATTGTCATAGGGCAACATTTGTAGTAACTGTTAAATGAGAAACTATTTTGTTCTGTAAGCCTTCATCTTAAGTGAGAATAACAGCACAATTTGAAGCGTGTAGTCAATGTCCCCGAACTGTGCATGTAGAAATTTTTGAAATGGTGTATCTTTGGCTATGTGTATTTTCACCAAAAAAAAAAAGAGGTTGAGAAGTTAGAGGGTTGACATGTTGTGGGGTTTTTAACCAATATTATAAAACAACATGTGTACTTCTGTTTCATGAGAAACTATTTGTTCTGTAAGCCTTCCCCTGAAGTACAATAAAAATAAATAAATAAATAAATAAATAAAAAATCAGAGTTGCAATTAATCCACTGCAGACAGAGAGAGGCCCTGGAAGCAAGGAGCTTCTGTTTCTGCTCTTGTAACGTGGGGTGGAGGTAGAGATGAAAAAAGAAAATGTGGTCTCATACTGGGTTTCCTATGCCCTTCTGCAACTCAGGGGCCATTAAGGAAGACAAATGTTCCCCACATGAAACTGCAGGGAACAGTAGAAGGTTGGGGAATAACAGATGAGGAAACGGAGGCACAGAGAGACTGAGGAACTTGCCCAAGTTTGCAGGGCTGTTAAGTGGGAAAACTGGGAAGTGAAACCTATCAGCCTGACTCCTGAGTCTGCGCTCCAGAATCCTGGGCAGATGTGACTGCTATAGGAAAGCATGGCCATGATGGAGTGTTCAGGAACGGGCGAGCTGAGAGGACTGGAAGAAGCTGTGTGGAGAAGGGGCGGGAAGTGAATAGGGACCGTCCAAACTGGACAGGGTGTGTGAGAGCTCACCCCCCCACCCCCCCACCCCAGGACAGTTTCAGGTTGGGGGGCCGGGTGCAGGGGAGCTGACATTATTTATCACCTCTGTGTGCTAGACGTGGTGTGAGGTCCTTATATATTTTATGTCATTTAATCCTTGCACAGCGGTTAAGAGCGTGGCTGGTAATCAAAAAGGTCAGGAGTTCGAATCCACCAGCCGCTTCTTGGAAGATCTATGCGGCAGTTCTACTCTGTCCTATAGGGTGGCTATTAGTTGGAATCAACTCGACAGCAATGAGTTTGGTTGTATTTTTTTTTTTGGTAATCCTTGCACAACAGACAATTTCTCTGCTGGAGGAGGCTAGATGTTTGTGTTCAGGGATCATACTCTCCTCTCCTCCCTCCTCATCCAGGAAGTGTTCACTGATGGTGAGCGACCTCATGGACCCAGCCAGGCAGGGAACACAGGGAAGAACAGAACATAATCCTGGACCCCCGGACCTCACAGGCCGGCAACCTCACCAGCACGTTTTAACCTGCCTGCTTCTGGACAGGATGCTTCCTCTGCTGGGTGGCCTCTGGTCCAGGGCTGGGTGGCCCAGAGCCACAGAGCCAGCTGCTGGTGCCTCCCCTCTCAGCACCTGTCTGTCCTTCCTGCCGCTCTGTCCTTGACTCAGGCCGGCACCATGGCTATCTCCTGAGTCACCACCGCTTTCTAGCTTTCTGGTTTTCACTCACCTGCCTCCCTGGTTTGGGTTCCCATCTTGGTGAAGAGAATTTTCTCTCTCTCTCTCACCCTACCCCCATACACCAAAACGCACACACACCCTGCTTGGTGAGACCTTCTCCAAAGGGCTCTCAGGGAAGGACTCCAAGGCCCAGGGGGCTCTGAGCCTCCCCAGCCCACATGAGGCCACCAGAGCTGAGCTGTGGCTGCGGAGTCTGTGGGTCAGAGCCTGGCTATCCTCAGTCTGAGCAGCCCACCCGGATATCAAGATGCCTTCTCCTTCAACCATGGGCTCTCCTGCCCAGGCCCAGCTTGAGTGGACCTTGGAGCAAAGGGCCCTGATGGTCAAGAGAGGAAAGAATTGGCCTCCTTGCCTGCCCTTGGGCAAAGCCGGCAGGTAGCACGAGCCCTGGTCTCCCAGGCCTTGAGCTGTCCGCACCTGGTTCCTGCACGCCCCAGACAGGTGGCCTGCCTTATTCATCTTCTTCCTCTGAAATCCACCTGAGAAAGTTGCTATGGCCCTGGGTACTTGGGAAACACAAAACAGAGCTTAAGGGGAGAACAGCTGGGCTGGGCACCATCAGCACTGTATCTGGTCAGAGAGGGAGGCTGTGCTGTGATTGGGTGCAATCCTGGAAGACTTTCTGCAGGAAGTGGCATGATTCAGCCAGGCAAAGGCATTGGGAGGGCAGGGGCATAGAAGGACAGGAGTAAAGACACTGGAGTGAATGTCCAACAGGCACGCAGGGGGGTAGAGATGACCCAGTCATTCCTTCACTTATCTGTTATGCACTACATGCCAGGCTAGGCCCTAAGTACTGATGATCTCATTTTCGTTGTTGTTAGTAAAACACACTCAAAAAGAAAAGAACAGAAAAGAATCCTTGGAGCTGACATTTTAGTGGGAGCAGAGGATAAACAAGATACATCTGTTTAAATTATGTACTACATTAGATTGTGACAGACTGTGGAGAAAAAATGGAAGCAGGGAGGAGCGTGGGGTTGGGGGAAGGGTTCTGCAATGTAGGGTAGCCAGGGAGGGGGCTGCATGAGGTGGGCAGGGCTAGGCTGCAGGGGTCTTTGATGCCAGAGTTAGGACTTGGCCCTATGACAGGATGTGGGTGAGATGATGGAAATGGGGTCTGGGTGATTTCCCAAAGCCCCACGCAGGGAAGGAATGGGGCAACAAGGTGGGATGGGGGCAGGGTACTGAAGAGCAGCTTGCAGCCCCCTGGCCAGTCCAAGGCCCAGCCAGAGGGGCCTTCCAAGCTTGGGGGCTGATGGGGTGGGTCACACTGGGTGGGTCAGGGCAGTAGGCTCAGCATCTCCCAAAGGGTCTGGAGCTCCCACAGTCTAGAACACCAGACTGAATTTTAATGGTCTCCACCCTGTGAGAACCAGGTCTGTGGTTCTGTGTCTGCCACCAGAGAAGACCCAGCACAGGTGGGGGCATGAAGGCCCAGGCCAAGCCCATCCTCCAAGCAGTAGCAGCCTGAGCCCAATGCCTTCCTCTTTTGGGGGCAGGGTTGCTTCGATACCCACCCCTTCCCTGACTGACCCCTCGATTGCTGGGTGGAAGGGTAAGAGTCCTTCTGAGAAGACACTGCCTTCAAGTTCATCGGGCACTTTTTTAAAATCTAGAAAGATATTCTCCTTCAAAGGACCCCACCCCACTATCCACACTGACCTGGATGAAAACTCTGGCCTGTTGTTTAAGGGTTCCGGGTTAGGGATCAGTAATTTGCAGTTGCAGTCCAGGCTCTGCGGATCTTGGGGAAGGCATTTCTCTGGGTCTGTTTCCTCGCTCGTAAAATAGGGGAAGGCGTTTGCCTCACCAATACCACCGAAAGGGTAGGTCAGCAGCAGAGCCAGGCAGAGCCAAGGCCGTCACATGCAGCATTGCCTGTCAGCCTCTCAGTCACCTTGGGAGGAAGGCACGATGGCCATTCCCATTGTGCAGATGGGGAGACTGAGGCTCAGAGGGGTTCATGAGTTGCCTAAAATCATACAGTTGCGTAACTCCAGAGACCCTTCTCTTAACATGTCACTTTATTATTTTGAGTAAGATTCTATTCAATACTGTTCAGCTAGTGATCCAGTCAATTAGCAGTTAAGAGGCTCTGATGGCTGGATACCTGATATTATGCATTTATCAAAACTCACGGAGTGTACAACGCAGAGTAAGCCCTAATGTAAACTATATTGCTGCTGTGTGCCGACTCATAGCAACCCCGTGTGACAGAGTAGAATTGCCCCATAGGGTCTCCTAGGCTGTAATCTTTACGGAAGCAGACTGCCAGGTCTTTCTTCCACAGAGCAGCTAGGTGTGTTCAAACAGCCAACCTTTTGGCTAGCAGCCAAGCGCTTAACCGTTGTGCCACCAGGGCTTCTACGTAAACTATAGAATTTAGTTAACAATGATATATCAATATTGGTTCATCCATTGTATCAGATGTACCACAATAATGCAAGATGTTAATAAAGGGGAAACTGTGCAGGGACCCAACTTGACAGCAACAGGTTTTGTGTGCAGGGGGCGAGGGTATATGGGAACTCTCTGTACTTTCTGAGCAATTTTTTTATAAATCTAAAACTGTTCTGTTATGGACTGAATTGTGTCCTCTCTAAATTTGTGCTGGAATCCTAACCCCTATACCTGTGGATGTAATGTAGTGTAATCATCTTCCGTAATGCAATTTACTGTAATATAATCAGTCGGTTGAGGTCACGCCAGTGTAGAAATTGTGTTGGAATCCTAACCTCTATACCTGTGGATGTAATCTAATGTAATGCAATGTAATCACATTCCATAATGCAATTTAATGTAATATAACCAATCGATCAGTTGAGGTCACGCCAGTGTACGGTGGATCCTAAATTCATTCAGTGATTTCAGAGTTTTGTGAAGAGCAGCATAGACACGGAGGCACAAACAGGGGATGACAGACATCAAGTGAGGATCTCCAAGGAACCAAGAAACGCCGGGGCTGCCAACAAGGAAGGAGGCGACAGGGTGGAGACCCTGATTTGAACTTTTAGGCTCCAGAACTGTGAGAAAATACATTGCTGTTCTTTAAAGCCACTCAGTTGTGGTATCTGTGTTGTAACAGCACCAGCTAAGATACGCTCTAAAACAGAAGGTCTGTTTTTTGACAGCCGCTGACTAAGCCACAGCCTTTCGTTGAGCGTCTACTGGGTGTGCAGCGAGGCTCTGTGCAGGGGAAGGTTGGCAGGGGGCAGGTGGAACAGGGTCCCTGTCCTCCAAGAGCCTGGATGGTATAGGGAGGCAGGGTTCCCCACTGGGCGTGGGAACACAGGCTCTGCCACCAGACGTGCAGGGTGTGGCTGTGTGTTGTTGTTGTTAGGTGCCGTCAAGTTGGTTCCAACTCATAGTGACTCCATGTACAACAGAATGAAACAGTGCCCAGTCCTGTGTTGCCAGGGACAACATACTGAAACTCTCTGCTGGGGTTCTCATCCACGCAAGGGTGGACCTTCTAGGGTGGGTGTGAGGACTACAGGCCATAATGAGAGAACCTGTGGTCTGGCCTGGCAGACTGTGATCCATGGATTGTGGCCATTATTATTAAAATGAACAAGTGGAGAACAGGGGACGACTGTGCCTGGCCAGAAGTCAGGCTGTGCACGCAGAGGCACCTCAGGAGTTCAGAGCAGGGAGAGAGGACTCTGGCCTGGAGCAGACAGGGAGGCTTCCTGGGAAAGAGCCTCAGGCATGCGCAGATGAAGGGCTGAGGAGCTGGGAGCTGAACATGGATGGCGTTGGCAGGTGGGGTGGGGGAGATGCACCCTTATGTGTGTGTGCGTGTGCGACAGAGAGAGAGACAGACAGAGAGACAGCCGGCCCTGTGGCCACCACAAAGATGTGGACAGGTGGGCTCTGAGGTCCATACTGGTTCATTATGGAGTGATGCCAGGCAGGGGCCTCTGGGACATAGGGAGCCCCTGAAAGCTTTACAGAGGCCAACTCTGGGGGCGAGGAAGGCAGTTTGCCTCATTTGTGGGAACTGCCTGGCCCACGGCAGACCAGGAGAAGCCAGGGTAGACCCTGCCTGGGCCGTCCTCTGGGTCCTGCCCCTCAGGCTGGGATCAACCACTGTGGACGTGCGCTCACAGCAGAGCTCTTGTGACCCTTGCCTCAGCCGTGATACCCCCGTTATCCGCCCTCCTCGCAGCCCAGCCACAGGGGTTGAGGAGCTGGAATGGAAGCCTGGAGGAGTTGCCCTGTTGGGGCCTGCTTGTGGACGGAAAGGGGAAGGCACAGAACAGTGTTTACATTTTCCCTCCTTTCCCTTCTGGTAGCCTGGTCAGCCTGGCGGTTAAACCACTGCGGTTTGTTGGCCCCAGGGAGTGCCTCCCATTACACAGCGACAGACACAACTGCCCCTAAAACACACGCACACTCACACACACGCACACTCACACACACGCACACTCACACACACGCACACTCACACACACGCACACACCACACAGTCTCTCTCTCACACACACACTTTCACACAGACACACAATCTCACACCCTCTCATATACTCACGTACACATGCACAGAATCTCACACTCACACTCACACAGATACACACTCACAAAATCTCACGCATAGATGCAATTTCACACACATACACACAATCTCATACACTCACACACATACACAGATAAACTCACAGACACACTTATACATATAATTTCACACACTCACACATACACAATCTCACACAGACATACACACAATCTTACACGCTCATGCATGCATACATACAAAATCTTACACACTGACACACTCACACATACGCACACACTCACAGTCTCACACACAGACACAATCTCACACGCTCACGTACACATACAAAATCTCACACACAGACACATACAGATACATACTCACACAATCTCACACACCGACCCTCACACACAACCTCACACATGCTCACATATACACATACAAAATCTCACACACTTAGATTCACATACTCATGCACATATGCTCACACCCACACACCACCCACACACAGATACACACCTACACAGTCTCACACACTCATATACACACTCACACACACATACCCTCAATTGGCATCATTGTTGTCTGCGGATGATTTCTGCTGCCCCCACAAACAGTCACATAGGTGGGAGCCTTTCCCCACGGTTTCAGTGGGCAGAATCTTCCCACCCCCTCGTCCCTCAAGCCCCAGGTTCCCAGAGCCGCGTAGGACTGACTTGGACCTGTACAGGCCCTCCCAAGCGACAGCCCAGTCTTTGGCACCAGCCTGGGCAATGGACAAATGTGAGAGGATTTGAATCTGGAACAGAGAGTCAGGGAAGGCACAGACTCAGGGTGGAAGCCCTATTATGTGAACTCCAGAAACTCAGAACAGGCAGAGAGGGGTGAACAGGGGTAGGTAGGAAGGGGGTCTCTCAAGCACAGCAGGTGGAAGTAACGCAGGGCAACATTTTTGGAGGGTTACTGGATGGCAGATTTCAAGCTTTTAAGTGCACGTCACCGTCCCTGGAAACATGTGAGCTGCCCTGTGACCCAGCAATGCTACTTCTAGGAATTCATCCAATACAAATGCTCCCCTAAGGGTCTATGTACAAAGATGTTCATGCAGCATCGTTTGTAAGGTAAAGCAAAATTGTGAGCAGCTGCAATATCCGTCATGATGGCTCTCATAGTGTGGAATACCACGCAGCCGTTAAAAGAACGTGCTAGCATGCTAAGGAAGAAATGGGCCACTGAACAGGAGGTACAATACGACCCTGTGTTTGTGAGCCAAGAAATCTATGATTGTATGTGTATAAATATTTATATTGGCATAATAACATGTCTGGAACACCTTGCACAAACTGTTACCAGATGATTACCTTTGCTGAGTGGGACTGAGGAGGCGGATAAGGGAGGCTTCTGTATTTGTATAAGGAGCCTGGGTGGCGCAGTGGTGAAGTGCTCGGCTGCTGACCAAAATGTTGGTGGTTCAAACCCCCAGCAGCTCCGCTGGAGAAACATGTGGTAGTCTGCTTCCAAAAAGATTTACAGCCTTGGAAACCCAATAGGGCAGTTCTACTCTGTCCTATAGGATTGCTGTGAGTTGGAATTGACTCCATGGCAATGGGTTTGGTTTGGGTTTTGCATTTATACATATCAGAATTCAATTTACGCTGTTTGGTTATTCATGACAAGCACCCATAAGTTTGAAATAAGAGAAAAAAATAAACAAACAAGAGGTCACCAAGAAGCGTCTCATGTCTCCCTCTTTTGAGGCAGGGTGCTCTGCCCTCACATGGAAGGCCTGGGGTGGAATCACGGCTCCACCATTTGTGAGCTGGGAGACCCTGGGCAATCCCTTCATTTCTCTGAGCTTCATTTTCCTTGTCTGTGAAATGGGGAGAACAATACCAATCTAAGGGTGGTCTGGTTTGGTTGTACAAAGTTATTGAGGCTCCTGTAGGAGCCAGGCTTGGGGATACAAGGAGGATAATGATGTTCTTGCTTTGAAGGAACTTACAGGCTAGAGAGGAGGACGGAGACATAACCAGCTGATGTCTGACACGGTGATTTGTGCCACGATAAAGGGCCGGGGTGGGCCCCGGAGCCGGTGGAAGGGATAGATCTGAGATTGAGATTCGGCCTGTGTTGAATGTTGAGGGACTAGCTGGAGGAAGCTGGGGGTGTGCCCCAGGCAGGGCCCAGGGAGAACAAGGGGTGTGAACGGCACTGGGGAGGAACGGTGAGCATCAGAGCAGGGGAGGGTGGCCTTCCAGACCTCCAGAGCCTCAAAGACCATGTTTGCAAGCTTAGATTTGAACTTGGGACTCTTCATAGGGTCTTCACACGGTCTCAGGGCAGGGAGGGGTGTGGTCGCCTGTTTTAGGAATTTGCCTGGAGAAATGGTAGCTGGGAGGAGGACCAGCTGGGGGCTCCAGCAGGTGTGCAGGTGAGAGGTCTGAGTGCCCAGGAGGCAGGGACAGAGAGAAGCGGGCACAGTCAAGGCAGAGTTAGAAGCTGGGACATTAGGTTTGGCAACCTATACAGGGAGATGGAGCGGGAAGCCAGAGAAAGGACCTCGGGGGAAGCCAGGTTCTGGTGTGGGAAACTAGATAGATGTGGTACCACATGTGTGGAGACAGGGACAACTGGAGAGGTTGGTGTGGAGGTCTGAGGTGCTTCTGGGGCACCCGTGAGGAGGTGGGTCCCAGGCTGCTGGCCAGAGCTATCAGTGCACTTGAGAGCATGTGGTGGGCCGTCAGGTACAGCTCAGCCCTCCCCTTCCCCTCCACCCAGTTTGCCAGAGGAAGCAGTAGTTTGGGAATATTTTGGACTTTCTTGGCTCCTGAAAGGATCCCTGGGTGGCACAAACGGTTTGTGCTCAACTACTAACATAAAGGTTGATGGTTGAAACTCACCCAGCAGTGCCGTGGAAGAAAGGCCTGGCGATCTACTTCCAAAAGATCACAGCCATTGAAAGCCCTATGGAGCACAGTTCTACACATGGGGGGGTTGCTGGTTTTTTTTTTTTGGCTCCTGGAGGGAGGGAGAGCCATCAAGGGCATTGTGGGTGTGTCCTGGAGTGTGCTGTAGGAAAGGACAACCCTTCAAGGTGTTACATGATGGAAGCTTCCTTTGCTGTTTAATAGAATATTCTAGACTAGCAGTACTGTCCAACAGAACTTTCTGAGATGCTAGAAATGGTCTGTGCTGTTCAGTACGGTAGCCCCTAGCTACCTGTGACTAGTGAGCACTTCAAATGTGGCTGGCGCAAATGAGGAAGTGAATTTTAAATTTTATTTAATTTCAATTAATTTAAATAGCCACGTGTGGTTAGTGGCTACCATACTGAACAGGGCACATCTAGAATTTCCAAAGATAAGCAGGGGCCACTCTCATCTTAAGGCCCAGATGGTTGGGTGAGTTTGGTGCAGGCAGGCTGTGGTTGGTGGGGGGCTTCCTGAACCCCCTCAAACTGGTACCTATTGATTAGATGTGAAAAAAGCCAAAACAGTACTAACAAACTCTTACATCACACTTTCTATGTCCTGGTTCTATTCTCAAGGCCTCACATGGGTTGATTCACCTGAGCCTCACTCAATGAGCTAGGTCGGCCCTGCTCTCCCTGGCATCTTACAGATGAGGAAATCAAGACACAGAGAGGGTTAGTAGCTTGAACACTGTCTCATACCTGGTAGTGGCCGAGCTAGCTGTGAACCCAGCCCACCTGGCTGCTGACCACTCTGCTAGCTGGCACATCGTTTCCTCTGTGGGGACGTGAGCCAGGCACTTTCCTGGATACTTCATACACACTATCATATTTTGATACACATGGGGGCTTGATGTATCTGGAGGGGCATCATCAACCCCATTTCATAGATGAGGACACTGACGCTCAGAGATTTGCTCAGGTAGAGAGTGGCAGTGGAGTGAGATTTGAACCCAGGTCTGTGGAGCCCCTCCTTGTAACCCCTGCATGACCAGGCCGCTCCACACAGTGGTGGTGATGCCTGTCCTGAGCCCCTCCTGCCCCAGCTGGAGCTGGGCCAGCCTCTGCCGCAGCTCTGGGCTCACGGGGCTGTGGATTGCAAGCTCTCTGGCCATGCCCAGCCCACAGGCCCTCCTGGCGCTCCCTAAGGAGCCCACTGGACAGAGCCCAGAAGGACTTGGGTCTGCTTTGGTGAGAATCGTCATGTAGAGTTTTTAAAAACAGCCCTATCGGCATGGCTCACTCTCAGGGACTACGTGCTCATGCAGAAACCCAGAAACTGGGAAGTCTCCGGAGGGGCGTTCTGCCCTCTCTCTAAGCGTCAGTTTCGTCATCTTTGGAAGGAGAGGACTATCCTAGATCTGGGGTTTTTTAACTTTTTTTTTTTAGCATTGAAATTGTTTTTATAAGAAATCGTTTTATCCACTTTACTCTCCACACAATCACCAGAGAGATTGTTTAGAAATGTGAATGTAGTTCTCTTACTCCTGGCTTAAATGTTTCACTGGCTTCCCATGCTCTTGGGATAGATAGTCTCTGACCTCATGGTGCTTAGAATTTTGGGAGGAAGAAATATACACGCAAACAAAGATATTCAAAGTATGTCAGGGGTGACAAATGCTGAGAAAAAAATAAAGCTGGCTGAGAGGGAAGGAATGCCAGGTGGAGTTGTTGTTTCAGAGAGGGTGGTCTGGGTAACCCCCCCGGAAAGGCCACAGTTCAGCAGGAACTTAAAGGAATAGAGCCATGTGGAAGAGCGTGACAGAGAGTAGCAAGTGCAAAGGCCCTGAGGCAGGGCGTCAGCCCAGCATGTTTAAGGACCATCAAGGAGGCCAGTGTAGTTGGAACGGGATGAGTGAGGGGGCAGTTGAGGTTAGAAAGGTAAGAGTTGAGGTGGGGTAGGGAGGAGGTAGGGAGTAGGTCATATAGGATCTTGTAGATTATTGTGAAGTTTTTAGATTTTATTCTGAGTGAGCATTTGGAGCAGAAGAGTGACTTAAACTAAACTGTTTTAAAAGCACAGATGAAGCAGGACACAGAACACTCTGGAGAGAAATCCTAGAAGGCTTCCTAGAAGAGTTGGACTTTATAAACCAGGGGAATAAGGCAGGTAGAGAAAAGTCAGAAGAGGTAGCCTGGGAGTAATTTGAAGGAGCAAAAGCTTAGATTGGTTTGAATTCTGCTTCAGCCATTTCCTAGTTGCGTAGCCTCAGGCAAATAACTTACCCTTTCAGGCTCAGTTTCCTCATCTACAAAACGGGGAGAGTAACAGAACTTCTGTCTTATTGTTAGAAGGATTGTCATTAACACACGTCAAGCTTTAGTATCTAATAGAAGCCCCATAAATAGTAGCTATTAGAATCTTTAAGGCATTTCAGCAAGGAGACCCTGGGCATGAGCTGGGGGAGGGGTGATGAAAGGCAACCATAATAACAGCCAGCTGATTTTTTGTTGAACACTTACCATCTCTCGGCCCTGGGCAATGCACGTTGCATTTATTATCTCACTTAATCTTAACAGCAACAACAATGGATTAACCTGTTTCTTCATAACCTATTTCTCAAATGAACAAACAGAGACTCCAGGAGGCAAAGTGGCAGCCTGGGGCGGAGGGGGTGGAGGGAGTGAGGGGGACCCATCGCCATATCTGACTCCAGAATCCCAGTTCTTTCTACTTGTGGTAGCCTCCTGGACTCTGGGGTGAAAGGTCCAACTGAGTCCGGGGTGTTTGCATTTTTGGGGGAGCCTCTGAGGACAATTTCTTTTATTGAAAAATGTTAATTGAAAACGTTTAACTAAAATATAGAAAAGGTCAAAGGATAATATAAGAAAATAACTGTAGAAATCTTTGAACCAAAGACAAGATACTGTAATAGGTGAATGGGGGCGGGTGGGGCGGGGGTGGAGGGCAAGGGAGTGATTTCTTGTTGCTGAGCCCACTGCTTCCGCCCCACCCTGCCCCACTCTTCTCTCCACCTTCAGGCACGCTGGTCTTCTTTCTCTCTTCTCTGGAGCCACATTGCCTCCCACCACAGGGCCTTTGCACTAACTGTTCCCTTTGCCTGGAAAACTCTTTCACAAGCCCTTTGCCTTGTCAGTCACTACCTACCCTTTGCTCTTCTTACTTCTTCAGGGGCTTCCTGGACCCTGTGTGAGGTGGATTTCCTGACAGAGGTTCCCTCAGCACCTGCTCCTTCCCCTCGATAGCCTGGGCTTCCACTGTGACTATATGTCTTTTGAAATCAAGATATAATTCACATACCATCACATTCACCAATTTAAAGTGTACAAGTCAGTAGTTTTTAGTGTATTCACAATGCTGTGCAAACCATCGCCACCACCTAGTTCCAGAACATTTTCCTTATCTCAAAAAGAAACCTGTACCCATTAAATGGTCACTCCCCATTCCCCCTCCCTCCATCCCAACGCAGCCACCAATCTACTTTCTGTCTCTATGGATTTCCCTATTCTGGACATTTCAGACAAATGGGGTCATACAATATGTGGCCTTTTATAACTGACTGGGAGCCCTGGTGGTGCAGTGGTTAAGAGCTACTGCTGCAAACCAAAAGGTCAGCAGTCTGCATCCACCAGCCGCTCCTTGGAAACTCTATGGAGCAGTTCTACTCTGTCCTACATGGTCACTATGAGTTGGAATTGACTCGATGGCAATAGGTTTGGTTTTTTGGTTTTTTATATCTGACCTCCTTCACTTAGCACACTGTTTTCAAGGCTCATCCATGTGGTAGTATGTATCAGTTCTTCATTCCTTTTTATGGTTGAATAATATTCCACTGTATGATATTTGTTTATCCATTCCTCAACTGATAGACATTTGGGTTGTTTCCACTTTCTGGCTATTATGAATAATGCTGTTATGAACATTTGTGTACACGTTTTTCTGTGAACATATGTTTTCAATTCTTTGGGTTTATACCTAGGGTTATAAGGTAATTCTATGCTTAAATTTTTTTTTATTGTATTTTAGATGAAGGTTTACAGAACAAATAGTTTCTCATTAAACAGTCAGTACACATATTGTTTTATAGGCTTAAATTTTTAATGGAACTGCCAAGCGGTTTTCCAAAGTGGTACATTGCTGGCTCCCCAGTACAGCTGTTATACGCTCCACAGCTCCATGAAGGCAGGGACGAGGTCTGTCAGCTCACCTCTGCTACTCCAGCACCAGCATTTACTAGAAAATCAGGATCTATCTGTAGGATGAGTGAAAGGTCTCGACCAGCAGCCCTGGCATCCTGCCCCTTTAATGTCTAAGTTGGATCCGGGGGCAGCAGAGGAGGGGTATCTGCCAACAAGTCTGAATCATACAACCCTGGCCCTCAGCAAAACATGCCTGCCTCGGGCCAGCCCAGCAGTGTCTCTGATTAGCATCTACGTAATATATTGGCCTTGGGGGAGTCTGTCAAGCCCAACCCAACAGTGACAGATCAGCACAGGCCTGGGCACACTGTAAGTGCTCGATAAAGCCCTAGCACACTGGCCCGACTAGACTGAAGCCTCAAGAGTAGCTGGGCCAGGGAGAAGCAACCAGGTCAGAGAGGCTCTCACAGGCCACATACCAACTGTCGTCAAGTCGACCAAGACTCCTGCAGAACCCATGTGTGTCAGAGTAGAACTATGCTCTACAGTTTTCAGTGGCTGATTTTTTTTCTCTCTTTTTTCCAGCTTTCCTGTCCCCTTCTGCCTTCTAGTCCTTGTCCCTGGACTGCTGTGCCTCATTAGTCCCGTTTTGTTTTATAGTGCTGTCCAATCCCCAGCTGAACAGTAAACCTTGGGAGTGACTTTACCACGGAGCTAAAAGGGTGTCTGGGGGCCATACTCTCGGGGTTTCTCCAGTCTGTCAGGCCAGTAAATCTAGCCTTTTTTTGTGTGTTAGAATTTTGTTCTACATCCTTCTCCAGCTCTGTCAGAATCCTCTGTTGTGATCCCGGTCAGAGCAGTCAGTGGTGGTAGCGGGGCACCATCTAATTGTACTGGACTCAGTCTGGTGGAGGTCTTGGTAGCTGTGGTCCATTAGTCCTTTGGACTAATCTTTTCCTTGTATCCTGTTCTCTTCGTTCTCACTTGCTCCCAAAGAGGTGAGACCAGTGGAGTTTCTTAGATGGCTGCTCACAGGCTTTTAAGACCCCAGACGCTACTCACCAAGGTAGAATGTAGAACACTGTCTTTATAAACTGTGTTATGCCAATTGAACTAGATGTTCCCTGAGACCGTGGTCCCCACAGCCCTCCACCCAGCAATTCAGTCCCTCAGGGAGTTTGGATGTGTCTATGGAGCTTCCATGACCTTTCCTTGTACAAGCTGTGCTGGCTTCCCCAGTATTGTGTACTGTCTTACCCTTCACCAAAGTTATCACTTATCTATTGTCTATAATGGCTGATTTTTTGTAAGTGGATCGCCAGGCCTTTCTTCCGAGGCCCCTCGGGGGGGAATCAAACCTCAACCTTTTAGTTAACAGCCAAGCAAGTTAACCGTTTGCACTAGCCAGGGACTCCACATTATTGGTGGTGGAGGGGAATCACACAGCCCCTTTTCACCTGTTACAGGGCTCAGAGATTAGCCTACAAGCAGCTCAGTCATGGAGTAAGGCTTAGTAAGGCAAGGCCCTGGGACCTGCATTTCAAAGGCCCGTCCCCCTGCCCATAAAACCCTCACAGGGCCCAGTGGACGGGGCACATGCTGCCCCCAGCCAGCCTCGACCTCCTGCAGAGGGGTCACCAGGAATTCTGTGTTTCATCAAATATTGCTGGGCCATGGAGTTTTATTTGAAAATAATTTTAATTAGCCGGAAACTAGGAGTTTAATAAATGGAAAACAGAGAACTTTCCGAGGCCACGGCTGGGAAACACTCGCTTTTTCAAAAATTCTGCCTGACTTCCCAGGCCAGCTAAGCACCCTAACACAAGGATTGATTGCCAGAGGAATCCACAAGGAAAACAAAGCTTATTTTTAGAGAAATATTTTAAACTTAGTTTCAGCGAGCTCAGGAGTTTTGTTGTCTGTCTCAAGCCCTTAATATCCTTCCTTCTATTTCAGAGCCGCCTCTCACCCCAGAGGGCACAAGAACTCCTATCCGACAGAGCTATTTCTGCCCAGATGAAAATAAAAGGGCTCCCTCCCCCTCTGCCCAGAGAATTGTTTCTAAAAATGTCCATGCAGAGGGTGAGTAGCCCAGTCAGCCTTTGGCAGGTGTGACCAACCACGGCAATGGGTCTGGGGTCCCCATAGGCCTGGGGGCCCAGCCCCTGCAGCCCTGTCCTGCCCACCGTTGGCTGTAGGAAGCGTGTGACAGCCTGGCCACCATTTCCGGGTTTTGAAAGTTTTTAAACTTGAAATAAGCCTGCTTAAAAAAAAAAAAAAAAAAAAAGACTGCTATTCCTGGCTAGGTGTTGGTAATACCCCCCCATAGACACACCCACACCCAAACACATGGCAACACCCAATGACCCTCACACCCCACAGACCCTACACCTACTCACACAACAGCTACACACACACCACAGCAACAGACACACCCAAGCCCACACCAACACCCACACACAGATCTATACATACACCTACAGACACAACCCCCTCACAGACACATCCACATGCAGCCCCCCAGTAACACAGACCATCATACCCCACAGACCCACACATCTACTCACACAGCAACAGCTACACACATAGCCACCACAGCAACATACACCCCCAAACCCACAACCACCATCCACACACACACACACACACAGATACAACCCTCACACTACAACATACACACCTACGCCCAGACCCTCACACCCACACACACCCCAACAGCTACACACAAACAAGCACCCAAATCCACATACCCCACAGACACAGGCCCACACACCAACACCCCTGCAGCAACACCACAGACCCACACAGACCCCCAAACACCTGCACACAGAGCAATACCCACAAACATGACTTCCACACTCACAGACAAGGACACAGATACACACCCCCCCCAAACAGACACATTCCCACACACACTCATACTTTCTAGGTCTAGCAAGAACTGTGGGAAGAGGTGGGGAGAAAGGCCTAGTCAGGGGTGGGCCCTGGAGGTGCTGTGGCTTCCTGCTGCCCTGGCATCCCCCCACCCCCTCCGGGGAAGGCCTGTCCAGCTGGCAGGCCTTGGCTCCGCCCTGGCCCTCCCTTCTTCCCTCTCTCTCTTCTTGGCCTTGCCACTAGCACAGAACTGGAACTGCCCTGGATAGCCACAGCTCCGCACAACCTCCGGGAGCATGAACAAGGAAAAAACAATTAAATGAGGTGACAATCGAGAGTGGCCGCGGGCCCCTGTAAGGAAGGTAAGCTCTGCCCAGCCAGCACAGCGGCAGACCCTCCCTAATTTACAAGGCAAGGAAGGCGCAGACCCAACTTCCGGTTTCAAGAAAACACGGCCAAGAGATACATCCGCCGTCACTCTTGCCACTACCAGCAAAACTGAAGAAGAGCGAGTACCTGGGATAGTTCCTAACTCCAGGTTCAAGCGCTGTGTAGCTGGCGTCCTCAAGCACCCGTCCACATTGGGGTTTTTCTGGATAACCGCCTCCCCCCCGCGCCGCCCGCAGATTTTAACACTTGAGCATTTTAGTGCTGACTCAGACCAGGCGGCCAAGAGTTACCGGCTTGGGCCTTCCTTGCATAAGGGCCCTCCCAGGCCTGGCCCTGTCATCCGGGCTCCTGAGCCGCTGGAGGGCTCTCAAACCCTCATCTATTCCCATGGGCAGGCGCAGAGCTTTGGCCTTCTAAATAAGATTGTTTCTTTTCCACACCCAGGAATAGATTCAGAAAGTGAGGGGTGGAAAATATCACACGCATGCATCCTTTCTCGGAAGGTGGCACACTCTAATTGGGCTGCTTAAAAACTAGGTTCGTCTTCAAACAGCCAGTGGAAATGACAGTAAAGACTTTCTAAATACCGTCACATTCTGGGCTCATTTTCACAACTGACTGCAGAAGAATTCTAGCTTGAGTACAATTCAGCCTTGGGGCCAGAGTCAGTTTTAGCTCCACTCCCCAAATCTTGACATGTCCTTACTTGCAATTTCTACTTTTATTTCCCTTAATGTACAAGAAAACTTGCATAGGGGTGAATCAAGCAATAGCAGAGCGTTTGGTGTGCTGTAAAGACAATGACCTCTGGACTCCCCATTGACCTGAAGTAAGAGGAAATTTCTGAATGGACCCCCCCGCCCCCCACCCCCGCCCCAGCTTTCTGCCTTCCACTGGATCTAAATTACAAAACTTCAGATCCTAGCAGTTGGGCTTTCAAACGAATCTTTAAAAATGAATATGGCTTATCCCCAAAAGAAGTCTAACATTCTGGCTGATCAAAAGTACTTGTTCAGAAAAATAAGTTTTGGAATGAAGTGGAAACAAGGCCTTTGAAATGTAGCTTGGCCTAAATAGCACCACATTGTAGACGTTTCCTCCCCATTGCACATTCTTTATGGTGAAGAGGCCAGGGAGCCTGCAGGGTCTGCGGTTGCCCCAGTCCTCCTTGGCCTCGGGCTTCCCCTCCCTCGCCGCTGAGGCCCTGAGCAGGGGCCGGGCATCTGGGAGAACTTTGAAACTGTTCCCCATCCTCTTTGGCAGCGTGTGCCAAGCACCAAAACGCTCCAGTTAACACTAGAGCTATCACCGTTAACGTGAAACAGCTGCCCTAGGCCTGGCGGGATCCACCAGTCCGCCCCCCCCCAGGCCCTCGGGGCTCAGCTGTGAGTCACAGGAGACCCTGGCTCAGGCAGGCCGGGGAGAGGGGATGCTAGCTGGGATGCGAGGGTTGGCTGATAGAGCCCAGCTGTTGTAGATAAGAAGACAAACCATTGCTAAATCTCTTACCTACTTTGGAAAAAGTGTTTGAACTGTGTGTGTGTATGTGGGAGGAGGAAGAAGGAAAAACATGAATTGATTTATGAACCTGATTTTAACTTTTTAAAGCGATTGTTTTAAAATGACTGTAGGAAAAGCGGAGTCTCCATATTAAAATTTTGTTCAACTAAGAATCAGCAGCCACAACCCTTCTTTTTTCTGCAGACCTGGGTTGAATTTGCTTTCTGGCCACTTGTAGGCTGTCTAAAGCACAGACACCGATTTTTTTTCTTTGCATAAATAACTTACGTGTGCTCACTCCTAGAGGAAGTTGTCTGCGTAAACAAACATCACCCAGATATAAGTTTAACCTGTTTAATCTTCCTTCCCTTCCCCGCCTCTCCAGACAAGCAGCCAGGCTTTCCAAAGTCCAAGCTGAACAGTGGCTTTTCCCCCACCTCCAGTTCAGCTCTCACATGCTGGCGGCCACAGGCTGGCAGAGGCCCCTCCCACTCGGAGCAGTTGTTCCTTGGGTGTCCCAGCGAAAAAGCAGACCCTCAGCTGCCTCTGCAGCCATGTGACCCACTCGATGACTCACAGGCCCACCACACCCCTCCAGGCCTCCCCGCCACAAGCCAGCCAGCCAGCACTGGGATGCATCTTATTACCAAGGGCTAATGCCCTTGACAGTCCAAATAATTACTTTCTTCCAGCTACAAGGACCTGATATAAAATACATATGGGTGAGGTGGACAGAAGCCCTTCTTAACCCTGGCTCTGCCAGCTCTCCAAGACCTGGGAAGTCGCTAACGAAGTGATGGGAAGCTGGAGAGCTAGATAGTCCTGACTTGAAAAGCAAGCTACTTTTACATTAAGAACTTTTTGTCCAAAAATTTTATTGGCGGAAAACTACAAAACATTTACAGTACAATGTTTACAGTCACAATGTGTAGTGAACTGATTCCCCAAAATATTTTACAACTCAAGTTGACTTATCTTGTTACATTCAAAAACCTACTCTGTCAAGGTAGTCCAGAGAGTACATCCGTACATAGTGCTCCAACGGTACCTACGTACAAACTAAAGCTACTGCTCATTCATCCACTGTCCAGGAAAGCTTGGGAGACATTCCTGCCTTTCTACAAAGGATTAAAAAAAAAAAAAAAGTACGAAGTTTTGGAATTTTCTGTAATTAAACAAGGCATATTCGTGTACTACATAACATTTCAGCACTAAGAGGTGGCCCTTCACTTTGTATTTTTTAAAAAAGTGGTAAAATCTTTTCCTTTTGTGCAGCTGAACCCATCCTACATTCAAATTCTCTCAAGCACTAGAAGAAACAAAATACTTATTTGGTTGAGGAAGATTTAAGGCAAGTTCCGGCCCTTCCAAAGGCACTGTGAGACTAACCCCCCCACCCCATTATTGCTACATGTCTTTATACTCAGTATGTCACAGTAGAACTGGTGGAATTAAGCAAACAAAAAACACCTCGTTAATTTATCAAGTTGGAATTAGAAAAGTAGGCCACTTTTAAGTCTGATCACAAAGTATGTGGTCATTTTTTTTCTTTAAAATTGGATGGGCTACAACCATTATACATTCTAAGAAAACTCATAAGATATTCCTCAAACTACTTCCATAGCATCAAGATAGATTTCTGTGAAGAAATCAGGCAATCTTTCAAAATTTACGTAAACAAGGAAAGAAATTAATGAAATAAATATTACATACAATCTCTTAAATTAAGATTTTTTTTACTCATTTACAATAAAATAACCAAGTGAAGTTACAAAAGGCATATATTACTGTGAAAAGAACATACAACTCCACATTTTGCCGATTAATAATGGCAATCATAATTTAACATAATAAAAGAATATATATCTATTGCTTCTCATCATACTTGATAAATACAGTATGAACAAATTTTCAATGTATACCTTTCACAAGATAATAAATAAGTTAAATAGTTTTTCATATTGAGTTGTGGTGCAGTGGTGCGAATCAACTCAAGACAGCTAAAAATTCAGCAGTTATTCCCCAACAATTACAAACTAAGCTCTGCCCAAGGCTTCCTTCCAGAGAGCAGACAACATGGTTCTACACTAAACAACCACTAAATGGGGGCAATGAAACTTTGGAATGCAATGTTTTTTTTTTTTTTTTTTTTAAAAGATATAAACTTTGTAAAAAGAAAAAAGTAATAATAACCTAAGGCCAAGGGCTACTATCAAGGCATATTCTTGGCAGAATATTGGATTCTAAAAGCTTATATAGATTTAGTTAAGGTGGTGGCTGGCTGGTTTGTTTACACTGGTCTGAGACAAATGACAATTGGGAACTTCCCTCAAGATAGTTCCCACATCTGGACTGTGACTAATGCTTTTCAAGTTAAGAGATGGAATGGTGGTTGGTAGCTGCTGGTGCTGGGCTGACTTTTTCCTAAAGTCCCAAACGTATCAGAGACCTAAAATAGGTGTTTGTTTTTTCTTTTTTGTTCTATTCGCATCACAACTGCCCTGTTGTGAATATTGTGTTCACCAACACAAAATGTTCGTTGGCTTTCTTTGCTCAACAACAATGAAACTTCTGAATAATAATAATAAAAATAATAAAAATGAAAGGAAACCGAAAGGGGAGGGGTGGGGGCCCACTCCCAGCAGAGTTCGAGTCCAAGTGCTCGGACCGGCCTGCAGTCTGCCAGTGGCCTATGTCCTGCCCCCTGTCCCCCAGCAGGGGCGAGGTGGCCAGGGACGTCCTCCAACACCCCCAGAGACGCCTTGCCCTTCCTCCTCCTCCTCCTCCTCACTGGCGCCCTCTTTCCTCAGTCGTCGGAGATGGAGAGGCGGCTAAAGATGGGCAGGCGCCGGCCAGGGTCGAGGCTGGGGGACTCGGAGCCGCTGAGGCTGCCCGAGCTCAGGGAACCACTCAGGTAGCTGTCGCGGTCCGACAGCGAGTCCGGGGGGCTAGGGGGCGCATCGAACACCGGGGACTCCGACAGGCGGCGCGGCAGCTGGAAGCTGAAGGGAGGCGAGGGCGGCGCGGTGGCGCTGGCAGGGAGGGGTGCGCTGGGCGGCGCCGGGGGCTGCGAGGGGGGCGCCAGGCCTTGCTGTTGCTGCTGCTGCTGGCTGCGATAGTAGGCGGCGGCCACCGCGGCGAAGCTGTGGGTCTGAATGGTGAGTGGCGTGATGAGGCTGCTCAACTCTGGGCCGAAGGCGAACGCGTTGTTGGCACACGAGGCCGCCAAGCAGGCGGCGCACTGGGAGCCCGGCGCGAGCAGGTCTTCGGCGCCCCCAGCACCATACAGCAGCGCGGCGGCTGCTGCAGCCGCGGCCGAGGCACAGCACGCCGGGGCGCCGGAAGGCGTGGAAGCCGCCGAGGCCGAAGAGCACGACGAGGCCGACGAGGAGCAGGACGAGGCCGAGGAGCAGGAGGGCGGCGGTGGCGTGCGCGATGTGGGGCTGTCGAGCACCAACGGCGACTCGAGGCCCCCCGGGGGCTGGTGGTGGCCTGACGGAAAGCCAGAGAAGCTGAGGCTGTGGTGTAGCTTGGGCCGCGGCTCCCGCGGGGGCGGCGCGAAGCCCAGGTGCAGCGCATCGCGCGGGCTGAAGTTGCGCAGGTCCCCGGATGCGCCCCCCGATGGCGCAGGCCGCCGCTCATCCGCGTTGTGGATGAAGTGACAGCGCGGCCCGTAAGGGCAGAAGCCGATGGTGTGGAAGGTGCGGCACAGCTCCGTCTTATACTTCGGGTGCCGCGTCAGGCTGCGCAGCTCGTGGAAGCCGTGTGCGAACTGGCACTTCTCGCCGTACTTGCACGTGCCACTCTCCTCGAAGGGCCGGCACAGCTCGGTCTTGTAGCGCGTGGAGTTGATCTGGGAGCCGCCGCCGGTGCCCTTCTGCTGCTGCTGCAGGTGCAAGAGATGCTGGCTGCGCTCTCCATTCTCGCTGAACGAGCGATCCCGGAATTTATTCTCCTTGTTGAGTAGGGCCGTGCCACCGCCCCCCGACGGCTCCTTGAGGGTGGCGTAGGAGACCGGGCCGCCGGCCACAGCGCCGCCGCCACAGCTGCCACCATTAGTGACGCCCTGGAACTTGGGCGAGCAGCTGCTGGGGCTGGGTGCGGGGTGGGCGAGAGCGTGCAGGTTGCTGGCCGAGTGCCGTCGGAGGAAGCCCGGTGTGAAGCTCGAGTTTGGGGCGGCGGCCACGGGAGTCCCCACCGCCTTCTTGTCCAGCATGCTGTTCAGATTGAGGTTGGCCAGAGATTTCTCCGTCTGCCAAAGGGAGGGGAACGGGGAAGGGATGAAAAATGGAAACGAAGAATTGGGGCGAGCTGCAGCGTAAACTTCCAGCCTTCAGAATTTTTTTTTTCTTGGCAGATTTCGACTCGGCCCCCACCCTCCACCTATACAAGCGCAGAAAAATCAAGTTGGCATAGGGAGAAGTCGGACAGTGAAGGACGCCCACCGCGGGCCGCGCACGGTTTCGACATGTGACACTAGCTGGTGGACCGCCGGGCTGGGCGGCGCAAACCCGGCCCAGGAAGCCCCAGGCAGCGTGGCCGCGGTCGGCTCCGGAGAAACTATAAACAGGTACAGCGACTCCCTCCCTGCTCCTTCTCCCCGCCCACAGACGCTAGCACACACTCCTGCAAACTCCAGGATTTCTCCCGATTCGAAAAGTCAAGGTGGGGAGGGAGTCCCCGAGAGCCAGGAAAGGAAGCAAAGTCTGAAAACAACGGCTTCCTGCCTGCCCTTCTCCCGCCCTGCTCCGCCGCGTACCTTGCACAAGAAGTCGATGTCGTAGAAGGCGGACAGAAGTGTGGTCGACATGTTTCTGGGTCTTGTAATGGTCGGAGCTGCAGGCGGAGAGGTCCGGAGAAGCCCTCGGGGCGGCGCGGCCGGGCTTGAGCCACGACGAATAACGGGCGAGGGGCGAAGGTGGGACCGAAAGTTTGCTGGGGGGCTAGAAAAGAGGGAGAGGGAAGCAGCGTGGACTGGTTTGAGTGCCCTGGAGTGAGGAGTGGGGGGAAAGTTCAGAGAAGCAAAGAGCGCTCCTCCGCGCCCCCGGGGTGCCCGGCCCGCCCCCCCCCCCCGCGCGGAGCCGACGGCAGCTCGCGGACTGCTGGAACTCGGCGGCCTGCGAGCGCGCGCCCTATATAGAGCCGGGGAGCACAGCAGTGGCACGGAGGGCGCGCCGGGGGAGGGGACAGAACGCTGACCCGGCCGGGGTCTCCAGGCAACACCGCCCGCCGACTCGCGGACGTCAGGCGTCTTCCCGGCCTCCCATTGGCCGCCGCCAATTTTTTTCCTCTGGGGGAGGGGGTGGAGAGGCCTTGGGGCGGGGCAGGCTGCCTGCGCGCGCGGGGCGGCGTGGAGAGCTCGGCCCAAATGGGTGCTGCTGGAAGGTATGGCACCCCGCATGTGGGGCTGCAATGTGGAAAGCCCCAGCACGTATAACGCGACAGGGTTCTGCAGCTCTAGACGTGCCTTTCCCTGCCCGATCCTGCTAGGCAGGCGGACTTGAAGAGCTTTAATCTTTTACTCTCGGTTTTGTACAGGGCGCGGGAATTGCAAAATGCATGAACATTGCAATCGTCCGCGCACCCGGACGATTTGCTAAGGGTGCTCTGGCCAGGGGGCGGGGGTTCTGGGCCTGAGTCCCATGGGTGGAGGCCCCAGCCCAGCTGCACGTGGAGACGCGGCGGGGTTGGGGCGGGAGTGGCCACGCGGGCTACCGGGGCTGCGGTCTTGCCCCGAGGAGCTTGGGCGGTTTCTCCGCCCCCCCCCCCCCCCGCCTCCCCGCCCAAGCTGCAGTAAACAGGGCTTGAGCGCCGGGGCGGCCGGGCAGGGCTAAGTGTCTGAGGACAAGGCACTGGCTTTGCTAATCACATCACAAGACCTTGAGCCATGGCCAAAGGCGCGGAGCGTCCCGGGCGGGGGAGCCGGCTAGGAGGAAAGGCTGGAAGAGTCGCGCGGGCATGGACGCCACTTCCCGTCCGTCTACTGTTTTGCTCGGCCCGGCCTTCCCCAGCTCTCCTGGGATTGGGGTTCAGCTGCTCACCGAGGCTCCCTGCCCCGACCCAAGTTGGACCTGGAGCGTCCCCTAAGCCCCTTCCCTCTCCAACGGTTGGGACGCCGCGCCCCGTCTTAATTCGGTGCGGGCCGCAGATCCCGGCTGAGATAGGCCTGCGTGCGGCCCGGGTTGGGCACGGAGGACATGGATGGTAGGCGCGCCTTCCCTCCGCTTCTCTCTCTTCAGCCCCACGCCCCAACAGCCTGCGCTGGGAAATGCGCATTGCCAACTCGGCGCGACTGAGCGTCCCGCCCCCGTCCGGGTACGGGACAGACACCCCCTCTAGCGCCCAGTGAAGCTAAAGCTGCTGACTGTTTTCGGGCAGGCAGTCCCACCCAGGCTGATCGGAAACAGGCTGATCCGGTACACTCTTCACTTCGCGTCTATACAGGCTGGCTGTCAACAAGCTGGAGCCTGGCCCACGATTTCGCACACCTGGCAGCCCAGGTCACACTTGGGCCCAAGCTGGAAGGTCTGGTACCGGCCAAGAAGGAAGTCACGCGACCCACACCCCGTCCCAAACTTGATCTTTTCTTGCTGTGTTTCTTTGCAGTTACGTCTCCTCGCGGTTAAACTGGTAG
Source organism: Dugong dugon (assembly GCA_030035585.1). NCBI lineage: Eukaryota > Metazoa > Chordata > Mammalia > Sirenia > Dugongidae > Dugong > Dugong dugon. The sequence continues at coordinate 57,003,598 of CM057480.1, forward strand.
GAAAGGGCCAGGCCCTTCGTTCGGGAACTGACTCCTTAGCCCACACACCTGCCCAGTGAGGCCTTTAGGATCGGAAATGGAGGGCTGGAGTTCAGACCCCGCCCCTTACAAGCCATGTGATCTTGGGCAAATCACATCATCTCGTCGTTACTTGGGTTTTCTTGTAAAATTAAGATAAATCTTGTTTTACTTCTCTCTCACCTTTGTCAAGGCACAAATGAGATGATCTCTTAAAAGATAAACAAGTATAAGCTATCTTAAGTATTTTTTAAAAAGTAACAAAGCATAAACATGAGGAAAGGGAGGCCTCTGGGCTGTGGCCAGATGGGTGGGGGTCCACAGACCCTCAAGTTCAGAGTGAGAGGACACTAAAATCTCAGACCCCAGCGCTTGGTGCTGAGGGTGACGACCTCAGAACGGGTGGAAATCCGCTTCACTCTCTTTCCACCAGCCTGCACTGGCCCCTAGACAGGACTGGGCAGCTTGGCTGACATTTGGAGGAAATGACCAGGGCACACAAGAACCCTCATCTGTTTTGTTTTTTGTTGAGGTGGCCCCGAGAGCAAGGTATTCTCCGAGCCTCTCCTGAGACTGCATCAGGAAAGGGTGGAAGTCATTTCCCTAGCCTCTGCTATTAGGTCAGTAACAAGATTTCAGATACAAAACCAGTGGGAACACCTGTCTCACCCTCCCAGGCTGCCCATAGCGAAGATCAAAATCAAGGGTAATTCCCATTTAACAGCGATGAGAAAACCCACTTGCAGGCCTGTTAGAGGATTCTGGAGATAGCACGTAAACAGGTTATGGTGTATGCTCTGGTACAGAGTACTTGCTAGTGTAAAGTATTATTATTATTACATAATTGCTTTTATTTCATTCTAGATTGAGCAAAAAGGAATCCTGGCCTTTTCCAGTGAGCTGGGCTTTGTTGGGGCCAGCTCAGTAATGACTCCTCATGGTTATCCCATTACTCCAACAATTCCCTGACTTCATTAGCTACATCTTCTCAGAACAAAAAAGTGGTAAGTTGGCACCTTTCCATCAAGTTTGGGCTTGACAGATGCCTAACCAGGTAATGAATTCAGGATCACAAAAACCACATTTTGGGCTGAATGGTGCAAAACCACCAGGAAATTTCCTGTCCTCTAAAGGACAAAGCTTTGGATACTCAGTTAACTTCTTTCCTTGACTGACTCTTCAGGGCTGTTTATACTTCCACCATCACGGCTGTGTTTTTAGCATTAGGTGGTTTTCACTCAAAGACAAATTACATTTGAAACATCAGCTTTTCTGCAGTAGGACATGATCATATCGAATTCTCCTCAACATCAATTAAACATCAGTAAAATAATTCTAAGTGACCGCTCACCTGAGAAGTATTTAAAAATATTTACAGACCCTAAAAGCTGGAGCAAGTTTTACACTGACTGAAATGGCTTTTTCAGATAACTAGGATGAAAAATAAAATGTGAATGAGGCTAAGACCCATCCAAGTTATGAATCTCAAGGTAACTGTCTGTGGGTAACAACTGTTCTGAAATTACAAATTAAAAATGGCAAGCCCATGGAAAACAGAGCCCAGCAGCAAAATGTGTGCAAGAGCGACACCTGCTGGCTATCTGGGGGAGAGGGCTGGAATGGGCTTGGAAAGGCACAAAACCTTAAGGTTTCTAGATTAAATCACTAAAATGGGTAATGTGTTTATTGGTATCTTAAGTGAGTATCTTCTTGTAAATTGTCACCAAGCAAACGATAGTAAACAGTGTAAGCTTCAAATAAATCATTTATTCTGGCCCTCCCTTCCCCAGGTTGCTTCACTGGGTGGCAAAATCAGGTTTCCTAGCATTATCACAAACATTTTTTTTGGGGTGAGGAGAGCTCTCGGTGGCTCTTTTAATAGGACGGAATGTGTAGGTCACTGCAGGCCTTACACATGCAAACGGTAAAAACAAAATTATCTGTATGAAGTTGATCCTTAATTCTCTCAGGATTTAACATTTGGAACATATTTCTGCCTTGCTGAAATGGAGTAAAATTTAGAAATTGGATCATATGGGCTGTTTGCCAACTAATCCAGCCCCTACATCCAGCTGAAAAGGAGGGGGAGGATCATGTGTTAAAACCAATTCTGGAAAGAAAAAAAAGCAACCAAAAGCTCAATTTGTATAGTCAGTTCACAGGCAGTCAATGCAGACAGGCTATGGCTAGAAGTTAGAGGTGTTGGGGGGACAAAAGAGGCTAATTCAGGCCTGCAGGTGGCCTGCACCTGGGAACGTGGTGGCCTCACTTCCTACAGTAGCTGCAATAAACCTGGCTGACTTGACTGAGTGAACTGAAGAAAAACTCCTCTGTAGGAAGGGACATAAGACTAGACTCAGAGAAGCAGGGGAGGCGTGAAGGGGGAAAGTTCTTGAATTTATGTTCAACACATTTCCTGCAGATTTAGTGGAGGAATCATCCACGCCCCCTATCCCTAGAAACTTCTTTGCTCAACATGCTGTTTCTGCTCTTGGCAGAGTTAACTGACTCGCTTCTGGAGGAGAATCAGAAGCACTGAGAACCTGGGTGTCTTCCCCTTCCTTCCCTTCCAGAAAGGCCAGCAGCCTCAGACAAGCCAAAGTCCTTTCCTTCTGAATGCGCAGTCTTGTGAACTCCACTGTCTTCAAAAACTCGGCAGTTGGTGGCAGCTCTCTGAAGACCTGGGAGAGGAGGTGGTACTGCTCTGACACTGTCCTTCGAAGGTCAGGGAGGGTCTCAGGGCCGGGGGGACGCCAGCTGGATTTGGAGAGGAGCCTGGAGAGGTGCTTGTAGAGGTATCTCACGGACACCAGGGTCTCAGCCCAAAGGTTGACGTCTGCTTTTTCAAACAGGTAGTCTTCTTCCACCTAAACCCAATGAAAAAGCCAAATGTCAGGCTAACAGGGAATGTTGACAAGTCCCAGCCTAGGCTAAGGAGAGTCCTGCCAGATGCAGGAGAGGCATGTCCCCTCCCCCACCTGACAGAGGGCCCACTCTCGCCTGTCAACACCCACGTATACACACCACTTGCAGCCTTGAAAGTCACCTTCTATTTTCACTAGTTGTACATCTCCACCAGAGAGGAATTTTTTTCGCCCAGACTTAAACATGACCTTTGATAAAGATGTATTTGTGGTTCAAAGCTGAGATATTTTGGGTGCCTGATGTTGAAAGCTAGGTAACCAGGGAACCTCAACCTGGGAGTGGGCCCTAGACCTGAGGGTGTGTGTGGGAATCAGGAGAGAGGAAGGGAGATCTCAGTAGCAGAACAAAGAGCAAAGACTTATCAAGCACAAGCAGCAGTCTCTAAGTATGAAACCAAATTTCTACCATGCTGTGGATTCTCAAGGCCATTTTATCACAGACAGTTTATCATGTCTCCAAACTTCCCATAAACAGCCTGCTTTTTGAACTCTTGATCTGCTGGGGATGCCAGGAAGGCCCGCTGAGTCAGACACTGGTGGATCTGATTTACAGTTCTCGAGATGCTTTTGCTGCTTGTCTTGGTCCTCAGTTTCCCTATCTGTTGAGTATACCCCCCTATCTGGAGGGGGCTAACAGTTTTTTTAAGCAACAGGTGTCTAGAAGAACTCTAATTCTCTAGAAATGCTTCACCCTCAGAACTAACCTTGGGGAGCCCTGAGCTACTCCAATGCTGACTAGTAAGCATTCTCCATAATGAAATTCTCGACCTCCAAGGGGGCCCTTTCAAAGTCTTCTTCCCGCACAGATCTGAAGGCTTACCACTGGAACCCCAAAAGCAGTATGAGAGCTTCCCACATGCCCATAGCAGTACCCAGCAGGCTGCCATGATCATGCGGCGCCCTTCCTGATAGTTCTGGCTGTAGCTGAGCACCCAGCAGCACACGTGCGGTGGGCACGCCGGGCCCAGTCAAGCCTGTAAGTGCTATATCCTGCGGGCTCAGGACACTCCAACCCTGCCTCCCGCTGCCCTTAGGTGTCCAAATTACCTGACATGTGCTCTCTGCACAGACCACGAGGTCGTCATTCTCGCCCAACAGCCATCTCAGCAGGATGGGGAGTCCAGGGGCCAGCTGGTCCCACTGCTGGAGCAGGTCACACAACACAGCCATGGCCAGAGCCAGAGCGATGGAGGCGTCCACCTGGCAGAAGGCAAACTCTGCAGAGATAGTAGAGAGGCAAGTAAGGAATGGCCACCCAGCACCAGCCTGGGGAGGCTCTGTGAGACTGTGGGACCATGCAGGCCCAGGTAAAATCACTGCCATCAGCCAGCAGACAAACAGCTGGCTTGGCCTGACTGAAGGCTAGTAACCCACTTCTGAGGCCTGCTGTCTGCACACCTAGAATGAGTCACAGGCCTCATCCCCCACCACCATGCTCCCTATCCCTGTATGGACAGAAGCAGCACCACCTGCAGGAATGGGCATTTCTCTCCCCTTCGCCTCTCCCGTGGGACTGGAAGGCATCAGGAAAGCTTCCCCTCTCACATCTCCACTGCAGGCACCCACTGCCCGGATTCCATTAGTTTGCCCCTTCCCCCTTGCTTTTTGAAAGCAAATCCCCTCAGGCACACAGCACATGAAATCTCTAATGTCTTAGAGCAGAGGGTCAGCAAACTTCTTCTTAAAGGGCCAAAGAGAAAATATTTTAGGTGTTGTGGTCCATATGGTCTCCATCACAAGTACTCAACTCGGCTGCTGTTGTGCCAAGCGGCCACGAGCAACAGAGAAACAAATGGGTGTGACTGGGCACCAATAAAACTTCATTTACGGACACAGATTTTCATATGCTTAGAAATATTCTTCTTTGGATTCTTCCCTCCAAGCATTTAAAAATGTAAAAACCATTCATCACTCATGGGCTCTACAAAAACAGGTGATGGGCGGTATTTGGTCCTTGGACCCTAGTTTGCTGACCTCCATCTTACAGTGACTTTGTTTTTCAGAGGTTTGTCTCCATGGCTGCCTGGGGGAGGGGTGCTGAAAGACGAGAATGGGGTACAGAAAGAGGAAGTGGGGTGCCTTGGGGAAACCACTGCTTACTTCACCATTTTGCCTGAGACAGTCCTAAATATGGGTTTGTAGGGAGGCTCAGGGTATTGCCTCACTTCTGCTAACAACCCTGCCCCTGCCCACCCACACCCTGGAGGACGTCTGAAATATGGGACTGGAGTCCCGTTACTCAGACGATGAACCTGATCCAGCCGTGCACCAGTAACTGTCTTCCAACGACCCACTGCTGCTGAGCCCGTGTCTCTCCCAAGTCCAAAGTCTCCAACTCCAGCAGACAGGCCTGCCCTTGACCACTGGGCCCCAAAGGAGATTTGCTCAGCACATGGGGAGAAGGCTCAGAGTTGGGAATGGAAGGCTTATGGTAGTTCCCCAGGGTATTGAGCCTGGCTTACCTGATGGCCCCAATGAGCGCTGATTATGTGCTAGGCCCTAACCAAGTGCTTTATCTCTAATCCTTCCAGCATTCTATGGGTTGGGTATGATTTTATTGCTACTTCATAGAGGAGGTAACGGTTCAGAAAGGTTAGCCCACTCACACAGTCACAGAGCTCTAGGTAGCAATAAAGAAAGCAGAATCAGCAACAAGTTTTGCGTTCATGCAAAGCACAGCTGTGAGAATTAATAGCAATGTTCAAGAGACGCAGGTTTTTATGGCACGATGAGCAAGGTTGGTGGCCTCCAGGAGGACCTAGAGGCCACAGAGGGAGCCTGCACTCACGTAAGCCGTCAAAAGAGCCGATCTTACCATCCTCAGAGCCCCAAATAAATCCCATAAGGGGCCTACCCCCTAGTACCCCCACTCCCCATGCTACTGGCTCCACAGCCTGGGACCAGGATTTAAAATGGGAGGATTTGAAGGAGGAGGAAGCAGAGGAGGAGGAGGTGGGGGCCCCAGTGGCAAAAGCCCAGTCTGGCTGTAGATCTGAGCCATGTGCTGATCAGGCCTTCGCCTACAATACAGATTCTATTTTTATCTCTACCCGACTCCTCTGTGTCCTTCTCAACTGGTCTAGAACCCCAAAGAATTGAAAATACATATGAGGACCAGCAGAAGATTCAATACACAGCAGATGCTCAAAAGATACCTGTTCATGGCTCTGGAGATTATGAAATCTTTTCCTTTACCCCACTTGATTTCATCTGAACACTTACATTGGAACTGGCACAAAGAAAGCATTCAATAAATGATAACCAGTATTATTCTTGACAATAATAACACTTCACTTCTACTGAATCATGGACTACTTCCACAATCCTATGAGGGAGGTATCCCTAGTTAACAAACGAGGGAGCTGTGTTTCAGAGGTTGGGTAACAGGTCCAAGTTTGCACGGTTGGCGGTGGTGATGCGAGGCTAAGTCTGTCTCAGTGGGCAGATTCCTTCCTGCCTGCCCCCTGCCCTGCAGCGTGGCAAAGGAGAAACACTCCCAGCACCCTATGGAGATGAAGAAGTCAGACTTGGTTTTATCACTTTTCTTCAAAAAAAAAAATAAAATAAAAACCTCCCTGCTGGGGGCCATGTTTTGAAAAAAGGTCAAAGCTATAAGTTCTCAGCATTGTGGTACCACTGGCAGGTCTGCTTATCCCGAAGCCTTTCAGAAAACTGACCTTCTGATCCACTCCTCTCTGCAGCCTCCTTTTTTGTCTCCTTAAGATAAAGACTGAAAGTCCCAAAGGGAAAAAAAAGTTTCATCCACCAGCAAAATCAGCGGCTGCAGCTCAGGCAACACTCCTCTTGGGTCCGTAAAAAACACATGGGGGTGACCAGAGATGCCACCATGAGGTCAGGCTCTGCTCCCGCCCCATCTGATAGGACTGCGAGCCCTCATCCTGCACGATTTTGCCAAAAATTATGCTTAGGAAGGGGCGAGAGAGGGACAGGAGTGACAGGGGCACGAGAGGAAGACTGGGGTGATTTGGCTGGAGTTAAAACCAGTTGCTGCCAAGTCGATTGCGACCTCGTGTATCAGAGTAGAACTGTGCTCCATAGGGTTTCAATGCCTGATTTTTTGGAAGTAGACCACCAGGCCTTTCTTATGAGGTGCCTCTGGGTGGACTCAAATCGCCAACCTTTCGGTTAGCAGCCAAGTATGTTAACAATTTGCACTTCCCAGGAACTCCTTGGCTGGAGTAGACCTAGATAAAATTATAACCACCTAAACACTGACCCTGCAAGAAGAAGAAGGAAGGCTGGGATATTAGGGGGAGGGGAAGAGGATTAGTTGGATTCAGTTCTCCTGGTTGAGGGGTCAGATGCATCCCACACATTCCCTCTTTTACTATCTTGTCTTGGTCTAAGGCAGCTCACCAGAACAGCCCAGATAACTACTGGCCAAATGCCTTGTGAAGTCGAGGCTGAAGACTAGGGAGACAATTTTTCACCTAAATATGCAGGCTAGCCAGACTCTCATGGGTTCTAAACCCATTATCAGCAAAACAAGAAAGCAAGTGACCAGGCAACAAGTATGTTTTAAGAATCTGTTGTGTGACCTGAATAGCCAGAACCATCTTGAAAATGAAGAACACAAAGTTGGAGGACCCACGTTTCCCAATTTCACATCTTATTACAAAGCTAAAGTAATGAAGACAATGTGATCTAGCATACTGTATGGCATAGTGACATATGGAACAATGGCACAGAATAGAAAGTCTAGAAATAAACCCTTGTATTTATAACCAATTAATATTCAACAAGGGTGCCAAGACCATTCAACAAAGAATAATCTTTTCAATTAACATGCTGAGACAACTGGATATCTACATGCAAAAGAATGAAGCTGGACCCTTATATCACACCATATACAAAAATTGACTCAAAACAGACCAAAGGCCTAAATGTAAGAGCTAAATCTATAAAACTCTGTAAAAAAGATAGGAGTAAATCTTTGTGATTTTGGATTAGGCAGTGGTTTCTTAAATATGACGCCAAATGCACAAGCAACCAAAGGAAAAAACTTGATAAATTGAACACCAACAAAATTAAGAAATTTTGTTCTTCAAAGAACACCATCAAGAAAGTGAAACAACAACCCAAAGAATGGGAGAAAATATTTGTGAATCCTATATTTGATAAGAGACTTGTAACCAGAATATGTAAAGAACTCTTACAACTCAATAATAAAAAAGACAAATAACCTAATTAAAAAATGGGCTAAGGATATGAATAGGTATTTCTCCAAAGCAGATATAGAAATGGCCAGTAAGCACACAAAAAGATGTTTAATATCATTAGCCATCTTGGAACTGCCCATCAAAACCACAATGAGATACCACTTCACAGACATAGAGATGGCTAGAATCAAAAAGATAATAACAAATGTTGGCAAGGATGCGGAGAAACTGGAACCCTCATACATTGCTGGTGGGATTGTAAAATGGTGCAGCAAGTTTGGAAAACAGTCTGAGGTTCCTCAAAAGGTTAAACATACAGTTAGCATATGACTCAGCAATTCCATTCCTAGGTATATACCCAAGAGAAATGAAAGCATACGTTCAAACAAAAACTTGTACGTAAGCGGTCACAGCAGCATTATTCACATTAGCTTAAAAGTGGAAACAACCCAAATATCCACCAACTGGTGAACTGATAAATAAAATCTGGTTTATCCATACAATGGAATATTATTTGGCAATAAAAGGAATAAAGTATACATGCTACAACATGATAAACTTTGAAAACATTATGCTAAGAGAAAGAAACAAATTCCTTGCTTCAAGCGGATTCCGGCTCACAGTGACCCTGGTAAGGACAGATTAGAACTGCCCTATAGGGTTTCCAAGGCTGTAATCTTTTCCTGTGGAGCAGCTGGTGGGTTCAAACCTCCGACCTTTCAGTTAGCAGCCGAGCGCTTTAACCACTGTGCCACCAGGGCTCCTGAAGTGAAAGAAGCCAGTCACAAAAGAACACAAATTGTATGATCCATTTATATGAAATGTCTAGAATAGGCAAATCCATAGAGACGGGAAGTAGGTTAGTGGTTGCCTAGGGCTGGGGGGGCAGGGGACATGCAGGAATGAGGAGTGATTGCTAATCAGTACAGAGCTTCTTTTCTAATTAATATTTTATTTTTGGTAAAAATACAGCAAAACCTGCTCCCATTTAACAGCTTCTGGACATAATGATCAGTGACATTGATTACATACAGGGTTTCTTTTTGGGATGATGAAAATGTTCTAAAATTAATTGTGATGGTTGCATAACTGTGAATATACTAAAGACCAGTGAATTGTACACTTTAAATGGGCGAATTGTACAGTATGTCAATTATATCTCAATAAAGCTGTTACAGAAGAGAAAGAATCCACTGTGTGCCCAAGTTGGTGCTAGGTGCTGGGGGGAAGCTTGACCACAGTGCCTGCCTTTAAAGAGCTCACAGTCTACCTGAGCTCACAAACGGTTAATGCCTGGACAAGTGCTTGTTTGTGAAGCACAGGCTTCAGGTGCTGGAAGACTCTGCAGGAATGAATGGTGGGTAGGTCAGCAGGGTGGAGAGGAGTCCAAGAAGATGTCCAAGAAGACATCCTGGAAGAGCTAGGACTCTGCCTGACCCTTTATCAGATAGGAAATAGCTACTGGGGATCTTCTATATGGCCGACGTTGTGCTAGACACAGTGGGAAAACAAGCAAATGCCAATGTCCTGCCTTCAAGAAGCTGGTAGTCTAGGTGGAAAGGTAAGGCACACCCAGGCAAAGTGAGAACATCAGGTTCAGATCCCAAGACTGCAGGAGTTAATGGAGAGGTGAGGGCAGTGTGGGCTGGAGCACTAAGGAAGTAAGTCATCTCCGAGCCTCCTCCTCCCAGGGGCTACCCTGCTAAGGCAAGTGTGAAATACACCCTAGAACCCCTGTGGGGTGCTTTCAACAGGGAGGTCTGCTGAAGGACACTCATGTCCATGACAGGCTGACACAGGGCTCCTGACAGTAATTTGGAAGTGAGTTGGAAACTAACAAGTCAGCATTTAGAACTGGTGAATCCAGTGCCTGGTGAATCCTTGTGATGGCTAAGTCACTTGTGTTCTAGAGGAAGGGAGCTAACATGAGGTTTCAGGACTCCTGCAGTTTGACTTCCTCTTGCTGCTGCCCCAGCCACATCAGGGATCTCCTGCTGAGGCAGATGCTTAGTTGTCAACAACTCTTGCTGACACTCCTGGGGTGGAGGGCCAGCTACTCCCTCTGCCTGTCTTCTTCCCCATCTCCATGAGGAGGCCCACCTCAAGGCTGGGAGCTATATTTTGGGTCCACTACAAGTCCCAGTTGGTGTTCTCCCACTAAGGGAGGTGATCATTACTTTCTAGGCAGGTAGACAGGTGAAGTCACAGGCTTTGAGATCATCTTTAACTGTGCCGATTAAAAGGAAAATGCCGATGTGGACTTTTTCCAGGTGCCAACCTTGAAAACCATTTCAGACCATGGACTATAAGCCCACAGTCTATTCTAAAGTGCATGGGAGAGATGCCTTCTAGACTAAGGCCACTGGTCAAGTCTTCGTCCCAGTCTTTCCTAAGAGTCAAGTCAGCACAGTAAATGCTGCATAATGGTGATGGGTTGGATTCTCTGTGTCCCTAAATGTTGCCGTCAGGTTGATGCTGACTCATGGTGACCCTATGTGTTAGAGAGTAGAACGGTTCCACAGGGTTTTCTTGGCTGTAATCTTTATGGAAGCAGTTCACCAGGCCTTTCTTCTGTGGGTGGGTTCGAACTGCCAACTTTTAGGTTAGTAGTTGAGCACAAACCATCTATGCCACCCAGGGACCTTTCTGTGCCCCTAGCTCTAGATAATCCTCTTTTACCAGGAATTCTTTTATCAGGCACCTGTGGAAAATCGTTCAGCTTTAGGGGAATGGTGAAGGTATTAGATGGCCCTGCCATCCAACTGACCATCCATCCATCACCATCCACCTGCCTACCAATCCAAGCTTTTATCTGCCTACAAATATTTATCAATCACCTGCTGTGTGGGGAGCACTAGGAGAAACTCAAGGAAAATCCTCAGTCCTTTCTCTCTGAGTGAAGAGTTTAAGCAGAGGCAAGCTGACACATTAAGTGCCAGGGAAAAGTCCAAGATGGTGTATGATGCAGACTAACTATACCATTAGTAGCAGCACTGAAAGGACAGAAAAGGGGGGAGAATCGTGGGCAGTGGAAGGAGGGAGAGTTTTAAGGAGGGGAACCTTGGCCAGGCAGGAGGAAGAGGCCAAGCACAGCTGGGATGGGAAGGGAGGAGCCCAGAGTTTGAGTGGCAAGGAGATGGGGCCTGCTCTCTGAAGAGGAGATGAGGCTGGAGGAGAAGACAGGCTGAGGCAGGCCTGAGGAGGCAAAGGCAGGGTTTAAATGAATTACTGTGTTGTCTTCTTTTTATTAGTGAAAATATTTTAAGATTTCACCAGGCTGTTTCCACACAATCTCATTATCTCCACAGCCCTCTCTATAGGGTTCTTCACTTCCCATCTGCAAGAGGGCAAAAGCCCATATTTTAATTACTCATGAGAAATAAGTGTGTAACCAAACACTTGGTTCAGCTGCTGACTCTGCCATTCAGCTCTTCCTGGGGCTTCTCGGAGGCCTCTCTGGCCCCTGCCTCCCCTTGCCCTCTACCCTAAGGGACCCAACAGAAATCCTGGGCAGGGGTGCAAATGGACTGTTTGGTCTTCACCCAACTTTGGTGCAGATCACATGGCTTTATAAAAATTGGGAAATTCCTCATAAAAATTCAAATTTCCATCATCTTTTGAAAATTCAGAAAATTGCAATCTGGTGTTGCTGGGTCTGCATTTTAATGTGGCAACAGCTGCCAGGAGCAGAGGAGCAGCCAGACCTTACAAAAGGTGGCTGAGCTACAAGTCTGGGTCCACTCTACTGCCTCCCACCCAGCCCATTTCACAGGTGTGCATCACTTGCCTAGCCCTGGAGACATCTGAGTTTGTGCCCCTAAACTAGGGAACTGGGGAAGGCACCTGGCCCCAGGTCTGCCTTTAGAGATGAGAACGCTGAGACCCTTAACCAAAGCCCTCCTCCCAGAAGTTTCTCCCACTGCTCTCCTAGGCCTTCCCTCTCCCTCCACCTCTCTTGGCTTTGAGTTACCCACCATTCCCTCTGTCTGGCATACCCTTCTTCCCCCTCCTGACTTAGCCAGGCCTACTCATCCTTCAGGACCCAACTCGATCCTATGGTCTAGATTCTCCAGCCCACTCTGATCTTCCTCTGCCCATATCTGCACAGCACTGAATGTGTTCACAGATGGTAAGGGAGGGCATTCCATGGCTGAACCTCATGTATTTTCTTTCCTCAGGATCACCCATGAAATAGTGAGCATATAGTAGACCATTCAGCTGGCACTTGATTATGGTCTTGTACTAGGCAATTCATTTCTGACTTGTGTTGCTTCTCCAATGGGAAAACTCCAAGATTCCAAGTATCAGGCTCTACAACATTATTATGGATTGAATTGTGTCCCTCCAAAATATGTGTTAAAATTCTAACCACTGTACCTGTAAATATGACCCTGTTTGGAAACAGGGATTTTCTTTTGTTAATTTAAAGAGGTCATAGAGTAGGGTGGGTCCTAAACCTAATAATTTCTAAGTTATGAAAAGAGCAGAATAGCACAGAGACACGCACACGGGGAAGACAGACTCCAAGGAATGCCAAGGAACTCAAAGAAATTCTTAGGCTAATGACAAGGAAGGATCCTCCCCCAAAAGCTGATGGTTTGGACTTCCAGCTTCCAAAACTGTAAGACAATAAATTCCTGCTCTTTAAAGCCACCCACGTGTGGAATTTTTTGTTATAGGAGCACTAGGTTACTAAAACGAAGGTAGAATTTCTACTGCCATTACACATTTAAGGATTTAGAAGTTTAGAGAAGTGAAGTAATTTGCCCAAAATCACACAGGTTGTTAGCAGCAGAGCCAAATACAAACCCAGGCTTGTTTGACTCCAGAGCCTATATTCTTGACCACTTTGCTAAGCTGCCTGTAATTGTTAAAGGGATGGATAGGTAGAATGCTGGTTATTTTGTCCGTCACTCCCCTAGATCCATTCTCGGTCTTTCTCCAACCTGCTTGGTGCCACAGGAGGCTGACCTCTATGGATTGCATTATGCAAGTTTCTTTGTCATTTGGTTTCTAGTTGGATTTATCTAATGGGAAGGAAAAGGAGCCTTGGTGGCACAATGGTTAAAAGTGTGGCTGCTAACCAAAAGGTTGGCAGTTCAAACCTACTCAGTGACTCCACAGGAGAAAGGAATTGCTTGATCTGTTTCCGTAAACATTACAGCCTAGAAAACCCTGTGGAGCAGTTCTACTCTGTCACATTGGGTTGCTATGAGTCAGAATTGACTCACTGGCACCTAACAACAACAATGGGAAGGAAACACTGGGATACTGGAAGGTTAGGAAGAGAGAGAATTTGGGGTTTTTCTTCCCTGCACCCTTTCCTGCAAGCAGGGCTTCTAACCTTGTTCTGGCTCAAACCCCTCTGAGAATCTGCATTTCTAACAAGTTCACAGGAAGTTATACATAAGAACCACCTGGGGATCTTGTTACAATGTAGATTCTGATTCAGTATATCTGGGGTGGAAATGCAAATTCTCAGCAGGGAACTTGTTAGAAATGCAAATTCTCAGCAGGGGTTTGAACCAGAAGGAACCAGTTCAAAGTCCTGCCTATAAGTCATCAAGATTCAGGCAATGGCTGCATCCCTCCAGGGCCACAGCACCCCCTGGGCAGCCCCCCTCCCCCACTCCAGCTCCCACGGGGTTTGGTAACCCCCTTTCCTCTCCTCTCAGGTGCAGGGGTGACAAGAGCTTCCTGCTGTTGCTGGTCTCTAGGTGCCTCAACATCACTTACTGCTTCCTTTAACCCAGTGGTTCTCAACACTAGAGGTGCTGTTGCTCCCTAGGGAACGCCTGTCAATGTCTGGAAACATTTCTCGCTGGCTCATTAGGAGGAGGTAGTGAGTGGTGGCCACGGATGCTCCTTAACATCCTACAATGCACAAGACAGCCCCTACAACAAAGAATTAAGCAGCCCAAAAATGTCAACAGTGCTGAGGTTGAGAAATCTTGCTTTAACCCTCCCCACACAACTAGTTTCTTGATTAATGTCTTTTCAAGCAAACAGTCTAGTGGATAGATGGATGGATGGAAATTTTCAGTTTTCACCAAAGGCTCGGGTGTCTACTTGGGGCAGATAAGGAAAACCTCGTCTCCTTTTTCCAGGGAGGCATCCTCTAGCTCACCCCCTGGTCTCCAGTTCCCTGGGCAGGGAGGCGACAACAGGTAAAAAGCAGCCCCTTCAGGTGAATGGCTTACTACAAAGCCTTTCTGTCCAGAGGTGGAAACATGTTTCCAGGGCTGAAGGAAAAGGATAAAAACACCATCATTTGAAATTTTAAAAATACTTGGAAAAAAGCCTTCAAATACTAGTAATTTGCTTTTTCTTCATTTTCTAGCTATTTTGGAATGGAAGAAATGGCCCAGGTTCCCAAATTTTCCTGGGGACCCAGCTTATGAAAAACGAGATCCCCACAGTACAGCCATATGCCATAAAATCTTTGATCTGCCAGATGCAAACGTTTTTCCTGGTGCCCTATCATGAAACCAGAAATACTCTAGGAAACCTTATTTTTTTTTTCATTTTAAAGAAAAGATAATTTCTTAAAACCTATATTTTTAAAGTTAAAAAAAACTATAATTTAAAAAAAATGTGGGCCCACCTCAAATCACTGGGTAAACACGTTTTCCCCTAACTGATTTTAAAAATGGATACAGCCAATATGAATGAAAACAAATAAGCATTTCATGAGAGTTAAAAGCGTGTACTTCTTATTCAGTAGGGCCATACTTCACCAAAAAAGGACTGATAAATTCAATTACAGCTGGTTAATGGCACACTCAGCACTCAGAGCTTAGAAAAACACTTGCATTTGCTCACTCCCAGCCACACCAAAGAACAAGGAATGGAGTCAAACAAACACCACCCACTGGCAACAAAGCTTGTGAAAAAGATCTGGTTCTCCAAGGGGCTTAAGCCTGGGGAGGAGCGGAGCCGCAGCCCCTCAGGGCACTTAAGTATACCCAGTTGTTATGGACTGAATTGTGTCTCCCCACAATATGTGCTGGAATCCTACCCCTATACCTGTGAATGTAATCATGTTTGGAAATGAGGTTTTGTGTTAGGTTCATTAGATCAGACCCAATTAGAGTGGGTTTTAAACCTAATGGCTTCTGAGTTATAAAAAGAGCAGATTAGACACAGAAATGTGCGTGTGCACATGCGCGTGCGCGCGCGCGTGCACACACACACACACACACACACACACACACACACACACACACACGCACGGTGGAAGAAAGATGTGACGTGAGGATGGCCAAGGAAAGAAGGATCGCCAGGGCTACTGACAAGGAAGGAATCGACATGGCTGAGACCCTGATTTGGACTTCTAGCCTTTAGAACTATAAGAAAATAAATTTTCTGTTCTTTAAAGCCACCCACTTGTGATATTTCTGTTACTGTAGCACTAGGAGACTCAGACACCAGTTTTGTATGCAGCTCACTGTCCTGTTTCCTGTGGGTCTCTCCTGAGTTTGGCTGGGAAGGATACGGCACGTGTGGGCTTCGTCCTTCAATTGTCCCAGACCAGGATAACACAGGACTGCCCACAGGGTTCAGGTGTACGAAGGAGCCACAGGTGAGGGGTGAGCTGAGTCCAGTCCAGAGATACTCTGGACAATTGCGTTTGGCCTTGGCATTCCTCCATTCAGCGAGGATTCGCTAGACTGTGTCAGTCCTCCTCCCCACTGGGCAAGAGGGAAAGTTAGCCCCTCCCCGCCAGGTGGACCCCCTCCCTCTTCTGCACTTCCACTGCATGCTGCCTGCTCCTTGGCAGTCCTCTCTGCTGGGCCTCCCAAAGTGTTCAATCACCTCCAACTGTTCATGGATGTAAGCGCATTGTGGCCAGTTACCCCAAAGCACTCCTCCTGGAAGGGGCAATCTGACTCCCCTCTCCTCCCTGATCCTGCCCAATGAGCAAGTGAGGGTAGGCTGGAGAGCCTTGGAGAATGCTCACAGGTTGGGAAGCGCTCTTTGGGGGTGGGGGAGAGCTGGGCAACGTGAGATCCCCTTCTTCCATCAGCTTTCTCTTCCTCTGCTTGGGCAGGGCTCAACGGTTCTGCAGACACATTCAACATTCCTCATGACCAGCCTGGATCAGGCAAGTTCTCTTTTTCCTTTTCTTGAAGTCACTAGTTTTCTTCAGCTTCTTCCACTATTAGAGTTTCCATCTCTTACAGAGCATTTCTCCTCAGCCTGAGCTCTTAGGATTGACTGGCTCCTTTAGAATTCTTCGTGAAGCTTCTCTGACCTTCAGTGTCACACCTCCCAGCACTCCTCCCTAGTCCCCCACTCCCACCCTCAACCCTTTCAACTTATTCAGGGATCACGGTGGGGGAGAGGAAGGAATTTCAACAAAGCTGTCAGGAGCATAGGCGCTGTGCTGGCCAGGGGCCAGTGATGAGGCCTTGGAGACACACCCAGTCTAGGCACAGCACACATAAGCACAGAACTGAGGATGGGTGGTTGCCCAGCCCCTGCTTCACACTGGTGAGATACAGTTGGCGGTGGGTGGTTATAGTCCTGAAGAGTAACTGAAGGTTAGAAATTTGAAACCAGATCTCCTGAGGCCTTTAACATTACCATCTCCCCAGCCTCTTCCTGAACCGAATGCTCCCATATCATTACCCCCTGCCCATTCCCAGGCCTCCACAACTCTAAATAGAGCCAAGAGAGTCATGTTATGAGCAAATCAAGGTATGAATGACTCCTAAGCTCACAAGTGATTTTTAGATTTATAAACAGGGCTCAAAGTATTAAATGCCTGTGATTTCAAAGTTTCTGGCATTTTCTATCTTGTAGTTTACTCCCAAGCCTCCCAAGGCCTTTCATATCTGCTCCCTGAGACCAACATCCCCCACCCCCGCTTCAGCCTCCCTGCGATTACTGTCTACCTCCCCATGGCATCGGGAGCCCCCTGCTGCCTCGCCCCCCCCCCCCCCCCACCACAGGAGTGGGGTGGCTGAGCTTGGAGAAGCCTCGGGTGGGGGAGGGAAGGGTGAGGCCCATAGAAAACCTTCCTTTCACGTACAGGCACAGGCGAAGGAGAGAACAATTCAGAGGACAGAGGGCAGCGAGGCTCTGGGTTTTCAGCCAACAAAAAAGGAAAAAAAGATCAGGCTGCTGCTGGAGGGATTTAAATTAGCCTTAGGGAGAGCACTTGTGTCTAAAGGGTCCTGAGACCCCAGAGTCTACCAGCCAGGAAAGCTTTCCTTTCAGTACCAGTCCTGACGGTGGGGAGGGTTGGGGAGGGATTAAAAGGAAAAGGAACTCTGGGAAGAAGCAGGTTGTTTGTGACCTTGAGGATGTTTCAATCTTGCCATGAATGTTACTGGTAAAAATAATCAACAGAAAACCAAACTGACAATGGCTGAACAGCACATGGTAAAATTCGCAAATAACTGACTGAAGAATTAACGTTGTTAGTCACACTGAAAACTGCAATAAATAACAATCACCACCAGGGGAAGAACTGACTTGGTGGAAATAAACATAAAGCAACAATAAAAACTGACAAAGTCTAAAACTCACTGACTCAAGTTTTTGACCCCAAATGAAATCTTCATTGTTAAATATACACATAAAAGAGCTGATATCTAAGAAATTAAGGAAGAAAATTAGAAATGGTTTTCTATATAGAAAATTGATCAAGGAATTGAACTGGCTTGATGGAACTATGCTGGAAAATAATTTCTTGATAAAAATTAATCAATGTTGGTATAATACAGATTAAAAATTCGTATTTACATAGCATCACCGTGTCCTCAAGGTCAAAAGAGTGGGGTCAAAGCATACTGAATTCCTTTTGAAATTCCTGTCAACCTGAAGGGAGACAAAGGAGTCACATCCCTATTCAGTCCTCCCTCAGGGAGGTGTGGTCTGGCCTGCCTCCCCTAGCGCTCCCGCCCCAGCTCACGTCTGCCCTCCCCTTATCTGATTTGGACCTCCTGGCACTGTGCACAGTGCTTTGGATCTCTCTGAAACTCTCTCCTACTGCTTCCTGGTTTGTTCTTCCTTCTCAGCAGTTTCTCCTATTCTCACTTCTGTATCTTGCTACCTGTCCTGACAATTGTACCCCCTTAAATACCTCTCAGAGGATCCCTGGTGGAACAACCGTTAAGTGGTCGGCTGCTAACCAAAAGGCTAGCAGTTCTAACTCACCCAGCGGCTCTGTGGGAGAAAGACCTGGCAATCTGATTCTGTAAAGATTACAGCCTAGAAAACCCTATGGGGCAGTTCTACTCTGTCACGTGGGGTCACTATGAGTCAAAAATAGACTCAATGGCACCCAACAACAACAAATACCTCCAAATTTGGCTCCTCTCCACCCTACTGCCACTTCCTTGGTTCACCCTCCTCATTCGTCCCCTAAGAACACCACCGAGCCTTCTAACCAGGTTCCTTGTTTCCCGTCTGGTCTATCCTGAGAACATGCCATCTCCTACCCTGTGGTCAGGGTGGTCTGTCTAAGGCAATTCCAGCCAGATCAACCTCAATTTAAAAGCCCTCAGCGGCTCCTCAAAGCCCAAACGTCTCAACTTCCTGGCATGAAGGACTCTTCCTGCCTGGCTCCCTGTCCCCACTGTTACAGAATAAACTAGTCCATAACTCTCGCGGATCACTCCCCATCCCTAAAACCTGTTGCCGTCGAGTTGATTCCAACTCTTAGGGACCCTATAGGGCGGAGCAGAACTGCCCCACAGGGTTTCCAAGGAGCAGCTAGTGGATTCGATCTTCTGGTTAGCAGCTGTAGCGCTTAACCACTGCGCAGCCAGGGCTCCTCCTCATCACTAGTGGATGGCATTCCAGCCTGGCTGTTTCGGGTTCACACCTTCCTTCGTTCTGGGCGGTCGAGTCCCCTTCTCATTAAGTTCTTCCCCTGCCTTAGTGAAGTCTTCTCTGGTAGCCCCCAAATCCTCTCAGCACATCATCCCCCCCCCCCATCCAGATTGTCTTTCTTCTGATTACCAGCATCTTTTGGTGACCTTACTCATTTCCAGGTAATTTCTCAGTTCTCTAGCCTCACTTCTTCAGCTTCTTTCCAGATCTATCCATCTAGTAGCAGAAGGAGGGCAATGTGCCAAATCTCAATGTGACTGCTATTCCTTGTCAGAGCAGATCTAGCAAGAATGTCCATCAAGAAAGGCCTCCCTAGGGATGCAGCAAGAAGGTGTGCCCAGAACAGAGGAGGATAGGTAAGTAGTTCAATTCTGTGCACCTGAAGCTTTAAAGGACCAGGGGATGGGCAAGAAAGCACCTCCTGAGTATTACTCCCCAGGACACATTTCTAAGAAACTGACCCTGAAAAGGGGTGTGAGTGGTAGATAGATGCAGGAGTCCATAGGGGTTGAAAAAGATAGTGAGCTAAGAGGGGCTAGCCCTCCCTCCCTGCTGCGGAGGACTGGGCTCTCTTGAGGACAGAAGGTTTAGAACATGGAAGTTTAGAAAGGCTGCAAACTTAGGAAGATGGTCTGAACAGCCACTGAGGAGGGAACCCTTGCCTTCCTGCACTTCATCATGTTCAGTAACAAAGCAAGACATTTCACTTCTAAAATCACCTGCAAGGTAAGACTCATATGTAAGTGGATCCCGTGCAACAGAGTTTTACACAGAATGCTGAGAGCAGAGATCAGATCACAAAGCTGCAAAGAGAAATCTCTTTACCTGAATTACACAGACCTACTCGTCTGGTTTCCATTTCATTGCCCGAGTCAGTTTTATAGTTGTGCTTGTTCCTGAAAGCTTTTAAGAAAGGCTATTCCCTGACATCATGCAAAAAAAATGTCCGAGTACAATTACATTAGAGAGCAGTGCTCTTGGAAGAGAACAGCAGCCAGCCATCAAGCTTGCTGGTGTCCTGTTTCTTTTCCTTTAAAGACATTTGCATGCACTCTGCTCTCTAAAAGCAGAGGCCCCTGATGCCAGCTCCCCCAGCCCCTCTATCTGTCAGGGCGCTCAATGGCAGTGACCTGGGAAATGCAGCCATGCCCAGTACTGCAGACATGTGTCCAGTGGGGGCACGCCCAGCCCTGGCCACAGTCCTGAGCCAGCTTGTCAAATGCTGCACATCTTACCACTCAAGTTGAGGGAACAGAGCCTCCCTTTACTGGCTTCTCAGAATCTCTCAAATCTCCCTCCCCTCATGCCCTACTCAGACTTACTCCCAGGCCTAAACAATGGCAACAAAAAAACCAAACCCGTTGCCATCGAGTCGACTCCAATTCATAGAGACTCTACAGGACAGAGTTTCCAAGGGGCACCTGGTGGATTCAAACTCCCGACCCGTTGGTTAGCAGCCGTAGCACGTAACCACTATGCCACTAGGGAATGGTTTTTCTTAAAATTTATAATGGTTTGAGAGGAGAGCTTCTTCCAGGCCATCACTTGCCTCCCTCTACACATCCTGGACTCCTCAGGCTATGATGATCTTCCTAGCTCCCAATTTCTTTGCCAACCTGACCTGCTACCAGGCTCTCCAGTGCTCCAGAAACACCTCTCCCCAAACCCAATCTGCTGTTCCACTTTTGAGCCCCTGAATCCAGCTGATAAAAGGCAGCATGCTGAGCAGGTACGCTATAAATTCATGGTATTTAATCTGAGCTGCACTCTCATGGCCCCCTGGCAATTCCTTCATTCATTTTTTGGTGACTCCTGGCTGAACCTCTATAGAAACTGCTCGAACCTTCTCCTTCTCCCTACACCCTAACCACACATTTTTTTCTTTTTTTGAACATTTTATTGTATTTTAGGTGAAAGTAGACATAGCATATTAATTTTCCAACCAATGATTCTTACACAAATTGTTCCATGAGGTTGGTTGCAATCCCTGCAATGTGTCAGCACTCTCCCCATTTCCTCCCTGGTTCCCCATTTACTTTAGTCTGGTTTCCCTGTTCCTCCCTGCCTTCTCATCTTTGGTTTTGTGCAAATGTTACCCTTTCGGTCTCGTATAATTGATTGTTCTAAGGAGCACATACTTCACAGGTGTTATTGCTTATTTTATAGCCCTGTCTATTACGTGGCTGAAAGGCCTCCGGGAATGTCTTCAGTTTCAAGTTAGAAGGTTGTCTTAGGGCAACAGTCTCATGCGTTCCTCCACTCTCTTTCAGACCAGTAACTCTGGTCTTTTTCTTTGAATTTGAATTTTGCTCCACATTTTTTAACCATTATAATCGGAACTTCTGTTGTGATCCCTGTCAGAGTGGTCACTAGTGGTAGACAGGCACCATCTAGTTCTTCTGGTCTCAGGTTAGAGGAGGCTGTGGACTAATTGCTTCCTTGAGTCTTTAGTTTTCTTCTTTCTCCTTTGCGCCAGGCGGGAAGAGACCAATAGTTGCTTTTTAGATGGCCGCTAGCAAGCTTTTAAGACCCAGATGCTACTTACCAGGCTAGGATGTAGAACATTATCTTGATGAACTGTGTTTTGCCAATTAACTTAGATGTCTCCTGAGACTATGGTCCTTAGCCTTCAAGTCCAGTAGTTCAGTTCTGATGTCTAAGTAGTTCCTATAACTGTGCCCCCTAAGTACTCAATTACATATATATATATATATATATATATATATATATATATATATATATAAGTATACATGTAGCATTTACAAATACATATGTAGAAATATCCACAACCATACCTATATATGTACACAGGTGTACTATCGTAAGACCCCCCCTCACCTATTTAGCATATATATTAGCCTACTCACAAATCACTGTTATTACTGTTGTTGCAGGACGGTATATGTTACAGCATTTACTGTAGTTGCCTTTTACTCTCGCATACCTCAGTGTCTTCCTTTGCCTTGGTCACGCTGTGCTGACTTCTCCCATGTTGTGTATTGCCTTTCCCTTCAGCAGAATTAACACTTGTATACTATCTAGTTAGTGATTCTCCCTCCTTCCCCCTCCCATCCCTGGTAACCATCAAAGAATGTTTCTTTCTGTGTGTAAACCTATTCCTGACTTTTTATAATAGTGCTCTCATACAATAATTTGTCCTTTTGTGATTGACTTATTTCACTCAGTTTAATGTCCTCCAGATTCATCCACGCTGTGAGATGTTTCACAGATTCATTTTATTCTTTATTGTTTTGCAGTATTCCATTATGTGTATGTACCACAGTTTATCAATTCATCCATCAATGGTCATTTAGCTTGTTTCCATCTTTTTGCTACTGTGAATAATGCTGCAATGAACATGGGTGTGCATATTTCTATTAAGTGTTAAAACTGCTCTTATTTCTCTAGGATACATACCTAGGAGTGGGATTGCTGGATCATATGGTAATTCTACTTCTAGCTTTTTAAGGAAGTGCCACACCATTTTCTATGGTGGTTGTACTATTTTACATTCCCACCAGCAGTGTATATGAGTTCCAATCTCCCTACAACCTCACCGGCATTTGTTTGTTTTCTGTTTTTTAAATCAATGCCATTATTGCTGCAGTGAGATGGTATCTCATAGTTTTGATTTCCAGCTCCCTAATGGCTAATGATCACGAGCATCTCTTTATGTGTTCGTTAGCTGCCTGAATGTCTTCTTTGGTGAAGTGTCTGTTCATGTCCTTTGCCCATTTTTAAATTGGATTGTTTGTCTTTTTGTTGTTGAGGTGTTGAAGTTTTCTATAAATTTTAGAGTTCAGACCCTTGTTGGATATGTCATAGCCAAAATTTGTTTCCCAGTCTGTAGGTTCTCTTTTAACTTTTTTGGTGAAGTCTTTTGATGAGCATAAGTGTTTAATTTTTAGGAGATAACAGTTATCTAGTTTATCTTCTGGTGTTTGTTCATTTTTAGTTATGTTTGGTATTCTATTTATGCTATATATTAGGGCCCCTAGTGTTGTTCCTATTTTTTCTTCCATGATCTTTACAGTTTTAGGTTTTACATTTAGGTCTTTGATCCATTTTGAGTTAGTTCTTGTGTATGGTGTGAGGTATGGATCCTGTTTCATTTTTCTGCAAATGAGTATCCAGTTTTGCCAGAACCATTTGTTAAAGAGACTTTCTCTTTACTATTTAATGGACTTCAACACATTGTTGAAGATCAGCAGTCCATAGGTGGATGGATTTACTTCTGGATTCTTAATTCTGTTCCATTGGTCTGTGCGTCTGTTGTTGTACCAGTACCAGGCTGTTTTGACTACAGGGGCTGTAGGGTAGATTTTGAGATCAGGGCGTGTGAAGCTAGCCACTCATTCTTACAGATAATCCTGTCTTCTACAAAGGATACCCAACATAAGATCAAACTTATGTCCTCCCCAACTTCAAAATTTCTCCAATAAATGATTCTTTTAAATTCTTAGCTTGAAGGCAGAACGGGGTCTAGGAAATGTGTTTCTAGGGCAGGGAAGTAATGTAAATATCTGTTTGAGTGAGAGCCACTGGTGAGGGAGAAGGAGAGCCTGAGGGCACATGGGAGAAATGTAGGGATGAATTACCCAGTAATTCCCCTTCCAAACTATTACAATGGCCTTCTAAAAATGCTTCCCGCCTATAATTTATATCCCCACCAATCCATCCTTCATCTCTCTTTTTCATTCATTCATTCAACATATACTTATTGAGCCCCTACTATGTGCTGAGCACATGGTAGCTATTACACTGAATTAATCTTAAAAAAAACTACTTATTTTGTTGTTGTTGCTGAAAATATACTCAGCAAAAAATATGCCAATTCAGCAGTTTCTACATGTATAATTCAGTGATATTGATTATTCTTCGAGTTGTGCAACCATTCTCACTCTCCTTCTGAGTTGTTCCTCCCCCATTAATACACACACACCGCCCCTAAGGTTCCTATCTGATCTTTTGAGTTGCTGTTGTCAATTTGATTCCCTATGGATAGTTCTTAAAAGAGCATAATGCTCAAGGCAGGCATTTTTTACTAGTTAAGCTAAACTATTGTTTGGTTTTAAGAAGACTTCAGGGGATATTTTTGGTTTAAGGTTTAAAAGTTATCTCAGGGTAATAGTTTCAGGGGTTTATCTAGCCTCCATGGCTCCACAAAGTCTGGAGTCTACAAGAATTTGAAATTCTGTTCTGCATTTTCTCCCTTTAAATGGAATTTTTGATCAAAATGTTCAATAATGATAGCTGGGCACCATCCAGTTCTTCTGGTCTCACGGCGAAGGAGCCAGTTGTTCATGGAGGCAATTAGCTACACATTTCATATCTTCCTCCTATTCCTGACTCTCCTTCTTCCTCTGTTGCTCCAGGTAAACAGAGACCAATTGTTGTGCCTTGCATGGCTGCCAGTAAGCTTTTAAGACCCCAGGCACTATGCAACGAACTAGGAGGTAGAACAGAGGCATTAAATATGTTATTAGATCAATTAACTGGGATGTCCCATGAAAACCTCCAAACCAAGGAACCAAATCCTATGAGGTGTTTGGTTGTACATACGCAGCCTCAGCAGCTACTCTTTTATTTAGTTGTTGTAAATACATCAATCACACAACTTCTGCCAATTCAACTTTTTACAAGCGTACAACTTATTGATAGCACTTAAAATAATCGGCTGTGCGATCCTACCCTTAATCTATGTGATTTTTCCATCACTGTAAACTGAAACTCAATACTTCATAAGAAATAACCCCCCCCCTTCCCCCTCCCTTCTACCCCTGGTAACCACTAATAAACTTTGGTCTCTATACGTTTGCCTTTTCTTGTCTTCTTATATAAATGAGGTCATACAATATTTGTCCTTTTGTGATTATTTCACTCAGCATAATGTCTTGAAGTTCTATCCATATTGTAGCATATATCAAGACTTCACTTCTTGTACTGGCTGAATAGTATTTCGTTGTATGTATGTACCACATTTTGTTTATCCATTCATCTGTTGATGGGCGTTTAGGTTGCTTTCCACTTTCTGGCTATTGTGAGTAGTACTGCAATGAACATTTGTGTATGAATTAATCTTAATACATATCTCTGATTACGTTACTTGTTTGTTCAAAAATCTTTACGGTCCTCCAGTGCAAATGGTGTCCAGATTCCTTGGTCTGGCATTCCAGGTTTTAGTGGACATCTGTTCTTTTTGCTGCCAGGCTTCTATTCACCCTCCTTTGAATAAATGTACCTTGATTTACCTCTGGAGAACCAGCTCCCTCCCACCTTTCAGACCATGTGGTTTGGGTGGGCTAACTCCACCCCCTACTTCAGGCATGGGTACCTGCTCCAGGTCTAAGCCAGTCAGGCCATCATGTTCCCTGCCTTCCAAGATTAGTTCAGGGATAGGCCTGGAACTCAGCTACAGCCAGTAAGACGCAATGGGGCTTCACTGACACAGGACTCGAATAAACATAGATGATGTAAAGGCTAGAGTTGCAGCAGCGATCTTATAACCCCAGAGGAAGGGAGAGCTTAGCTGAAGACAGAACCAGCCTAGAAGCAGAAAGGAGAAATGGCAAGAAACCAGGTCCTTGGGACACTGAGCTTAAATCATGCCACCTTTGAAGCCAACCCAAGCCCTGGAATTCTCAGTTACCTGGTCCAACATGCTTCAGTGTGTTCAAGCTGGCTGGGTGGATTCTCTGTCATTTGGGTCTGAAAGAATCCTGCTTGAGACAAAGGTCCAGTTCATCCTGGTTTCATCTCACCCCACTCCTACTTACACACGTGAGGCTTCCACCATACTAATTTCTTTCTTTCCTGAAGAGGCCTCACAATTTGCCA